>JAVLUX010000215.1:7167500-7767500 GCA_032164185.1 Moxostoma hubbsi
GGTGTGAGAAAGAGCTGGTCCTGATCTCTTGAGGGGTTGTAGGTGTACAGGACATGGAGAATTGCTGTCAGCGGTTGAGGTTAAACAGGGGGGAAGAGCGAGGGGAGACGTGCTGAACGATTTCTCTTTGCACTCTGAAAATTCAATACCAATACGCCAATAAATCACACACACTCTCCTTTTCCTTTCTCCTTACTTGAAGGCTTGCAGTGTTAGATTTATTCCTGTTTGTCTTTTATTTTTGGCTGTGTTTGCTTAGCGTGTCCTCTCTGTGCACTCAGAGTGTCCGCAGGGCGATAACTCATGTTGTTTGGACACTTCTCGACTGGTGCTGTCTTTCCCGTAATGTATATAGAGGGGAGATATCAGGACGCTTGTATTTACACTATTGAGTGAAGTGTTCAATATTGTTTGTGTGCGTGGAAAGCCACATGGCCTGTCTATTTAAATTTCAACAGCATTTTCTCACTGCACAGCAGCCTCACCCTCTCATATAAAGGGGTTATCCTGACTTTAATCAAAAAGTTTAGGCATGTTCTCTCTCCCTCTGTAAGACATACAGATGAATCTCATAAAACCTGTCAAGAATATTCCTTGGTCATATTTCACACCAAAATGAATAAAAAAGAAACAATATATATAATATTTTTTTTTTATTTAATATTTTTATATAATTAATTTAATAATACTTTTTTATGTGTAACAGTTTAAAATATTTGTATTATAATATTGAAAAAAAAAAAAAAACTTTTACAGTAATGAAAGTCTAAGGAGAATCACCATTAAGAAAATAGATAAATAAATAAATAAAACATCCAGACACACAATGGTAATTAGAATTTGGGGAAATGCCTAAAAACATTTTAATAGTCCTAAATATGATTTTGGCATGAAATGTGACCTGGACATACATGTTTTCATAAGATTCATCCACACAGGTCTCATTTGTCATTATCATTCCACATTATAGGGAAATCCTGATCTGCTGTAATTTAGTACACCTTAAAAAAAAACTGAATTAATCTGTTTGACTCACATTTAACTGCCAACAGTTATTTATGATGTTCTTAAAAAACTGATTCCGTGAAGGTTTAAACTGACAATAAGTCTAGTAATCATGCCATAAATATGTGGTATAAAAGTGTATTTTAAGGGAGTTTCATCAAGTGTTATGACAATAATTCACCAAAATGAAATTCCACACCCCATTCTATAATAATGTCATCAGATAAAGGAAATGAGTCACTACTAGATTAAAGCCTGATCCCAGTCATTCATTCACTGACCTCACCCCATCATCAACACTTAGTATTTCCAATTTTTTTTTTAAATAAATAATTTCTCAATCCGTTAAAGTGTCATGGAGGGTGTGCCTGACAGTTTGTGTGTGTGTTTGTGTGTGTGTGTGTGTGTGTGTGTGTGTGTGTGTGTGTGTGTTTGTTTGATAAAGTGTGTGATCTCAGAGTTTTAGCAGGGCTCGGGGTTAGGAGCAAAAGCGCCGCTTTGCAAATCCCAACAATAAAGCGTTCTCAGTGTAGCTCTCAGTAAGTACACAAGATCTTTGAAGACAAATTAACAAGCACCATGCGTGCACACATGCACATGATTCTGAAATGGGACCCTGGCTAACTACAACCAGACCTGTTGCAAATGTGATTTCCTAGCCTAATGGACTGAAGCGTCGCTGATGGCTTTAAGCAGCTGAAACCGCATACCTCTGTTCCTCAGCCTGTTTGTTGACTCCTACATGAACTGGGGAGTATGGCCCAGGGGCATCCAAGCATTTGTGTGTGTGACAGCAGGGTCTAAACTAACAAACAAGAATCAGGATTCGGAGCTCTCGCCCTTTCTATTGCCCTGGTATTGACCTCTAAAGTCCTGCAGCAGTGGTCAGAGCCAAAGTCCGCCCTAGATCTCCTCACCTGCCTGTCATTCTCACCTTTCACTTTAATCTGAAAACACACTTTCTGCCTCACCGAGTGTGTGTAATACAGCTACAATAGAACAATATTATAGAAAATGTTTGCTACATTAGAACAATATGAGATAGAGTTAGATAGACAGACAGAAAAACTGACAAAACTCACATTAAGGGAGACTACAAGGAATATACAGTATGTACTTTTGAAAATTGTCCCATTGCTGGACCATTTAAAATGACATAATTAGTAACTAACAATACCCTTAAAAAGATATACTTTGCTTGTACATGTCAACTTTAACCTAAACTCTTGATAATTAAAAATAAAGATTTTTGGATGTTCTATATGTCAAGTATCAATACATAATTTGAGCACGAAACACAATATACAGAAATATACAGTAAAGACAATTAAACTCAAGAATCTTTAACGGAGTGTTTACACTTCGTCACTTTATGCGTTTTTACTTATCAGATTGCTATCCAATTGAGTAAGCACATTCCATTTACACTTGGCCACATCAATGTTTCTCTGCCAAAATCACTTCTGTGATTATGCTAATGCAGGGCAGCAAATTTAAAAGATGTGATATATTATTTGATTTCAAGTGACTTTGCCCAGTGCACGTGTTTTTCTGTGTGTGTGCATGCTGTGTATTTCCCCCCTTGGGCCTTGTCGTAGTTAAGATGAATCATACATATCAACTGTACTTATTGTGGTGTTCACTTTCAGTTTTCGTCAGCGATCTGCATCAAATACATGGAGAAAATGTTCTGTTTCGCCAACAACATGAATGCATTACTTTCTTTGATATTATTTACTGTGCGATGCAAGCAATATGCAAATGCTTAGTAAAAGCTGTAATGTTTCACTTTTTCCCTATGCTGACACAGAGCTGTTTGGGTGTAAAGTTTACATATGTGGCTTAAAAGATGCATTAACACTTGACGAGTATCGTCTGATGGTTGATGTGAACTTTAACTGAAGTTCCTGACCCGTATCTGCATTATTTTATGCATTGCACTGCTGTTAAATAATTGGCTCATTAGATAATTGCATGAATAAGTTTGTGTACAAGTATACATAATAAAGTGGTCGGTGAGTGTATACTCTACTTTATTGAGGAAGAACAGTTCATCTCACCTCTCTCAACTGCTCCTAGCCCACACACACTCACATAATCAGCATTTTAATATACCACATAATATCAAAATCACAACTAATGTTAAAGAGCGTCTCAAATATTATAAACATAGGCTGCATGTGGGTGTGTCTGTTTAGAGTGACAACTGAACCATGCATATGACCTCTTAATGACCCCTCTATCATGGCCACTCAATCATACCTGTCTCTTCACACACCTCCAACACTCCTTGGTAATGCAAAAGGATAACACACACACACACTAACTCACAGCCTGAAAAATCATGAGAGGGGCCAATCATACTGAGCAGGGAGAAAGTTAACCCCCCTCCCACAGAGAAGTTCACACACACTCAAAGGGTTGTGTGTCTGACCCAGCTTGTCAGTTGTTATTCATTATTCATCAGGCAGATCAAAGGACGCCCAGCAGGAACTCTGAGGACCCTGACAAGAGGCAGTCTGTCCCTGCTATTGACAGGTCATCTCTCATTCCTTACTGACAAGGAATAGAAGACCAAAGTGTGTGCATTCATGGAAACATCATCAAAAAGTGGATTTTTGTTACCTTTAAGGGACAGTTCATCTAAAACTGTAAATATGCAATGAAACTGAAGGGTGACTGAGGCTAATATTATGCCTAGTAAGTGTACTATAGAGGATAGAATGTCATACAGGCTTGGAACAATATTAAAGTGAATAAATGATGACAGAATTTATAGTTTTAAGTGAACTATACCTTGATCCAACCCTTAAAAATTACTTTATTTGGCATAACCCAATGCAGAAAGGTTGATTCTGTCATATTAAAAAATATTTCTGACTTGAAGAATACCTTAAGCATATTTTTAAGTTACCTGAAAAAGCATTTGTACAGTGTATATTTAAGTGTACTGTATGGGTGTGTGTATTTAAGTGTGTGTGTGTGTGTGTGTGTGTGTGTGTGTGTGTGTGTCTAGTGCTTACATTAGATGGTGCCCTGATCTGGTATCTGTATTAGTTTAGTATGTATGAGAATCTGTGTGAATGTACCATACATGAATGTTCATATGGTTGTGTGCGTGCCTGTGTGTTTTGACGATCTAAACAGTGACCCTTTCACTGAGTGTCTGAGCAGCCCCCCTGCTGCATAGGAGGCATCAATTACAACCTGCCGTCCCACTGTCACAGCCTTTAATTAATGAGCCCACAGCACACTCCACCACGGGGCTGGCCTCACCGTGAACTCTGCAGGAATTCAAGAACACACACAGGCCCAAATACACACACAGATGCAGATGCAGATGCACATGCACACTAAGTCACAGTCTCTCCAGAGCAAAGAGTAAACCCACCACACACACATTCACATCGCTCCCTCCCCTGCTGACAAGCGCTCCATTCGTCCGTCAGACTGATAAACAGAAGCTTGTGGTCTGTGAGGGTCATCAGGTCATGGGACATTTGTGGCTGAAATACAACTTCTGCTTCCCTTAGATCTCCCCATTCTCTCCCCTGGCCTCCTCCGCCTTCTCCGCTTGTCCTCTCAAGTGGTCTTCTACATTCTAATCTTACGCCAGAGATGCTTGTTGAGCAAATTTCCCCATGTACTGAATTTGATAAAGAACTTTCCTCTTGACTGTTAAAATGTTATATTCTTTAAGTATGCAGTTGTGTAGTATTAAAAGCATTCTCTAACATACCACATCCAGAAATGTGGGCATTGTTTTTTGTCCTGTATGTTCTTGGACCTGTGGTGTACTAACAGCAACCACTAAAATAATTTACCAAAGTGCAATTTGACCACAAGGAAAAACTTTCTTGGCACCTGTTGCATTTACTAAGGTTAAAAAAAAAAAGATTCTCAGATCAATTGTGATCTTCATTTGAACTATCCCAATATTGATTCTTAAAATCACAAGATCGACTCATATGCCAGGGGTGCTCATTACCTCGATCACAAGACAATTACTGGTTTCCTCATTTCCATTTTATGTCTGTCTGCTTTATACTTTTATCTACATGTGCTATCAAAGCACTTGTAGAGTTGCTGTAATGCAGATACAGTGCATTCAGAAAGTATTCAGACCCTTTCATTTTTTTACATTTTGTTGCAGCCTTATGCTAAAATGCTTTAAATTATTATATTTTTCACACATCATTCTACACTCCATACCCCATAATGACAAAGCAAAAAACTGATTTTTGATAACTTTGCAAATGTATTAAAAATTATGTGTATCACATGTATCACGTAATAATGAAATATCACATATTCAGACCCTTAACTCAGTACTTAGTTGAAGCACATTTGGCAGAGATTACAGCCTGAAGTCTTTTTGGGTATGATACGACAAGCTTTGCACACCTGGATTTAGGGATTTTCTGCCATTCTTCTCTGCAGATCCTCTCAAGCTCTGTCAGGTTGGATGAGGTCCATCGGTGGACCACCATTTTCAGATCTCTCCAGAGCTGTTCGATTGGGTTCAAGTCTGGGCTCTGAAGTGTAGAAACATCTCAATGATGATCCAGAGAAATGGGATGCACCTGAGCTAAATTTCGAGTGTCATAGCAAAGGGTCTGAATACTTATTATGTCAATGTGATTTTTTTTTTTTTTTTTTAAATGAACAAATCTGGTTTTTGCTTTGTCATTATGGGGTATGGAGTGTACAAAATTATTTAAACATTTTAGCATAAGTCAGCAACATAACTAAATGGACTGAATAATTTCTGAACGCACAGTACATGCCTAAACATTACAATACACTTCAGTTCCTTGAAAATGCCTGAATTGGTGAGGTCTTAATCTAAGCATAGTCATTTATGTCTATCGTGAACGTTACAGCAGGACAAAAAGTGGATTTGCTGTTCATTTTCAAACAACAAAAACAAGAAAGCTACTCACTGCTCTTGACTGGATAACTTTAGTAACTTTAAAAATGATAAATGTATTATAATCATAGTGAATGCAAATAATTTAAAAGGGACCTATTATGCAAAATTTGTATGTACATAAATATGAGTCGACAGTGTGTGTACACAACCACCCTACAATGTTAAAAGTCCACCCACTCCTCTTTCTTATATTTCTATTGATCAAAAACAGTGTGTAAAAATTAACGGTTTTTGTTTCTGCTCTAAAGTGACATCACGTTAGAGCAAGCCTCACCCACGACTGGTAACGACTCCACCCTCCTCCCCTGAGTGATCTACACAGTCTGCCAATTTTTTCCACGTTGGAGCAGATACAGTGAGAAGAATAATATCTCAGCTTCGTAAGTGTCATAAGTGTTCTGTTGTTGGCTGTAAAAGTGAACAGAAGAGTTCAGAACAGAAGAGGAAATGTGCCCCAAAACATAAAAAATTGTGTGTATGTTTGTGCAAATCATTTTACACCAGACTGCTTTGTGAATGAGTGTCAATATCAGGATTTTCAAACATTTTATTCTCAAGCATGGATCAGTACCAACTGTTCGTGTTCCAGCTTTATATCCTGAAGATGTAAGTATCGCACTTTATATTTTATGAATGTTTGCAAATCATCTTTCCGAATGTGCTTGTTGGCTGATTCCACTGGTAATGCAGCTCAAGTTACCATTGTCTCTGATTGTATTCACGGAGACCAGAGCTATGTCATTATTTTAAATTTTTAACTCGAAAAGGCTTACTGTCAGTTACCATTGTCTCTGTTTGTGTTCTTGGAGACCAGATACATACATACATACATACATGCATACATACATACATACATACATACATATATATATATATATATATATATATATATATATATATATATATATATATATATATATATTCATACATATATGGCTGAGCTATTTATGCTGTCAGTCATATTGGTTCTGATTTGTTGTTTCTGTAGTATTGGAAGCATGAGCTGTAAAGGCACAGCCCTCTTCCAGAAGTCTTTCGTGTGACATAAGCCCGTTTGCATGTTCACGAGAGAACTGATGCGATACACCCGTAAGTGCTGCACGGTTTATTTCCAACAAACTTACGTATCGCTTTAGAAGAATTAACCACTGGGTTCATATGGATTACTATGACTGTCTGTGCTTTTTGGAGTTTTAAAGTGCTGATCTCCATTCACTTGCATTGAATCGACCTAAAGAGCTGAAAAATTCTTCTAAAAATCTTTCTTTGTGTTCAGCTGAAGAAAGAAAGTCATACACATCTGGGATGGCATGTGGGCGAGTAAATGATGAAAGAATTATTTAATCTTTTGGGTAAACTATTCCTTGAATTTGTATCTTTGTTCTGTTGTTTTTAGTTATTCTATTGATTGTAATATGTTTCATTGTTCTTACTTTATTATTGACTGTTTACCTGTCTTGAATATTTATTTGATTATTTGAAACAATGTTTACTCAAAATAGTATTTTGTTGTGGTATTGAAACTGGTATTAAAAAACCATCAAATTGTCAAAATGTAAGCAAAATGGAATCAAATAGAATCTGAATCGAATCAAGAGCTTCTGAATGATCTGAATTAAATCCTACTCAATTTATGCTTTTTGCGTACTATATAGTAGAGAAATATGCAGATTCGGTTGTGCGGATGGTCTGCCACTGTACTTTAACAAGATTTGTTTTCGCACCCATTCTTTCTTGCCCTCCCCTCTCTACTCTCTTCTTCTTCTTCTTCTGGAAAGTGAGCGATCTAAGTTAAGAACAGCGACACAGAGGAGAAACAGCTAAAGCTAAAAAGAACCCTTACAACAGAAACTTCCAAATTACTCTAGATGACATTTGGACAACCTTACAAGTGCGAACACCAAGAAAAAGTCTTCAAACCAGGTAGAAAACGCTCCCTATTCCAGCTTTTTTTTTGTGGACCCAGCAAATAAAAAGGAGGCCTGTTAAGTTACGGTCAGAAAGAGAGCATTGTAGAGGTGATATTTTGACCATTATACTCGGCCTGCAAAATATTATCTTTATTAATGTGAGCAGGAATCAAGCTCTCCACAGCACTCTGGAGTATTTGAACAAATAGCTGTGTGAGAGCTTCAGGCTGGGAAATAAATAAAACAGTAACAAGCTGCCTCCATATTTCACTTTACAGTCACCTCAGAGAGCGGAGGAGAGGTAGAGCTAAATGGCCAAGCCAAACACTTGGAAGTTTGCACACTCATAAATTAACAGCTTGACAGTTGAAAGCGCACTAACTAATTCATCACACAAATCAATCTCTCCACCACAAGCACCCTTTTTTTTCTTCCTTTCATCATTTACATTTATTACAGAAGGTTGTCTTTCTTCTTCCAGGAGGGTTTGGGAGTTGAGGTGGTAATTTTTTTTACCACGTGATGGGGATGTTCTTAAAGATTTATCCGAGTCTGGTCTACACTGAGGGGATATTTCATGTGCTATGCCATAATTTAACGTAAGTGACTTAGAAGTGATGGGAGGGATAGAGCTATAGATTAACCTCCAATGAGGATTTAAAGTTAAGAGTGATTGCTGAACGAGAAAATATTTTGCCCATTAACTTCATGAGTTATTTTCGCAGTGTAAATCAAAACGTACAAAACTATAGGGGAACTGATCCCAGCTGTGCTCAGGAGAATATGCTGGAATGAAAGCTTATCAATATGAGCACGCATGCAACTTGTGTGGCAGCATGCCTTCACAAACCCCTTCACCCCAATCTCTTGCAGTGGTTTGGTATGGTCATGGCATGTTAAAGTGCTATTCATCTTGACAGCGGGGTGAAGGTAGGTTTGGAGAATGTGCAGTTGTCTCAGGGGTGATTCCGCACGTCACTACATTGGTTTGGAGATTGACAGTAATACAGTTTGACGTCCGCATACGTGTGGGGAAGACAGTTAGAGCAATTGGTGGAGAGGGACGGGGTGAAACTGAGATGGGTACTGTTCTGCACAGCACGAAACAAACTGCTGTTGACATCCCTGTCACCAGCTCTTATTTCAACAGCACAGTAAAACTGAAGGCAGCCTATTAAATGGAAAAATAAAGTGAGAGCAAATATGCATTAAAGGGTTCTACAAAGAAAACTCATCCTAGTGGTGTTCCAAACCTGTACAGTATCACTTTCTTTCTTGAGTGGAACACAACAAATTTTAGGCAGAAAAACCTTAGTTCCCTGTCTTTCGCTCACTTCGACGTTGTGTCAAAGAAGCGACACTTGGGGTGTCTCTTGAGCGCCGAATATGCCTCTGATCTATGAAAATAGGCCAATGAGAAGTTGGCAGACAGTATTTGCATACCCCGCCCCCGGACATACGGGTATGGACATACGCAACAGCGGCTCACCTCACGGCCAGCCTGCCTATCCTCTAGAGCTCGAGGTGAATGAGCTCACCGCTGCATCGGAGAGCGCGGCATCTGACACTGATGACTACCCTGGGCTGCCGCCTTCAGGCCAGCATGCCCAGGCTGAGGCTGATGCACAGATGACCGACATGCTTTCCCAGGCCGCCGCCAGCGTGGGGCTGGACTGGAACCCTCTGTCCTCCCCACAGCCTTCGCGGTTGGAAGACTGGTTCCTGGGGTCTGTGTGCCGATTACAGCCTCACCCCCCCCGGTCCCGTTTTTCCTGGAAGTGCACGATGAGCTGACGTCTTCGTTTAGAGCACCCCTCTCCACTTGTCACAAAGCCACTCACTCATACGCTCTTGCTACCCTCGACGGTGGAGCGGTCCACGGATATACACCGATTCCCCAGATGGATAGGGCTGTTGCACTCCACCTATGCCCTGGAAACCCTACCACCTGGTGGGGTCGCCCTGTGCTCCCCTCTAAGGCCTGTAAGACAACATCGTCATTCACTGCCAAAGCCTACAGCGCCGCCGGACATGCCGCTTCTGCCTTGCACGCCATGGCCCTCCTGCAGGTCCACCAGGCCAAGGCCCTTAAAGATCTCCATAGGGGTAGTCCTGATCCCGATGTGTTGCAGGAACTGCGTTCAGTGACCGACCTAGCCCTCAGAGCCACGAAGGTCACAGCGCAGTCATTCGGGCAGGCGATGGCCACCCTCGTGGTCGAGGAACGTCATCTGTGGCTGAACTTGGTTGAGATGCGTGAGACCGACAAAGTTTGCTTTCTCAACGCCCCTATCTCCCAGTTCGGCCTCTTCGGTGACACCGTCAAGGTCTTCGCCTCTGAGAGCCTGTCCATCCAACCGAGATGAAGAAGAGTTTCTACAGCCCTTACTTCATCGTACCCAAGAAAGGCGGCGGCTTACAACCGATCTTGGACTTGAGAGTTTTCAACCAAGTTTTGCACAAACTCCCATTCAAAATGCTCTTGCAAAAACACATCTTATCTTGCGTCCATCATCTAGATTGGTTCGCAGCGGTAGACCTGAAAGATGCGTACTTCCACTTCACAATTCTGCCTCGACACTGACCCTTCCTATGTTTCGCATTCGACGGCCAGGCATATCAGTACAAAGTCCTCCCCTTCGGCATGTCTCTGTCCCCTCGCGTCTTCACGAAAGTCACAGAGGCAGCCCTTGCCCCGCTCAGAGAAGCCGGCATTCGCATACTCAATTACCTCGATGACTGGCTTATCTTGGCCCACTCCCGAGAGTCACTATGCGCTCACAGAGACCAGGTGCCCAGGCACCTCAGCCGTTTGGGGCTTCAGGTCAACTGGGAAAAGAGCAAGCTCACCCCGGTCCAGAGCATCTCTTTTTTCAGCGTGGAGTTAGAGTCAGTCTCAATGTCAGCACGTCTCACCAACAAGCGTGCACAGTCGGTGCTGGAATGCCTCGCCACCTTCAGGCCGGGCACAGTGGTCACCTTAAAACATTTTCAGAGGCTCCTGGGGCATATGGTATCCTCCGCGGCGGTCGCACCACTGGGGTTGATGCATATGAGACCGCTTCAGCACTGGCTTCAGACTTGAGTCCCGAGACGGGCATGGTGCCGCGGCACGCACCATGTGATGGTCACCCCCACCTGCCACCAAACATTCAAACTCTGGACAGACCTCTGCTTTCTCTCCCAGGATATCCCACCCATCCGAATCACTGGATGATTCCTCCCTAGCCCTTTGGGTCCGCAGTTCAGTGGAGGAACTCGCCAACCCAGTCCACTGTGGGTACTCAGTCTATCCTGTTCTGGAATAGGTGCTCCACAGCTCAGGACTCCTACATGGACTCCCCCTGTGTGTATTTTCTGTGGCACGGTCCCCTTACGAAATGGACCTGCATCTCCCTTAGGCAGTCCTAGTTGCCCTCCAGTCGCTATGTTGTAGCAACTCCCCCCTCCTTGAGGCTGGATCTACCACTGCGCCAAGTTACACATGTTGTCTAAAAACCCATTTGATGTATTCGCCACCTTTACCTCCCCATTCGGGCAGGTGTGGCCTCCGCAGGGTTTTTTTCCCCCTGAAAGTAGGAAACTACTGAAAAGAGGAAACTGGGTAAGACCCCCTTCCCACGATGAGTGTAATGTCCCGGCCGTTCTTGCTCTATGCGGAGAAACGTAGAGAGAAAAGAGGCCCAGCCAGGCTTGGCCCGTTCCCAGGTTGGCAAGCGTCGCCTTGTTTCCCTGTCTAGGGTAAACAGAAGGATTCCACTGACTTTTTGGGGGCATTGGGGAAGGGTACAAACAGTCTGACACAGCTGGTCGCTTTTGCACATAAAATACCTGCCCGCTCCTGTGACAGCAGTACACATACATTACAATCATGCATGGTGTGATTTAAATTGGACCCCTAGTGTCGCTTCTTCGACACAACGTCGAAGTGAGCGACAGATGGGGAACATCTAGGTTACGTATGTAACCTCCGTTCCCTGATGGAGGGAACGAGACATTGTATCCTCCCAGCCACATCGCTGAGCCAAGCCACTGTTGTGGCCAGACCATTTCCGGCTCCTCAGAAAAATCCTGAATGAACTCGACATATTTCCCCACTTTTATACCGGGGGCAGAGTATGCAAATACTGTCGGCCTTTTTTCATAGATCAGAGGCATATTCTGCACTCAAGAGAGACCCCCTAGTGTCGCTTCTTCGACACAACGTCTCGATCCCTGGTAACCTAGATGTTATTATTCACTTTTACTGTATGGAAAAAAAGCAATACAAGTGAATGGTGACTGAGGCTGACATTCTGCCTTACATCTCCTTTTGTGTTCCACGCAAGAAAGAAAGTCATGCAGTTTTAGAACAAAATGAGCGTGAATAAATTATGAAAGAATTGTAATTTTTTGGTGAAGTACCCCTTAAATATTAGGTCTATCACATATTTAGCTTCACACATAAAAAGGTTATCGCACCGACCTGATCAAAGATTTTTTTTTTTTATCAAAATAAGCTACAGGATCTGACAACTCTTACTCTTGCTTTGAACTGCTCAAACACAGCAACACACATATCCTTTGCTCCATGTAAATTTATAAGTGGAATTTTATGGGAAATAAAGTGTATAAGAGATGACAGACAGCATATTTTCATAAATCTTCCTAGTTGGCATGTAGTTCACTGGCAGAAGGCCTGTCAGCAAACTGTCTCTTTAGTTTAACAGTCAAGCATCAGGTTGATAATGTTGTACCAGCCTCTCAAAATGGAAAGAGTAAAACAGAGTGAAAGGCAGAAAGAGCCAGCAAAAATTAGTGAAGGATAGAGAGAGAGAGAGAGAGAGAGAGAGAGAGAGAGAAAGATTAAGTGTAAGTAAGATATTATTATTGATGCCAACGAGCAAATATGAGGCCTTTCTTCTCTCTTACTGGAACTGTAACTTAAGCCAAGGTGCTTGGAGCTACACGCGTCACTAAGAGTTTAAGTAAGTGACTTTGACGAGGTAGCCTGCAGCCAAGGCGGTAAGCCCACACACACACACACACGCTCATACACACACACATGTATGCCATGAAAAGTATGCTCCATTTCACCTTTGGTTTAGTGCTATGAAACACCCCCCCCCCCCCCCCCCCCCCCGTCCCCAAAAAGCAAACAAGAGGAAAGCATCTATTGTTCTTCAACAGATAACAGACGATCGCAAAGTAAAAATCCACCCTAACACATAGCAAGACATAAAGCATGTATGCATATTGACACAAGTACACTCATCAATGTTCAACATTATGAATAAAACATGAAGCAGGCAGTGACACAAAGACATAATGTCCTGTGTGACATGGTGCGTTGTTCGCAAGTGCATGGAAATATGACACTGTGACATGCAGAGCACGGCAAAGAGAAATTAATGGCATTAAAAAAAGCTCTCTCTCCCTCATGACTAAAAGGGCTAAATGCAGAACTGCCCATACCATTCAGTCCTTGACATCCCCTGCCAAAAGGCTAACAGAGGGAATGTGCCAGAAACAGGGGCAAGGTCAATCACCTCATGTCTGAATGTGCTACCAACAGGCTGGTATTAACAGGTTTTAATATGTATTTCCTTTTAATATTCTCCAGGCTGTTAATGTGTCTATGTGTGTCTTAGTCTTTCTCTCCCGGGTCACTGTGCGTTATACTTCACAACATTTCTGAAGTCATTACGACACCATTTCAACCTCCCTGAGCCTGTCACCCACCTCCAGTTGAACAAACATGTGATCCAGTGTGTGCATGTGAGCATGTGTTTGACAGGGTTGATGTGTAGAGGGAAAATGATGGATGGCATTCATTTTCTTTTATTAGGAACTTTGGGTTGTGTGTTTTGGCTGTTAAAAGAGTGAGAGAGAAGAAGTTCATGCCAGTGGAGCATTTAACATGTTATTGGGTGGGAAAAATGGGGAGGAGAACTAAGCAAAGCGAGACCGCTGGCAAACGCAGCTCATGTCCACAGCTATTGACACATATTGAAACAGTTCTAAAGAATAAATATAATTTCTGGAGACTAAAGGATTTGCTCTATTTGGCAGAACAATACCTTTTTAAGGCTGTAAACACACTCCTAGTTTAAAAGCTGCCATGCAAACATTAATCACTTTTCTCTCTTTAAAACCAATACTATAAATGTTCATTCAGCCTATAACTCAAAAGCACACATAAACCAAATTGTTTGGTGTGAAGAGAGATAACCATTGCTTCTGGGCAGTAATGTAGTAAAAGGAGCTATGATAGTTGAATATGATAGCCGTAGGAATGGAAGTTTTGTTACAGTTAAAAGAGCCAATCATCTTTTTGATAAATATGTCACCTTATGTGCATTCGTATTAGCTATTGAGAACAATTTATGATACCATTGCTGTCAGATTGTATTGCAGAGTTAAAATATGATGTTTGATCGTAATCTTGATTAACCATTTTGGAGATTTCAGTTTTTCCCCAATTCAAGCAGTTTCATGGTAAACATTCAGTACCCTGGTAAGAAAAACATGCTATTATCATCTCATACAATCTCTCTCTCTCTCTCTCTCTCTCTCTCTCTCTTTCATTCTTTCTTTCTTTTGCCTTCAGTTTCCTTCCTTCCTGCCAAATATAATAGCCCCTGTCTTTATTTACCCTGCTCCACTTTATAGTTCTACCCACACTTTTTTCAATGTCAACTGTGGACATTTGAAGAATTTTTATTGGATTTCCCTGCTGGACTTAACAGCAAAGGCCATTTATCCTGTCTTGCTCCCTCTTATCTCTCTTTCCCTTTCACCCTATTTTACTCTTTCACAAGTGTGACAGCCATTGTTAATTGCCTTTTATTGCTTTTATTTTTTTTTCCTTAGAATTGTTCATTTTTTGACAGTTCTCCAATATCGCTAACACAAAACTGTGTATAGGGCAAACCAGGCAACTTGACATAGTGTTAAGTAACAAAACTCGAAATTTCATTTTAACATTCATAATATAATCCAAGTGTCACCCACTCACTTGTATCCCAGTGTCCTCAACTCTTGTGCCATAGCCAGTGCTCTCCCATTCTCTACACATGTGTTAGTGATCACACATTCAGAGATTTGATTCAACATTAGCATCATCCCTAGTCTTCCTTAAGCATGAAACATTCAAATGTAAACTCTAGCAGCTAAAAGGCCCTCTTACCTCTTTCTTGTGGTAATATGTTTGCCGTTTCTGGTCCAGACTTTCCCTCAGAGAGCTCTGAGTGTAGGCAGAGAGTGCCATATGGCCATAATCACATTACTGATGCCATAATATGTGTCGAGCTGTCAGAGTTCATTTGAATTTCTCCCTCATGGGGTTCAGGCATTTCTTTTATTTATGTTTCTGTTTTGATGTAGGGTAGATAACAGTGGTAAAGTATCTGTGTGTGCATGTGTGACATTGAGTATGTCAGAGGACTGTAAGTTTTTGATTAGTGTTGGTGGATAGGGGCCAGTTTGTGTAACCTCTTCCTAATTGTGGGCATGTCTGAAGTCATTGAGCTTTCCTTTGTCAGGAGGTTGAACCCTGTCTATCTGTCAGATTGCATCCACCTCATTCACTCTAAGGGGAGACTATTGAGGGGAGCAGAGAAAATTACAAAGACAAAATGTAAGAGAGAGACCAACCATATTATTTTCAAACTGGAGCTTGCAAATCTACTTGTCTTACCTGTATTTTCCTGTTCACTTCCTAAGTTGATCAGGGCGGTTATGGAAACAATGTGTTTTAAATGTTCTGCATACAGTATATTTAATGTACCCGCAAAGTAGCCCTACGTGTGTAATAGAGTCCATCTAATGGGACTAAAGATCTCTCTTGATTTATGAAAACATATTAAATCACAGCGTGACTAAGTGATCTGATTATTAATTTTATTATTTTATGAAGTGTTTAGTAAGTTTAATTGATAAGCATGATATGACATGGTGTATTTGTCAAGATTTTTCACTCAGCAGTTGTACCATGTGATAAAGCTGAAACTCACTCATAGGAATTTCAATGCAATCTCAATATATCTGGGCAAAAGTCTGCACATGATTAATTATATGAGACTTGTAAAAAAATGACACAACAAATTTACAACAGGTAAAAAAAATGTTTGCTCAAAGCTTTATGGAGCAACTCAGCAGTTCCGGTTCATGAGTGAAGATTACATTTTTTACAAGCCACTTGAATTTATGGAGGCTTATAAATATGCGCACATGTGCAATGTGTTGTGAATTATTGGCATTGGCAGGTCACATTAATATGTCAAATTAAAGCAGCAAGGCTGTTGACGGGTGCTGCTTGACCCCCATCAAAGCATGCGCGCACACACAAACACACACACACCTCAATTTGACCCATTTTCCATTTCTTCTACCAAGTGCTCTACCTTGCCTTGCACTCTGAATCACATTTCACACATACATACATTTTTAACACATATGCACTAACATAAACATACACCTACATTTTAGACACACACACAAATTGTTTAAACCATCCATACATAGATTAAAACCACAATGAGTTCACCATAATGGAAAAGGGCATTGAAAAGGGGCAAACTCATGAGTAATTCAGTTTGAATTAACACAAAAGTGAGGCAGGTCACACTTCAGCAGATTCTTGTTAATACAGAAGTACACTCAAGTAGAACATTGGCCACTTGAATGCTCTTGTGTTAAGCCAGAGGGGTTAAAGAGAAAGAAAGAATGAGAGACACAGAAAGAGGGTGGGGGGGAGGGAGAAAGACATCAAAGGATATGTTCCATTCAGAGACCCCACGCAGACAGCGGCAGGTCCTCATCAGACAGGCCCCCTCATGAGTTCCCCCACCAGCAGTGTGCTGCTCTGCTTATCAAAGCACCACAGATCTATAGAGGAGCACTAAAGCAATGCTCAATATACACACACCTCAAATCCTTAAATAAGGCCGATTATCTTGAGCCTCACCCATCAGCAGACTCTCTGTACCACCACTCTTCCCTGGATCCCCAAGACAAACCCACACAAATGTCTCTGTCTATCTTTTACCTTTTCATCACTTTTATTGACAGGGCTATCTACAAAAATGACTGGAAATGGAGAAGAAAAGGGTTTGGAATTGGGAAGATTCCAATTTGAATCAGATTCAAACTCAAATCGGCCACATGAGCACCACAGCCCAACGTGTCAGAGCACTATGCTAACAGCTAGACCTCACACCCAACTTCACTCTCTCTTAAATATTACACTGTCATTCCCTTGTTTTCTTAGACAATCGTTCTACAAAGGTTTTGCTGGGCACATATAAAGCAAGTTAACCCTCACAGAGACCAAAGAACTGGCAATGGTTATGTATCTTCCTTTTTCCTTTTTGAGAGTGGTCTTAGGATGTCATTGATTTTTCAGTAATTTTTTTTTTATTAAGATATTAACATTTATTAAAAATTATTTAAAAGATTTATAAAAAAAATTGTTTTGGGGTGAATTTTTTGGGACTGTAGCAAGTTAAGACATTTAAAATGCAACTTTCTTCCCACCAACATGTTTGCTGTAATAGACTTCAGAGTCTTGGCTACTGTTATGTATAGTAGTTGTTTTTACTGTTTTTAATTATATAT
Source organism: Moxostoma hubbsi (assembly GCA_032164185.1). Lineage (NCBI taxonomy): Eukaryota > Metazoa > Chordata > Actinopteri > Cypriniformes > Catostomidae > Moxostoma > Moxostoma hubbsi. Next base: position 7,184,946 of record JAVLUX010000215.1, read on the forward strand.
ATATATATATATATATATATATATATATATATATATATAATTGTTTTGAATAAATGTTGCAATTTTGCTACTTTTGGTCTCTGAGGGTTAAGATGGTGATGGCAATAATTTTTATGTTAAATGTTAAAATACTTTCTCCTAATCAAGCTTAACCCTTAAAGGCATACCTCAGGTTTTTAGTGACCCGGGACATCATTCCACACTCTCTACTTCATCCATTGTTTGGAACTGTGCCAAGACCTCTTTAGTATTCTTCAATCTCTTTCTTATAAATAGAGCAACACAAAAAGGGCAAAATTGCAACACACACACACACACACACACACCCCAAAAGTGTATAGGGTCATTAAAGACCCTTGGTATGTAGACCCTGAGTACTGTATGTTTTTTGTTTTGTTTTTTATTTGCACTTCAATAAATTGTTTTTTATGATTATTTTAAATCTATATAAGTTTACTATCACAGGATATATATTTATTTGTTTATTACAAGATAAATTACTAAAATTTTCTTACAAATATATACTATATCATGTTGATATTCTGTGCAACAGTGAATTATCAACAATGGTGAATTATCATTACAAATTATACCTGTTATTTCTTACTCATGGTGGTGCTGATGTGTCCGTGATTGACATGATTTGCATTTTACATTGCTATTTGATGAAGAAGTAACATGGAAGTAAACTATAGCAAGTTTAACACATGAACAATATGATTTAGCTATTGTCATTTGTATGTACAACTGAAATTATAAGTTGTGCGTCTATTTAGACTTAATAAGTGCCTAAGAAAATACATATGTGGTATCTTATCTGTAGCTAATGTTTAGCTTATGTGTATCTTATGTGTTATGTGTACCTCAATATGTTTGAAATTGAAATTTTAGTGTGAAAGTAATGAATCCTCTTCTAGATCTGTTGCATTATTGTTGGTCATATATCAAAATATATTTTGTTCTATTATTTTCTAATTGTCTTTAAAATATTTTGAAAATTTGACACTATCTGGGCATTTTGTAGATCCCTTTGTAATATATATAAGTGCCAGGTCTCAAAAGGGGTGTGTGGGTGTGTTTCTATGCATTTAAGGGTTAATGTGTTCAGACATCTACAGTGCATTCAGAAAGTATTCAGACCCCTTAATTTTTTCATATTTTGTTATGTTGCAGCCTTATGCTAAAATGCTTTTGTAACGTAGTTCAAGGGAAAGGAGGAGGCGAGAACCGCTCCAGGCGGTCGGCTAGGAGCCCCTTCTCCCCTCGCAGTCGACGGCTGTTCCTCCTATTCCAGGCGGCTGGGCTCCTCGTCCCCCGGCAGATGGCCGCGTCTGCTCCGTTGGGGTGGACGGTAGTGGCGAGAACTCTACTACTGCGTATCCCTCCTCCTTCCCGGATTTCGGCACCAGTGTAACGTAGTTCAAGGGAAAGGAGGAGGCGTGAACCAGCTTGACAATATAAATCATATTTTAATCATAAACTTAAATAAAAGACAAAACACACACATGACCGTAAATGATCTCTCTCTCCCGCACCATCCTTCTGCATTCGGCCTTTATCCTAATACGGGACCGGGTGTGTAGCCCGGTGTGTAGCCCGGCCTTTATCCCTCTCGGAGGCTTGATTAGCCTTATACGGGACCGGGTGTGTAGGATCATGACCCGGCCCTGCACTCCGCCCTACCACAGCTTTAAATAAAAATGTTTTCACATCAATATACTCTCAATACCCCATAATGACAAAGTAAAAATAAAAGATTTTGGATATATTTGCAAATTTATTAAAAAGAAAAACTGAAAAATCACATTGACATAAGTATTCAGACCCTTTGTTTGTTTTGAAATATAGCTCAAGTGCATCCAGTTTATTTGGATAATCGTTGAGATATTAATACACTTTGACTGAAGTCCACCTGTGGCAAAATCAATTGATTGGACATGATTTGGAAAGGCAAACACTGTCTATATGAGGTTTCACAGCTGAAAATGCATATCAAAGCAAAAACCAAGCCATGAGGACAAAGGAATTGCCTGCAGAGCTCAAAGACAGGATTGTGTCGAGGCACAGATCTAGGTTTCGGCAAAAAAATATAATTTTCGGCTGCATTGAAGGTTCCCAAGAGCACATTGACCTCATTAATTCTTAAATCGAAGAAGTTTGGAACAACTAGGACTCTTCCTAGAGCTGGCCACCTGGCCAAACTGGGCAATTGGGGGAGAAGGGCCTTAGTAAGAGAGGTGACCAAGAACCCGATGGTCACTCTGGAGATCATGTGTGGAGATGGGAGAAACTTGCAGAAGGACAACCATCACTGCAATACTCCACCGATCTTGGATTTATAGCAGAGTGGTCAGACGGAAGCCTCTCCTCAGTGCAAGACACACGAAAGGCCAATTGGAATTTGCAAATAAGCACCTAAAGGACTCTCAGACTGTGAGAAACAAGATTTTCTGGTCTGATAAAATGAAGATTTGAACTGTTTGGCCTCAATTCAATGCGTCATGTCTGGAGGAAACCAGGCACCGCTCATCACCTGCGCAATATCATCCCAACGGTGAAGAATGGTGGTGGTAGCATCATGCTGTGGGGGTGTTTTTCAGTGGCAGGGACTGGGGGACTGGTCAGGGTTGATGGAAAGCTGAACATAGAAAAATACAGTGATATCATTAATGAAAACCTGGTCCATAGCACTCAGGACCTTAGACTGCGCCGAAGGTCCACATTCCAACAGGACAATGACCCTAAGCACACAGCCAAGACAATGCAAGAGTAGCTTTGGGACAACTCTGTGAATGTCTTTGAGTGGCCCAACTAGAACCCAGACTTGAACCCAATTGAACATCTCTGGAAAGACCTGAAAATGGCCATCCACCGATGGTCCCCATCCAACCTGACAGAGAATGAGAGGATCTGCAGAGAAGAATGGCTTGTCGCATCATACCGAAAAAATACATGAGGCTGTAATCTCTGCCAAAGTGATTAAACTTAGGACTGAGATAAGGGTCTGAATACTTATGTCAATGTGATATTTCAGTTTTTATGAATGCAGTATATAACCATTTGTGCAATGATTTTGATTTAAAATATTGCTCTGTTTGTTGGCTTTTTGGTGACCATTATGGGACAGAAATGACACATTTCGCCTTTACATCTCTGGGCTGGTTCCACATAAGACCACTACACAAACTTAGTTGTGGCTTGGGGCTTAATTGAGGGACAATAAAAGTACTAGTATAATGCTTTTTAAAATACACACAAGAGATCGTCTCACCACTGACCCTCCCAGCATCCATTTTGTCATGTCATTAGCACTAGTGTTGTTTCCTCTGCTATTGACTGGAAGTCTGTTGTAATTGCAGGTCTAGTTATTTTCCTGCAGTCTCTCAGTTGTCTGAAGAGTGCAGTTTTACAAGCTCTCTTCCCTTCTCTTGTCCTCTAGTGATCAAAGCCTCTCTTTCACAGATACATTTCCCCATCAGACAATACCTCCTCACAAGCTGCTGTCAGCTCATCTTCTTTTCTTTAATTTCATCTTTTAAAGTTTTTTTAAAGACTCTTTCTTTTTAATCCTCATTCCCCTGCCTCTCTCTCTCTTCTTCTTCTTTGTGTGTGCTGTCAGGCATGACAGATTGTAGCTTTGAGGGACGAGTGCGGAGAGAAAGGTAGAAGCAAATTTACAACAGTACACCACCTGGCCTTACCTCACTAGGACTGTCAATCACAAATACACAAACACACACACTGTGTGTGTGTTTGTGTATTTGTGATTGACAGTCCACTGTGTGTGTGTGTGTGTGTGTGTATATATATATATATATATATATATATATATATATATATATATATATATATATATATACATACATGTATGTATGTATGTATGTATATATATATATATATATATATACATACATACATACATACACAGACACTAGTTGTGCCCTTATATACACCGATCAGTCAAAACATTAAGACCACCTCCCAAATATTGTATAGGTCCCCCTCGTGCCACCAAAACAGCACCAACCCACATCTCAGAATAGCATTCTGAGACGATAATCTTCTCACCATAATTGTACAGAGCGGTTATCTGAGTTACCGTAGACTTTGTCAGTTCGAACCAATCTGGCCATTCTCTGTTGACCTCTTTCATTAAAAAGGCATTTCTGTCCACAGAACTGCTCCTCACTGGATGTTTTTTGTTTTTGGCACCATTCTGAGTAAATTCTAGAGACAAAAATTCATGAGAGACAATTTGTTGTGTGAAAATCCCAGGAGATCAGCAGTTACAGAAATACTGGAACCAGCCCATCTGAAACCAACAATCATGCCATGGTCCAAATCACTGAGATCACATTTTTTCCCTTTCTGATATGAACATTAACTGAAGCTCCTGACCCGTATCTGTATGATTTTATGCCACACAATTGGCTGATCAGATAATCGCATGGATGTTTGTTGGTGCCAGATGGGCTGGTTTGAGTATTTCTGTTACTGCTGATCGTCTGGGATTTTCACACACAACCGTCTCTAGAATTTACTCAGAATGGTGCCAAAAACAAAAAACATCCAGTGAGCGGCAGTTCTGTGGACAGAATTGCCTTGTTGATGAGAAAGGTCAAAAGACAATGACCAGAGTGGTTTGTCTGCAGTAGTCTACAGTAACTCAGATAACCGCTCTGTAAAATTCTGTTGAGAAAAAATAGCATTTCAGAATGCTATTCTGAGATGCGGGTTGACGCTGATTTCTCAGCACAAGGGGGACCTACACAATATTAGGCAGGGGGCTTTAATATTGTGGCTGATCAGTGTATATATACAGTATTCTTCTCTCTCTCTCTCGCTCTCTCTCTTGCTCTCTCTCTCTCTCTCTCTATCTCTCTCTCTCTCTATATATATATATATATATATATATATATATATATATATATATATATGTATTAGTGCTGTCAATTTAACGCGTTAATTCAGTGCGAATAATTTCACTAAAATAACGCATTAAAAATTAACGCAATTAATCGCAATGCCCACAATGATATGGAAGATTCCTGAGAAACGCATGCTTGTAGTACCACCTGTTTACTCAGTAAATGAAACTTCAGCTGTGTCAATGCAGTTTATACAGTGAAAAAAACACCCTTGAGCAGCAAAACAACACAAACATGAGTGTTACGTTCTTGCGTTCAAAATACTTGATGGAGCACAAATCCAAACTAAGGGATCTTAATATGTGTTCTAAGTATTAAACTATATTTAACTTGACACAGTGACCTAAAAATGTTATTTTTATGTTATGCAACGCACACCAGACGCTACACAAGCATGTCTGATGCAGGTGTAAATTGACGGGCCCTAAACAAGACCTCATAATAAATCTCGAACTGATTGACAAATTCATTTGTGAAATGGATTGCTGTGAACTGTATGCCAATGATTTACTTATGATCAATAATATGGTAGTAAACAATACATTGTATTCTAAAGCCGCTTTTTGTATAGTCTTATCAATGATTAACTCTTCTGCTACAAGAATGTAATACATTTTAATTATCTGAGTATTTTATATATATATTTTTTTCTTTTCTTTTTTACATTTAAATATAACTATGTATCATTATTTCATCATTATGGAACACCAAAGGAGATGTTAGGCAGAATGTTAGCTTGAGTCAACACTATCTTTTATTGAATGAAAAAAAGACATTAGGGTGAGTAAATGGTTACAGAATATTCCTTTTTGTGTGAACACTTTAAGAAAAGCCTTACCCTCACAATACCCTTACATATATAAAGGGTTTTCTTAACTTAAGTGTTTTGTTGCAACTGGTCACTGATCTCCCTTAGATGTTGCATAACATGTAATGTGTTTTTCTGGATCACCATGGTGATAGTCAGGGGTGAAACCTGAGAGTCTCTGAGTGGCGACAGTAACCACGGTAACTCAAAGTGACAAATGGCTGCCATGGTGCATTGATGGGCTCAGGGTGATAGACAGTCACTGACACAAGTGTTCAGGACATGGCTGCTAACATCATGCTGTCGCTCGAGGGGGACCAGCGGGCTCCCGTGAAACCTGAGGACCTCTGTCGACTACAACGCACATGCACACACACGACTTCATGCCTTAATCGAGCAGCTCACACAGAAGAATTTTAGACAGGCGAGAAATGAGAGGAAAGAAAAAGGAGAGCATATAATTTCAGCCAGAGGAGAAGAGGAAGCAAAGAATGAAAGAGAGGAGAGTTGTTCCCTAAGGGTTAGACAGGAAGAACATTAATTTTCTTTACTTTATCCTGCATGTCTTTTGTTCTTTTCTTACATCTGATGATTGACATCTTGCAAAGAGAGAGAGAGAGAGAGAGAGAGAGAAGGGGGGGGGGGGGGGGGGGGTGGAAGAAAGATACAATTGTATCTCTTTGCTTATATATTGTATGCTGGGAAGAAGTGGAATGAATGTGGCAGGTTATTTATTTATTCTTTCTCTTTTGTAGCATCCTGCTCAAGGAAAGGAGACAATGATAAAACAAAATAAACTACATTTTTAGAGGTCAATGCCCAGTGCAAATACAATATTCAGTTACATAAAACAAGTTCTGTAGCCTTGAGGTTAGAACGTGTTTCAAATAGCCCTGGTGTTAATGTGGGAGAAAAGAATTAAGCAATTTAGGGAAACAAATGCTATTTAGATTGACTTAAAAAAGGTTTGGCATTAAAAGATTAGTTCACCTAAAAAATGCAATTTTGTCATCATTTACACACCATCATATAGTTCCAAACCCATAGGACTATTTATTTCTTCTTCTGTGGAACATAAAATTAGATATTAGGCAGTATGTTGGTTTTAGTCACCATTCACTTTCACTGCATAATTTTTCCCTACAAAGAAAGTGAATGGTGACATTCTGACAAACATCTCCTTTAGTGTTCCACAGAAGTAAGTTGAATAATGTTTTTTAATTTGGTTGATTTGATATCGATTCTCAAAAGCCATGGATCGATCTTTTACTCTATGTGCAACCCTCCACTACAATGAAAGGAAGTCATTCGCATTTGCAACCAAATTTTGCACTATGCCACTAAAAATGTATATTTGGCAAATAGCTGGTAAATGTTTAGATTTCACTCACCAGTAATTGTGTAGTATAGTGGTGGAGTAGTCAGCAGCAAGATCCTTTAACTTGTATTAATTTTTTTTTCTGTTCTTTTACAGTTGTTGATCATAAACATAAAAAAGAAGCTTTTAACTGTAATCAGGCATTGCACAGATGAGATAAATCAATTGGAGTCTCTCTCATTAACATGCGCTAATTTAAAGATGCTGTTTACAGAAGTGCCGAATTTCCTTAAAGCAACAGTATCGGTTTTTAGCACATAATAAATCAATGTAAATACTTGTAAATAGTACAAATTATTAAATTAAACAATTAAACTGTAACAAAATATACTATAAGCAATAGGGATGTCCCAATACCATTTTTTGGAGAATGAGTACTAGTACCGATACTTCATTTTTGGCACTCACCGATACAAGTCTTATACCAGTTTTTTTTCTGAACTCCATATCAACAGTTTATTAAAAAAATGTTTTATCAACAAATTTAATTGAATTAATTCATTAAAACTTTAATCAAATTAATATATAACCATTTATTTTCAACATAATATTGTATTATTTTTTTCTAATGGGGTGCTTCACAGCATGCCTCACAGCATAGTTTCAAATACAGCATTGGAGTTATATTTTGTCAAATAAAGTGCTGCATATCAGAGCATTATAGATGTGAGATATTGCTTAAATATAATACAATTACTAATGATTTATTGTTGTTTTTATTGTTAGTAGTAGTAGTAATACAGTGAATATTACATACATTTACAGTAGTGATATATTTCTGTCATACTTTTTTCATTTAAATTTAGCTTTTATTTTGACAGAGCTTTTATTTTTAAGTGTTTCTGTGTGAAACACAGAAGCATTTTTATGAGCACGAACACGAGTACATGGGTGTGGTATATCCAGCCCTAGTCATACAGGTTTGGAACAACACAAGGGTGAGTAAATGCTGACAGAATTTTCAATTTGGGGTGAACTGTGCCTTTAAAAGGACAGCGCTAATTATGGGGCAGCCATTGCAGCCTGCTCTGCTATGGAATAAATTAACCCAACTCTCAGGTCCCATCTCTATCTTTCAGTGGATAACCAGCTTTCTGGCAGATAGGCAGCAGCTAGTGAGAATGGGGAAATTAACCTCCAGCACATGTGTGAACAGCACTGGTGACCCAAAGGGATGTGTACTCTCTCCGCTACTCTTCTCCCTCTACACAAACAACTTCACTGCCAAGTGTTCACTGCCTCTCTGTTAAGCTCCTGAAGTTTGCAGACAACACTACAGTCTTTGGCCTCATCAAGATGATGATGAGTCTGCATACAGAAGGGAGGTTGAACAGCTGGCCATCTGGTGCAGTCAAAATAACCTGGAGCTGAACATGCTTAAAACAGTGAAGATGATAGTGGATTTTAGGAAGAACACCACAGCATTAACCCCACTCACCATTCTGAACAGCACTGTGGCAGCAGTGGAGTCATTCAGGTTCCTGGGCATTGCTATCTCACAGGATCTGAAGTGGGAGACCCACATAGACTCAATTTTGAAAAGGCCCAGCAGAGGTTGCACTTCCTTCACCAGCTGAGGAAGTTCAACCTGTCACAGGCGCTGCTGATACAGTCCTTCTCAGCAGTCATGGACATTTCTATTACTGTCTGGTTTGGTTCAGCACTAAGTCAGACATCAGAAGACTTCAAACGATAGTTCGGACTGCTGAGAGGATTATTGGTGCTCCCCTGCCCAAGCTGCTCGAACTGTACACATCCAGAGAGATGAAAAGGGCTTGTAAAATCACTCTTGACCCCATTCACCCAGCACACTTCCTTTTTTGAACTGTTGCCCTCTGGTCGGCGCTACAGAGCACTGAGCACCAGAACAGTCACGCACAAGAACAGTTTTTTCCTTCAGGCCATCCACCACATGAACAGTTAAAACTGCCCCCAAATACTTTCCTCCGTCAATACAACCATGATTCAAAAAAATGCAAAATTCAATCCATCCATTTCTACTTATATCTGTATTTCATTTGTATTTTTTAACATATCCTACCTCTTCTTCAATATATTACGTCACCTGAACATAACTGTATTTTTATTTATCTGTTTGTTTGTTTGTTTGTTTTTTATGTCACTTATATATGTTTAAATGTATATGTTTGGTTGTATGTATATATGGTTTGCACTGGAAGCTTCATTCACTGTGACAAATTCCTTTTGTATGTGTAAGCATACTTGGCAATAAAGCTCATTCTGATTCTGATTGCGCTGTCACTCAAAAGTGAACTTTAGGTGAACCATAGTTTCTGCACCACTCAAGGCCTTTATAGGTTTTCTTTTTTCCAGATAACACTGATCTTCTGGAGTCTGTGTAACTGGAGTAAAGATGACCGACAATGGAAGTATGGATATTATGTATTCATGCAGGTTATAATCTACTTTATATTGCAAGTCCTTTGAAACATAAACTGCACTTTGTAGCTCTCGCTCTCCTGACCACATTCACATATATAAGAGAAAAACTCACACTGACTCAAATCTACAGCATCAGCTCCCATACCTCTCTAGCCCCTGAGTACACACATTAGCCTAACATGTCCATGTCAGCTCTCCGTCACATGCACGCATGAAAAGACACATACTGCTTGATGCAAACACCTGACCCTGCGAGCATTGCGTAGGGGAAACTGGGGAAGGTTGCAATAGGGGACGGTTGCAACAAGTCTTATTCCTCCAATCAGAAACATGAAAGAGTAAATGGCACTCAAGACTTTTATCAAGGTCTTTTTTTTTTCACGAGCTGTATTTTTGTCATACTGTCCTGACCTTTTGAATTAATTAATCAAAATTTACTTAGTTTGGATCATTGTTTTGATTAACTTTAGTGACATGGTTAGCATGTGTCAAGTTCAGTGTGTCTAGCTAGCACATGATGTTCTGTCATGGATGATAGGCTTGAGGACAGTTGCGACAGTTGAGGAAGTCATTGCAACTGTCCCCAAGCTAAGCAGCCATATCAAAATAGCCCGCACAACAGTACAGTATTTTTCAACATAAAAAAATCATTGTGGGTTACATAAAAGGATAGTTCACACAAATACAAATTTGTTTTGCTTTTTTTTTTTTTTTTACAAAAAACTTTCCCTACTAGCACGGTCACTTCATTATTTCGTGTTAACGTAATCTTATTATTGTAACTGTCCATTAGCTAATAGTAATCCATTATTGTTAGTCATGCAGTGAATAAATCATCTAAAAGTAGAAATTGTATTCTGTTTGTTTTCAGTATGCCAAGAGTGAGGAAGAGTTTTACTAATATATGGGTTCTTCTCAATAAACAGTTGCCGTTTTGAACAATACATACATTGTACATACATACAATACATACATACATACATAAATTGTATTCTGTTTGTTTTTGTTTTTTTTAACAATTTTTTTATTCCAAAAATAAAACATACAAACACAACAAGAAAAAATTGAATCAATTATTCACATTTCACAACTCGTTTTTATAGTTTCATAAAGTTATGTACCCTCAACCAAAATTTTTGGACCTTTACACATCCCCAAAATGCATGTATTATGTCCGCGTCTTCTGGTTGGCACTGCCAGCAGATGAGTGTGTCTTTAAGACTCAACCTATACAATCTAGAGGGGATACAGTAGGCAAGGCAAGGCAAGTTTATTTATATAGCACATTTCATACACAATGGTAATTCAAAGTGCTTTACATAGTAGAAATTAAAAAGAGAAAAAAAAAAAAAACAAGAATAATAAAATAAGAATAATTAAAACAGTTTAGAATAAAAAAAAAAAAAAAAAAAAAAAAAAATCTAATAAAACACAGTACAAACAGTCGGACACACCGTGGCACAGTGCTCATTCAGTAAATGCACAGCTAAACAGATGTGTTTTGAGTCTGGATTTGAATGTGACTACTGTAGGAGCACATCTGATCTCTTCTGGAACCTGGTTCCAGCTGCGGCTGGCATAATAGCTAAAAGCAGACTCTCCTTGCTTAGAGTGAACCCTTGGTATTTCTAGCTGATGTGATTCTAATGATCTGAGTGATCTGTTGGGTTTATATTCAGTGAGCATGTCTGCAATATATTGAGGTCCTAGCCCATTGAGTGATTTATATACCAGTAATAATACTTTAAAATCAATCCTAAATGTAACTGGGAGCCAGTGTAAAGACCTGAGGACTGGTGTGATATGTTCATATTTTCTGGTTTTGCTCAGAATTCTGGCAGCAGCGTTCTGTATGAGCTGCAACTGTCTTATGGTCTTCTTGGGAAGGCCCGTGAGGAGTCCATTACAATAATCCACCCTGCTGGTGATGAAAGCATGCACAAGTTTCTCTAGGTCTTGACTGGAAACAAAGCATCTAATTCTTGCAATATTTTTCAGATGATAGTATGCTGATTTAGTTATTGCTTTGACATGACTACTGAAACTAAGGTCTGACTCTAGAGACACACCAAGATTCCTGACTTGATTTTTAGTTGTTTGACCCCTACCGTCAAGGTATGCATTCACCTTGAGAACTTCATCTTTGTTTCCAAACGCAATGACTTCAGTTTTATCTTTGTTTAACTGAAGAAAGTTTTGGCACATCCAACTGTTTACTTCATCAATACATTGGCACAGGGAGTCAATGGGGCTGTAATCGTTAGGTGATAGGGCTAAGTAGATCTGTGTGTCATCTGCATAGCTGTGGTAAGCCATTTGGTTCTTTCTCATTATTTGGCTAATTGGGAGCATATACAGGTTGAACAGGAGTGGAGCAAGAATTGAGCCTTGAGGGACTCCGCATGTCATGGGCGTCCACTCAGACTTATGGTCTCCTATACTCACATAATAACCTCTCCCTTCTAAGTATGACCTGAACCATTTTAGGACCATCCCAGAAAGCCCCACCCAGTTTTCCAGCCTTTCCAGAAGTATGTTGTGATCGACAGTGTCAAATGCAGCACTGAGGTCGAGTAGTACCAGTACTGATAATTTGCCTGTATCAGTATTTAAGTGAATATCGTTTATTATCTTTATGAGCGCTGTCTCTGTGCTGTGATGCGATCAGAAACCAGATTGAAAATTGTCAAAGTATCCATTCGAGTTCAAGAATTTGTTCAGTTGATTGAAGACAACTTTTTCAATGATCTTGCCTATGAAAGGAAGATTTGAGATCGGTCTATAGTTGCTTAATATGGTCTTATCCAGATTGCTCTTTTTCAAGAGGGGCTTGACAACTGCAGTTTTCAGGGAGTTTGGAAAACTCCCAGAGAGAAGTGAGGAGTTTATCACTTCTAGGAGATCTGCTTCTAAACAGTTGAACACACAGTAGAACTAAAGCAATCTTAAATGGCATCAGATGGACCCTAGCATCTCTAGATGCAGACTTGATGCTTTTTAGGATACTAGCCCTCCTCCAAAACCAGATTTAAATCCTTCTCCCATAATTTCTTAAGAGAAGATGAAGTTCCATCACCCAGACAACCACCCTACCAATCCGCTCTGACCAACAGGAAGGGGACTGATTAATATGTACATTAGGGATCAGCCATATGCTCGAGGCAACATTTAAATAAATGTCCGAATTAAACACTCTGGACACTTTTGTCCAAACCAGGTGCAGATGCAAGATAACGTGGTGTGATTTCTTCGGATAGTTTGATAGAAAGGCTTTGCAATGGTGAAATAGCGGCAAGAACTTCCTGTTCAATACAGAACCAGTGAGGGGCTCTCTCATGTGTAAGTGACCAATGAGCCAAATGTCTGAGACCGAATGCATAATAATAAAACAAAATCTTGGGTAGGCCTAGGCCACCTTTGTCAATCACCGTAAATAATCTATTGAAATGTAATCTGGGACATTTACCATTCCAAATGAAGGACTTCTCTATGCTATCAAATTGTTTGAAATAAGAGAGGGGGACATCTACAGGGAGAGACTGCAGCATGTAGTTAGATTTTGGCATGCAGTTCATTTTAATAACATTAACCTACTCAATTATTGATAAATGTAATGAAGCCCACTTGCCTACATCACTCGGAAACCTTTTTTTTAGGGGGTCAAAATTAACAAAAATAAATTTGCTGTGAATAAAATACCCAAATACTTAATGCCCTGTTTGGGCCACTGAAAGGCACCTGGCTGGATATCCGTTACTGGGCAGTACTCAGTCAGAGCCAAAGCTTTGGATTTAGACCAATTAACTCTGTAACCCAAAAATTTAGAAAAGGAATTGATCATTCTGTGAAGGCAAGGCATAGATCTAGCAGGGTCGGACACAAATAATAAAATATCATCTGCGTAAAGCAAAAGCTTATGCGTCACACCTCCCGCCATCACCCCTGGAAAATCATCCTCTTTCTTATCATGGCTGTTAATGGTTCCAGGGCAAGACAGAACAATTATGGGGCAAGAGGGCAACCCTGACAGGTGCCCCTATCCAGAGTAAAATTAACTGAAATTATCTATAAAGTAACTCAATCCAATCCGGAATCCATCCGATAAAAGTATTCCTGAACCTGTACATTTCCAAAATCTTAAAAAGATAATATCATATCAAACACATTTTCCGCATCAAGTGAGAGGGCAGCGACAGGAGTCTGATCATTTGCCACTGTCCACATGATATTGAATAGGCACCTGATGTTATCTGAAGAGCTGCATCCCCGAATAAACCCCACCTGATCTATATGTATAAGAGATGTCATAACTTTACTTAATCGGTTAGCTACAATTTTTGCTACAATTTTTACATCTAGCTGATCAGGGAAATTGGACGGTAACTTTTACATTCACTTGGATCTTTGTCCTTTTTAAGAATCAGACTGATCCGGGCTTGTGTCGTGGTTGGGGGAAGCTTTCCATTCTTTATTGATTCTGTATAAACTTCAAACAAAAGTGGAGCCAATTCTGTACCATGAGATCTAAAAAATTAAACGACAAAAACCATCTGGTCTTTGCCTGTAGGTAAGGCATTTATTACCTTGTCAATCTCCTCCAAGGTTATCTCAGAATCAAGAGAATTTTTTTGCTCAGTCGTCAATTTAGGAAGTTCTAATGGTTCCACAAAGTTTCTAATATCTTCATCATTAGACGAAGACTTGGAACTATAAAGATCAAGATATAATTATTTAAAGGCATTATTAATATCGATGGCTTATTTAAACATTTCACCCCCAGCAAATTTCACTGAGGGAATGGTAGAAAAAGACTCTCTCTGCTTTATATATCTAGCCACAATCTTCCCTGCTTTGTCCCCTGACTCAAAGTATGACTGTCTTGCCTGAATAACCAAAACTCCACTTTCCGTGATAAAATAGTATTATATCTGTATTTCAAATGGGTCATTTCTCTGAGGCCATCAGATGACATTCAGCGCTTCGGCTCTGCCTCTGCATTTTTAATATTCCCTTCCAACTCCATGAGTTCTCGTGCCTTGAACCTCTTGATGAATGAGGCATACCTTATGATCTGGCCCGTAAGAACAGCCTTAAGTGCCTCCCAAGCCACGCCCACAGAGGATACAGAGGACCAGTTGGCCTCCATATAAACATTGATTTCAGTCTTTAACATTTGTTGAAAATTAGTATTTTGCAAAAGGAATATATTAAAGCGCCAATTTCTTTTTCTCTGTGTGTGGCAAAATCTCTAAACTCACCAGAGCGTGGTCTGAGACTAAGATGTTTCCAATTGAGCAGTCAACAACAGATGAAATGAGGGACTTATATATATAAAAAAAACTATTCTAGAATAAATCTTATGGACTGATGAAAAAAAATTATAGTCCCTACCAGATGGGTTCAAAAGTCTCCAAATATCTGTAAGACCAAGATTTTTACACATCCTGTGAAGTGTCAATGTTGCTCTAGGGGGCTTACACACTTTTGCATCACTATGATCAATGAAGTTCATCAATAAATTAAAGTCTCCTCCCAATATTATATCATGAGGGGTGCCAGTGGCTTCACTCCAAGATCTATAAAAAATCCCTGATCATCAGTGTTAGGTGCGTAAATATTAGCCAAAATCAACCTTTGCCCCTGAATGTCTGCTAAAACAATAATGACTCTTCCTATTTTATCTTTAATCTGTTTGAGACATTTTAATTTAGATGTTTATTTATCAGTATAATGACTCCCCTACTCTTACTCAAGCCAGCACTAAAGAAAACATATCCACCCCATATCTTCCTAGATTTTTCAGCTTCCTGCGGCGAAAGATGCATTTCTTGAAGAAAGACTATATCATATTTCTTATGCTTAAGAAAATAAATAACCTTCATTCTTTTTATGGGGTGCCCCGACCTATTCACATTCCATGTGGAGAGAGATAAACTACTCAAATGAACATTTGACAAATTGATATAATAAAAAATATATATATATGTGTCAAAAGCAAGATTATACAGACCACATTCCCCATTAATGCAACACTCAAACCCCGAACTTCCCCCCGAACAAAACAAACATAAAAAATAAAAATGTGCACATTAACCCCACGCACGACAGCGCCAAACGGCATCAATCCCTCTGAACTCAAAAGGTCCTTGTACGCCTACGAGAGCCACACAACAACTTTGCCATCAGATTGCTCAAGACCGGTGCTTCTGCACAAATTTTGTGAGGTAAAATTAAATAACAGAAAATACTTTGTAAAACAGACCCCAGCAAATAGGCAGAATAAACGCAAAGAACGTGTAGATTAATTCACAGAACTGTCTTGAAGGTGTGTTCCTCCACAAAACAAACTCCAGCTGATATAAAGCCATTCAGTTTCCAGACAAACAAATATTTAGTGAGCCGGCTGTTATGAGTGCAGCAGATGACGTAAGCATTCTAATGTCCCTTAAAAATACTCCACAAAAACAAACTCCAGTCAACAGGAGGCATAAGCACAAAGAACGATCAGATTCATCCACAACTGTTCCGAAGCAGTGTTTTTCAACAAAACAAGCTCCAGCCGCTAGGTGGAACCAGCACAAAAAGAAACAAAACAGACATTTCGGTTCTTCGGATGATCATTTTAAAATACACCATTACTTACTCAGTCCGTCAACTTTATAAAAGACGTCCTTTATGTGAGCATATAGATATTTTGCTGTCATCCATAGTGTCCATTCTCAACCTGAAGAACTTCAGTGTAAAAGCGATCTTCCGTCAAGGCAAAAGTTTCTTGAGGAGAAGTGTCATGCCACAAAACAAACTCCAGCCGTTAGGCAGAGCCACAGCAAAATGAAACAAGCTTCCTTAGACAGTTGAGACACTGAACAGTCAGTCCATAAGAAACACCAAATAGTTTAGTCAGTCATTGTTTGTATGAAGACCAGTGCCTTTTTGGGGCATACAAATATTTTGCTGCCATCCTTGTTGTCTGTTCTGTTTGGCCAGAAACATCAGTGCAAAAGCAATCTTCTGTTGATGTAAGATTTTCTTACATTCCTTGAAAAGATCGCGTTTCTCTCTTGTCAAATTTGCAAAATCTTCCAGTTTTCCAAAATGAATTCCAAGTCTATTTTGGATGCGGGCGGAATAGTGGATAATTCCCTTTCCTATGACTCAAGATAATCAATCTGTTTCTCAACATCTGCCACTCTAGTGATCAACTCAGAGAATTTTGTTTCCATTGCCATAATCGATTGACGTATTATAGCGAGACCTCCAAGTCAGCAACAACCTTCGTCGGCATCACCAATATGTTGGATAGTTGACGCTGGATTTCTTCTCCAGACGTGCCTTCCAAATCAAGTCCCTGGCTCGCAGGGCCACCAGAGGTTTCAGCTTGAGTACGTAAGTGTCTTTTAATGTCTCCAGGGTCTTCTTTGGCATGTTTACCTCAAAGAGCAAATATGTAACTGGGTATATCGAATCTCACTGGATTATAACATGAAAATAATTTTAAAAAACTAGCAAAGTGCGCAGAGCTAGTCGCTCACACACCTGCTTCTCACATGGCGTCACGTGACCTCCCAGTAAATACAAGTTTAATAAAAGTTTGTTGCATTGTAAATTGTACCATTCTTCCTGTCTAACACTGAAATATGGAGAGATTGAACAGCATCTGTTACATCTGCACATTGACTCAACGTAGGCCTATGTTCTACGCATAAATGAACAAAACTCAATAAATGTTATTTGATAAATATTACTAAATAAATAAATAATCATATCATATTATTGTAGAAATAAATAATACTATAATATTACTGTATAACAATACATATTTTCAGAATACTGTGCTCACTGAGACAAAAGGCTAAAGTTATTAGTGAAATTTAATGTATTTTTAATGTTGCAACCGTCCCTAATTGTGCTGCAACTGTCCCCAGGGTTGGGGTTAGTTGCAACATCTGACTTCTTTGATTCAAATAAATATTGTGAATGATATGTCATGTAATCATATTTAAATGGTATTGGGTAATTAGCAGACAGATGTAAGTTTAATATATAAAAATTGGCTTGGTCAAGTCCAAATGGTCTCTGAGTAACTGAGAGAAATGCAAAAAGTTTTGCAACCATCCCCATTCTCCCCTTCCTCCTCTCCCTGCAGTGCCAGCAGCTCTTTCTCTTTATAGAAACAGATGTCCACTATAAACCCGCACCTCCTCTTCAAAGGTCTCGAGTGCTGGGATTCACAGCTTTATAAATGTGTGTGCTGACTTTGATGAGCCAAGGTGTCCCATTTAGCAGCTCCCTTAAAAAATCCTATAGACGGCCGCCCACTGTGTCAGGATGAGGATATTAGCCTGTCAATGAGGTGTAAACTTTGTCACAATGCTACAGTTGGCTTCAAGAGAACATTAAAGGGCAGGATGATGTCACTCAAGGTTACTTCACAGATAACTTCCCACCTCCACGAGGAAACAGATATAAAACTGTTATGGCTCTGTAAAATTCTGTACCACCTAGTAAGCTGTGGTCATTGTATTTGGCACTAACTCATATACAACAAATAGGTTTCTTTTGTTGTATGAGTATGTAGTCTCATTCATCTCCTGGTTCTTTGTAGATCATTCTTTGCCATCATAATGTCATGAGCCTCAAATGAATGGCATATTTCCAGTGAATGAATATAAATGTAATACTTGTCATTCGATTCACATTAGCAAAAGAAAAGGAGTTCCAAGTTCTGCTTGGACAAAAATCTTACACTGAGGCTTTTATTCATTGGAAGAGATTTGTGCATTTTCTATTGGTGCCAGCTGCCAGTTTCTGTGCTGTTTGTGTATGGATATGATCTGTCCTTACTGACATTATCTTGTGTTCCTCAGGCTCCTCCTATCACCCATTCTGATCTAAAGCATTCGCTCAAAGACCGAGAGACCTTCTCCAGACAGACGTAACTTAAATCTCACTAAATCCACACATGCAGCATATTACCCGTCCTGACAGCCGCAGTCAATCTAGAATATTTACTTCCTTACTTCTGAGCAGAGAGTACACAATGACAAAGTCTCTCAGAGGATAAAAAAGGAAACTCAAAAAGAGGACAAAATATGCTCTCTTTCCATCAACCCTCCACCCCTCACTCACCCCAATCCCTCTCTTCTCTCTCTGTCACTCTTTTCTCTGTCAAATCAATGCCACCAAATCTGTTTTGCTGGCACATCACAGAGCATACTGTTTATAATCCCTGGCAGTTTAATGGCAATCCCCTCTCTTTCATTTAGTCTTCCCACATGTGAGCCGTGTTTGTAGATAGAATCTGCCTGCAGACTGAGATCAACACATATCGGAACGCTAACACACACAAACACTCTCGTTTCGGGGAGGGAAGCCATCACAATAATGCCCCTAAAGGACCCCATCACCAAAGAAAGTTAATTTTAACACGCCACCCAAAAACTCAGCCATATTTTCAAAAAAATGAAACCTCTTATCACAGAAGATGAGCAATGTAAAAAAGAAAAAAAGTGTGAAATTTATTTTTGTTTCGGAGTAAGACGTTTTAAATGTACATTTATAGCAAAATAGCGACAATATACTGGTGACAGCTTAGAAAAGATTAATTGCACTTGAACTGCACAGCTTACATATCTTATCAAACTTTTAAACTGATCATAGCGACAAAATTCCACAGATCAAAACTAATCTAGAGAAAGCATTCCTACTCGCACTCCTTAAGAATACTGCTCCATCTCTACATGTTGTAGATCATATAACAAAACTCGATTAAGCATTTGAGCTAAGTGAGCTCTAAGTCTACAAAAACATGCACAAAACTTAAATCAATCATATTCCGTTGCGATTTAAATTTGGTTAAAATATTTTTCCAGTGAATTAAAGAAGGATGAAGGTGTAGGTGTAGGTGAAAATATGCATAGAGGTTTAAAAAAAACATTAAAAAAAGCAAAAGTTAACAAAGAGAAAAGGATTAAGTGCATCCTCTGTGGAAGAAAAGAAAAGAGGGAATTGGTGGAAGAGTGGAACAGAAGGAAGATGATGTTGAGGAGGAGGAGGATAGGCCGTCTTTGCTCTACCCTGTGGGAAGATAATGGGTGAGAACCTACTTCATATCCAAACAGTATGCGTGTGTATGTGTGTGCACACTTTTTCCCCTGCTGTGTTGTGTGTGAGCATATGTGCATTTTAGATCTACAGAGGAATGTGATTTATATTGTGGAACTTTGATCTCCTAAAAGGCTTTGAGATTTACACAACAACAATTCTTCTTGGCCAGCGCTGAGATAAATGATGTGCTTATGGCAGACGTCCAGAGCAGATTTTAATAGACCGTAGGGAGAGGGGCTGGAAACAGAAGACATTCGCCCTACATGTATTTGACAGGCTCACACAGACTACAGTACACACTGGAAGGAGTCAGAGGTTAAAACAGTGTATAAATATCATAGATAATAAAAATCAAGGGCAGCGAGACTCTCGAATAACATTATGGGCATCCTGTCTTTCTCATCACTGCTTTAAATTAGCCAGTTAAGGAGCAAATGGCTCTCATGTTACTGTAGCTTAACAAATGTTAATGGAAACAAATGAGAGGTTTAGCTATGTTTGTGTATGGAAGAGCAGGTTACATACTGTAAACCTAAAGTTTTTTAAGCCTAAGAAGATTGAATTACTTTTCTAAGTTATAAAGAGAAGAGGAAGCTGTAGAGGTGAAAGATGGCTGCCAGATGCTGGTTAAAACATTAAGGTGCCAATATACACCTTCTTTTTGCCATTGGCTTATGTCATCGGTGGGTGTGACCTATACTTACTTTGACACCAACATGTTTTTTTCTTACTTATTTTTAACAAACTTAATTTCTTCACTTTGTCAAGATCAGTCGACATGAACACATTGGAATGCAAACTTACCTAAATATGTAAGATTGTTCACGTAGAGATATATTACAAAAAAAAAAAAAAAAAAAAATGTAAATGCTTTCGTGATTTTACATGGATTCATTTCTCAAAATTCATCATAAATACAATAAGAGATGGTATCTGGTGATTATTCTAGCAACATATAGTGTGAAAGTGTTAGCATTAGCACCATGAAAAGTTTTCAGCTGACCCACCATCAGTTCTCCCAATGGCCAGTTTGTCCCTGATTGGCCCCAATGTGCCTCTGCCCACTGGGAAAATAACCGGTATGCCAGATTACCAGTCTAGCCCTGGAGACAGCCCAAATAGATAGAAGAACTGTGGCATGTTGTCCAAGAAACTTGAACATCCTATCTGCCAAAAAACAAGAAAAACTGTGTCCAGGTGTATGTAGTAAACAGGATAGTGCTCGTCTCATATTTAAATGCTCTTCAAAGCACCCGCCCCCAATGGTTTGGTAGTGTCCAAATGTTTGCAAATAGGATACTGTTGCTCAGCTGTTTTGAGCTTCTTTTTTAGCTCTGAGTGAAGAACAACGAACTTTGCAATGAATGTATCGGAGCCTTTCTGATATATTACAGCCATGACCCAGGGGTTAGTTGGTGCATATGTACGGACACATTGAACCATGGGTTTGAGTCTAGCTTGTAATAATTCCTGGTTTCTCCTCTTCTTCCCTTTATTTCCTGCCCTCCCTACAGAATCCATTTAAATAAAAGTTTTAAAAGGGAAAAAAAAAAACATTTAGGTTTGTTAAGCTGTGTTAACCTTTAGACTAAAGCCATATGGGTTAGAGTCACTAGTATTTAACTTTGACACATACACTCCAAGTCCTAAGACAGGAAAGTGTAAGGAAGACAGAAAAAGAGAGAAGAGAGAGGAAGGGGGGGAGACATAAATGAAAACACAAGTGCCAGCCTTTTGTCTTTTCATGTTTAATTTGTGCTCTCTTTCACCTCTCACTGAGGGACTGTTTCTGTCAGGAGTGTAATGCTCTCCAGAAGCTCTCTCAGAATGAATGACTGACAGGCAGCCGTGGGTTTGGTTTCAATAACACAAAGCACAAACAATGTAAATTTACAGCTACAGATGACTCTCTTAAAAGATCACCTAAATCTCAGCAGCCATAACTCATTTTCTCTCGGTCTCTTTGCCCCCCCCCCCCCCCCACCCCACCCCTCTCTCTCTCTCTCTCTCTCTGTAGCAGCTGGTTGTACTCTGTATTGGGCCTGACATGGCACTTTGAAATAGCAATCAATGCCTTTGTACTGCAGGGAGGACTCGTAAAAGTGTCACGGCCAGAATATACGGCACAGTATTTCATCGCTTTTCTCTATTTTTAAATGCTGAGTTATGGTGGTGGAAATGTGTACCTATTAAAGGTGATATGATGTATTCTCTGCCTTGTTCTGAGGCTCATTCATCAAGTGGAGACCGAAAAGAAAACTGCACCCACTTCTTCACCCTCTTCCCTCTCTCTCCTCCAGCTCCCCGGTTCTGTCAAGGGTAATTTATAGCACGCAGGCAGTGTAACCTTCTGGCAGGCTTTGTGGAAGAAGCTTGTGCTCTCTCTCTTGGCAACTAATAACCTTTTATAAGGCTCAAACTTGGCCAGGCCATTGGGCACTGGAGACAAATCCAGACAGGACCTGAAAAGTAAAATGCGATTGAACCTGAGCTTTCCATAGAAAAAACAAATTTAAATAAATCATGGAAACTAGTGGAATTGTGGCTGAACTAAATAGCAAAACCAATCAATAAGAGCAGCGCTGATTGAAGGGAAAGAGCGTGTGGACGATTTCAGCTTGACATCATTCGATGTTGATTTGGCATTTATTTGTGGTTCTTGCTATGTGTGATTTAGTGTTGTAGAGAAAGGCAGTGAAAGTGGAGGAGGGAGGAGTATTAATGGTTGAGATACTGCAAGAGTAGGCTAAAGAAATATTTCACTGCTGCTAGCTGGGCCCTTCATGTAGCATCTGAAATGAGAATGTGCATTCCCAGTTAATTAATAGTTTGCATATGGCTTTATCAAAAGCTTTGGACAATGTAAAGTCAGTTTATTTTTCTGCACTTGAAATAGTTGCCTTATAGCTAACAATTGTGTAAAAAATGTAAATAAGTTATTTCCGATTATGTGGTCACTTATTAAAAATCATTGTTGAACACATTTTCTTCCATTTTTAATAAAAAATACTGTACATTAGCAATGTTAAAACTATACAAATAACCAAAATTAATACTACACCTTAGCTGACGTGCAAATAAATCATAATTATACTACACTGATCTCTTGAGTGATCTTGCTTTTAAGTATTTCAAGTTAGACCAAATGTTTTGAGATATCCATTTCCTTATCCATTCTGTCTTCTGTGTGCCTCCGTTGTGACCTCATCTTGACAGCCACACACTGCAAGATTAATGAGGTGGGTGGAGTAGTATAATAAACGTTTGTTTGAAGTGACAAAGCTGATAGGTGTTGATTTACTTACAAACTGATAAGCTTTTAATTGTGCGCCTCCATCTCTCATCACATCAAACAGGGTGCTCCTTCATACACTAAGCTGATGACTGACAGCTGACACTCTGCCTAACATTTCCCCCTTCCCTTGAAATCTCATTCCAAAAGTACAGTAAAATCATATATCTATTAATGCAGATGTTTTTAAGGTGTTTTATCAAAATTAACGATAGTTTTTCCAATCCATTTTTGGGGATTTGAAGGTTTGTGTATGTTTAATTAGAGAGCCTTATGTAATAAACAGACTGTACCATTCCCCCACAAATTCTGCATTATAAAGAAGATCATGTACAGTATTTGTCACAATATGATGTAATCTTTTTTCTGAGGTAATGGAGGACTCCAGGAAGGTGATGAAGGAAAACATCTGTTTTTTACTGTGACTTTTACAAGCCGGCAGGAACTCGGCTGTTGAGTTCTTATTGTTCAGGCAGCAAGTTTATTTCTTTTCATTATGTGCGACAGTGACATTAACTGCTCAGAGAGCCACTGGCAAGTGTTTAAGCCTTGTCTGTCAACTATGAGCTATGATTGACAAAACTAATACAATTTAGGTCAATGTCATATATTTATTGTTGAACAAACATCTTTTTCTTTGAAGTCTGTATTGCGTGACAAAAATAATTATAATTTTAGTGTGCCTAATTCCTCCTACACACTACACGATTTTCAAAGACGTTGGTTTGTGGTACCGTTCATATTATGTCTTGTCATGAAGTCGAAGGGCTTTCAAATTACATGAGGAATTGGTGACAGGGGTGAACACATTACAAAACATTTCACTATTGATGAATGCCCGACGACTCTGCCTGGACTCCAAATTATGCTTCACAACAGAGTACACGTGAGAAGTGATATGAGATATGAAAACAAATGTATGATTATATGTTATGCATTTCAGAATATGATGTGTATGTTTTTAATTTCCAAAAGGCATCATATTTTATTGGTTACAATTAGAGTATGTGAGCGGAGCGGAGCGAGGAGTGGAGCGGCACGACTTTGCCTGGAGCGAGGAGCGGGTTTTTAAAAAATCGGAGCATCATTGATTTCTCTTGCTCCAAGAGCACTCCACTAATGCTCCCTCATGGGGAAAACACCTCTTAGCGAACCTTAATGCAATAATTCACCATGTCTTAAGCAGTGTTAAACACTATTGGCATGAAGGAAAGATGGAATTTCTTATATAACCAGAAAGTTTGAGATAAAAAAATTACTAATATAAAATCTAGCAGCACTCTGTAATGTTCGACCTCCAGCACGGAGGTTACTTGCGCTTTCTGTCAGGTCAGTAATACAGATATCCCCTATTAAATATTTTAAATAATCACATCAACATTCTAATCTAATGCATCTCAATCTTAACTGTAGGCTATTATGTCCCGCATTAAATGGAATTGAACTTTAAACGATGTAAAACGAATGAGTAAAACTAATTAACATGTTATTATTGCATAGTTTGACTTTAATCGATTGTCATCTAAGTTTATTTTAGTGCCACTAGTATTTCTTAAAGTGAACTCTGCAACAGACATAGTTTTGACAGTCTTATCTAGTTTTGATTAAAAAAAGTGTAGAACATTCTGAGAATATCTGAGCGGTTTCTCTAATCCAGGAGCGCGGAGCGAGCAAGGAGTGGGAAATGGACAACCCGGAGTAGAGCTGGAGTGGAGTGATTAAAGAATGCTTTGAGCGCGGAGGGAAAATTGTTGCCACTCAACTCCACTCCACTCACATACTCTGGTTACAATATGAAAAAGTAACTCCTACTGAAAAATTTACATATTTGCTTACCTGACTGTCCAAGAGAATTGGCAATTTCTCTCCAACTGTCTTTCTCTTTTTCTCTTTCTCCACCTGGTTGTAGTACAGTTCAGAGGAAACATCAAATGTTTCACAAATTTTTCCTCCATTTCTTCTGTCCAATGAGACTTTCTTGATACCGCAGCCATGCTAGTTGATGTTCTGTTGCAGGTACATCAGGACTCCTCCCACTGAAACATCATGTACCCCATTTCTTGCTCTCTCATTGGCTGTAGGTCAACGCAGCAGTTGAATTCAGTCAAAACATATTTCACATTGCGCGATTTGGAATCGCAGACAGTTCCATATATTTAACATTCTAGATATCTCGCTGACATCGGCGACGCGTCAGTGCTTCTCTCAGATCACGTCTTTGATCATTCATACATTGTGTTCGTTGCGAGCCCCGATTTGCCTATGATTTCAGGCTTTTGTCTGCGATATCCCCAAAGCTGTCAGCGAGTGAAAATCGGGCCTAAAATCGCGTAGTGTAAACTCGGCATTAGTGAGTGTGACTGACAGGAAATAAGGGAATAAATGTGAGGGAAAAATGAACTACGCCAGCTATAGGAATGGAGATTAAATTTGCCCAATGCATTACTAAAATGCAACATGTCATCGGCCTTGTGAATGGAGTGACTGTTGCACCAATGAAGCATTTACTAGGCCAGCAACAGATAAAACTCACCTTTTAATGTCTGCTTAGATTTCACACAACATTATACAGCAATCTGATTTGTGGCTCTGCAATGTATAGCTGTGTAGTTCTCCCACCCCTTCTGATAACTTTTCCATGTGGAAGACAATGGGACCTTTTGTTTAAGCAAGAAGGGTGCATTTAAGTTCAGTCTGTGTGTGTGGGAGTGTGTTTTGGTGCACATGACATGTTTAAAAACTAAATAAAGATCTTTCATTAACTGTAGGGCATGTGCATAATCACTCAGAGATAATCTGGGAGACAGGAAGACGACTAGGTCTGCTGGGTCATTGATCGGAGAGGAAGACAAGAGAGACTAGCCATTCAAATCGAGAGAGCAGTCACAGATATCATAAAAGACACAGAATGAGACTTTACTGTGTATATACGTAGCAGACTATTACTCAGGTCTAGTTGATCCATCTTATCGTATTATATTCCATTCCGTCACATGCACACATGTGGTTTCACACAAATATTTATCCTGTCATCACACCATCACTCAAGTATTTGGATCAGAGTCTCAAGATGTTCAAGTCTGATTATACCAAAACACAGAGATGAGTCATTAAATCAACCTGAAGAGCTCAGATTCCCAGAGGATTCTGGTAAGAGCCTTTTTTTTTCTTTTTCTTTTTTTGGTCATTTGTTACACTTACATGTATTCCGTGTGCGTTATTCA
Organism: Moxostoma hubbsi; assembly: GCA_032164185.1. Taxonomy (NCBI): domain Eukaryota; kingdom Metazoa; phylum Chordata; class Actinopteri; order Cypriniformes; family Catostomidae; genus Moxostoma; species Moxostoma hubbsi. The sequence continues at coordinate 7,211,086 of JAVLUX010000215.1, forward strand.
CACTGAACTAAATAACTTTATTTCTGACTCTTTTCTCCCTTTTATTTTCTCTTTTTATTTTATTATGTTCTTGGCTGTTTGATTTGATAAACCCTCTCTATCATCTCTTTCTATCTTTCACACGTACACATGCACACACAAACATTTCTCATTTCATAGTGGAATACTGCCACTTCTGTGCTTTTATGCATTTAATACTAAATCTCACAATCACTCTGAAGGATTGTGAGGTTTGTGGATCCAAAGAGAGGAAGAGAGTTTTACAGTTCTCCAGGGTTGGTCTCACATGTCAGCTACACTCCATAAAGCTGTCCTGTCCCTCTTTTTTCACAGGATTATTATTTCTGGAGAACAGACCAGGCATGAGCAGCAGACTCCCTGTCTCTAGGCTCCCTTTTCATACTACTCACCTCATAAATCAGTCACAGGTAATTAAATGCATGTGATTTGCATCCTTTTTGTTTGTTTTGTTGTGCCTTCTCTCAGTCTGCACCAAAGAGTGACAAACTGTCCCGGACTGAAACTATCAGGTGCCAGTTAAATAATAAATTATGAACTACAAGTAGGCCTATTTAAAAAAACAGTGGGTTTATTTTAGATGGAAAAGCAAGTTAAGTTTATGTATATTGGGTGTATTAGTATGCAACTTTTTTCTAACTTCTTTTCCCTGTTTTTGTCACCAAGTTTCATATTCATCACTGTTGCATATTAACATAAATGATAGCCTTCTATAAAATTCCAGTTTGTTTTCTGCACATCAGTTATCTATATTACAAGGCCTCTCAAAGAAAGCAGTCAGAGATATGAGTGGGCTATAGTCATGCAGGATGTCTAGCCTCTGCTTTTAGCCCTTTGTTTAGTCAAAGTTATGGTAAAGCCCTGTGCTTTGATACAGTCATGCATAGGCGAACGCCTTCAGTCTTAACCAGGATTGGTCAAACTGGCCTCTTAAAGGGGAGGCCTGCCCCTTAAAATCCACAACAGGAAATGACCATCCGTCATTTATACGTCAAAACAGCTGTTAGCAGCCCACTTCAAGGCCAGACTTGAAAGGAGCTGTTCCCCGTTGTCCCAGCCCACCCTCAGTTCTTTCTCTCACTCTCTTTCTCTTTTTCATTTTCCCTTCCTCCGCCTCTAGGGTGCCTTTAAACTCCCTCCATTCCACCCACACCATTGCCCCCTGCCAAACTCACTTATCCTGAAAATGTTTTTGTAAGGCAATCCATCTTAATTCCAAACCATGCCTTGGAATTCTAAGATTTAAGGTTTTAGGTTTGTGTTTAATGTTTTTCATTTTGAAGAAGGCAGTGATCCTTCATTTTCTCCTAAGAATAAAACAAAGGTTACACCCTGTGATTCTGGGTTTCTGTTTAATAATATCATTTCTAGACAAACCGAAACATTCCAGACATCTCAACCAAACTTAACAGAGTGGCAATGGGGATGGATCCACTGTTAAAGCTGAAATGATGAAACAACGACTGCCTACCACATTACAGTAATATGTTTGTTGACAGGTCAGACCACACCTGTCATAACCCAAATCATCTGTTTTTGTGAAGCAAAGACAAATCACAAGTTCAAAGGTAAAGATCACATCATCTCACTTAAACTTGAGAACACCAGAATTCGAATGTTCCTGTAGTTTTGTAGGTTTGCACGGGCATTAAAGACTCATGTATAGGTGATAAGTGATGGATGACACTAATAATGACTGAGCAAACAGCAGGGCTGTTGACAGAAGGAGAGGTGACTTTATACAACTGCTTCTATCTCTTGCCACACACATGTGATCCTTGTACATGGACTCAACAATTTATATGTCCTAGATAAATAAGAAAATGTGTGTTCAAAACCCAAACAAACAATATCTAAATATCTATGTTGTAAGACAGAGTGACAGTTTAACTAGTTTAACACATTACAAAAGCAAGATAAAGATGACTTATGTGTGATAGAGTGTGGTTTAATACTTTGTCACTCAACTTTGATCCACTTGTGTGTGTGTGTGTGTGTGTGTGTGTGTGTGTGTGTGTGTGTGTGCCTTTTTGGGTTACAAACTGGTAATTACAAGAGTATTATGCAATAAATGTGGATTATGAGGACATATCTAGGTGCCCCCATAACTCAAATTGCTTAAAAAAAACATACTTAACAACGTTTTTTTTTTGTTTTTTTTAATGTAAAAATGCAGAAAGTTTTTTGTGAGGGTTAGGTTTAGGGGTAGGGTTAGGGGATGTATATAGTTTGTACAATATAAAAATCATTATGTCTATGGAGAGTCCTCATAAGGATATCCACACTAATGCGCGCGCGCGCGTGTGTGTGTGTGTGTGTGTGTGTGTGTGTGTGTTGGATCTAAAGTGATAGGTTGCTGACAAGCTAAAAACTCTTTCTGCCTCTGAAATGCAGTGTCCCGAGGCTTTCATTCCTCCCTACACACCATTATTAAATGAATATTCACCACCCAGATATGCGAGACAAAGCCCTCCAAACACGTTTGCCCGTGGCTCCTCCTCTCCCTAGGTCAACAGTTCAAGCATTCTATCTCTTTGTCATTTTTATTACACTAAGGCAGGCAACATCACCTTTCAAGAAGCTTCCCAGGTGCTCTTTGTTTTTACCCAAAGAACAGCTCTAGAGAGCGGCCTTTTTCATCTATCTGACTCACCTGAGAGGTATTGCCAATCAGAGTAACATAAATATTCTCTACTGTGCATAAATTTAGGAGCTTTGTATTTACATTGTGTAAAAGAGGGGTCCCTTTTATCCTGTCAGTTTGAAATATGACTTCTAACTGCACTATATTATCATATAGGATATGCAATAAAGGAAATGTAAAGCTTTGCAAAAGCTATATACTGTCATAGAACAACAGTATGGTCACGATGATGGGTAATGTCAATATTTAGTGGCAGGCTTCAAAAAAGTGCAAATATGTTTAATATTTATTAAATAAAATTATAAGAGGCAGTTAAATGTATAGTTTTTGTTTGTTTTTAAAACAATAATAGATACAAAGATTTACAATGCAGCTGCTAAACTTGGCAAAATTGTATTATTATACAAATAGGTTCGATGTCAAGAGTTTAATAAAGCTGAGTATTAGTGCTTACGGACAATCAAAGCCATTAAATATACTGAACTTCAAAGTTACTCAGACATGAATTAGCACATAATAGACTGTAATTGACTCCGTCAGGCTTCATTTTTCAGAGATTAAGCCAATTCATTGCATAATTAATTTAGCTAAATTTCTTCAATGGCAAAGTAACATGGGATAATATAATAAAGGTATTAACATTCCAGGACTGGAGGCACACTAGGCATAGGATGTTATTATGTATGAATGTTTTACTCAGTATAATTTGACTTGTTTGACCTAAAATGAAATTGCTACCACATCCCAAGCTTTTACACAACTGCCTATTACTCCTATTCTATTACAGTTTGTAGGTTGTAAAGTAAAACTAACATAAAAATTAGTTCTAAATTTGTATTATTGGTTTCAAGTGGTGTAAATTCTTGCTTATACAGAGACAAATTAAAATAATAAACTATCATTCCATTTTGCACCACACATATAATTGTCTTAATGAGCCTACTTTTCATTAGTAACCAGTAGGCTATCAACGTGGCAATCTACAAAGTGTCAACCATATAAAGAGTCTGTAATGTCTTTGCACTTTTAGACACACAACGATCAAGGACTAAGCCAGCGGATCCGGAGCAAATCAGAGGAGAGACGAGGATAGTCTCCGCCTCTTTTGTGCCTACCTACTTATTACTAATGCAGATCCAGCCGATTGGACGGCGGCAGAGCGCTTTGAAGTTCTCCCTCAGATCTCCAGTGCGAGGAGAGTGTATATGCGTACGGAGTGTGTAGTGCACACACCGGAGCGCACACGGACCGACGGAATGCCATTATTTGCCACGCTATTTACCAGTATGTCTGTTGTTTAGTTTCTTTTAATTTATTTGATCACAAGTAAACAAGACTTCTCTTGGTTTTCATTTTGTCCTCGTTTTTTGCGTAAAGGACTCCGTATCGTTTTGGGTTAAAAGGCAACACTGATTCGGTGACGGAACGATGTGGAGACGGAGTGTACGTTCTTCCTAGAGACTATAACAGCTCTCTTTCTTTGGACTACAGACAGCGCTGATGTTTCAACGGGATATTCAACTGTCAATAGTAAAGGATATACTGTCGTTTGGTTCTTTGTTGAATTATTGAAGACATTGGATATTTGTAAATGAAAAGTGAAGGACACCCGCCCCGTAGCTGTCCTCGTCAGGTCTCTGATCCGCCCCGATCCAGATGAGCGAACTGCCTCTTGGATTTGCAGTCAGCGCACGGTATCAGACCCTTAAAAGTCATTACATTCACAACGATAGTTCACCCACCTGTTTACAATCCCAGTTCGACTCGATCGCATTACTGCCGTACAGTGATCCCGCGCGTCAGGAAAAGAGGCTGCCTATCCGGATCCTCAAAATGTTGACCGCTCACACAAGTCATATACTTCACCCTGAGTATCTCCAGCCGCTCAGCTCCGCGCCAGTGAGCATTGAGGTAAGAATAACTCTCATTGTAATATAATATCTGTTCTTTACATTGGCCACTCTTACTTTTTTCCTAATAAATGATACTCCGAAATGCTTTGAGAGATCTTACGGTGCTTTTCTTCTGAGCGAAATTATTATTTTTTTTTATTTTTTTTATTTTTTTTTTTTTGTAAATGTTTTTGTCAGAATTCCGTTAAAAGTAAAGTTTACTGAATTCTCTGAAAGATTCTGAATGCGATGCAGCACGAATTAATAGGATAGTCCGGGTCTGGAGAGCGAGAGCGAGAGCACAGAGGCCGTGCTCCACTAGCTGCCAACATTTAATGGGTTCACATTTCCTGATCGTTTCTGACGTTTGTTTTCATCGTCCTTGATATTTAAAAGCTACCGTTTATCTGACATTTTTTGCTGGCAAAAAGTCATTAAATTGAATAAAAACGTAGCGCATCCACTTGATGTGTATACAATCTAATATATAGTCATATAATCCAGTTCAGAAATTTTAAAACGTGAATGACTTATTTGCAACAAGTTTCAAATCACATTTTTTTATTATTTAAAAATGGCAGATTGTACATACTACAAAATCAGTCGAATTGTTCATACATTGGTCATCCCCTTTCTCAATATCTGAAAGTCATTCAAGACATATCTTTCCTAGAATAGGTTTTGAAATTAGATGTAATTTCTGTCTATATGTGAGACTTGAATACCAACATCATTAAAGATATTTGGGGGAAAACCATTTAAGATCATTTTTAAAGTTAATATATTTTTTCTATTTTGTCCTTAAAGCTGGATGCTAAGAAGAGTCCCTTGGCATTGCTGGCCCAGACCTGCTCACAGATTGGTAAACCAGACCCCACTCCCTCCTCTAAACTGGGATCCCTCTCCTCCAGCAGCCATGGAGACAAGGACAGCCGTTCCACCAACTCTAGTCTGAAGCCTGGGGAGCACCAGAACCAAGATGACAAGTCCAGCTTTAAGCCTTACTCTAAAACTGGATCAGAATGCCGAAAGGATGGTGCTGGAATCAACAGCTCAGCCGATAAATCAGGGTTCAGAGTGCCAAATAGTGGTTCTGCTGTAGTGACATGCCCCTCTTTACCTCCGCATGCCCCCTCTCCGCGGGCCAGCTCTCCTTCTCAGCAGACATCAGGACAGTCACACACACATCTTCAGTCTCCGTCTCCCCTCTCGCAGAAAACTGCACATCTACAAAATGCCCACATGGACTCCAAAGCTGCCGACTCAGACCCAGGTAATGACAGCAGCAGCAGCAGTGGTGGCGATCGCAATGGGAAAAAAGATTTAGAACACAGCAAATCAGGCCTGGACAATGCACAGATAGCAAACTCCAGTCATGTGCGTGCTATTGCGAACTTCAGTAGTGCCAGTTCCTCCAGCAGTCCTCAACCTGACAATAAGGCTGACCCCCAGCCCCCTCAGGCTAGCCTGGGTGCAGGCCATATTGCCCCCATCTCTCCTTTCAAACCAGGCCACTCTGTTTTTCCCCTTCCGTCCTCCACCATGGGCTACCATGGCTCCATTGTTGGGGCCTATGCAGGCTATCCTTCTCAGTTTGTGTCTGGTTTGGATCATCCTAAATCTAGTTTTGTTGGCACTGGGATGGGTGTTCCAGGAAAGCACCCCAGCTCCAGCCCTCTTACAGGGGCTTCGCCTCCCTCATTTATGCAGGGTTTGTGCAGGGACCCATACTGCCTCACCTACCCCAATCCACCTCATCTTGGGGGCAACAACTGCTCTTCTTGTGTCCATGATCCTTCATCTGCCCTTAAGTCTGGCTTCCCTCTTATGTATCCTACCCATCACCTCCACTCCCTGCACCCCAGTTCTCTGTCTTCTAGTGCCACTTCATCTCTTTCCCATCCTCTCTATACCTATGGTTTCATCCTGTCCAATGAAACTCTTCCTCATGCCTGTAACTGGGTCTCAGTGGGTGGCCCTTGTGACAAACGCTTTGCCACCTCAGAGGAACTTTTGGCCCACTTACGTACACACACAGCTCTGCCAGGTATGGATGGAAAGCTGCTATCTGGCTATCCATCATCTGTCTCCTCTGCTGCCTCCAGCCACCTCCACTTACCTCCTCCCAACAGCCCAGGAGCCCTTACCAGTTCCCTCTCCCTGCGCGGGTCACCAGGGCTAGGTTTGGCCCGGTACCATCCCTATGGAAAGGCTCATTTGCCAGGAGCCCCATCCCTGCCTATGCATTCTCTCCCAGCCACAGCGCCCTACTATTCTCCTTATGCTCTATATGGTCAGAGACTGGGCTCAGCTTCTGCTCTTGGATACCAGTGATGGAAAGACTATGGACAGTGTATAGATAATAGCATGAGCTTGATGGGAGCTGGAAAGCACAGGAACATGCAGGATTCTCCTAAAGTGAACCAAGCAAAAACACAGGATAGCTATATTTGCCATGAGGAATAAATTCTCATCTGCTTTCGGGAACTCATTTTATTTTATCTCATCATTTTTTTTTCAATTTACCAAAAGTGTGTATTTATTTTTCACTGGAGCGCTTGATTTTCTTGTTTTTAAGGGACATTTACTGCCCAAATGCATTATTATTTTCACAGTGGATCAGTAGTTTCACAGTATGAATAAGGTTGCTCAAACCATACACTTTCTATACAGTGTTTGCAAAGGTGGACATTGACTTTGTCTCGCAGACAAAAATCTTTATTTTATTGTCACTTTCTTTTGTGTGTTAGATCTTTGCAAATCAATCTCTTTATTAGAGAACGGATGAGCATGACCTGGTTAACAACTACTTTGTTCTTTTTGATTTGGCGTTTATTTTGTACTTGTACAGTTCAAAGAATAAAATGGAAAGATGTGATATATTTTCTATTGTAGCTGACTTTGAAAGCTGGGGATGGCAGTGTAGAGGGGAAAATAATTCAAATAAGAGTACTATGTTCTGATGGCAGCGCTATCCATTTAACAAAGTCTTATTTTGTGTAATAAATGATACTTGATTACATTATAGATGTGTTTTTGTCCCTCTCTTCCCTTTCATATGTATCTCTTACACTCTTACTAACAGAGTAACATCTTTTCTTTCCCATATGTTATCTTGACCAATCCTCATTATATCATAGTATTCTTTAAGTAGCTACTTAGAACAGTGAAGTTATATAGCTTTTGAACGTACAACCATGAATTCCTTAAAATTTATCTTACAAAAACTTCTATACCATTTACCTCCAGATGTTCAAAAATAACTTTCATAACTGTTTATTTAATAAGTATTGTCACATATAGTAAGCTCATCAAAAATAGCTTTTTTATTTCAAATTTATATAAAGATTGTGCATGTACTGTACTTGAGCAACTAATGTTTGACTTTAGCTTTGTTCCCTATTAGTCTAACCTATTAGCACACAAAATAAGGCCCTCTCTCTCTGTTCCTAGTGTGAAAGTGCAGTGTTAGTCACTGCTGGTTGTTTGTGCCTCTGCAGCATTGTGTAAAGAGCTGCCTCAGCACAAGGGAGTATTGGGTCTTAAATACAGCTCAATGATAGCCCGGTAATAACCCATGGGAGCCCTGCACTCACTCCTTGCACACTCTGATGGATTGCCTTGCTACACAAAGGGCAAAAGATGACAATGGGAGGCTGTTAATAGAGAAATATTTATCAAATGCCTGACATGACCCTCAGGAGTAAAATCCCTATTGTTTGACCTGAGTGTACTATGGTTCAGAGCAAAGTCTTGCACAATGCTGTTACAAAGAGGGTCAAGATTTAAGATGGTTCATATGATTGTGCAACTGTTGTAGTCTTTATGGATGATTGAACATTTCAAGTTATTGAAGTTAAGTGTGTACTCTTCTTGAGAACCATTTACAAGAAACAGAATAATAGGGCTATTCCTGAGCGGTAGAATGAGCCAAACACACACACACACACAAGTACACACAGATTTGCAGTTCATTAGCACTTCAGACAGAAGAGGATGCAGCACAGGTGTCACTTGACAGGGCCATTAAATGAATAGATCACTCCACCAACACTGTTAAGTCCAACTCTCCAGCAAGGACACAGCATACGGTTCCTCTTATGGGAAACCAGGAGGTCAGGACTGTGGATGAAAATAAACACTGATTATATATTGGGTGTGGGTATAAGTAATTCAGGCACAGTTCTCAATACCCAAACCCCAATTTTAGTAAGACACAAAACAGGCCTAGTGATTGCCAACAGAATGACAGTGCGATTTCTGCTGCTACCATCACAAAGCAAAAATATGTAGACTGCAGTAGAGAGAATCTACACTGTCTTGGTGTAGCTTTGCAGTTTCTAGACAAAAAAAGGTTCAAATCTAAAGTAGTGTTCTTTGCCAAGAGCCTAATTGAAAATAAATGGACTTGAATAACTTCCTGTGAGCTCTTGTGAGACTCAGAGAGGAAGTTGTTTTAATGGAGTTAAAGACAATTTGGGTACAACCCAAGAGAACTGATCAAAGATTCATTACTTGGTTAATGTTGCCCCTAATGGAATAATAATGAAACAGCACCAGACAAAGGGAAAACGAATTGCTGGATTTGGTAAGCAATTTGTTTGTTTTTATGAGATCGCCCATTTTGTAGTAATGATAAATGAGAAAGTGCAGACTGGGCCATGAAACAGGCCTTAAGCCGTGTTCTAAGCATGCAAATATACAGCCTTATGATGAAGAAATTTAGTTTTATATAGACCGTACGTAAAGGTTAAACAGAGGGGATGACTTTACATTTTATCCAAGGGAGAAGGATTAATCTTGCAATCACCCCATTCACACTCGTTCATCACATTCCTGCTCTATCCTTCTTTCCATGTTTCTCCTCATCAATCTCTCTCTGCCATTTATCTTTCTCTCCCTCCTCTCCTGGGCTCCAGCTGAGTCAATATGCAGTCACTCTGTTTCTGTCGCCTGCTTGTGGAGGGAGGGGTGCTGGATGGATGTGTGGGTGGGGGTGTGGAGTTAATTTAGTCCCTGACCAGTGTCTTCTCAGCAGGGCTACACCTGTTTGATTGATCTCTTTCTCCCCTTCTCTGCTGTTCCACTGGGTTTCCAATGGAGATGGGGGGGGGGGGGGGGGGGGGGGGGGGGGGTGATATCCCCCACCCCTTTCCCTCTATGTGTCCAGTCAAATTGTCTTTACTGGGAGGAGAGAAAGAGTCTGTGAGAGAGAGAGCTGCAGCCCATCACAGCAGTGTCCCGGGCAGGCAGCCCGGCAGCCCTAGTGATTAATGACGACAGGGTGTGGAGCTGCTCCTCAATTAGCCGCCAAGTCCACAGCAACTCATGAGCCTGACAGCCCCAACCTGAAAAGAATGAGAGAGGGAGAGAGTTACCCCCCCCCCCCCCCCCCCCTTCACTTTTCTTGTGCTGTCTCTCTCTGTTTAGATCTTGTCTCTTGTCTCTCTTCACCTACACCATCTTTCTCCCCTGGCTTCTCTCCTGTTACTTTCTTGTTGTCTCTTTGATTATGTTACCCTAATGTAAACTCTCTCTCCCTTCACAAACTCCCATATACATTACACTCAGTTAATTACTGCATGAATGCTCTGATGATTGTTTTCCACAGTGATACAGAACAGACCTTTCTTTCGCCAGCTCATAAACAAATCAATCACACAACTGCTGCTTCATGACTGCAATTCTATTGATGACTTTCCACAAACAAAGCTAACTCTTCATTACGGAGACCACATCACAAAATACCACGCCATAAGCCAGCAACAACAACAAAAATTGTGTAGTGCACACCTCTGTACAGAGATCTTTTAGCCATCCCATTTGTGTGACGACACCCATACAACACAAGCAAATGAGTGTGTCGCAATTATGGCTAACCACTAATAACGCGCATTTCACCGCTACAGCTGGATTCCATTTGCGAACACACTGGGTGAGCACAGTACCGATGTCACGAACGTTGCACTCATGAAAAATTGTGCCTTGGCACTAGAACAGTGGGGTTCAGATTGATCCTGAGTCAGGTCCAGAGTGACAGTACCTTTTCCTGCGCTGCTGTGGGAAATCTTTCCCAGTTACATCCCCCTGCGATCTCAATTAACTCATTCTTCCTATATATAATATGTCTGAGAGCAATCCTCACATTGGATTAATGTAACTGGGACTACATCTTTTTCCAAATTAAAGCTCTCATTTGACTTCAAAGGGCCTCTGTACATCTTGCAGTATGGAGTAGTGACATCTGCTGGGCAACAGTTTCTATTATTTAATTACTTTGATTAATTGCATATCATGATTGGATATCAAACACATAATCATCCTACTGTGCTGTGTGTGCACTTCAGTGTCAGTATTTATAAACAATCAGCATATAATTCAAACAGCTAACTCAAACATGAATTTAACATAATTTGTTTTAATAAGATGACTTTTGAAATGAAATATTGGAACATTGTAACTTGTAAACATCACCATAAGGACATTGCTGAGTAACAGAGAGAGGTTTGTAATTGTTTATCTTACCTGCTGCCCTCAGTCACAGGCTTGGTATAACATTGTCATATTGTTTAAATAATGCTGTCATGTTCAAGTTGACTTTATTACATAATTTATAAATCTTTCAATGGGCAATGTTTTGTGCAACCACAACACAATAATGTGTGAAACCAAAGGTCAACCAATCCATTTAACACCAAGTTTTAGGCTGCTGTAACTGGCATACTCTGTAGGAATGAAAAGAACTTGCAACGTTTTAAGGCAATGTTATAAAATTCAGTTAAAAGGTAAAAAAATCACCTTGGCTTTTAATATATAGCACTTTTTTGAAAGGTTACATATCTGTCCACACACACACACACACAATCAATGGAAGGGCACATAAAGGTATAGAAATCTGTCAGGTCTTGTTTAATGAAATATACAGAGATAAAAGTACTCTTGTCAACACCCTGCCATTTTTCTTCATAATGTGACAAACCTGTACATACCACCGGCTCTGAAACCTTCACCCAAAGCCTCTAGTCACCAGATTTTTCTTCCGCCTCTTTTGGGATATTTTATGAGACCTTCAATGTGTGTTTGTATGTGAGATAGCAAGCATACACTTACAGTACAGCCAAGTTCATGCTATGAGAAGCGGCAGGGGTTTCTTAAATAAGAGCAAAAGTTTTCCAGAGCAATGTGATTATTTTTACTGACTCAACGCCCCTTTAGCAGAAGTGATGGTAACCACAACATCTCCTTGCCCGGTAAGCTAACCCAGCTGTTCTCAATGCCATTTTGAGAAGGAGGAAAAAACTGAAGGCAGGAGAGGGACAGAGAGCAAGAGAGAGAAACTGGCAGGGAGGGGAACTGACCTGATTATCCAAATACAGTCATTAAAGGGGAAATGTGTTTTTCAACCTGTCAAGATGATTAATGAGGGGGAGCAAATCCTCACAAATGCTCTTGTTTAGTCTAACTGGCAGACATGATCCTGGCCACTGATTAATGGCAGTGCTGGTGTGTGAGGCCACCACGAGGTGAGATGAGTGGGTTGGTGGAGGGGGGTAGATGTTGGGTAGTGGAAGGATGTGTGGTGTGGTAGAGCAATATAACATCACAGGATGTTAAAGAGAAATAGAGAGAGACGAGTGAAAATATATAAGACAAAATAGCAGATTTATCTTTTGAAAGTTTTTTAGGTTTTATGAGAGTGAACAACAAGCTTGCATTACTTCACTTCAAAAATATGCTCATTAGATATTTTTGGCAAAACTCAAGGTGGTGGAACAAATACCATAAATACAGTGGATGTGATTTATGGCATAAATAACCACAGTAATAATTATTGCCAAATGATTCAAACAACAGGCTCGCTGTGAAAAAACAGTCATTAGTGTAAGAAGAAAAGCAGAGTCAGTTCTTACCTTAACAGTGTTTAAGGGAGATTGCGTGTGTGTGTGTGTGTGTGTGTGTGTGTGTGTGTGTGTGTCACACAGCTGACCTGAGAAGTGACTGATTTTCCTCTGGCAGGAGCTAAAGTGCTGATACCTGGATATTTCACTTCTGCTGACCTTAAAGAGCAGCAACAACACACACACACACACGCACACACACAGCCATTGCTGTAGATTTTTGTTGCATAATGACACAGCACACACTTTCATTAACCACCATAGTCTCAAGTCAAGTCAAATGGTTTTTATTGTCGTTTCAACCATATACAGTTAGTAGAGTACACAGCAAAACGAGACAACATTCCTCCAGGACCATGGTGCTACATAAAACAACATAGGACAAACACAGAACCACATGAGACTACACAGACTAAATAACATACCTATATAAAGTGCACGTCCAAACGTGTGCAAAAAGTACGGGACAGTACAATAAATTACTAACAATGAACATTACAATAGGCACAGTTAGAGACAGTGCAGCGCCGACCAGTACACAGTAGTGCAAAAAGATGAGTTTCTAAAAATGCCAAATGTAAACATAACATACTATGAGATAGTGTTCTATGGACATCGCAGTTATTGAGGTAGCAGACAGTTAAAAAGTGACAGTAATTAAAGTACAACTCAGGACATGTGTGTGTGTGTGTGTGTGTGTGTGTGTGTGTGTGTGTGTGTGTGTGTGTGTGTGTGTGTGTGTGTGTGCGTGTGTGTGTCAAACGAGTCTCTGATTATTGAGGATTCTGATGGCTTGGGGGAAGAAGCTGTTACACAGTCTGGCCGTGAGGGCCCAAATGCTTCAGTAACTCTTGCCAGATGGCAGGAGGGTGAAGAGTTTGTGTGAGGGGTGTGTGGGGTCGTCCACAATGCTGGTGGCTTTGCGGATGCAGAGTAAATGTCTTTGATGGAGGGAAGAGAGACCCCGATGATCTTCTCAGCTGTCCTCACTATCCTCTGCAGTGCTTTGCGGTCCGAAACAGTGCAAGTCCCAAACCAGGCAGTGATGCAGCTGCTCAGGATGCTCTCAATAGTCCCTCTGAAGAATGTAGTGAGGATGGGGGGTAGGGAGATGTGCTTTCCTCAGCCTTCGAAGAAAGTAGAGACGCTGCTGGGCTTTCTTGGTAATAGAGCTGGTGTTGAGGGACCAGGTGAGGTTCTCCGCCAGGTGAACACCAAGGAATTTGGTGCTCTTGACGATCTCCACAGAGGAGCCGTTGATGTTCAGTGGAGAGCGTTCACCTTGTGCTCTCCTAAAGTCAACAACCATCTCTTTTGTTTTGTCGACATTCAGAGACAGGTTGTTGGCTCTACACCAGTCCGTTAGCCGCTGCACCTCCTCTCTGTATGCTGACTCGTCGTTCTTGCTGATGAGACCCACCACGGTCGTGTCATGGGCGACCTTGATGTGATTCGAGCTGTGCATTGTTGCACAGTCGTGAGTCAGCAGAGTGAACAGCAGTGGAATGAGCACACAGTCCTGGGGGGCCCCAGTGCTCAGTGTGGTGGTGGTGGAGATGCTGTTCCGATCCGGACTGACTGAGGTCTCCCAGTCAGGAAGTCCAGGATCCAGTTGAAGAGGGAGGTGTCCAGGCCCAGCAGGTTCATCTTTCCAATCAGGTGCTGGGGAATGATTGTGTTGAATGCTGTGTTGAGCTGAAGTCTATGAACAGCATTCGAACGTATGAGTCCTTTTTATCTAGGTGGGTGAGGGCCAGATGGAGGGTGGTGGTGATGGTGTCGTCTGTTGAACGGTTTGGATGATACGCAAACTGCAGCAGGTCTAGTGAGGGGGAAAGCTAGGTCTTAATGTGCCTTATGACGAGCCTCTTGAAGCACTTCATGATGATTGATGTGAGTGCGACGGGACGGTATTTGTTGGGGCAGGACACTGAAGACTTCTTTGGAATGGGGACGATGGTGGTGGCCTTGAAGCATGTTGGAATGACAGCGCTGCTCAGAGAGATGTTGAAGATGTCGGTAAGAACATCTGCCAGCTGGTGTCATTGATAGTATTGGAAACCAATTGATGTGCAAGCTATTCATCAAGACAGCAGACAGGCGAACAGTTCCTGTATGGGCCGCAATGCTATGCTGGGAGGTATTCTTTAGCCTCACTGGTTACAGTCTGTTCGAACCAAGTTCGAGAACATGTGGGTGAAACATCTGTTCAAAAATAGCTTGCCATTGCATAATTTTTAATTTGAATGAATTTCCTATTATTCATAACTGCTCAATACAACTTGGTGGTCAAAAGTTATGAAACCAACATATTCTTTAAACACTTTAACTAACATAACTAACCTAAACATCATCAAAACAACTGTAAAACTCGAGTTTACAACATTAATACTTCTTTACTATGTTTTTAAGCAAAACTGCCGAATGTTGATGCATGAGTATGCTGCAAGCTGGTTCAGAGTAAAATGTGTACAATTTCCTCATTCAAGACCTATTTAGACTAATGTGTGCATGAACTTTTGCTCTTGCCACACCCCGTTTAGACAGTAGTACCTTTGATTTAGGTTATTTGTTATGTTTGTTACATCTGTCATTTCTGTTTTATATAAGAATATGTGTGTGACTGTATGTGTATGAGCATGACTGTAAACCAGATGCAGTCCTAGTGAGAGACATGGGTATGGGTAAGAGGCTAAAATGTAAGTGAAGTGTTTATGAGAAAAAAAAATCAAATTCAAATATGTACAAAAAGACTACATAATATCATGTGTAAAGCCACAATGTCAATGTTTTTTTTTTTTAAATGATTATAATCAGAAACAATTTGATAAAACTAAATGGAGAGAGAAAATTATATGTATTTTTATAGTTCTGACAATGTCAAAGTTTTGTTCCCATACTTAAAACTATACAGTATTTAAAGATTATTATTTAACTCACCAGGGTCAAAAAAATAAATAAATCACACGAAAGCAACAGGAGTTTTAAACATCTCAGCACATTCTCATTTTTGTTTGATCCTGACATTATGTTCTGTTTTCACATCATAAAATACAGTACAAAGAGTAGCAATATAGCTGATCTTTTAACAATTTTTTTTTCCATTTCAACATACTATTCAAGTAAATGGTTTACAGTTACATAAGCACCAACAACAATTATTTCTATGAAAAAAAGAAAAGAAATCCAAGATTATTAGTTATTTATTTGTTTTATTTGTATTATTTGCATGATCTCCTTGTCACTCTATTCTTTTATTTACTTCCCTACATTAATTAGACACAAACAGCTGTGAACCTCTCTGAATGTGGGAAAAGTTAAGGCTGTATGTCTCTCTTCTGCCTCCTCATCATAGCAGTGTTCTGTTCCGTTACCATAAACCCCTCACAGTGCCTCCTCTGAAACACACAAGCCACAAACACCAGCATGCACTTTCACTCAATGAAGCCTTGTATAACTTCATACTACATAAAGAGCAGGACAGCCCTATAGAAGAGGTGGAAGAGAATCAAGCGGAAGACTGATACAGTAAGAATTTTTTTACACCTGCCTATATCAGCCTGCTATGTAATACACACACACACACACACACACAACAAAATTCATTCATCTGGCTTGTAATATACACACACCGAACAGATTCTTTCAGGAAAGGAGGAAAGGGAGAGTTACTGTAGTTGGCAGTCCAAAACTCTCAGAGTGATATCTAGATGAATGTATCCCTTATTAGACTGATTTTTGATGTAGCAATGATAGATGAAGATCTGAGAGTAGGGAAGCTGTGTGTGTGTGTGTGTGTGTGTGTGTGTGTGTGTGTGTGTGTGTATGTGTGTGTGTGTGTGTGTGTGTGTGTGGTTTATGAGGTAATTTTTTCAGGTTACGAACTGGTAATTACAAGGATATTATGCTATAAATGTGGTTTATGAGGACATTTCTAGTGTCCCCATAATTCAAATAGCTTAAAATCATACTAAAATGTGTTTTTTGAAAACGTAAACCATGAGGGTTAGGTTTAGGGGTAGGGGATAGAATATATAGATTGTACAGAATAAAAATCATTATGTCTATAGAGAGTCCTCATAATGATAGCTGTGTGTGTGTGTGTGTGTGTGTGTGTGTGTGTGTGTGTGTGTGTGTGTGTGTGTGTGTGTGTGTGTGTGTGTGTGTGTGATGAGGCCAGAGACCTGAGATCTGTTTGTGTGTGTCAGAGGGAGTACTGATTAATGACCCACAGGCCTTGTTTCTCTTGCTTCCTTCCTCAGTAGCGATGTCACATACACCGTCACATGTCAGACTAATGGACATGAGCAGACAGTGGCGGGAGCTGCGCTGGACTCACATACACTCATACATACATTACTACATGCATGCATGTCTACAACTCTATGTTCCATTTAAAACAATACAAACAATGCAAAACAAAACAATACAATTTTACTGCATGATTTGTGGCAAGAAAATCTGTGGTGTTCGTTTTGTTCAGTGATTATGTGAAACAGAAGGACAAAACAGGAGAGAAAGATGTTGTGCGTCAGAGAAAAAGGACAATGTGCAGCTAAGAGAGAGAGAGAAGTCGGTGTTTGCATGTGTGCTGGTTCCCAGCCCTGTCAGAAAGCTGTCAGAGTGTGATTTATGGTTGTGAGACTCACAGCAGTCCTTGCTGCCAGTTCAGTATTGTTACAACTGACATCTAATGAGGCCAGACGTGCTTTCAAGCACAGCACTTAACACAAGCCTCCATCTCCACCAGTCACAGTGCCTCTTTTCTCCTCCTCTCTCACTCCCATTTATTTCTGCATCTGGGGTGGCAGACCATGCAGGGAAGGGAGGAAAGACACAGTTTTGCTGTGAAAGCTTACAAGACGGAGAGAATAGATGAAACTAGGGATGCACCGATGTATCGGCTGCCGATTATAATCGTCCAATAAATTACCAACTTAAAACCATCTGCATATTGGTTACACACATAAAAACTAAGATATGAAAACTGATGGTTGCATTGTTATGATATCCGATATGCTTTATGATTGACTGAATTAAGATTGAAATCGAAATATGGCCTTGGCCATTTATTAAAGCTTAAAAGGCTGCATTAGTCTTCATTCAATGCTTAAGTCAGCATTGACAGCATTATCCATTATATACCATTACCATGATGTGGTTGACATTTCTGTGGAATTGCCCAACATATGCATGGTATGAATCTGTAATCATATACAGTACATACATGTAAAATGTGAGTTCTAAAAACTATTTTGCACTTTTCTTTTTGCAGTACAAAATAAAAATGTTTTTCATATAAATCATCACGTTATCATATTTAGTTATTTTTGTCTGTTATTTATCTTTTTATCTTCTGTTTATCTTTCATTCAAATTTTGGCCCGTGTGCAACAGATTCATTCCAAGGTCACTGGAATTGATTTATTGTTTGAACAGTAAAAATGCTCTTATACATTCTGTGTTTAAAATTGGTATCGGCCAAAATAAATTCATATCGATGCATCCCTAGATGAAACTGCAGACATCAGTATATGAGTCTTTTTCCCCTCTCACTCTGTCCCTCCCCTTATACATACCACACCAAGAAAGCTAGCACAATGGCAAATTAGAGTAGAGTGAGCTTTTATATACTGATGACTTTGCTTTGAAAACCAATATCTCACTGTTTTTCTACCTCATTCAAATTTTCAACTCAGCTCTGATGCTTAGTAATTGTTTGGAGGATAGTCGGCGTTCAGGTGTAATCGTATTGGTGGCTTTGCCATTTTTAAAGGGAGGAGAGTAATGCTGGATGAGAGCTCCTTGGCTTTGACTTTTTCCTGATCTTGAATTTCTACTCCTCTCTTCTCTGGGCTGCTAGCTTAGTCAGGACCCCTTGCAGTAATCATAAACAGAGCCACTGGCAGCGGCACCCGCATACTGTGCTCCCTCCCTACGCCCCCTGCTCTGGTTCCTTGTCAGACGTGATTAATGGCACACGGGCCCGGTGCGCTTTGCGTTGCCAGTTCCAGCGATGTTCCCTTGATACTTAATGAAGTCTGACAAACTTCTTTTCCCTCATTGTGTTCCAGTTATTTTTCCCCGCTCTATTTAAGAAAAGCCCAATGTAGCTAAATTTGCCACTGCCGCACAAAAACCCAGGTCATAGTTTTCATATTTATTGTGCAGTCAAATTGCACAAGCTATAACAATGCTGGCAATGTCGACTATTCTCAGGCTGCTCATGAAGTTCATACTGTTCATATGATTGTTGAGTAGGTTTAATTCCAGTCATTACGTTCCACAGTAAAGAACTTAAGGTAACTAAACCAAGGTCTCAAACATGTGCATTGGTTTTACATACTGACAACCACTGAAATAGGTTCAATACTCCTCTCTACAATAAATTTGAAAGAAATATTATCCAGACACCTAATAATAACAATTAATATTATAATACAATTTAGAAATCTTATTCTAACCAGTGAGTAGAAATTAACATAAAATACTAAATAATAGCTATTTCTCACTCATCATCTTTATGCTGCTGCATTGTAGACTACAAGATTAAACAAAAGTTAAGTTCTTTTAAGGGTACTCAAAAGGATTATTTACTAAAGAAAGCAAATAAAAAACCTTCCCAGCATGTACCCTTCAAAAAGTAAATATGTGCAGCAAAGAGAGGTGTCATGTGTCATTTTTAAGTTACTTTGCTGTACTTGTAGCATTTATTTAATGTAATTATTTTAGCTTGTACCAGCAGGGGGCTATCTTGTTGCATTTTTAAAAAAGCAATTTGTGTGAAGGTGTTCTGATCTTCTCCCCTTGTCATAGCCAGTGTAATGAGCAAGAATATTTTCTTTTCCAGCAATTCAATGCAATATGAGACGCTATATGAAGATCAACACACATGGAAAATGTCTATCCTACATTTATGGTTAGCAATCAGCCTCAATTTTAGAGATAAATGTTTGGAATAAATGCTAATCACCCTATCTGACAGTGTAGTGTTATTTATGCAGTTTAAATCCTAAAGAGAAATTCCTTCTAATTAGAACTGGTACTATACAATTAAAAGACTGATCTATTGTTGTATGGAGCCATACTCTTTCTGCTGTGTGTCATACATAGGCTTGGTTCTTTGTTGTTGAGACAGGTTTCTACCAGCAGAGGACTCTCTTTTAATATAAAATATTTAGTGTAGAACTTTGTTGGAATGGAAGATCTTCCATTACCAGGGAACAGGAAAAATAGAGTAGCAGAGTAGTTTTGTAGAAACATACACTGTGTTTACAGTCCGGCACACACCACATCAACTCCATAACTTCTACTTTGTATATGGCAAAGAACATAATTTAATACTACTTAAACAGCAATAAAGATATGTCCAGGCATGCATGGACTCACCATTGACTTTCACCAAGAAGAAAGATAAAGAAAGCAAGCAGAATATGAAATTGATCACAAAACCTCATCAAGCCCAGGGCTGTAAGAAATGGCTCATGTTGCTAAAACAGCATGATTACGAGGTTGAAAAAGTCTTAAGATGGCTGAAATTAAAAATAGAATCTGCTTATGACAGCATGGGAATGGCAAAGCCAAGCACATGATTAAGAATTACTCAGTAACGCGTGCACACAGCATGCAATGACCTCTCATGTTTACAGCTCAAACTTCAAAGCCAAGCTAAGCAGCATTGTATCAATGTCACAGCATGTAACCTTTTAATTGTTGTTACAGAGAAACAGCAAATTATATTTTTTGTGAAAATTGATCTACCAAGCATGTAGGTTTTACAGACATTTTCCATGACAGCACACTCAACTTCTAGAATCAAGAGCAGGGGTTCTCAACAGGGAGAGTCTACCACACAGTGGCCGTTCAAAGGATGCCATGGGGCGTTAGGTTACAAATGGGGGGCACTTATCAGTTATGTTAATCAAATCTATCGTCAAGTTTCTGTTTGCATTAAAATTTGCATCTAGACTCCATTCTATGGGTTGATATGCATTTGTACTGCGGTTCATCTGATTCTGAAATCTAGCGATTCATCTGAAGTACCTGGTTTAGCAGCGTCAAATAGACAGGCAAAGTCACAACCTCCACTAATGCACCTGTGTGGCTCTGTAGATGGATACGGCTCAAAGGACAGAGCAGAGCGAGCGCAAAGCAGGTGCGTTTTTACTCACAGACTGTTCTCAAGCTCTTAAACGTGCACCTCTGATCGTTGCAGTGCTATGAGAACCAGTGAGAAGCACGGCGAGAGACACGGAAACCATTCGAATTCGGCACAGAATTCTACATCAAAACCCTTGAATTTACTATGGCAACACTAACTGTACTTTAGGCTGAAATGGATTGATAATACATATTATCATAGTCACTACTTTATCTCTATTAAATTTGTCTAGGCTACATTAGGGGAGTGAGGGAATATAATACATTTTGCTACAATTTTTAAATGTTTATATTTTGTATTTATTATTTTAAATGTTTTGAGTAGGCCTACTGTTGGTAATTACAAAAATGCAATAATTTGTTTTAGAGAAATCATGTTTCATCTAACCACGGTAGTGAAGTAGATCCATGCTTCCATGTGATTACTATGGTTTTGTTACAAATACCACTGCAGGTAAATCTGCCAGCAGCCATATCACCCTGTTGCTAAGACTGGTTGCCTACTAAAGCTAAGCAGGGCTAAGCCTGATCAGTACCTGAATGGGAGACCTCCTGGGAAAACTAAGCTTGCTGCTGGAAGTGGCATTAGGGAGTCCAGCAGGGAGTGCTCACCTATTATTTCTAATGCCCAAGAATAGTGATGTGTCACTATTCTGTAAAAAGGCACTGTCCTTTGGATGAGATGTTAAACTGATGTCCTGACTCTCTGTGGTCATTAAAAATCCCAGGACACTTCTCGAAGAGTACGGGGTGTAACCCTGGTGTCCTGGCCAAATTCCCCCCATTGACCTTTATCAATCATGGCTTCCTAATAATCCCCACCCAATTGGCTGTATCACTTTACTCTCTAGTCTACACCAATAGCTAGTGTGTGGTGAGTGTACTGGTGCACTATGGCTACCGTTGCATCATCCAGGTGGATGCTGCACACTGATTGTGGTTGAGGAGTGTTCACTGTGTAAAGTGCTTTGAGTGTAGTGTCAGAAAAGTGCTATAGAAATATAATATTCATTCATTCACTCACTGTTAAAAATATAAAAAATAAATACATAAACATTTTCATAAGGGCAAATGCAAAATACACTATTTTTGTAGATGAAATGGAAATGTGTAAATCCTAAAAATAAATTAGGTTAAAATATATTTGTTTGAGTGTAAGAAAATATCACTTTTGTTTGCCTTCAGAAATTCCAAGAGATGACAGAATTTGAATCAATAAGAACCTGATTAAAGGAGTTCCAACTGACACAGGTACACTGTTAGAATACTTTAGTAACATAAATTAGGTGTTAACATTTTACTTTTTATAGATGTTATAGATAACCTTACTGTTGTTGATGCCAGTAAATTTACATCCAACTCAAAATCAATGCTGTTATGTAGAATGAGCATTTCAGTGGGACCAAATATGCAATATTATTGGTCTTTTCACTTATTTCTGAAATATAATAACAATATCACTTTTATTATTAGTTTGTCTTTGCATTTTCATTTTATAGGGCCTAGATATAGCCCTCCATCTGGGGACGTTTATCTTTACGTGAAAACGTTTATCTTTATGTACCCTGCAATGATCGATTACGATACGGCACAAGTAGAGCAGTTTTGTGGAGATAAAATACAAAACATTGCATACATCCAGTATTTAAAATAAACAACAAACTTTAAAGCTGCCAGAGATAAACAAACATTTATAATATGGATGAATTTATTAAACATTAAAATTTACAAAGATACAGATCTACCAGTAGTAGTTAAACTACTCACTTTTAGTTATCCACGAGCCTATTATAACCTGTCAAACAAAAATGCGTAGGCCTATAGGCTATATGCTGTACTGACAACTAAATAACATAATATTGTAAAGAATCTAATATAATATGTAGCTGTGGGCAAGCACATTAAAAACATCAAGTACGTCACGGAAAACGAATACGTAGTGGATTCAATCCACTACGTCATCGTTCTACAGTCAGCAACGAGGACATTTCTCAAAATTACACACATCTCAGTACCTAACAAAGTGTGTGTCCCCACCCTAGCCACCCTATGGTAGTTTGCGGGCAAGTTGTCCTCAAAAGGATAGCTTAAGTAAGTTGAAATAATTTATTAAAAAATAAAAGTTTATTTTAGTTAAAGGTTAGCCTGGATAGTCTGTAGCTTAGTAAGATTATATGATATGTCCACGTGTGTGTGTGTGTGTGTGTGTGTGTGTGTCTGTGTGTGTGCAAAATACCTTGCTTTGCTTGTCCTTGTTTCATAAGATGTTCTTCTTTAAAGGTGCTTTATTTAAGAATGACAACAAGCGGTTGAAATGGGTACTGCAGCCCAAATTCAAAATATTGGAGTTGTCAGAATGTTGACACCCAGATTAGCCAACTCAGCATCCTCAGCAAGGATTTCTGGGCTTTAAGTTGTCTCCATCTTTCAAAGGCATCTCCAATATTTATCATTGTTTTACTGCGCCTCTGATCATGGTGGTTTTTAGACAGATGGTGAGGCTTTTTAGGTCAGGTGGAATCTGTTATCTTCTCGTTTGCTGGCTTCCATGGCTGCAGCACGCAGTGTTGTTTGCCTGCAAACGTGTTAAAATCGGGCAACCCGGTGGTTGCAACACCAAATACTATTGGTGAGTGGACAGTGGGCGGGATCACACAGGCCAAAACATAAACAGAAATTCCGTCCCAGAATGGAAACTTCAAAGTAGAATATACTGGCTGTAGCATTGTTATTGGAGACGCCATTATTTTAACTTAGCATGTTTCCTCATTCTCTAATAACATATTATGGTCATTTTATGATTTAGTACAGTAAAAATATTACATATAGCACCTTTAACATCAGCATTTACTGATCTGCTTGAAACTTTCTCCACAGCTTGGCCCTGGATATCATGGGTGTCTTTAACAGGGAGAATGTGAGAAATTGTTTCTCACATACTAATATTTACCCATCAGCACCTAGTTGGCTATTTTCTCATTTTGGTGTGAATAATCAAATGGAAGTTGACAAAAGCTCAATATTAAATCTTAGCTCTTCACAGATGAAAAGAAAATTGTCTTCTGAGGTAACTTTGTTTTAAAGCTCTGTCTTGCGCAAAGCAAGATAACGCGACGGAAGGGATGCTAGTCATTAAATGAAAATGTATTTGTATCTGTATTTTAAATTAATTAAAAAGAGTAAATTAGATTTAAAAACAAAGAATATACAGTATAATATACTGGTCTTCCAATTGGTTGAAAAATTTCAAAGTTATAAACAAACAAAAAGGTAAACAAATTAGTAAAGAGATCAAAATGCTTTGCATATAGGGCAGGCACATCCTGGAGTTTGAAAATAGTTTTTTAATGTATCCAGATTCATTTTAGTCATTGTCTAAATCGCTGAATTACTGCTTTTCCTTTGCGTTGTGTAACTGGATAAAGATTTGCATGGAAGGACAATCATAGTTCCACCCAATGAAATCAGCAATAACGCAATATTTAGCATCTCAATTTAGTTAGCCTTATTTGCTGGAAATACCTCCTGCTCTGTTGAATTGTGCACAAGTAGGGGGCAGTTAATCTACAAGAACAGTTATCAGATCAAATCAAATCACTTTATTGTCACACTACTGTGTACACGAGTGCAACAGTAGGTGAAAGTCTTGTGTGCAGTTCCGAGCAACATAGCAGTCATGACAGTGGCGAGACATATACCAGTTTACAATAAACAACATATTTACACAATTTACATAACAAATGTACACATAATTACACAACATAGTACTAATATACAATGTACAGTAAACAATACACACAATATAGAATACACATACACTAGATAGGGTATATAAAAATATATATACACTAATTGAATTGGGGAGAATATATTTGACAGTCCAGTGTGAGATAATAAGAGGAAGATTAATAAAGTGCTGTGCTGATTGTTGATCGTGAGAGATCAAGTGTTCAAAAGTCTTATTGCTTGGGGGAAGAAGCTGTCATGTAGTCGGCTGGTGCGGGTCCTGATGCTGCGATACCGCCTGCCTGATGGAAGCAGTGACAGCAGCCCATGGCTCGGGTGGCTGAAGTCTCTGATGATCCTCCGAGCTTTTTTCACACACCGCCTGTTATATATGTCCTGGAGGGAGGGAAGTTCACCTCCGATGATGTTTCTGGCAGTTCGCACCACCCTTTGCAGGTCTTTGCGGTTGTGGGCGGTGCTATTGCCGTACCAGGCGGTGATGCAGCAGTCAGGATGCTCTCTACAGTGCTGGTGTAGAACCGTGTGAGGATGTGGTGGTTCATTCCGAATCAGTTAATCAGCAACAACTTGCATCCACATTAAAACCCCATGTATGTTCAGTAATGGGTTACTTTAAAATACAGATAAGTCATTCCTGTTTACCTCTGGTGTTCACATGTTCACAGATGACCAAATCTCTTATATATAAAACCATCAACAACCAACATCACCTTAAAATTATTAAGGTCAACACAATGTCATTTGTATTGCTGTACAATGGGAGAATTAGTCATGGTCCGTGTAGGGCTGTCAATTGGGCAGAGAAACTAAATTCAAATTTTTACCTTAAATATTTTCAAAATTCAAATAATATTCGATTTTTAAAGTCAGCTGATTTTTAAATTGATGTTTCCTTAGTCCACAAGAAGGGACAGTAAATACATAAACAATACAGCACAGTTATATTATTGCAAATAACATTCTGTTAAAAAAGACTATGAGCACTGCAGGCAGGGACTGTTCAAAGCATTTAGAAAACTCATTGCTTAATCTGAGAAACATTTATGAGAGCAAGATGCCAATGGCAAAGTACCTTCACCAACTGTAAGGGGCTGTTCACCAGACGTTTTTACAGATATCCATATGTTTTTTTATGTAAACGCGTTAGACGAACGTATTTGTTTCTCCTTTTTTTTTTTTATTATTATTATTAAGCGTCTTGTGCTGGAGTGCTGTTTTTTTAGATGCTGTGTCTAATTAAAAATAAACTTAAAAGCATAATGAGACAAATGCTTTCTGTTAAACTGTATATTTTTTGGCGCTGTGTCTAGCCTTTTGTAGGGCAAGAATGCGATCGATCTAAAGTCATCATCAGTGCTTGACACACACCAAAATTCAGTTTTAGCATTCAAATTTGCATTTATTTTCTTAAATTCGATGAATATTCAAATTTTTATTTGACAGGTCCGAGTACTACGAACAACATAGAGAGGGTCACGTCCAGCACACGTCAACTGCGGATAACATCACATGGTTTTAACAATGGCATGAACGATTAGCTTTATGCTAAGCTAAAATGCCATTTCAAGCCATTTTGCATGCACATGTTACCAGGCACAATCAAAAAAATGTTTCAAGAAAATTCACGTTATATCATAATTAATTTTTTCTAGTATGACATTTGATATTAGGGCAAAAATTATATTCTTGATCATTTTATTGTTTTCCTTTAAAAATAAAAACAAATCCTTAAAACAAGATTAAATTGATTGATTTTGTTTTAGAAACAACATTGCATAAGATATTTAGGTTTTTCTGAGAATGTATATTTAACATGTGTTATTTTGAGTTGTTATAGAAGAGAAAACATCTACCAGCGCTGAAGTAGTAATCCAAATTATTTAGAATAAGTTACTGACCTCGAGTAATCTAACTGAAAATTTTACAAATTACATTTTACAGCATGTATTCTGTAGTGGAATACGTTTAAAAAAAAATAACCCTCCCAATCCTGTGTGTATTGATGTTTGTGCACCCAACTGTACAAAGCCTGTCAGACGGAGTGTTAACCTTGTGATGCGAGTACCAAGAAGACAAATGGCAGGCATGTATGCAGAATGTAGGCAAATCCATTTCAATATTATTAACTGTCAAACCTCCCCTGTACTTGCCAGTTTACTAGGTAGATCTAGATAAATCTAATGTAGTCTAATACAACAGCCCTGCAATAAATGTTAACATTTATAACCTGAGGTTAAGTTTTTATATGTAATCGGTTTTGAGATGTATTTGTCCATCTCATTTATGAATGAGGATAGGCTAAATATTAGAAACACCTCCAAGTATAACCCAGTACAGTTCAACAGCACTGCAAACTACAGCTGACACACACAACTCTCTAAAACATTGAAGACTTAATACAATATTAAACTGCATGAATTTTGTTTCTCTATTCATTCTTTTTCCCGTCACTGGCTTTTGATATTTTAACTATATAGCCTACATATTCATATTTTTCAAAGAAAAAGAGGCAGGGTTGTTTATCATATTTCGTTTTATTGTAAATACACATTACAGTGAAGATAACCGAGTAGTCACGTATTCCCAAGATGGGATGGTGAAGTCATCAAGTACTCCCGAGTCGAACTTGCCAAGTTCGAACTACTTGGTATAGAGAAACGGCCAGTCTAATGTCAAAACCAACATGTACATGAAAGTCATATGTAATATACACTCACTGAGCACACTGAATTCCTAATAAAGTTCCCGATGTGGTCTCCTGATGTTGTAGCCCAGGGGGGCCTGCAGGATTTAATCTGAGGGTAGACAGAAATCTGCCAAATAAACCTTATGTCTAGGAGGGTCCGGGCAACAGATTTAGATGTTGTTGCAAAAAAACAATACCGAAGCGTTAAATTCTGGTGACTTTGAGATAAGCAGCGTTTTATTATCTTGAGTACGAGTAGCATTTATTCCAGTAACCGTTCAGACAGACGAGTTTTCCTGTGTGAGATACCGCTCCGAGGGATTCAGTGAGAGAGCGCTCTGAACGAATTGTACTGAATCACGAATCGGTTAAGACCGTTTGGCCAATTCACTGAAAATAACCGACTCAAAATAATTATTCATTAGCAAATTGGGCATTGCTTGTTCTTTTAAACAGCCAACAGATGTACGAGACACATTTCATGATTGGTGAAATATTCTGAAAGTCAATTTTTCTCAGGTCAGTCCACTGTTGTAGCCCATCTGCCTCAAGGTGTTGTGCATTCCGAGATGATATTCTCCTAACTGCAATAGTGCAGTGATTATCGGAGTTACCATAGCCTTTGTGAACATTAAAACTAGATTAGAAATCGTATGAATAGGTGTTCCTAATCAAGTACTCAGTGAGTGTAGATCAACATTTAAAATACACAGTACGCATTAAGTATTTGTAGAAAGTCTTTGTACAAAAGAACAGCAAAAATGGTATGTGCACAAATCACATCAATTAAGAGTCCTAAAATGCTTTCACAATACTTAATACAAATTTAAACAGCAGGTAGCTTCAAACTAAAAACAGCATTTAAAATAATGAGTTATAGCCTTGTCCTATAGCATTTTGAGAATGCTGAGAACAGTCCACTGGCATTACACCAAGGGATAGCTAGCAGATGTTGCAATGCCACAGTGGTTCTTACGGTCCTTAGCCATGTAGATGTAGCCTTTGTCACCCCACTTCTCGCTCCAGCTAAAAAAGGACATTGATTTAAAGTAATAGATTAATAGATTCCATTGTAAGGCTGTGCCCTTAGAGTTTTTTTCCTACCCAAGCGAGACTTATACACATGTAATTTTTCTTTTCAGGACAGTGGAAATGCACCCTTGAAGAGCATACCTGTTCTTTACAATCCAGTATTTCCTCCCTGCAACATCAGCACCTTCATATCCATAACCAACCACCAAAACTTCATGGTCCAGTTCTTCACTGCTGCACTCCTTTTCATAATAGATGCCTAGAGTAGAGGGTTAGGGAAATAATGTTACTTGAAATTGCAAAAATGTGCTAGTAGTGCAACATAATTGTCTTTAACAGGTTTAAAATGAAAAGGCCTGATAACACCTCACCAGACTGGTAGAACTGGAAGGATTCATGACCAGCATCAATAGCAACAGCTATAGGACCAACAGCTGCAACAGCCTTCATCAGATCATGCTCTTTACCACTGGGAAGGTCCACGAAACCAGTGACATTTGTAGCACTGTAACTGGGGTCATAGTGGCATGGCTGATCATCCTAGAAGCAAAAATAAATGGGACAGTACATTATATACACCTCATCTGGAGCTGCCCATTCAAATGGCTAGTAAGTGTTATGGGGTTTAGAGGGAAGCAATAGATGGACTTATTGTACAAGTTACAAGACCCTCCAAAGATAGGACTCTTAATAATACCATTATGACAACAGCATGCATCATTACAAGCAAGTAGTAGCACACAATTCTTACCATTGCAAGGTAGGGGTAGGACTCCTCAGAATCCAGTCCATTGTTGTCCTGAACATATTGGAAGGCCTGCTTCATGAGACCTCCATTGCAGCCTTGATTGCCCTCCGGCCTGGAACAGTCCATCAAGTTCTGCGCACTCAAAGAAACTAGTTTACCCGTTTTACGGAACAGCTGTCCCTCCAAGGCTCCTGTAGAGCTGAAAGCCCAGCAAGATCTACACTGGCCCTAGAATTAAACCAGCACTACTTTAACAAAGAGCAAACACACAAAGTATGATTTTACAAATGTTGACAGATCCATATTTGCAAAGGACTCCATTACATAGATAATAAAATAACTTCTAGAAAACAGTCTGATGAAATATTCATGATTTGAGCAAATTGGGTTTATCACATGGGACTGGTAAGACTAATAGCATATTCAGTGTAGTTACAGCAGATGCAACTGGGTTACAAGTAAGCAAAAGAGTGAAATTGGTAAAGCCATTTGTTAATGTTGGGGCTCACTGCTGTAGTCATACCTGGTCTTTGACGGAGGTGACATAGCCCTTCTCCCTCCAGTCGACCTGTTGGGGAGCCTCAAAAAAGCTGGGCTCCATGAACAAAGAGCCCCTTAATTTTTGTCTGGGGTTGTGCTTGTAACCATTCATTGTCTGCCTGAACTCTTCATTTGTCTGTGAGACAAAGGATGAAATCAAGCTCAAGAACACTGGCTCTGAACATTACACTTTAAAATTAAATCATCCCAGAATTACTCATCCATGCTTGCAATAACCCAGACATATTAAGGAACTCACCTGATCACCAAACTGGTTCATGCCCAGTCGGTAGGTGTGTTTGCCCATGGAATACTCAAGGTTGTGCAGCTCAATTTTTCTAAAGCTCTTCTCCCAAACCATTCTCCTCCATGTCTCCTCTTTCTGAGAGGGAAAAACCCCCCCAAAAAACCCACCACACAACAACACCCATCTATCATTGTGCAATCACTAGTGTGCCAAGACAATGCAGATTCAGTTTGTTACCAGTTTAACACTGTTTAGTTCTTCCATAGCACACACAATACTTCAATTGAATTTGATGTTTGGTTACAAGTACTACAGACCTCATGGTATTTCTTTCCATGCCAGCTCTTCCACAGATGCCAGTTGTCTTCTAACTGATGGTCTAAGCTTGGAGCAGTTAACACTGCACTAATGCATAGTGTGAGGACGAAAGCAAACAACATAATCCTCCATGCACCACTGTTGATAGGTGAAAATAAGTCATGATGTCATGGTACTAACAGACACATACACACAGACTACAACAGTTAATTAGCTTGTCAATTTCAACATGTAAAAAAAACATCTGTAAACAGGTGTGCAGCATTTTAAGTTTTACTAGACAATAAAACATTCATATAAACCTCTCAGTTTTAGGTAAAGGTCAAAACAAACGGTGGACAATTAATATTGCCATTATGTTACTGCAAAGCTGTTATATCCTATACAAAGCTGCTGATATTTACATAAAATATATATATATATATATATATATATATATATATATATATATATATATATATATATATATATATATATATATATATATATATAAAACATTTAAAATGCTTTTTAGGTAGATAAATACGCACTTACAAACGACACGATTCCCAAAATCAGAACAATATACTCACATTAAACAGGCTTTTGAAATTAACAAACGGCTTTTAAAGCATGGCTGACTGTAGACGTTGCCTCTGATTGGCTGAGGTTGATGACAAGCTACATGTTTCCAGCCAATCCTCTCTCTTATGTATGTACCAGAGACAAATCTCCTTCATTCACCCATGTGATCCAGCAGTGTCACACGACCCACAACTCATTTCTGGAATACAGTGATAATTTTGAATATCGAGTTTAAAATTTATATACGAAAAGCCGTTGCCAATTATTTTGCTACTATTTAAAGCTACTGTTTATAATATATGATGTAAAAGTAAACTAATAGAATTAATTTACCATACTTAATTTAGTTATCTCAATGCTCTGCTGGCACTGGACATAATTCACTGCATTTATTTATAGACCTATTATATTTTAATATTATTGCATGTTTCTGTTCTGTGTTTATTTCCCATTTTTATTTAGTTTGTTGTTCAGGTAGGCTACATGCAGCCTACAGCATGTCAAAATGTGACCAAGCTAACATGTTGAAACAGCAAATATTGGAAATCAAAATGAAAACACAAAGCCTGTTGAAAGAGAAAATTCTCCTTCTAAGCACTTTAAAGAATAATCAGTGAATTTTGTTTCATATGACTCTGTGATTAGAACAAGTACAGTTGAATTCAGTTTACACACACTTAGATTAAAGTCACTAAAGCAATTTTTTAACCACTCCACAGATTTAATATGAGAAAACTCTAGTATTGGCAAGTAATTTAGGACATCTACTTTGTGCATGGCAGGAGTAATTTTTCCAAAAATAGTTTCCAGACTGATTGTTTAACTTTTCATTGACTATATCACATTTCCAGTGGGTCAGAAGTTTACATACACTAGTAACAGTGAAGTTAACTGTGCCTTTAAGCAGCTAGGAAAACTCCAAATTTAGCCAATTAGCCAATTAGCTTCTGATTGGATGTGTACTGAATTGGAGGTGTACCTGTGGATGTATTTTAAGGCTTACCTTCAAACTCAGTGCCTCTTCGTTTGACATCATGGGGAAATAAAAATCAGCCAACACCTCAGAAAAAAATTGTGGACCTCCACAAGTCTGGTTCATCCTCGGGAGCAATTTCCAAATGCCTGACTGTACCACGATCATCCGTACAATCAAAAGTTTGCAAGTATATACACCATGGGACCACACAGCCATCAGGAAGGAGATGCATTCTGTCTCCAGATGAACATAATTTGGTGTGAAAAGTACAAATCAATCTCAGAACAACAACAAAGGACCTTGTGAAGATGCTGGAGGAAACAGGTAGACAAGTATCTATATCCACAGTAAAACTTCAACATAACCTGAAAGGCTGCTCAGCGAGGAAGAAGCCACTGCTCCAAAACTGCCATAAAAAAAGCCAGACTACAGTTTGCAAGAGCACATGGGGACAAAAATCTTGTTTTTTGAGAAATTTCCTCTTGTCTTATGAAACAAAAATGTAACTATTTGGACATAATGACAATCATTATATTTGAATGAAAAATGGTGAGGCTTGCAAGCCAAAGAACACCATCATAACCGTGAAGCATGGGGGTGGCAACATCATGTTGTGGGGGTGCACTTTGCTGCAGGAGGGACATGTGCATTTCACAAAATAAATGACATAATGAGGAAGGGAAATTATATGGATATATTGAAGCAAAACATCAAGACATCAGCCAGGAAGTTAAAGCTTGGTCGCAAATGGGTCTTCTAAAAGGACAATGACCCCAAGCATCCCCCCAAAGTTGTGGCAAAATGGCTTAAGGACAACAAAGTCAAGGTATTGGAGTGGCCATCACAAAGCCCTGACCTCAATTCGATAGAAAATGTTTAGGCGTGTGAAAGCAAGGAGGCCTTCAAACCTGACTCAGTTACACCAGTTCTGTCTGAAGGAATAGGCCAAAATTCCAGTAACTTATTTTGAGAAACTTGTGGAAGGCTACCCAAAACGTTTGACACAAGTTAAACAATTTAAAGGCAATTTTTACCCAAATCAGCCATTATGGAATGGTTCTGTAACTCAAGTCAATGATGAGTTTCTCTCTGCCTACCATTATTACATTTACAAAATGTATAAAATACATTTTCTTATTATCTTCTTTTTCAATGTATTCAAAGTGCTAGTGTCTAAGAATGATGGCATTCTGTGTGTGAGACATATTTATACAGTATAAAATGGTGTCATAACAGAGGATTTGGTTAGTGCAGGACATCACTTATTCAACACAAACCCCCAACAGTTACCAAAACCATAATACAGCCACTGAATAAGAAGTAATGATATTCAATGTGTTTATCATAAGTAATAACTGCATTGTGTAAATATGTGTTCTTAATCTGGTCAATCAGCAAAATATGTCACCAGAAAGGAGCCAGAACAAAATATTGTGGAAATTAGATTTCAGGTGAAATCTGCTGACTTAGAATATTTATAATGGTGAAAAATAAGGATTTTGTAAACCTCACTTCTACTGATGGCCTATTTAAACTACAAAGAGCAAGCAGACGTTAGAAAGTGACTTTTCTTGTGGTGACCCACATTCAATTATTGATGTAAATAATCAAAAAAAAAAATGATTCTCACAAAACTAATAAAAAATAATAATAGGTGTATGTATGTTGTTCAACAGGGACCCTAAGCAACATATACATCTGTCCATGATTTGTTTTTATTAATAAAAACAAAATGCATTTATTTTATTTAAATACAAAAAAAAAAAAAAAAAAATTCATATTGGTGTATTATTTATTTTATGACTGTTTTATGTTAAGGAACCATTTTAATGTGTATTCTTGTAGGAGTTATGGAAATAACGAACTAATGTACACATATGGCTTGACATACTTTCCTTCAACACTGCCACCATCTGAACAATAAAAGGCAATGCAACTTGGTAGCCTGCCAGATTAATGACTGAAACTGAACTTTCCAGAAACATCTTCTCTTAAAAAAAAAAAAAAATCAAATCTGTGACTTTTTAAGAAATTCTTGTGCTTTGGTACACAGTAAAAATTGTTACATTTGACTTTGTAGAGTTAAACATTTGAGTGTAACCTTATTTAGATTTGGCAAAAAATAGTTTTTTGCCTATTTTTAAGATTTACATGTTTACATTTCATAACAAAATTCCATCAAATTGAAATTTATAATTGTAATCGGAAATAAATTAATAACACTTTTTTTATTATTTTATTATTATTATTATTATTAATTGTATTTTTTTTACAGATTAACATTTTTATTTCAGCAATATTTGTTATCAAATAATAGGATTTTATATATTTTTTCCATGAAATGAGTCAGGGCTCATTTAATTAGTCACATGATCAGTAAAACATAAGTTTATCTTTCTATCTTTCTTTCTTTCAGTCTACCCTTATGTTATTTGGATGTTAAAAAAATCTATATATAATGGCTGCATAAAAAGGAATTAAAAACAGAGAAAATGCAAAACATTACAAATAAGAATTAATATAATAATACGACACAAGACTACTTAACCCTCCTATTGCGTTCAAAATCTGCATACACCTTTTGCATTCACGGGTCAGTTTTGACCCGGTGGAGTTTTAAGCATATCATAAAAAGTGTTATGTGATAACAACTTAAAAAAAGCATGTTAACAACATAACACATAATATTTTTAAGAGCTTTTCAATCCTTGTTTTTTAAAATGAAATCTCCTTAATTAAATCATGTGAAATCCACCAAATTAGTTAGTATTTAATCCTTGTTAAGTGCTGTATTTATTCTATGAAACAGTAAGCAGTGTACTAAACAACAAAAAAAAAATAAAGGAAAAGAAATACATAGTTTAATTAAAGTACACAAAATAAAAGCTCCATTTAATGAAAAACAAAATTAAGATCAAGATTCAAAGGTCAAATTACTGTCAAATGTGTGCTGTAGTCAAAGTCTTATGACAAGCTTGCTCTAAAATGGATAGTTCACCCAAAAATTAAACCTTTCTCATCACTGATTTTTAAAGAAAAGCTTAGCTCTGTAGGTCCTTACAATGCAAGTGATACTTTGAAGATTCTAAAAAGTCTTAGACATCTGGGAAGGCACACAAGTGAGTAAATTATGAGAGAATTTAAATTTTTTGAGAAACTGTCCCTTTAGGTTTAAAACATGCAAATAGAACTTTTCAAAAATAACACATGATATAAACGATATAAAGCTGACAGACATTAAAAGAAGAGAAAATCCTCAAACATTTAAATGTTTTCCAAAAACAAAAATGTCATACATTACACTTGGCTAACTGTACTGGACTATACCCACACTTGCTGATAAGCTTATAGCATTCTCAAAGAACATCATCGTCTATAAAAAGATTTGTGTTTGTGGGAAAAAAACACATGACTCTCACTTGTTAACTTCTTATACTGAATATACTGAAAAATATACATTTTATTATGTATGATGTCAGAATTTTTATTAAAACATTTAGAAATTCTTTAACATTTCAAAATATACATTAACTACAGCTAAAAAATGTGATACATATGAAGATATTTTTTCTATCAAGGTTTAAATGAAATTTCATTTGAATATAACATTGCATTACATTTCTATAAATATTTAAAGTGAGAATGTCTAGTAATTCTCCTAATAACTTCCATATTATTTAATTTATCATTACTTCTGAAAAACAACTCAGTCAAAATCTACACAACCAAACATTTTATTCCAACCAAACAACATCAAAACAACTATACAACACAACTGTACAAAAACATCTGTACTTGTATACAATGTTTTTAAAATAAATGCATTCTGTTTATTGCATGAACTGCTGAATGTTAATATGTGATTATGCTACAAGCTGGTTCATTATCAGATCAGTCTTTAGAGAGCGGCAGAGTAAAATGTGGACTTTTCTTCCTTCAACCCTTATTCAGATTATGTATGCTTTAACTTTTCCTCTTGCCACACCTCCCTATAGGCAGTATTTCCTTTGATTGTTAAATCTGTTTTGTCAGTTCCATGTGTGTGTGTATGCTTGAAACTGTATATGTATGTGTGAGCATGTTTGTAAACAAGATGCATTCCCATTTTGAGATGGAAAAGTGTGTGTGAGAGCATGGGAAAGAGGCTAAATGTAAATAAAGTATTTAAAGAAAAATCGAATTCATAAATTTGTGAAAATACTGTTGAAGTCAGAAGTTTACATACACCTTAGCCAAATACATTTAAACTCAGTTTTTCACAATTCCTGACATTTAATCGTAGAAAACATTCCCTGTCTCAGGTCAGTTAGGATAACTATTTTATTTTAAGAATGTGAAATGCAGAATAATAGTAGAGAGAATGATTTATTTCAGCTTTTATTTCTTTCATCACATTCCCAGTGGGTCAGAAGTTTACATATACTTTATAAGTATTTGGTAGCTTTGCATTTAAATTGTTTACTTGGGTCAAACGTTTTGGGTAGCCTTTCACAAGCTTCTCACAATAAATTGCTGGAATTTTGGCCTATACATCCAGACAGAACTGCTTAGGCCTCCTTGCTCGCACATGCTTTTTCAGTTCTGCCAACAAATTTTCGGATTGAGGTCAGGGCTTTGTGATGGCCATTCAAATACCTTGACTTTGTTGGCCTTAAGCTATTTTGCCACAACTTTGGGGGGATGCTTGGGGTCATTGTCCATTCTGAAAAACGCATTTGCAACCGAGCTTTAACTTCCCAGCTGATGTCTTGAGATGTTGCTTCAATATATCCACATAATTTTCCTTCCTCATAATGCCATCTATTTTGTGAAATGCACCAGTCCCTCCTGCAGCAAAGCACACCCACATCATGATCCTGCTACCCCCATGCTTCACGGTTGGGATGGTGTTCTTCGACTTGCAAGTCTCAGCATTTTTTCCCCAAACATAAGAATGGTCATTATGGCCAAACAATTCAATTTTTGTTTCATTAGGACAAGATCTTTGTCTCCATGTGCACTTGCAAACTGTAGTCTGGCTTTTTTATGGCGGTTTTGGAGCTTTGACTTCTTCCTTGCTGAGCAGCCCATATGACGATATGGGACTCGTTTTACTGTGGATATAGATACTTGTCTACCTGTTTCTTACAGCATCTTCACAAGGTCATTTGCTGTTGTTCTGGGATTGATCTGCACTTTGCGCACCAAACTACATTCATCTCTAGGAGACAGAATGCATCTCATTCCTGAGCTGTATGATGTCTGCGTGGTCTCACGGTGTTTATACTTGCATACTATTGTTTGTACAGATGAATATGGTACCTTCAGGCATTCCCAAGGATGAACCAGACTTGTGGAGGTCCACAATTTATTTTCTGAGGTCTTTTGATTTTGATTTCTTTTGATTTTCCCATGATGTCAAGCAAAGAGGCACTGTGTTTGAAGGTAGGACTAAAAATACATCCAGAGATACACCTCCATTTCAGTACACCGCCTATTCAAAGCTAACTGGCTAATTGTCTAAAGGCTTAACATAATTTTCTTAAATTTTCCAAGCTGCTTAAAGGCACAGTTAACTAGTGTATGTAAACTTCTGACCTGCTGGAATTGTGATATAATCAATTAAAAGTGAAACAATCTCTCTGTAAACAATTGTTGGAAAAATTACTCATATCATGCACAAAGTACATCCACAAGTCCTAAACGTCTTGCCAATTAAAAAAAAAAAAGTTTTTTAATAAATTCAACCTAAGTGTATGTAAACTTCTGACTTCAACTGTATATGCATAATATCATGTGTAAAGCCACAATTGATTTGACCCATGGAATGCAAAAGATGTAACTATTTGATAGAAATGGTTAGATCTCATAAATAATTTCTTCTACAAATCAGAAAAAAATTATTATGTTAATTTTGGTAGTCTTGACAAAGTCAAAAAGTTTGGTTCTGGTACGAAAAACTCTGTGGTAAAATTACCAGAACGCAACTGGAGGGTAAAAAGCTTAGGGGATGCAGGTGTGTGTGCATGTGCGTGTGCGTGTGCGTGTGCGTGCGTCAACTGGTCCACAAACATTCACAGTTTGTGTGAATGTTTCACAGTTTTTTAGGATCACTGTTTGTCAGAATTCAGTGATTAATTTATTAAATATAAAAAGTCATCCAGTACAGGCATCCAGTATCTACGGGTGGTAAGGTTAAGGAACATTTAGGTAATTGTCGTCATCATACACTGCCTCTTCTTCACTCTGTCTGCGTGGGCTACTGCGATGGTCTTGATCTTTCTGCAGGGCAGAAGTTTGACTGTGAGGAAGGCTTCCAGGATGCAACGCAATGAGCATTGGGGTTTGCACCTTACTTCTCCTCTTCTAAGGGGAGAGACAGGGGTCAGATTTGCTGGGGCAAATGCCTGAAATCTGTCTTTAGTGTTTATTTAGAGTTAGAGTTCAGTGCTCAGTACATTAGGTCATAACAACCAATGTTTTGTCATTCTTTGATTAAACATCAATCTGTGGGTGTGCATTCTAAATATGGTGAACAGTATTTCTGAGAAATCAGATCATATGTTTTTCTTGAATTAAATTACCATAAATAACAAATCAGTCTACTAAACCTAAATTCAAGGTGCGTAGCATATTCATCTGACAAATAAAATCCTACAGAGTAAAAGTTTCATAACACCTCTGCACCCTCACAATCTCTTGATAAACTGTGGGGCTTTTAGGCTAATTTAACCTTTATATTTATTTATTTCAAAATATGTTACAAAGTGCAATCTTTGCTACAACAAGATCTGCTCAAGTCTGCCTGACTTTGCTTTACTGTCATCATACTTTAAAGCCACTATGTCAATGCTGTATAGAAACGTCTCGGTTACTGTCGAAAACTCCGTTCCCTGATGGAGGCAACGAGATGTTGTGTCGATGTAGTGACACAAGGGGTCGCTCTTGAGAGCCCCAAAACACCTCAGTCTCTAAGAAAAGGCCAATGGGAATTGCCGAGTGGACTTTGCATGCCACTCCCCTGGACATACGGGTATAAAAGGAGAAGGAATGCCCACTTTCATTCAGATTTTGTGCAGAGGAACCAAGATAAGGTCCCGGCCATTTCAGCGGCTAGAACAGCGCTGTGGCAAGAGGGACAGTAACCGAGACGTTCCCCATCTGTCACTCACTCGATGTTGTTGATGTAGTCACACTAGGGGTCCCTATTGAAAAATGCCACAACCGTGTTACGTAAACTGCTGATGCAGGTGCAAGAACGCTACTGCATGCATAATAGCAGGTGCATCAGACTGCATGTAACCTCCCCCAACACCCCAAAAGACATCATGTAGTTCCCCACATCCCTGAGCAGGAGGGGGGGGGGGGGGGGGGTGACTACGTAACTAGCATGGAGCAGGCCGCCCCTCCAGCTTCTCCTGCAGGAAGGAAAGTACTGACCTGACTGCACATCTCTGGGAAACTTCACTATGGGAAGAACACCACTTAGCGAACACACACCACTTCAGGGAATACAGCTGCCTTGTAGAAGGAGCCCTGGCTTGAGTGATCGTGTTTACCACTGCGGGCAGTAGACCACTTAAGTCTTCCACGTCCCATCCAGGGACCAAGCGTGGAGGTTCCAGAGGTCTGGGCGTGGGTGCCAGACATTGCATACACAGTGCATCTGTGCCGAGGGGGGCTCCCATCATTGCATACCAGATCTGGCAGTGGGAAGATTCCAGGGAAGTGAACAGGGCTACGCTATCCTGTCCAGGCACCCCAGCCCAACTTGGAGGCGCCTGTGGTGACCACGATACATCTGGACACTTGCTATAGTGGAACTCCTGCCCCTAGAAAAGCAAGGTCTGTCCAAGGGCTGAATAAGTGGTGGCAGAGGGGTATAACAGCCAAGCGATGTGTGCTGCAGCGCTATGCCCATCTCGGGGCTCGAGTCTGAAGCCAGTGCTGAAGCGGTCTCATATGCATCAACCCGAGCACTGTGACCACCGCAGAGGATGCCATATGCCCCAGGAGCCCCTGAAAATGTTTCTCATTTTTGAGGAGCGGGTGAACTGAATCACGTAGCTAAGTCGTATGGTCCTGGCCAGCCACCGCTATGGGTTGGAAAGCGTTACCCACACGTCCAAGCTCCGGGTGAGGAGCACTAAGGGGACAATCGCGTCTGATGTACCTGTGGGTAGGGACTCATGGCAGGGGGGAGCAGGCAACGCCACATCAAGGAGCGTCTGCTTTCTGCAGGGGGCTCTACGCTGGGGCTGAGAACTTGGCTTGGGCTATGGCAGAGCCGCCTGGGCTTTCGCTGCCGCAGGGGGACACCCTTGGCGAGCAGACGGGGAATGGGATCTTGAGCCGTGCCAGGGCAAGATGTGCTGTATAGCCTCCATCATCTTCTTCACTGCTGAGAACTGCTTGGGCAAAGTCCTCAACAGTGTCGCTGAATAGGCCGATCTGGGAGATGGGCGCGTTGAGAAAGCGAACTTTGTCGGCTTCCCTCATTTCGACCAGATTCACCCACAGGTGGCGCTCCTGAACCACAAAGATGGATATTGCCTGCCCAAGTGCTCACGCCATGACATTCGTCGCTCAGAGGGCAAGGTCAGTTGCCGAGCACAGCTCCTGCAGCACATCGGAATCAGGACTACCCATGTGCAGCTCTTTCAGTGCCTTGGACTGTTGTACTGGTGGCAGAGGCGGCCTGTCCAGCAGCACTGTAGGCTTTGGTCGCCAGAGACGACGTAGTCCTACAGGCTCTGGAGGGGAGTGCCAGATGATCCCGCCAGGTGCCTGCATTTTGTGGGCGCAGGTGCACCGCAACCACCTTATTCACCTAAGGGACCTCCGTGTGCCACCCCGCCGTCGAGGGTAGTGAGAGCAGACAAACCTGGAAGTCGGTTTCGGGCAGCAAAAGGTGTCCTCCACGACTTCATCAGTTCGTCGTGCACTTCCAGGAAGAAAGGGACCAGAGGGAGGGGGACATGGCCGTGAGCATCGCCCTGAACCCAGGAAGCAATCATCTTGCCGCGAGGGCTCAGGGAAGGATGGAGGATTCCAGTCCAAACTGATACTCACAGCAGTCCGGGTAAGCATAGCAGTCAGCTTTGCGTCGGCCTCAGACTGGGCGGGCAGACCCGAAGGTGGCAGCCCAGTCGCGTCCTTGCCATCTGACATCTCCAGTGCACTCTCCGATGCAGCGATCGAGAACTCATCCTACTTGCGAGTCCCGAAAGAGACGCTAAGCTGGCCATGAGGCGAGCTGGTCTCATCTCGGAACTCAACAGGTGCAACAAGTTTTCAGGGGAACGGGAGGTCCATGGGGATTTACCCGGTATGACCGCCGACCGCCAGCCGGACCGGCCTTGTACCCGTAGGTAGAAGGTGCAGCGTGGGGGTGGCTGGAGTGGCTTTCCCCTGGAAGAAGGAAAGCCATGACCGCAATGTTGTCATGGTCATATTCTTACAATGAGAACATGAACCATCCACAAATGCTGCCTCAGAGTGATCCCTGCCCAGACATGTGAGGCATCTTTATTAAGACGCATCTTTACGTTCATGTCAGTGTGATTGCTCTTAAACAGGAAATATACTCGCTTAGTAGCGCTAGTATTGCCATTGGCAATATGGGAATAGGCAATCTCAAAGATTGAGGTGTTTTGGGGCATTCAAGAGCGACTCCTAGTGTCACTACATCGACACAATGTCGAGTGAGTGACAATAGGAGAACTGTCTTTACTTGTTCTCATTTACCCTATAGCAAACCACTCCAGCGATGATTCCACATAGTACTGCAAAACCTATTCCACAGGTCAAGAAGATTATCATCATGATGGGGGGACCAGAGGGCTCTAAGAGAGCTGAGTGACCTGTGAGAAAATGAACAATTACAAATATGTAGGCCTAATTTGTGTCTGAATACTGATATTTTCTTGTTAGTACTAACAAACATTGCTCAATTAAAATCCACATCAAACCAATTTGTCAAATGAGAAGAAAAAACAAATCTTGAAAAATAAATTCACTCTTCACGCTCTTCTTCTTTTTTATATCATCCCTCATCATTCTTTGTATTGTATTGCATGTCAGATTTTGTCAGAGGGTTGCATTTATCATGCATTTTATTTCAGTGTACGATATATACACTCACTAACCACATTATTAGGTACACCTGCACTGACATATTCATGCAATTATCTTATCAACCAATAATGTGGCAGCAATGCACTGCATAAAATAATGCATATATGGGTCAGGACCTTCAGTTAATGCAGTGTTTCCCAACCACTGTGCCGCAACACGCTAGTGTGCCGTTGAAGATTGTCAGGTGTGCCATGTAAAATGATAAATTCCACAAAATAAATAAATGCATGAAAAAAATACGTATTTCGGGGATCCAAACTCCTCACCTTTCTGAGAAATCCGCCGTTTTGAAAGCATAATCGGTCACTTTTGTGATTGTGAAGAGCAATGATTAAAGTGCAAAAATGAGTGATATTTGTACGTTAAGGGTTTTTCACATGACTCGCCTCAGCGCTGCAGAATACATTGAAGTCTATGAAGTGTCCAAGTGTTTTTCGTTTTTGCTTTACCAATAATGTCTTTGATAGTACTAAGAAACAAGAAATATTTAAAAACTGTCAAAAAAATTGTCTCGTAATTTCTTTTAATTAAATATTTCCTTATCGTTTACGAATATCAGAGACCCCAGTTATTTAAATAATTTAAATTCAACTATAAAATGTTTAGACCTAAACATAAACGAGTCTTTTTAATACTTTCTGCTATCAAAGCAACTGCAAGTTTTTTTTCTCTCTTCCAAATACATGTTTTCAATGTTGATTTTGCACACCTCCCGAGTTTTACGGCAAACTCGTAAAATCGCCCCTCTGTGATGCTTTCTGCAACTCTTGTCATGTGGAGGGCAATGCGGCACTTGATGCTGAGTACAGCCTCCAGAACCAAATTAAAACTGCCACGAGGAAAAGACACAAAATATAATGACAATTACCTCAGCATCAGTCTCCCTTGATGCGTTTGATTACGCACAGGTGAGCACCCCGTTTAAATCGAAGCGGAACAGGAGAATGGTTTGAGATCATTTTTTACGTGTTTTGTTCATATTTTAATCGTATTTGTTTTTTGTAATATTGCGTTGTTCATATGCCCTGTTTTTATGGCCTCCGCTGTCACTGCATGGGAAAACACTTTAATCTGCTTCATGTGGTGTCTCTGTTGTTCATCTGTTTTCTTCATAAATAAATAATTGCATAATCTGCTATATGCTCGTCCTGTAAATTCATGATTAAAATGAAAATGTGAATGAAAATAAAATCTATTAAATGTCTTATTATCATTCAAATATGAAAATTAAAATGATGGGTAATAATAGATTATGAGGGAATTTTTACGACCCTGTATATCAAAATGTTAGCCTATGTGGGATAGAATTTTTAGTTGTAAAAAGTGTGCTGTGCCAGAAAAAATGTTGGGAAACACTGAGTTAATGTTCACATCAATAATCAGAATGGGGGACAAATGTGATCTCGGTGATTTCGACCATGCCATGATTTTTGGTGTCAGACGTGTTGGTTTGAGTATTTCTATAACTGCTTGTACTGTTGCAGCCCAGTTGCCTCAAGGTTTGACATGTTGTGCATTCTGAGATACTACTCACTACAATTGTACAGAGTGGTTATCTGAGTTATACCTTTCTGTCAGCTCGAACCTGTCTGGCCATTCTCCGCTGACGTTTCCATCCTCAGAAACATCCTGCCACTCACTGGATGT
The DNA here is from genome assembly GCA_032164185.1 of Moxostoma hubbsi. Taxonomy (NCBI): domain Eukaryota; kingdom Metazoa; phylum Chordata; class Actinopteri; order Cypriniformes; family Catostomidae; genus Moxostoma; species Moxostoma hubbsi. The sequence goes on from JAVLUX010000215.1 coordinate 7,254,318, forward strand.
TTTTTTGTTTTGGGCACCATTCAGAGTAAACTCTTGAGACTGTTGTGCATGAGATCAGGAGTTAAAGTAATACTCAAACCAGCCTGTCTGACACCTACAATCATACCACGGTTGAAAACACAGAGATCAAAATTTTTACCCATTTTGATGGTTGATGTGAACATTAACTGAAGCTCCTGACCCTTATCTGCATGACTTGATGAATTGCACTACTGCCACACGATTGGCTGATTAGATAATTTCATAAAATAAGTAGGTGTAGAGGTGTACCTGAAACAGTGGCCGGTGAGTGTATATTTTATTCATTCATTATTCAAGTGGTTAACACAACAGAAAAGTGCTATTACACCTTGTCTGCATTGTCCTCACCACGAACGTGCCATACTCTATTCTGAATCTAAAACAATACACAGATGTAGGTGTGAACATGGCAATAGTTTAATAGAAGTAAAAGGATATACTTGAAATTCCTTAAAGTGCCATTTGTTGGAACAAAAATTGGCTTGGGATCTAATCAAAAGTATGCCTAGTGTTATATGAAGAGTATTGTTGAAGAAGATGCCTTAATACATAAGAGGTATATTCCCACCATTTTTTGTCTCTTTCACCAGCGTAATTTTTCCATCCTGACTCCCGGCTGGGAAAGTGGTCAGTTTATAGCAGTAAGTCCCAAAGTCACTCTCTTGAACTCTTTCCAGTATAAAGCTGTAACTTGATTCCATAGAAAGACGTTTAGTATAGTTGCTGTCCAAGATAGTGAGTCCAAACTGAGGGCTGAACACAAAAACCTTCTGATTTGGACACCTGCTTAATTCTGTCTGGATTACCTTTGTGTCTCCTTTAACCTTTAAACTAAAAGATGCATTCCAACCCAAGACAGATTTAATCACATATTCATCTGTTAAAGCCCCTATGACAAAGAGAAGAAAGACAAATAAATAGGGTGCAAAGAGTAAAGCTATATGGGATACACAAGAATATATCTCAGTGCCTTAAGTGAAAAGAGTCAAAAGTCTCAATAAGCAAATGTGTTATTTCCCTATGGTGGGTTTGTGTGCTGGTTTCACGCTTATAAACCCTCTTAAATTATAATTTTTTTTTTGTTAAATTTATCCTCCAAATGAAAATACCAAGATCATACATTTTTTTCTCTATAAAAGTAAACAACAGTACGCAATAATACATTATTGCATAAAAAATTGTTTTACATATTTTTAACATTACACTTTAAAAATGCATGTGTGTGCGTGTGTGAGTGCACGTGTGTTTGTGCATGTGTGCATGTGTGCGTGTGTGCGTGTGCGTGCGTGCGTGCGTGCGTGCGTGCGTGCGTGCATGTGTGTGTGTGTGTGTGTGTGTGTGTGTGTGTGTGTGTGTGTGTGTGTGTGTGTGTGTGTCAAAATTGTTTTACGGTTTACATTTTGCTGAAAAGTTCCACTGTGACAACTTAATACATCTGTCCACTATTGCTGTGGCTCTCAACTGGTGGGTTGCAACTCAAAATGGGTCACAAGTCTCTTCTAATAGGGTAGCAGATAGCAAGATAAAAGATGCTAAATGCAAATAATACAATTAAACTAACAAAATAATGCATATTTAGGGTAGTAAATAAATAGGCTTATCACTTTTCAAAAGGGTGGAAAATACGCTTTCCATCTTTTGTAGTTGACATCAAACGCTGCGTGTTTAATCAAGTTATAGCAGTATTTTGACTCATTTGTCATTTGATAATATGGTTAATACTAATGCAATATCTGGCCTAGTGTTTGTTCCATTGAGTAAGCTGGTAAATAATACTCATATTGTTTTTTATGCAGTTAATTGTAAATGTTCCTATTCAGCCTAAAAGTCATGTTAATAATTTTGCATATTGTTGGGTCTGTACCATTTATGGTAATATTAAATATGGTTAATGTTTGATGAAATCTAAAGTAAAATCTAGGTCCTTTAGCAAAAACAGTTGAGAACTAAAGCACTGTTGGTGCATGTTGTCACAAAAGACCAAAGGGTGTTTAATAAACTGTGTATTGTTTCCTTGACAATATCAGTGCAAATTTAAGCCTATACAGATTGAGTTACTACTCTGGAATCATGACTTCAAAGTGTCTTTCATGAAGCTTAACATGTTTATAAAGTTAAAAATATCTACACTTCTAGTCAAAAGTTTTGAAACACTTGACTGAAATGTTTCTCATGATGCTAAAAATCTTTTGATCTGAAAGCGTATGCTAAAATGTTTGAAATTAGTTTGTAGACAAAAATATAATTGTGCCACCATATTAATTTATTTCATTATAAAACTTAAATTTAATTAAAATAAAAGAGTTTTTGAAATTGATGACTTGGACCAAATAATAAAGAAAAGAAGCCAATAAGTGCCCAACATAGATGAGAACTCCTTCAATACTGTTTAAAAAGCATCTGATAACTCAAGAAGTTGGTTGAGAAAATGTCAAGAGTACATGTCTGCAAATTCTAGGCAAAGGGTGACTACTTTGAAGATGCTAAAATATAACGTCACAACATAATTCCCATAGTTCCTGTTACATTCCATATTGTCTTTGTTTATGTACTTTTATTTTGAAATTATTGTTAAGTTTCTGTTTCCTGGTCTTTGTCTAATGTCCTGTTTTCCCTCCATGTCTATGTGTCTGATTTTCATTGGTTCATTGTTTAATTACCTCGTTATCAGTTTTAGTTTGTCATTGGTTTCAGTTTATTGCCTTATCATCTTGTTTTGAGTTTCAGTTTTCCATTGGCTTACGTTTTCCCTTGTTTTGTATTTAAGTCCTCATGTTTCCCTTGTACCTTGTCGAGTATTGTTGTGATCCTGACCTCTGCCTGTTGTTACCCTGATGTTTGCCTGTCAATAGTTTATGTTTGTGTATCTTAGCCATAGTCTGTTCCAGTTCCTGTTTCTAGTTCTTAGTCTTGTTTTCGTTTCCAGTTCCTTTGTCACCATCGTTTTATCAATAAATCTGCACTTGGGTCCTTCATATCGTCTTCATCCTTGCCTCGACTGCTACCCATCGTGACTGTTCCATTAATGTTATTCCATAGTTTTTATTTCTTTACTATTATTCTAATGAAAAAAATTATATGTAATAAAGAATGAGTGTTTCAAAACTTTTGACTGGTAGTGTATATAAACACACCAAAATGAAGCAGTAGGTCAGAAATGTTTATTCCTTCTATTAGGTTGCTTTCCCACACACATGCACGTTGATGTGGCTATCCTTATAAGGACTCTCCATAGACATAATGATTTTTATATTGTACAAACTATAAATTCTATCCCCTAAACCTAACCCTCACAAAAAACTTTCTGCATTTTTACATTTTCAATAAAACATTGTTTAGTATGTTTTTTAAGTTATTTGAATTATGGGGACACAAGAAATGTCCTCATAAACAACATTAATAGCATAATACCCTTGTAATTACCAGTTTGTAACCTAAAAAAAAGTCCTTGTAAGCCACTGAAACCTGCCCCCACACACTCACACACACACACAATCACAAACTTTTATAAAATACATAAATGATACCTGTTATAAGTGTTATGAAGAGTATCAGGCAATGGATCCAGTGTTTCTCAGGTAAGAGAGATGAGTTGGTTTGTCCGATCCTCATGGTGTCTCACTCTATACAGGATGTGCTTGATTGTGTCTAATGAATTTCTCAGCATAGACAGAAAGTTTCCACAAAAACAACCTGGCAGCTTTATAGCCGTCAAGGCGGGGCAGGCCAGGGGTTCAGTAAATCTGATCTATACTGAAACCAACAAAACTTCCTGTTCAGAATGATCTCATATGAACATAAACAGTATCTAATAGGTGGTTTGTAATTAAGATTTCTATTTTGTTCTCTATTGTTTGTATTGGACAGGTAGATTGAAAATAATTGGTTATCTTTGAAAACTATCATTTGTTTGAGTAAACATGTCAAATGTATATAGTTTTAACAAAATATACTATATTTCTATTATTTTATTTGAAAGTATTCTGTACTGCTCTGTGAAAGATGTCAGTGATGAGAAACAGAAAACGTGTTTCACATTCATACATATCTGAAACAGCTAAACCATGTCATAACATCATTTTGCATGTTTGTAGGAGGAAGTATGCTCTGAAACACAATCAACTCTTTCTTGTTCTTTCTTGTGGTCGCACTGAGGTGAAAGGGCTAGAACTAAAAGCTCTAAAACCACATATTCCTTACCCATCATCTTTGAATCTTTAAGTAGGTCACTCATGACATTTTCACAGTAATCAACAGAAACAGAAGGAATTAACTCACTGAAACAGTTTAACACAGAGATAAAACCAGAAAACACAACTGAAGTAATGTGTGATAATTAATTTAATATGAATGATAAAACAGAATTATTGTGTTCAATTAGACATAGCTTGATACACAAAACAATATTTAATATATCTAAAAATCACTTATTAATACATTTTTCTTATCCCTAAAACGTTTTTTTGTATCCTGGAGAATCCAAACATTTAATTGGCTAGAGAGAAAACAATGAGTGAGTCTATCAAATTTTTGTGAAAAATATTGAAAACCCTGCAAATACTGATGTCATGTGACTTTGTGGATGCAAAACCATCAGCTTGTTATCTTTATCGAAATGAAACATGGCAGCGTTTTTTGAGACTTTTTATAGCTGACCTTCAAGTCAGAAGTATACTTTCATGACTTTCATGTTATTTTCATGATTTCTACAAGCTGTAAAATTTTAAATAAAATCAATATTTTAGAAAAGCAAGGAATATATTATGTGGGCTCTTATGTGTTGGAAAATAGCAATAAATACATTTTTAGAGGTACCTTTATATTCTTTGCCCTCTTATTACAGTATTTTACCATATTGCATTTTATTTATTGGGGCTTTTATAATATTCCTAAAATGTAACTTACATTTTCTTAATATTTCTAATATTTGTCTCTAAGAAAACACAAACTTTTTGAATCTGTACTCAGCTTGCAAAATCCAGTAAGAAATCTGCAGACTTTTTAATTAGCATATTCTGCAAAGATTTTGGGGCAAATGTAAATATGGTAAAAATGTGTTAAAAGGAGCTGATGGTAGAACTTATCTTATTGTTGTCTGAAAGCATCATCAGATCAGCCAAAACATTTAATAAATGAACACGCAAGCAGTGGGGGATTAGCAAATTTTTTTTAATAATGATCATTCCAATTCTGCGGAAATCTGTGGCACTTTTCTGTTGAGTTCCCATGTGGGCCTACTTATGATGACTTGTGCAACTTATTTTAATTAGTGTTGTTTTTTATTATTTATGCCATAAAGTTGCAACCTTTATGGGCAGAGCTAGGTTAGATGTGGGAGTAGGCAGTTTCATTTCATTAATACCCTGCTGTGATAGCACACTCAGTATCATCATGCTGTGCCTTATTCAATATGCCTGTTTTAAGTTGCCACTAGTTGGAGTAAAAACACAAAAAAACAACATGAAATAAAGTACAGTGTGAAAATGTACATGATAGAACTTTTTAAATATGCGTTTTCATCTGTCTAGAGTAGATTGTGACTGCTTTTTGACAGTTTTATACTGTCCATTATAAACAATACTATCATTCTGCTTGATACAAATGAGGTTAATGTGTCAACCAATGACATTTCAAACATGATAAGTTCTCAATTTTTTCAAATGAGTTTATTCTTTAAGCCTAATCACACTTTCAGGTGTATTCTACATACTGTAACACATCAGTACATATGTAGTACATATTCCATTTGATTAATACCACTCCCCTGGGTCATCATACCATATCTGTGAAGGTCAAGGGGGATCCATTCTCGTCAGTATTCATGGTGAGGAACTGGATCCAGTTCTGGCGGAAGCCCTGTGAATAGATGCCAGTTTCCACAACCAAGCCAAAGTAACGCCGTCTTCCAGTTTTGTTGCGCAAAGCAATTTGAGCTTCGCGTTCTGTTACGTTATTACTGACATTGATGATCTGGAGGATGAACAGGTACAGCAAACCACTTGTTATGATACTGCTGTACCACACACATGTAAAGCACAGTGCTTTGCTACACACACAAACACAAACAAACAAACAAACAAATGTGTCATATTAGGCCATGTTGATAATAGCTGTCTATGTGCATCCATATTTTCCAGTCAGTATAAAAAGTAATTGAAATTGTGTGTACCTGTATTGGTTGTAGACTCCAGGGCAGTATAACATGGCTGTGAATATACTCTGGTGTGGACATATACTCCGTAAGACCAAACTGATCCCATAGTATGATGTCAACAAGAAGAGAAGCAGCGTCAAAAGGAACTGCCTGTGATTGGCTTCCCCAACACAGCTATTTATCCTGTCGTAAATTGTAAAATCACACACACACATAAAGACAAAAACACAAAGTAAACCAGGGAAACACAGAAATATGCACTGAAATAATTAAGTGCTACACACACACACACACCTTAACCTTTAAACTATACCCTACTGTGTGGATTACAGAGAATTTTACAGTGGTCCATAGTCACACCCTCAGACACATTTTGTGCTCTTACTTAGTTTTAGTCAAAGGTCTGGCTAGCGTGGTCCATGTTCATGCTTTAATTTATGCCTGTGTGTTGTGAAGTAGCATGGAAACAGATTGGCACCTTACTGTGCTGAGTGCTGTGTTCCTGTGACCTTTGCACATGTCTTGCCAGTCTGCCCCTGCTCCAGTGACATCTTCTGGGAATCAACTTGAACAAACAGTATGTGTGTGTCTTTGTCTTTGTCTGACTGGGTAGTGTATATACATACTTAAAAGGGTGTCAAGGAGACCATAAAAAAGAATCAAATATTGCCATGAGCAGATTATTACCATGTGATACTTAATTGTGAAATTACTCTCCTATTTCTGTAGTTTACAGATTGTGTGTGGTCAATAATGCAAAATTTACATTGGAAATGAAGCACTCTGTTTAGAAGGTGCTTCCACATGACTTGCGTCAGAGTGTCAACACTCCACTCAATGCCACATGCTGATTTATCCTCCACATGACAAGCATTGCAGATAGCAACATGGAGGGTTATTTTTAAGAGTTTGCCAGGAAAAAAATGGAAGCTGTACAAAGTGGATATTTTATGTGTAGTGGTGGGTAATTTCTGTGGTGGGCAACTTATAATAAGTCTTGGAGTGACATGTGACAAGAAATGCTGTCAGACACAAAGGCGCGTGTTTGAAAAAACTTGAATATATTTTGAAGAACAGAGAAAAAAAAGTTGTTGATTCGCTGTGTAATCAGCGGCGCTCTGCCGGACACAAGCGCAGCTTTCTCAATGGAATGGACTCATGCAGAGTGCTCACTGTTTCTGCTGTTTCAGTCATCTGAAAATAGTTTGCATCTGCAAGAACGGTGTCATCTATGAGAACGCTGCAAATTATTTCACACCATCTCAGGAGGTGCTCTAAGTTTAGTTCGCTGGATCGCCATGGAGTAGTTCACATTTACACACATTGTGAATTTAACATTGCTTAATTCCAAACATTTGTGGCTGACTATATTACAAAGCAAATGACATGCAGCAACATTAATGAATTGTCTTGTGTGTCATCATAATTCACTACAGCTTCATAAGTTTGGTTTTATATACCTTTATAAAAAACCGAGGCTGGTGGGCATAAATAAATCTTTTTACCCAAGTGTTAGCTATGAAAACAGCATCCTTCTATTTTCCTGCTCCAATTTTCCTTTGCTCAACCACTAAACTACCAGCATCACTAGAGAAATTATATTTCACCCAAGTTATAAGATTGCAGTCTGAATTGAATGTGGTGACATAAAAAGCATGCACCATGAAATAACTCCAAAACAGTGCGCTTTTCTGTTGCGTTGTGCTCACTGGCTGTACTCAACAACAAAAACATGGTTACTGGTAGACCCCTGACCAATTCTCTCATATTACCAAATTGCAAATGGTGCACTGAAATTTAATTTGGATTGATATTTTATATTAAAACACTGAAACTCAAAATCACTTATTGTTAGGTGACATTGCTTTTTATTGTGGAATATTTTTATGAATACTAAATAACTGAAATATCTTGCTTGCATAACTATTCAACCCCCAAGCATTAATATTTGGTGGACTGCAATTTTCAAATAGTGCCACAGACTCTCAATAGGATGGTAGGACTGTAGGACATTTTAATCTTTTATCTTTCATTTATCTTTTTGTTCTTGAGCCACTCCAATGTTGCTTTGGCCTTGTGCTTGGGAACATTGAAATTTTTACAGTTTTAAAATATTTCTTGTTGCTATAACCTAAAATTAAAACAATAACAACAATAATTAGTGAGGTAAACATGTGTGTGAAAATCACTACGGTGTTAGCAGACTTGCTGAAGGGTCAGAGATGGGTTAAAAGTTGAAATTGTTTGAACTATGAGTACTGCGTTACAACCAGAGAGTATTTAGCATAGACGGGCCTCTTCTATTAAAATGAATGGGAGAAATTGGAGCACCAAACAGTCAACAAATGTAGAAAGGAAGACCAGCTTTACAGGTAAAAGAGCCAATCATCTTTTAGATACAGACATATCAACATTCAACTCAAGAGTTTACGCATGTGCATTAGCTAAACCAGCCTCGATTTTTTTGTGTAATCTGAGGTAAAGAAGCACAATTTATGATTTCAGTGTTGTCGGAATTTACTGCTGATTTGAAATATGTTCTTTGATCATAATCTTTTTGGCGATTTCTGTCTTTCACTATTCAAGACTGGCCACCGTGTGGACTGACTTGTTAGAAAGACTTTGGTAACAATGCTTGAGGAAAGCACAAACAAAGTCTCTTTCAATGCAAGTCAGTCAACTTGGCGGCCATCTTGGGCATTCTCCCACAATAAAAGCACAGCTCCTTATTTAATGGGGAAAGACCAAAATCTCCAAAATGGTTGGTCAAGATTGTGACAACAATGGGATTATATATGATGCTTCTTTAGCTCAGATCATGCTGAAAAATGCAATTTTTCAGGTTGGTCTAACTAATGCTCATGTTCATACTTTAGTTGACTTAAAGGTGATTGGCTCTTTTCCCTGTAAGGCAGGACTTCCTTTTCTACACCCACTCTATTGGGTGTTCCAATTTCTCCCATTTATTTAAAGTGCTCCATCTTGGGCTAAATAAACTTTGGCACAACATGGCCCTGGGAGCAACACTATAGCTAACGCTTCACTCTATAGAGTTCAATGTATTTGGCAACACTGACACAAGTCATGTGGACGCCCTTTTACTCAATTGTTAAAGGTGAAGTGTATATTTTATGCACAAATAGCTGCACCAAGCGGAATTGAACAAATTTTGGCTTTTTTCCAACAGGTATCTCAAACACTTTCCCTGTCTGCCATTGCTCAGAAAAAGATAATCACGCCCCAAACTAAAACTATAAAATTGGTGTAAGCCAATGATGTTATGATGGATGCTTAAACAGATCAATGTTTTTATAGTGCCACAGAGCCACAGTGTTTACACTTTTTGAGGGAATCAACCTATGAATTATTTATATTAATGAATGGACCTGTATAATAAGTTTAAACAGGAGAAAGTATTTTAACATTGAAAAAAATACACACATCACCTATAAAGATAAGAAACCCACCAGACACAGTGGTGGTCCATTCGAAGGACACATGTCCCACAGATCCTGCAATGCCCTGCTCTTGGTGGACGCACCAGTCGGCACACAGGGCACCACTTCTTCTTTTCTTCAATTTTCCCCTTTGACTGGTTAATTCCATTGCAGGGAGAGGAGTCTTGGGTTAAGTTTTTGCTCTGATTGGTTGTAGAGCTGCTGTTGAGGGCTAATGAGTGAGAATTGGCAAACCCCGGTCCCTGTTTGGTGCGCACAAGAGAGATGAGTGTCAGCAGCATGCCTGTTGTCGCAGTAACCACCTGCAGACTACTTACATCTCCTCTGGGAAGGATCTCAGTGAGGAAAAGGTAGTACATATAGGCAAGGGAGAAGAGTGCCAAACTAAGGAAAAACAGTGTGCGCCTTTTCCTTTTGTGAGTTACATAGTAATACCAGAGCACCAGTCCTGGTAAGGCAGTCAGGGTTACAACTCCCAGCACACAATTGATTGCTGCCACCCTCAACAGGCCAGGAAGCAATACCATTGGAGGTAGGACAGACAGCTCCAATCGGAGAGGTCCTATGGCATAACAAGGCAAACCCAAACGATCAGCAATGCGAGAGACGAAATGAGAGAAGATGTTTGGCTTGTCTGGTTCTCTTCTGAGTAATCTAATGAGAGGAGATGACAGAAATGAGGGATGTATTTGTGGCTACATTACTTGAAAAGCAATACAAAGAAAAGTATGTCATCATTAACTCACCTGTACGATTCCAAACCCAAATGACTTTCATTCTTCTATGCCACACTAAATTAGATGTTTAGTAGAATATCCTGGCTGTCCTTTTCCACACATTGAAAGTGAATGGGGAAGAGTTCTGTCAAGCTCCAAAAATGACAAAAAAAGCACCATAAAATTAATAGCAATTGATTAATAGCAATTGGTCCATACAAATGATGCACTATTTCCCAAATCTCCTGAAGAAGACTGAAATTTAAGTCATTATTTTTTTTTAATCTTTACTTTTACTGTAGCTCTCAAATCTCATTTGATTCACCATCCACTTTCATTGAATGAGGAAATATATATATATTTTATTATTATTATTATATTTTTTATTTTTTTGTATTCCATAAAAGAAACACAAATATAGGTTTGGAACAACATCAGGGTGAATAAATGATGACAGCGTTAATTCACAGAATTTTTAGGAAGAACTATTCCTTTAAAGATATAGAAGATGAACAAATGTAATGACAAACAACATCTACATGCCATGACCTCAAACGACACTCCCCTGACCTTTCACAGGCATCATCAAGTTCTTCACAGCAGCAGTACTCTCTTTGCTGGTCGATGTCTCCACAGCAACATAAAGGGTCATCTGGTTCTGGAGGCTTAAAACGTTCTCGTTTCATGTCCTTATGTCAGACACAGCCTGCTTCCACTGTGGAGTCAAGCTTTCTCCAGGATTAGGTAAGATCACAAGTTTTTACCTGTATGAAAATGGTTTATTCAAATTGGAACAGTGTTTCAAAAGGAGATTCAGATGTTTAAGCAGCTTCATGTTTAGAACTGCATGTAGTTTTTGCAGTTAGGTCTATGAAAAAAGGCCAAAGAGAGTTGGCGAACAGTATTTGCATACCCCGCCCCCGGACATACGGGTATAAAGGCGAGGGAAATACGCTCGTTCATTCAGGATTTTTCTGAGGAGCCGGGAGTGTTCCGGGCACCTCAGCGGCTCGGCTCAGCGACGTGGCCAGGAAGACACGACGTCTCGTTCCCTCCATCAGGGAACGGAGGTTACATACGTAACCGAGACGTTCCCCGTCTGTCGCTCACTTCGACATCGTGTCGAAGAAGCGACACTAAGGGTCCACTTCAAAACTCGCCATGCGCTGAGCCGTGTACGTGTACTGCTGACACAGAAGCAACTGTGTTCAGGCTGCACATACTCTTCCCCAATGCCCCCAAAAAGTTGTCAGAATCCTTTTGGTTACCCTCGGGGGGGAACAAGGTGACGCTCCCAACTAGGGAACGGGCCAAGCCTGGCTGGGCCTCTTTTCTCTCTATGTTTTCTCAGCATAGAGCAAGAGCAACCGAGGCCCTTACCGCATCGAGGGAAGGGGGTCTTACCCGAATTCCTATTCTTTCAGGGGGAAAAGACCCTGCGGAGGCCACACCCACCCGAAAGGGGAGGTAGAGGTGGCAAAATACATCACATGGCCTCTTGGTCACATGTGGGAAGAATGGAGAGGTGGTAGATCCAACCTTGAGGAGGGGGGAGTTGCTACAACACGGCAACCAGAGGGCAGCAAAGGACTGCCTAAGGGAGACGCGGGTCAGCTTGTAAGGTGACCGTACCGTGGAAGTACACACAGGAGGAGTCCGTGTAGGAGGCCTAACCTGTGGAGCACCTATTCCAGTAGGGATAGCCTTGGGTACCCGTAGTGGACTGGGCCGGCAAGTTCCTCCGTTGAACTGTTGCGGACCCAAAAGGGCTAGGGAGGAAACGACCAGGAGCCTAAAAGGGTCTCCTGGGAAGAAGGCGCACTGTTTTACCTCGACAGAGGGAAAGGGCGCTGGAGGCAAGCGATTCATCCGGTCAGATCGTCAACGTGTACCGAGTTCTACGGGCTCGGACCTGAGAAAACACGAGACAAGACTGACTCAACCCTGAGATTGTAAAATCTAGCAAAGGTGTTAGGTGTTGCCCAGCCCGCAGCTCTGCAGATGTCTGCTAGGGAGGTGCCCCTAGCCAGTGCCCATGAGGACGCCACACTCCTAGTGGTTGCCTGGTAGAAGGGGCTCTGGCTTGATTGATCGTGGCTACGACCGTGGGTGTTAGACCAGCTAGATCTTCACGTCCCATCCAGGGGCCAGACGTGGAGTTTCCAAAGGTCTGGGTGCGGATGCCAGAGCGTGCCCCGTCCCTGAGAGAGAAGGTCCTTCCTCAGGGGAATTTGCCAGGGAGGGGCTGTCGCGAGGTGGGCCAGTAAGGAGCCACGAGAGTGACTTGGTCCTCGTCCTCCCTGACCTTGCACAGCACCTGTGCAAGAAGGCTCACTGGGGGAAAGCGTACTTGCGCAGCCCCACCGGCCAGCTGTGTGCCAGTGCATCTGCCCTGAGGGGAGCTTCTGAGTGGGCGTACCAGAGTGGGCAGTGGGAGGTCTCTCAGGAGGCAAACAGGGCCTTGCCGAACCGTTCCCAAATCAGCTGAACCGAGTGGGGATGAAGCCTCCACTCACCGCCAGGCAAGCGTTGTCGTGACAAACCTCTCTGAGTCGCTGCTGGCTCCAGAGGAGGAGACGACGGGCGAGTTGTGACATGTGGCGGGAGCGTACGCCGCCTTGGCGATTTATGTACGCGACCGCAGTGGTGCTGTCTGACCTGACCAGGATATGTGTTGGAGCAGTCTCATATGCATCAACCCCAGCGGCGCGACCACCGCGGAGGACGCCATATGCCCCAGGAGCCTCTGGAAAAGTTTTAAGGGGACCGCTGTGCCCGGCCTGAAGGCGGCAAGGCACTTCAACTCTGACTGGGCACGCTCAGTCTAACTCCATACCGAGAAAAGAGATGCTCTGGACTGGAGTAAGCTTGCTCTTTTCCCAGTTGACCTGAAGCCCCAAACGGCAGAAGTGCCGGAGCACCTGGTCTCTGTGGGCGCATAGTAACTCTCACGAGTGGGCCAGAATAAGCTTGTCATCGAGGTAATTGAGTATGCGAATGCCGGCTTCTCAGAGCGGGGCAAGAGCTGCCTCTGCGACTTTCGTGAAGACGCGAGGGGACAGAGACAGGCCGAAGGGGAGGACTTTGTACTGATACGCCTGGCCTTCGAACGCAAACCGCAGGAAGGGGTGGTGTCGGGCAGGATGGAGACGTCCTTCAGGTCTACCGCTGTGAACCAATCTAGATGCCGGACGCAGGTTAAGATGTGCTTCTGCGTGAGCATTTTGAACGGGAGTTTGTACAACGCTCGGTTGAGAACTCGCAGGTCCAAGATTGGCCGTAAGCCGACGCCTTTCTTGGATACGATGAAGTAAGGGCTGTAGAAACCCTTCTTCATCTCGGTTGGAGGGACAGGCTCTATCGCGTCTTTGGCCAGAAGAGTAGCGATTTCCGCACACAGAGACTGGGCATGTTCGCTGTGTACTGCGGAAGAGCGGACGCCCATGAAGGGGGCGGAGGCCTGCCAAACTGAATTGCGTAACCGAGGCGGATGGTCCGGGCCAGCCAGCGAGATGGGTTGGGAAGTGAAAGCCACGCGTCCAACCTCTGCACTAGGGGCCTCAAAGGGACAGTTCATTTTGACGTACCCGGTGGAGCTTCGCAGCGGGGCGGAGCAGGTAGGGCAGCATTGGGCGGCAACAGGGTGACCCGTGGCTGGGGTGCTGAGAAAGGACTCAAAGCACTTACCTTGCTCCGCACACCCGGCAGGGGGCGGGTTAGCGACTGAGGAGGAGGTCCAGGGTAGGCATCCTCTAGACTCGTCGGAACCAGCCGGCCTGGGAACAGTCGTGGGGCTGGAGACGGGTGGTCCGTGTCCAGGAAGCCGGGACTGTTGAGATCTGGAGGCAAAGTGCCGTGAGAACGGCATTTGCAGGCCAGGTGACCCAGTGACATAGAAAATAGCTCTTTTATTGAGAATGTGGGTACCGCAACCCCATCTAAGTTTGGTCATCCATCTCAGGAGCGCCTGGGAGCCTTACGGGTCCTCGAGGGGGTCCGAGAGACGGGGGGCGTCTGCTTCCTGCAGTGAGCTCGACGCTGAGGGTTGAGAGCTGGGCCCGGGTTGAGGCGGAGCAGATTTCTTGGCCGCAGGGGGACGCCCTTGGTGAGCAGACGGGGCAGTGGCCTTGGCGGCAGGTTTGCGGTGAGGCAGGATGTGAGAGATGGCCTCCGTCTGCTTTTTCACCATAGAGAACTGCTGGGCGAAGTCCTCGATGGTGTCGCCAAAGAGGCCAAGCTGGGAGACAGGGGCGTCGAGGAAGCGAACTTTGTCGGCCTCACACATCTCGACCAGGTTGAGCCAAAGATGACGTTCCTGGACCACAAGGGTGGCCATCGCCTGTCCGAGTGCCTGCGCGGTGACCTTCGTGGCTCTGAGGGCGAGGTCGGTCGCTGAGCGCAATTCCTGCAGCACATTGGGGTCAGGGATACCCTCGTGCAGATCCCCGAGCGCCTTGGCCTGGTGGACTTGCAGGATGGCCAGGGCGTGGCTGTGAGCGGCACCCAGACCCCAGGAACCAGTCATCCATCCGAGATGGGTGTGGGGAGGATGGAGGGTTCCAATGAAGAACATGAATCATCCACAAACGCTGCCTCGGTGTGATCGGTGCCCAGACACATGAGACAGCGCCTGTGGCCGTCAGAAGCGGAGAGCACTCTACCGCATCCAGGAACTACACAGGGTTGAATGGCATCTTTCTCTTCAGAGAAATAAACTCTTTCACAGAGAAAATTGCTCTTTATAATGAAACTCTTTTAACTTTGCGCTGTCGAAGCGCCCAGGGGCAAACTGCACGCCGGCAGAGAAGAGAAAAGCCACTGAAGTGCGCCGTAGATCCAACAGGAAAGCAGAGCGTCAGAAGCAGGATCAGTTGTGTCATTCGCAGCTGGCTGCATACACACGACCATCGGCTCCGAAGAAAATTACTGAATGAACGAGCGTATTTCCCTCGCCTTTATACCCGTATGTCTGGGGCGGGGTATGCAAATACTGTTCGCCAACTCTCATTGGCCTTTTTTCATAGATCAGAGGCATCTTTCGGCGCTAAAGAGAGACCCCTAGTGTCGCTTCTTCGACACGACGTCAAAGTGAGCGACAGATGGGGAACAAATAATTGTTGTCAAAAAATGTATCTAGTTTTAATTCCTATGTCTATTGTTGTTTTGTTATAGCTGGTTGATAGATTTGTGTGAAGTCACCATTAGGGTGAGTAGTGTTACTTCTGGTGAACATAGACCCTATTATGTTTAAGTCATTCATCTCTACTCGATCGTATTTTACAAAAGTGCTGATTTATGTGCACTAAAAAGTACTAAGAAGTATACAATATGCCATATGGCTAACATAGAGTCCAGTCACAATTCCCCCTATACTGTAAAAGAAGTGCTATAACTACATTTTAATAATTAAATAAAAACAATGATACTGTAATCACAGATGAATCAAGTTTACTTGTAACTAGTAAACAATGAAGTTCACTTTATTGAGCCAAATAAGTATGTTTACAAAGAAAAAACAAATTACCTTTTGGTAAACGTAACTGGATGAATCCTTGAACATTTAAATATATTATTTGCGTTTTATTTCACATTACTTTTATAAAATGTCTGAAATAATTTTCTGCTTCATTTAGTACAATGTCTGAAAATATTATTATTTATTTATTCCAATACATGGGTTCTTTAATTCTTATCAAAATGTAAAATATCAAAATTCAGACATCTCTGGAGCATTCCAGCTTCTCTGCTCATTAACAACTGAAACCACTCTCCAGCTTTTGAATTAAGGCCATCAAGTCTCCTGTGGATCCTATAATTGGGCCATCATAAACTTTTCCCTAAGAGATTGCTCTCTATCACAGTTGTCGGATAGAGAAAATAAATGAGTGACATGTGTTTGACATGTTCCAAATTACATTGGTTCCCTTGAGTAAAAAAAATAGGTTTGCCCTGCAATGTGTTATGTGATTAAAAAATTAACCTTTCAATATAATGATTAGGAGTTATGTTTGGAAATACCTAAATCACATATATTTCCCAATAATTTTATTTTTAAGCAATATATATAAAAAAAATCAGCAATTTTTTTACCTACAGTTTAATAACCTCCTCAACACAGATCGAACTGCATCCCACAGGAAGTTCTTTTACGTTCAGTCTTCGTTCTTGGATCACTCTTCTCTCAGACAACACTTTTAGCAGTTTTATGACACAGCAGACAACTCCAGAGGTTTGTGTTCCGCCTCCGTAATGTCCAGTCGCTGGATGTTACTATGTCAATGATGTTATTCAAAGAATTCCACCTTTCACTGTACACTTTAATCCAGTTTGTGCAATGTCTTTAAAAATGTCCCGACAAAGAAAGCATACTGAAGTCCATGCTCATCTTCATTCCATTCAAAAATGTTAATTAATCTAATAGCCTATGATATCCATGTACGGTTAACAGTTTATGAAGTGCGGCTGGTGAAGACTGTCGAGACTTAAAAACCAGAGTGAGATAATTCACCGCACTCGCGCTCCACTCACGCCGTTGTGAGAGGGCAGGCGTGTGAGAAGGATATGTTTACCGATTAGGGTTGGGTGTCGGTGTTGAAAAAGGAAGTTGACAGGTGTTAACGTGACAGCGACAACGTGAAGCAACTCCCGGAGATGGCGATGCGCCCATACTGGATGGGCCGGACACCGGGTCACCGACACCGTCACCTCATTCTTTAAAACATCGACGAAAGAATGCACACAACTATTTTTTTTTATTTTATTTTTTATTTTAGATCTGTTTGAATATACTATATATTACTGTAGGCTCAGTGTGCAGAGATACTCCAAATAACTGTTTTGTGCAAACCTTTCCTATTCTATTCTAGACTGAAATAATAACCTGCAATTGTTACCTGAAGGATCTACAGTATTTCTAGTTGAACTAACCTATAAAAATAACTCCAGTTGGTGTACGTAACATAATGTGTCAGGTTGATTTAATCAGAATAAATTTACATTATACAGATCCATTTAAAATGTAATTTATGAATAAAACTGCTCTGTAACAAACTGCTGTAAATTGTATAGCAACTTTTTACAATATATCCTGTGTTCTATAAATTACAGTCTGTTATTGTATTTTGCTATGAATTCTGGGAGATGTTGTCCAGTTACAAGTTTATTGTATAATTTATGGCTAAGTCTTCAAAAAAATACAGGTCTGTTTATTTGAAAACAAAATTGTAGCACCAGCACCGAACTTGGGATTTGCGGTAGCAGAGAACTAATTAATGTTATTTATTGACAATACATTTTTCTTGTAAAAAGTCACCATTATGGTGATTAGTGTTCCTCTAGAGACGTTAGACCATCTTCATCAATAACATCTTTTCAGCCATTACCAAAATGTTTAAAGTAAAAACATTTGTTCTTTGATATAAGGGAGATTAAGTAGTTTGAAATCTGACATTAAACCAATGTAAGACCCAATCACATTTACAGTATTTATTGTGTGAGGTTTTTTTTAGGTCAATGTAGCATACAGTATCTGTGAAAGATTTTATATTTTGACTGAATTGTTATTGAGACAGGTCACATATTTTTTAAATGCATAATAACTATATAGTGCAAATATCATTTTGTTTTATGGAACCAATTAGACACCTGCAGACATCAACATTAGGGATACAAATCTCATCAATGGTGAACATTACTAAACACTGAACATTACAAAACAACATTTTTAAAGAGCACCTTTTTTAGGTTACCAAAATAATTATTTACAGTGTATTCTATTCTATTCTAAACATTTTTCATTTTAAAAAATATACAACACCAGAGACTAAGGGCTTGGCCAATAAAAACAAATAAAACTGTATTTTTATTAATTAATAAAGTAGTGTTGATAATTAAAAAAGCGGGAAAAATGCTGTAAGAGAAATCATCCATTTACAGTATGTCTACTGTAGATTTGGTTAGTCCAATCAAGTTTCATGCTCTGCAGATTATTTGATCATTCTATTATCAAAATCAACTTGGTATAAAAATCGTAGAGGTGCAAAGCCAGTTCTATAGACTTTCCAAAACATCTGCATTTCATTTTAGCTTTTCTTAAGGCAGAATCCTGCATCTCAATAGACCAGGTGTGCTACTTCTCATCCAGCATGATTCTTGCAAGTCAGCCATTCAAGCATCCTTCTGGTGGCCAGCAATTGGTAAATTATTGAAAAGGAAGTGGTTTCTCTTGGGGGTGTGCTGGGAGGTGATAGGGGGCAAACCAGTTGGTGTCCCTATCTGAAACGAAATACCAGGCTACCCCAAGTACAGAGTAGGCACTTTCTCAAATCACTTACAAAGCACATGATTAGGATTTTTTTAGGATATTAGGATAGGTTGTTTTATGCTCAACAGTTGACGCACATGTCTTTAGCAGCCACATTCAGAGGTCAGAGGTCAAATGATTGGCATAGTGGTGATGATATGTGACACACTGTAAAAACAAATTACATTACATTTATGGTAAAATAACAACAGCTGTGGATTAACAACAGACCATTATTCAGGCTTTACAGATGTAATTTGGATGCCTCTATGTTTTACGGTTCACTACCATTTATATTATTAAATTATATAAACTTGATGTACTAACCTTCTGGAACTTTTCTCTAAAAGTCTGTTTTTTTATGTTTGTTTGTATTTTACTAATTTATTGTTAATCACTGTAGTAACTTCAAAAGGCCACATGATGATTTAAAGTTCATCAAGAGTGGTCCTTCCAGGAACAATAAGTAATACACATGTTGAGACATGTTGCACAGTGTTACTCTCATAAACACAAAACATCATCAGGGTAACACATGTGACACTAAAATAATGCAATAAACATGAACTAAACTATAAATATATCACAGAACACCCCAATGAATAGTACAGAACTGATATTAAAAAGAAGAAGAAACCAGAAGGGTCATGCAGGGACTTCTGGGAGCGCCCGATTATTGATTTCCGTTAAAAGTGTATGTATTCCTATGTATTATCTTGTTAATCATAGTATACATTTTACTTACATTACATGCTAACAAATATACAATATTTTATCATACAATTACATGTATTGTCATATTTTTAACCTTGTATGTTAAGTACTTGTTAAGCAAATAATAAATTCTGTTACATTTTTACATTCTTATATAGTTAAAATTATGGATATTTTTCACAGTGTACATGTGCAACAGTTCAGACAGATGTGAATTCTTTCAAAGTAACCCCTCCTTCTGATATCAGGTTTCCTCAAGTGGTGATCTGACCCCTTCTGCCTTTTCAACAGGAGGACATAGTGTTCCCTCATTAACACAGAATGGTGCTACTGCATAACATTCCAGACACCTGTCAAAGTCAACATCAGGCTTCAACTACAGTTTAACAGAAGAAGGAAAAAACAGTCTCTAAATTCTCTCAATCGCACAAGCCCTGGTTTAATGAAAACACACTTCTACTTTTTCAGATAAACTGTACTGTAATATGTGCAGGGCTTCTGTGTTGTATGCAAGGCAAAAATGGCATAGTTTAAATTCTTTGCATCTGGTAATGGCATAAACATTAGGAATGTGGCTTTTACAGCAATCTGATACTGTATATGGTCATATTTGTAAACTATAAATATATATTATGTTAATGTACGTTGTATGTTTTCATTGATATAAAATAGTCACATTCTTGTACATATGTGCAACTTATATTTCAAAATACTATACCAGGAATCATAATAGAATTTGAATATGTACTGTACATATATGACCAAATATATGAACTATAGTTTTAACAATAATATGGCAATATACCAGATTTCTGTGCAAGGTAGTAAAAGTCTGAATTTGCCTATAACTCAGAAAAGTATCACAAGTGCTTACATAAAAGAGCCAGCAGGCATTCTCCAGAGGCTTCAGTACAGGTCGACAATTATACTGTAGAAAAAATGTCTGAAGCACACTTTGCTGATAAAACAGTCTGTAATCCAACAGGTGTTCCTCTGCTGTGCCTGTGTCCTCATCATTTGAGGCAAGGCAAAGTAAAGAGATTACACAAGCAAAATATGAAGAATTTATCCCTCCAACTGGTCTTTATAATCTGCTGATTCAGGCTCCATTCCCCCCGTAGGTAAGCAGGACCTCAGGTGTGCTTTTGTGTGTGCTTTTGAGTATTTCATTAGAGAAGACAATTAATCATCACAAAGCATTTGGTTTGGTTACACGATGAAACAGAGCCATGATCACTGACAAAAACAACTACACAGAAACACTCTACAAAACATTTAAAAACAGACAAATTCTATAGAACAGGTGGGGTTTATTCGGGGCCGTAGCTCTTCTGATAGCATTAGCCGTTCATCAATATCATGTAGTCGGTCGTGATTAATCAGACTCCGGTCGCTGCCATCTCACTTGACACCGAAAAGGTGTTTGATATGGTAGAAAATGGGATTATCTTTTTAAGATTTTGGAAATGTACGGGTTTTGGAATACTTTAATTTGTTGGATTAAGTTACTTTATAGACACCCAGTAGTGGCAGTACAAACGAATGGATTAATTCCAGATTATTTTACTCTGGATAGGCGCACCAGGCAGGGATGCCCTCTTTCCCTATTATTGTTCTGTCTTGCCCCGAAACCATTAGCAGCCGCGATAAGAAAGGAGAATGATTTTCTAGGGGTGGTGCCCGGAGGTGTGACGCATAAGATTTTGCTTTAAACAGATTATATTTTATTATTCGTCTCTGACCCTGCTAGATCTATGCCTTGCCTCCACAGACATATTAATTCCTTTTATAAATTCTCAGGATACAAAGTTAATTGGTCTAAATCCGAAGCTTTGGCTCTGACAGCGTACTGCCCGGTAACGGCTTTTCAACCAGGTTCCTTCCAGTGACATTACGTATTTGGGTATTTTATTCCCAGTTATTGATTTAGTTAGAGATAATTTTGACCCTTGAATAAAAAGGTTTTCGAGCAATGTGGGCAGGTGGGCTTCATTACATTTATCCATGACTGGGAAGGTTAATGTTGTTAAAATGAATTGTATCACAAAATTCAACTTCCTGCTACAGTCTGTCCCTGTAGATGTCAACCTCTCTTATTTCAAGCAATCTGATAGTATTGCGAAGTCCTTCATTTGGAATGGTAAACGTCCCAGATTACATTTCAGTAAATTGCATAGGCTGATTGACAAGGTTGAATAGGCCTACCCAAGATTTTTTTTTATTATTATGCATTCGGTCTCAGATATTTGGCTCATTGGTCGCTTCCACCTGAGAGAGCCCCTCACTGGTTTTGTATTGAACAGGAAGTTCTTGCCCCTATTTCGCCATTGCAAAGTTTTTCTATCAAACTATTCAGAGAAGTTAAGTCACACCGTTATCTCACATTTGGACTCAGTACGGACAAAAGTGTCCAGAGTGTTTAATCCGGACATTTATTTAAATGTTGCCTCGAGCATATAGCTGAACACTAAATTATGTATTAATAAGTCCCCTTTCTGCTGGTCAGAGTGGATTGTGAGGGGGGTTACTACACTCTGTGACCTATATGAGAGTGGAGGGTTGAGATCCTTTGAAAATTTGTTTAAACATTTTGGGATTCCCAGATCTCAGTTCTTTAGGTATTTACATCTGCACCACCTGCTCTGGACTATTTTTGGGAGTAGCATACACCCCTAAAGCGGCAGATTCTCTTGGAGTGGTGATTACTGCTTTTGGAAAAGGCCATGAGGCATCAGTGTATTACTCCCTGCTAATTCAGAGTCTGGGGGACAGAGCTTTAACTTCTATCAAGAAATTATATTATAACTTGGTATTGGAGGAGGGAATGTGGGCTAGGATTTTAGTGTGTATCTAGAGATGCAAGGGTGCACCTTATGCAATTCAAGATTTTACATAGATTCTGTTGGATCCTCTCTAGATGGTATAGGCTTTGTCTTAAAGAAACATCCACCTGCTTTGCCAATCAGAAGATGGAGACACAACCCATGTTTTTTGGTTGTGTGTTAAGATCCAGTCATTTTGATTGTAGGTTCAGAGTTTTATGTATGACGTATTGTGCACTCAAATTTATGCCCCAGACTTTGTATTTTAGGTGATGGGGCAGTCATCAATATTGGTGATAAACAGATTAAAAATTGTGTCCTAACAAGTATTATGATTGGCAGCCAAATTGATTTAATGGGATGGAAGTCGGCTGGAGTGCCATCATTTCAAGAGTGGTGCACGGAGATGGGCAGGGTGGTGGCTTTTGAGGAAGTGTCATGTAGAAGGCTGGGGAACTTGGATTGGTTCAATAGGAAATGGGGCAGCTATTTGGCATTTTTGCAGGGCTCTCAGGTAGGGGCAGTGGAGAGAGAAGAATAATTTTAAATGTGTGTGATTATTATATATTTTTTTTGTGTCTACTTATATGTGACCACAGGGTTGTTTGTTGAGGGTCAGGGTTGGGTTGGGTTGGGTTGGGTTGGGGATTGGGGAAGGGTAATAGTGGGGGGTAAAATTTTCTTTGTGATATGTATGAATCAATACAAAGAAATGTTATTCAGAAAGTCAGACATAATCAATTTAGTAATTTAACAAAAAACCAGTGTGTAAAAATATCTTCCAGCACATACTAGCTCTGAAGTCTTATCTAGGCTCAGTCGTGATAGTGCAGCTTTTACTGTAATGCCTCACATTAATGCAGTTGGTATTGAGCTTCTCGTGCTGTAGACTAAAAGTGAACCGGAACCAACTGGAGGAGTGTGTTAAAAGCCTGTTTAGCCTATGATTAGAGCTCACACATACACTGCAGTCGACCTTTAGGCTCAATGCACTTAGTCTAATGCAGACTTTCTAATGCATCTATAGCCTGTCGTCTTTCTCTGTCTGAGTGAAATGACTTATAATGATCCGGAAACTTAGTTTATCCATCATCGTTATGCATTTTATGTCTAGAGGAGACAGCAAGAGAGATAAATTGAATGTCCTTACTTTTGCCGTGACTGCTGTATTTTCTTTAAACAAATGGAACAAAATCATAGATTGACAGACAGAGCAGAGTGTAGCATGTGATCCTTGGTAAAAACAAACAAAAGTCCTACCAGTGGGGTTATTGCAATTGTCAAGTACTATTATATGCAGCACATTAAAATAGAATGAGCCATATGTTCATAATGACCTTCAGTAAAAGGTTTGAGTATCAGTCCTGAAAGACACATATTGTATTTGCAACAGACAGAGAGACACAAATCATCACTATGGAGTATTTCAGCATATACTCAATAAGCACTTCTTTCAAAAAGGAAGGTTTTAATTGCCAGCCATAATCAAAAAGAGTGTGTGCTGAAAAAGCATACATAATAGGACATAAAGGCAGCGTAAAAGTAATCCAAACGACTCCAGTGGCTAAATCCATATCTTCAGATGCGATATGATTAGTGTGGGTGAGAAACAGATCAATATTTAAGTCTTTATTTACTATCAATCTCCACTTTCACTATTACATTCTTCTTTTGTTTTTGGTGATTTGCATTCTTTATGCATATACTGGACAGGGAGAATTTATGGTAAAAACATAAATATTTATCTATTTCTCACCCACACCTATCATATCACTTCTGAAAATATGGATTTAACCACTACGGATTACTTTTATCCTGCATATATGTGCATTTTGGAGCTTCAAATGTTTGGTACCCATTCACATGCATTGTATGGACTTACAGAGCTGAAATATTCTTCTAAAAATCTTAATTTGTGTTCTGCAGAAAAAAGAAAGTCATACACATCTGAGATGGCATGAGGGTGAGTAAATGACAATTAAATTTTGTTTGGGTGAACTATCCCTTTAAGGGCAAATTAGTTGTACCGACTGAACAATTAAATTTGGATTGCTGTTGACTGAGCTTAACTTGTATTGAACCTGTAATATTCCTTTAATTCAAAACACATTATTTACAAATTACATGAGTCTGCATTCTTTGACCAAACACACATAAATAAAAAAGCGCAAGGGATTGTGGGTTTTGCCTTCAGCTACAATGCTTCTCCAATGGGCATGCTCAGTGGCAGATACAACAAAATAAAGTTCACAGTGCTTAGCCTAACAAGGTTCCCACAGATTTTGATCTATGAATTTTCAAGATTTTCCATGATGTTTATGACTACTGGATTTCATCCTTTAAGATGTGAGACGAAATACGGTTCCCCTTCTGTCACTCACTCGACATTGTATCGATGAATTGACACTAGGAGTCGATCTTGAGAGCCCGAAACACTTTCAGATCTTTGAGAAAATGCCAATGAGGATTGGCGAGTTGAATTTGTATGCCACTATACAGGTATAAAATGGAGGCCAGCATGCAAGTTCATTCAGATTTCTTCTTCGGAGCCGAGTGGTCGCTCTACTGCAAGCTGAAGACATCTGCTAACTCATTCACCTTCCCTCTCAGAGCAAAGCTGTTGGATCTACGGCGCTTTCCAATGGTCTCTCTCCACTCTGCACTCCGCTGCAGACTACACCCATGGGCACTTGGACAGTGCTTCTGAAAGAGTTTATTTTCTCTAAAAGATTGTGCACAGTGATGTTGAACATCTTCTTAAAGATGCGTCTTTTTAAAGATGCCCTTCCATCTCTGTGCAGTTCCTGGATGCAGTAGTTACCTCTCTGCCTCTGAAGGTCACGAACACTGCCTCACATGTCTGGGCCAATGTCAGGTTGAGGAAGCTCCTTCTTCCTCTTCAGCCGTCCCCCTTCCCAGCCCTCCTACCTACAGGTGCGGCACCAATGTGGCTGACGCTGGAGACGTTTCGCAGGCTTCACTGGGTACGGTCCTGCCAGGTAATTCCACAGGGGCCGCCCACCATGAAGTGCTCGCTGGCCTCCATCCACCTCTGAGATGAGACAGGTAGCTTGCCTCAGTACCAGCCTAATGTCTCTCCCGGAGCCCGAGATCCGGAAGAGATGTCGATCACTGCGGCTGAATGACTTGTTTCTCGAGTTGGCATGCCACCCACGGATTCGCAACCCCCCCCCCCCCCCCCCCAGTTCCATTCTTCCCGGTGGTGCATGACGAGCTGACACGTCGTGGAGGGCACCTTTTGCTGCCTGGACCTGATCCTTCAGCTTGTTCATTCTCACAACCCTCGATGGTGGGGTGGCCGAGGGTTATGCAATGATTCCCTAGGTGGATTCCACAACTGTGCACACTGAGAGCCGCCAGCTGGCAGAATCGGCCGGCACTCCCTTCCCAAGCCTGTAGGACAACATAGTCTCTGCAGGAACCCAGGAGCTGGTGTACAGACCACTCCCTTGCCCGGAGGTAAGTCTTTTGTTTCCTTCTTTTCTGTGAAGAAAAGAGCAGTCTCCTCTCTCCTCAGGTTAGATTGCCGGCATTCCCGCTCGCTGAACACCGGCCGATTACAGACCTGGCATCACAAACGCCCCCCCCCCCCCCCCCCCCCCCCAAGCATTCTTGTGTCCAGCTGCACCACACAAACCACATCCCCGGCCGCCGTTGACGAATTTCAAGGATGCCCCGAGAAGCCTTCTTCCTCAGTCGCCGACCCGCCTTGTGCCGGATGCACAAAGCAAGGTAAGTACTTGGAGGGTCCCCTCAGCGCTCCCGCCTCGGGTCGGATCCCCACTCCCCAAGACACGGCTCCCCCTGCTTCCCTCCACTGCGAGGCCCCACCACCAAGAACATTTGTACCTTAGTACCCCACCCCGGAGCTTGGGCATGTGGTTATCGCTTCCCAACCAGTCGCGCTGGCTGGCCACAACCGTCTGACTCAGCTATACGATTAAAATTGCCAGGCGTCCGCCCAGTTCCAGGGCGTTCTCTTCATGTCGGTGAAGAACGAGAGCACCGCCGTTCTGCGCGGAGATCGCCATCCTTCTACGGAACAACGCGATAAAGCATGTCCCTCTAGCCGAGATGAAGAGCGGCTTTTACAGCCCTTACTTCACTGTTCCCAAGAAGGGTGGTGGGTTGCACCCAATCCTGGACCTGCGAGTCCTGAACCAGGCATTGCACAGATTCCCATTCAAGATGCTGTCACAGAAGCACATTTTGTCATGCAACAGGCATCAAGATTGGTTCGCGGTGGTAGACCTGAATGAGACCCGATTCCTGAGGCACGCATCGCGTGGCTCTAACGCCCGCGGCTCGCTGCCTTTTCAGCCCGACCTTGCGTTCTTGCGGGCAGGAGTCCCCATACAGCAAGTGTCCAGGCATGTCGTTGTTACGACGGATGCCTCCAAGGCTGTTTGGGGTGTCATGTGCAATGGGCATGCAGCTGCGGGCTCCTGGACAGGACCTCACCTGCGTTGGCACATCAACTGCCTCGAGTTGCTGGCGGTACTGCCCGCCCTGCGGAGGCTATGGCCGTTGATTCAGGCCAAGCACGTGTTGGTCCAGACAGACAACACCTCGACGGACAGACAACACCAAGGCAGTATATGCTCCCGTCTCATGTCACAACTTGCCTGTCGCCTCCTCCTCTGGAGTCAGTGTCTCAGGCCGCTGCACACCAATGCTCAGAGGAGAGTGGTGACTCCACCCTCAGGCAGTCCAGCTGATTTGGAGTCGATTCGGCAGGGCAGGTGGACCTGTTTGCCTCCCAAGCATCCTCCCACTGCCCGCTCTGGTATGCCTTGACAGCAGCTCCCCTTGTCACAGACACTGAAGACTGCCCTCTTGACCGCGCTCACTTCCATCAAGAAGGTCGGGGACCTGCAAGTGTTCTCTGTCAGTGAAGAGTGCCTAGATTTCAGTCCAGAAGACTCTCACGTGATCCTGAGTCCTTGACCAGGCTACTTGACCAAGGTTCCCACGACTCCTTTTAGGGATCAAGTGGGGAGCCTACAAGCGCTGCCCCAGGAAGAGGCAGACCCAGCCTTGTCATTGCTGTGTCCAGTGTGCGCTTTACGCAACTATTTGGATCGAACACAGAGCTTTAGATGCTCTGAGCAGCTCTTTGTCTGCTTTGGTTGACAGCGGAAAGGGAACGCTGTCTCCAGACAGAGGCTTGCCCACTGGATTGTGGACGCCATAGCGTTGGCCTACCAGGTCTAGTCAGTGCCCGCCCCATTGCGGGTTGGAGCACACTCCAAGTGTGGCATCCTCATGGACACTGGCCAGTGGCACCTCTCTAGCAGACATATGTAGAACTCGTCTTGTGTTCTTTCAGGTGCAAGCAGGTAAGTAAGTTTCATTACACGGACATTTCATTACCCCAAACCCCCCCCCCCCCCCCCCCCCCACCATGAAGGGCAGGACTTACCACAGTGCCTCTCCCATGTCTGGCCATTGGGCCCGTATGGTGTATTTGCCACTCTTTACCCTCCCCTCCTCTCCAGGGTAGGGTGTGGCCTCTGCGGGGTCTTTTCCCCTCAAAGAATAGGAACGAAAAAGAACGCCTTCTTTTTTGAGCATTTTTTTAGGCCTCAGCTGAATCTATATCTACGGAGAGAAAACTTAGAAAGAAAAGGCCGGCTGGCGCGGCCTGCTCCCATATTTGGTACATCTAGTTCCTCCCCCCTCAGGGTTATGGGGAAGCCCATGACGTCTTGGGGCATCTGGGGAGGCTCTGTGCAGCCCGAGTGCATCTGTTCCTATGCTTATAGTAGCTTGCCTACACCTGCATCGGCAGTTCAGGTGACCAGTTCATTTATTGTGGCATTTCGTATATGGGACCCCTGTGTCACTTTTCTTTCAGTGTTTTTAAGTATTTTTTTTTATCTGCTATTAAGCATAAGTATCTTCTGTTTGAAATGTTCCACTCTTTGATTTGTTCATCCTTCTTTCACAGATGAGTGAGGGAGAACTGAGTTCTCGGGTTGGATTTCCACATCTGTTGTAGGCTAAAACTCAACACCACAGACCACATTCATCTGTTCTCATACTGATCTTCCAGTAATAGACTCTGAAGACACTTAGGCACATGGATGTTGCAGATGATTTTAAACCAGTACGGAGAGAACTATATAAAGAACCACTGACAGAGACTACATTATTTTGTAACTTACTGCCACAATGTTCACCCAAAAAGGGATGGTTCACCCAAAAATTTAAATTCTTGCATCATTAACTCACCCTCATGCCATCCTAGATGTTTGACTTTCTTTTTTCTGCTGAACACGAACAAAGATTTTTAGAAGAATATTTCAGCTCTGTAGGTCCATACAATGCAAGTGAATGGTGGCCAGAACTTTGAAGGTCCAAAAAGCACATAAGGCATCATAAAAGTAATTCATATGACTCCAGTTTCAGAAACGATATGATCCCCTTTTACTATAAATGCTCCTCCCTGTCCAGTAGGTGACAATATGCATAAAGAATGTAAATCAACAGAAACAAAAGAAGAAGAATGTGAAACTGAAAGTGGAGATTTATAGTAAAAAATAAATTAAAAACAAAAATTAAATATAGATCTGTTTCTCAACCACACTTAGCTTCTGAAGTTATTAATTTAAATCATGAGGATTACATTTATGATGACTTTATGTGTTTTTTGGAGCTTAAAAATGTTGGAATCCTTTCAATTGCACCTACAGAGCTGAGATATTCTTCTAAAAATCTTTGTTTGTGTTCAGCAGAATATCTGGTAGATCTGCAGGGGCTCCGCTGACCAAATTGATGCCCTATGCAGAGCTCCTACTATCAGGTTCTTGAATAAATTAAAATATGCGAATAAGGGTGGCCGATGGAGTTTCTGGTGCCCCCCTGGGGTACGATGGTGCCCCCCTATGGAGTTGGTGCCCTACAGAGACTGCGTAATATGCGTATAGGGAATGGCGGTATGGAAGATCTGGAATGGAGCGTTCAAGTCCTCCTGGGAAGCTCGTACTTATGAGGTCGGAAATTGTCAATACAATGTGATTTGTTTAAATGATTAAAGTCGGAAAGAAAGCACCCATTTTGCAATTTCAAAGTTGTTTCTCTCTTTTTATACTTACAAGCATATGTTGCTCAATCGACAACATTTTTGGCATAATATTATCACAAAATAAAATTATAAAAATAATAATTGTTTTCTTGTAATAAAGCAAAGATATTGGTTCCTGTGAGGCACTTACAATGCAAG
Organism: Moxostoma hubbsi; assembly: GCA_032164185.1. Lineage (NCBI taxonomy): Eukaryota > Metazoa > Chordata > Actinopteri > Cypriniformes > Catostomidae > Moxostoma > Moxostoma hubbsi. The sequence continues at coordinate 7,283,751 of JAVLUX010000215.1, forward strand.
TGAATGGGGGACAATTTTTGAGCACTAAAATATTCATCAGTTTCAATAGCCACAAGACATGGATATGTTACAGTTTGTGTTACAGTTTTGCTCAATCGCTTTAGCACAATCTTCGAATGACTATTAAACTTTGTCAAAATATATGACTAACTACATGAGCATTAGGTCATTTGTTTACCTGACTATAGTCATTTATAATTGCTTTGGCACAAAATGCATTGAGTAAGCCAGATCAAAATAGTTTGCATTAATTTGCTTTTGAACGATATTACTCTCAAATGCAGTTATACCTATGTTCATTGTGTAAATACCTAAATGCTAAACAGATCAAAATAGTTTGCAGTAATTTGCTGTTGAATGATATTACTCTCAAATGCAGTAATACACATGTTCATTGTGTAAATCCCTACATGCTAAACAGAGCAACCAACAATCACAATAACCTGTCACATATATATTAGATACATAATAGTTATGTAGTATTGTTGTAATAGTTGTCAGATGGATAGACTTAGGCTAGATGGGGAACAATTCAATTTCCTCACAATTTAGAGCAACCAAACGCAAATGCTGTCCATTTAGCTGACAGGTGAAACTCATAACCTATCAGTTCTCAGACACATTTATACTGCAAGGGTAAGACTGAATTTCACAGCTGTGGAATATGGAGCAGGCAGGAGACTGACAGGGGCAAGAGCCTGCTCATGCAAGAGGAAGGGGTATTAGAGTGCGGGGTGGTTTGGTGAGAGGGAGGGGACGGAGAGGGGGGCAGAGAGGACGAGGAAGAGCCAGAGAAAGCCAAAGGCACAGATAAATCTCAAATGAGATACGGGCAACAATTATAGACCATGTCATCAACCATGGCTTAAGTATGACAGAGGCTGGTCAGAGAGTGCAGCCTAATCTGGGCCGGTACACGGTGTCTTCAATAGTTCAGACATTTAGGAGAGAAAACAGGTGTGTAATCAAATATTGTACTGCAATATTCCTTCACACTGGTATTCCAGTAAACTTAGCCAATGCATGTCTCAGAATTTATGTAGAATACATTGACTTTACTGTGCTGCAGTGGCGGATTTAGGCATGGGCAACATGGGCAGTCACCCAGGGCGGCATCTTGAGGGGGGCAGCACGAGGCGGCAGAACACCCACATTCAACAACATTGAGGGCATGCTCATGTAGAATCACCACCACACACAACTATACAGGGTACCTTTTGAGAGGACTGGTGAGAGAGTGAAGGAGCTGAGGTACCAGTATGTACAGGTATGAATTCATCATTGTATACTACACAGTGCTGTAATCTCCTTGTCTTTCAGTATTGACAAGTACAACCTGTATATGCAGAATGTTACACAATGTAGGATATGTGTAACTGTATGATTTACAATATCTACTGTAAATTATTTCCTAAATTGCTTTACTATCTTTTACAGAGTGATGGAGCAAGATGCTGTTGAATCCCAACACATTTGTGTACAGTATGATAAGGCAGTATTTGGCAACTTGACCAAATTCAGGAGACGTGGTCGTAATATTATTTGGTCACCAAGCCACCTTTGATGTGCCAGGCCAGCGTGGAGGGAACATTACAATGTGTGCTCCCATATGTGGCAATGGTGTACTCCACCACATTCCAATCATTGGGTCCTATAACGTGCAACGTCTCAATTCCTGGAAACACATTTCTGAGAATGAGAGGGGGTTGGAAAGAAATTACTTGCCAACGTATGTTACGTTGTCCCAAATTATGTTTCAATCATTCAAATACAGATAGGGAATGGTTTGTTGTCCACCCATGTTTTTTGATGGAGTTACTCCCACCATACTCCCCATTCCTAAATCCCAATGAGGGGTTCTTTTCTGCATGGAGATGGAAGGTTTATGATCACCATTCTCACGACCAGTTGTCCTTACTGGGTGCAATGGATGGTGGTGGTGGTGAGGATATCACAGTAGATTGTTGTAGGGGGTGGCTGCATCATGCCAAAAGGTTTTTCCCTCATTGGATTGCAAAGGAGGATATCCGGTGTGATGTAGATTAAATGTTTTGGCCAGATAGAGAGGAGATATTGGAAGGCCCATGAGGTTGATGAACTTTCAGCATATTTTCTGTTTTATTGCACATATTGTAGTTCCTGAATTTTGCTGTTGTGTGTATTATTTTTCTGTATAAGATTCCTTTACATATTTTTGTTTGGCTGTAAAGTGTGTACATACAATGATGAAACATTTTTGAATAAATTTTTTGTTGAAAATATAGTGTGTGCCATGACTTTGACATCAATACTATTCAGCTGCCTACATATACAATGTTAGCAATTGCACAATATTTCATAGTGGGTAACTATCACACTTTCAGAGTACACTGTCATTTGACAAGATGTCTTTGCATTTTGACTGTCTTGGCCTAAGCAATGATAAAGGAATGTTTTGATGACTATGATTATTCATTGATCGAATTATTTGCATTTGAAACATGAGTTAATTCTTTGAGTAATCACCTTTTGCAGGTCACATAGAGTTGTGTGCTGAATGTACCACATGATGTGAGGATTGTACTTTGAGTTTTGACAATTGTAAGTTTTGTTTCAGTAAATGTGCCAAATTGATTGAGAAAAACTGTAACGTGATTTTAGTGTGATTTTGCCTTTTCTGTGTAAATTTATGGCCAATTTTACAACTTCATAACCATGATGATGTAATGTCAACAAACCCTTATACAGCTCAAATAATACACAAGTTTTACTCAATTGCTTTGGCTCAATTCTTGAATGAGAATAATTTTTTCAAAATAAGTTCAAATCTCTGAACAATTAGTTTCTTGTTCTCACCAGATTTGAATTCCTTCAAGCAAATTGCATGTGTTTTGGCACGTGTGCAAAAAAAGTACAATTTGCACAATAACTTAATGCACATGGCTTCTGATGAGTTGATTCTCAGTGAAATTGTCATACTCTTCACAACTTCGAAACATTGTTTCATTGTGTGAGCGATCACATGATCAGAAACATTATCCATTCAATTATCAAAATCTTTAGGACATACATGTATATTCCATAAATATCCATGACATGGAATATTTGTGATGTCTCCTAAATCTCTGGCCAGACCAACAAGAGTGACAGGATGCCCACCAAGAAACTGGGAACTTGTAGTGTAATGTACTGTGGGGAGGTACAGTTGATTGGTTTTTACAGAACTACCGCAGGTTTTTCGTTGTTGCTTTTTTTTTTGCATGGATGTCATTTTGTGGCAATTTTCTGTTCACTATATATGACTTTACATGTAAGAAATGTGTCAAAATGGACATGCAAATGTGAATGTTCTGTTTACATTTTTGTCTCAAGATGGCGCCGAGTATGGCTGCTGCGTCGCGAGCTCCGTCAAAACACTGCAGTTTATTGTTTGTTTTGTTTACAGTTCTGTGTTTTGTTGTCTTGGATGTTGTCTGCCTTATTGTGTATGACAGACAAACGCTTTTGGACATTGGTTCGGCAATCACACACCGAAAACCGGACTTCACATTCCTCAATGCCGACCCGCGGTTTACAAACACGCCAGCGGAGCCCTTTGTTTGGGCTGCCCGGCCGCGGAAACGCAGACGGAAAAGGGGAAAAAGAGCCGGCGTTCTCATCAGATTAAGACGTCGCGCAAATCGCCCCCCTGCTACCCAGTATACTACTGGCAAATGTTCAGTCTCTGGACAACAAGCTCTGCGAGCTGAGAGCACGGATCTCTTTGCAACGAGAGACGAGAGAATGCTGTGTTATCTGTCTTACGGAAACCTGGATGTCCGCAGAGATTCCAGACTCGGCCATCGAACCCACGGGTTTCTCCGTGCACCGAGCGGACAGAGCGAAAGACCTCTCAGGTAAAAGCAGAGGTGGAGGTGTATGTTTTATGATCAACAAATCATGGTGTGATCAGAGGAATATACATTTTATCAGGTCTTTCTGCTCTCCTGATCTGGAATTTCTCATGCTTCTGTGTCGACCATTCTGGCTACCGAGGGAATTCACAGCGGTCATTATTACTGCTGTGTACATCCCCCCACAAGCCGACACAGACCGGGCACTTAGGGAACTGTATGGCAGTATAAGTGAGCAGGAAACCGCGCACCCTGAGGCCGCGTTCATTGTTGCCGGGGACTTCAACAAAGCCAACTTCAAAACAATAGCACCAAAATACCACCAACACATCAGCTTTAACACACGAGGGGACCGGGTTTTGGATCATTGCTATTCTCCTTTCCGGGATGGCTACAAATCCCTCCCCCGCCCACCATTTGGCAAATCTGACCACTCTTCCGTTCTGCTTCTGCCCGCTTACAGGCAGAAACTGAAACGGGAAGCACCCGCCCTCAGAATGATCCAGTGCTGGTCGGACCAATCAGACTCTGCGCTACAGGACTGTTTTGATCACGCGGACTGGGAGATGTTCCGGTCTGCCTCCGATGACGACATCGAGGTTTACGCTGATAGCGTAACGTGTTTCATCAGAAAGTGCGTAGAGGACGTTGTTCCGACAAAAAATATACGGATCTACCCCAACCAGAAACCATGGGTTAACGGCGATGTTCGCGCGGCACTTACTGCGCGGACCACCGCTTTTAATTCCGGGAACGCGGAGGAGCGTAAACAAGCCAGTTATGCCCTCCGTAACTCCATCCGTGCAGCCAAACGCCAGTACAGGCACAAAATTGAAGAACAATTTAACACCACTGACTCCAGAAGTATGTGGCAGGGAATTAACACCATCACGGACTATAAACGGAATAAAAACTCCGCCATGAACATCGCTGCCTCTCTCCCGGACGAGCTTAATACATTTTATGCTCGTTTCGAGGACAACAACACCGCCCTCACAGAGAGAGCACTCGCGGCTGATACTACAGATGATGGTTCACTCTCCGTCTCTGTTGCGGATGTAACCCGATCCTTTCGACGGGTGAACATCCATAAAGCCGCGGGTCCAGACGGCATTCCGGGCCGCGTCATCAGAGCATGCGCGAACCAACTGGCTGGTGTTTTTACGGACATTTTCAACTTGTCCCTCTCCCTGTCTGTAGTCCCCACATGCTTCAAAACATCAACCATTGTGCCTGTACCGAAGCAAGCCAAAATCACTTGTTGCCCTGACCCCCATCATCAGCAAATGCTTTGAGAGGTTAATCAGAGATCACATCTGCTCTGTTCTGCCCACCTCTTTGGACCCATTGCAGTTTGCCTACCGTAACAACAGCTCCACTGATGATGCCATTGCATCTACAATACACACTGCTCTTTCCCACCTGGAAAAAAGGAACACATATGTGAGAATGCTGTTTGTAGACTACAGCTCAGCATTCAACACCATAGTGCCCTCCAAGCTTGATGTGAAACTCCGGGCTCTGGGCTTAAACAGCTCGCTGTGCAGCTGGATCCTGGATTTCCTGTCAGGCAGACGTCAGGTGGTTAGAATGGGCAGCAACATCTCCTCATCACTGACCCTCAACACTGGAGCCCCGCAGGGCTGTGTTCTCAGCCCACTCCTGTATTCCCTGTACACACATGACTGTGTGGCAACACATAGCTCCAATGCCATCATTAAGTTTGCTGACGATACGACGGTTGTAGGTCTGATCACTGACAATGATGAAACGGCCTACAGAGAGGAGGTGCACACTCTGACGCGCTGGTGTCAGGAGCACAACCTCTTCCTCAACGTCAGTAAAACCAAGGAGCTTGTGGACTTCAGGAAGAAAGACAGAGAGCACAGCCCCATCACCATTAATGGAGCACCGGTGGAGAGAGTCAGCAGCTTCAAGTTCCTCGGTGTCCACATTACTGAGGAACTCACATGGTCCGTCCACACTGAGGCCGTTGTGAAGAAGGCTCACCAGCGCCTCTTCTTCCTGAGACGGCTGAGGAAGTTTGGAATGAACCACCACATCCTCACACGGTTCTACACCAGTACTGTAGAGAGCATCCTGACTGGCTGCATCACCGCCTGGTACGGCAATAGCACCGCCCACAACCGCAAAGACCTGCAAAGGGTGGTGCGAACTGCCAGAAACATCATCGGAGGTGAGCTTCCCTCCCTCCAGGATATATATAACAGACGGTATGTGAATAAAGCTCGGAGGATTATCAGAGACTCCAGCCACCCGAGTCATGGGCTGCTCTCACTGCTTCCATCAGGCAGGCGGTATCGCAGCATCAGGACCCACACCACCCGACTACATGACAGCTTCTTCCCACAAGCAATAAGACTTTTGAACACATGATCTCTCACGATCAACAATCAGCACTGCACTTTATTAATCATCACTCTGTCAATATATTCTCCCAATTCAATTAGTGTTTATATATATTTATACCCGTATCTAGTGTATGTGTATTCTACATTGTGTGTATTGTGTTCATTTGTTATGTAAATTGTTGTGTAAGTATGTGTACATTTGTTATGTAAATTGTTTTGTGTAAATATGTTGTTTATTGTAAAGTGGTTTATGTCTCGTCACTGTCGATGACTGCTATGTTACTCGGAACTGCACACAAGAATTTCACCTACTGTTGCACTCGTGTACACAGTAGTGTGACAATAAAGTGATTTGATTTGATTTTGATTTGATTTGATACATGTAACATATTGCTGCAAAAATATATGTACTGTATACATATGTGCAAATATCCTTTTTCTGTGTAATACAGTATTGTACAGTATTGATTTTCCCAGTAAGCTTTTACCTAATGTTGAAATCAGTATCTAAAAAGCTCAGTTTGATATACAATAGCATTCAGCTAGACAAAACTGACATTCTTGTATAGTACAGTAAGCAGTCAGTATCAACTAAAAAGTAGAACAAAAATGAAATTTGTGTATATCAAACATTTCCTGGGTGAGTTACTACATTGTGCATACATGCAATAGAGTTGTGATGTCTCATAAAACAGTTGTGACAATTGCACTTTAGAGAATATTGAGACATTTAAAAAAAATGAGCCAGAGCGATTGAGAAAAACTGTAAAAGAAGAATTAATGCAAGTACTTTTATAAAATTATAAGCATTACATTTGTGTTTAAATCCTCCAAAAATTGGCCCCATTCACTTCCATTTTTTTAATTAGTGATTTTTGTGGTAATCAACATCAAGCCACAAATGCTGTCGAATGAGCATAACTTATATTGAACCCCGAACATTCCTTTAAGTTAAAGATAAAATATAAGAGCATTAAAACCATGCCTTAGTCTTTTTCTCTATATGTCTATGTTGGACAGATGGACAGATAGATAGATAGATAGATAGATAGATAGATAGATAGATAGATAGATAGATAGATAGATAGATAGACAGACAGACAGACAGACAGACAGACAGACAGACAGACAGATAGATAGATAGATAGATAGATAGATAGATAGATAGATAGATAGATAGATAGATAGATAGATAGATAGATAGATCGATAGATCGATAGATAGATAGATAGATAGATACCCAGTGAGTGAATGGAAATGTGTGTGAGGTGTAGGAGGGGGAGATAAAGTAAAGCTCTGACACCTCCTCTGTGTCATAAGTCACTGGTCTGAGACAGAAATCTCCTGCCATTTAGTTCCTTAATCACTCACATTTTCCACTCCACCATCACAGGTAAGAGTAACGTCTTTCTTTCTCTTACCATTTACCAAATTATTCATTTCTACTTATTTACACTAACACATTAACAAAGGAACCCAAAAGCATCATGAAACATTTTATGTTTATCCTCACGCCACCCTTTAGCAGATCACCAAAAATATCACACACCTACTACAGTCTACATTTAAACAGCAGATACTTTCAGAAGCTACACTTCCATAAACACACACATTCCCTTACATGTCAACAAACATGTAGCCAAAGAGTAAATTCTTGCTCTCGTGCCAGGCTGGAGTAACTTTGTTTTTTTGGTACTAAACAGACCATGTTATCTATTAAAAGGCATTCTACTACTCTCACTGAGCATATTACCTTGAACCCTTGAAATATTGCTTGGTCATTAATGCAGCATTGACTGGTCGGCCTTTCACAGTAAATGTACTTCTAATTCCATGTGCTTGTGGAAGCAGCACTTACTGAGACATTAACTCAATGAGAAGAAGAGAAATATGAAAGAGAAACATGATCCAGTAAGGCAAAGAGGGTGTGATTTTGTAGATCTTGCAGTAAAGAAACAGATTGGCAACTGCTGCTGCATTAAAACATTATGTTTACAAAATAAGTTATTAAAATATAAAATATGAAAATATAATATGAAAATATAATATTCTTTTGATTCCAAAAACTGGGGTAAATTCCAGGGTATGTTGGTAGCCATAGCAACTTAATCTCCGACCATAACCTGCTCCAGAGTAGGAGTTTATTTCAGGTAGATGTAGACTGATAGCGACACATGGGCGTGGAAACTCAGATTACGCACACAATTATACTTTTAAATAATTAGTTATGGTAAAATACAATGTTCACCTCACAAATCTTCTGCATTTCCAGTCTCGCACACCACAGATTTGCATTCAGAAGTGAACAAATTGTGTACATTGTGCTTTTTCTTTTGATGAGATTTTTAATACTGTAATATTTTTAATGTAGAACACATTGGACAGGCCTCCACACTCTTCACTGTAAAGAAAGGGCTTTATGTATTTAAATTAATCCTTTCTAATAAATAATTTTATGTCATGATATTAATTTAATGAACATAAATATCAAAGAATAATATTATTATAGCAACCACATTCTTTTTACAGTTCCTTCAGTCAATGAATATTCATGTTATTTATAACATTCCATTCCATAGTATCAATATGTAGGTTATGTCTGTCAATTCAGAGCTTAAGCATTTAATCACTCATTATTATTATTCTTCACTAACACTACTGGTCAAAACTTTTGAAAATCTTGACTGAAATGTTTCTCATGATCTTAAAAATCTTTTGATCTGAAGGCATATGATTAAATGTTTGAAATTCATTTTGTAGACAAAAATATAATTGTGCAACCATATTAATTTATTTCATTATAAAACTAAAATTTAAGAAAAAAAAAAGTTTTTGAAATTGATGACTTGGACCAAATAATAAAGAAAAGCAGCCAATAAGTGCCCAACATAGATGGGAACTCCTTCAATACTGTTTAAAAAGCATCCCAGTGTGATACTTCAAGAAGTTGGTTGATAAAATGTCAAGAGTGTATGTCTGCAAATTCTAGGAAAAGGGTGACTACATTGAAGATGCTAAAATCTAACACAGTTATGATTTATTTTGGATTTTGTTTAGTCAAAACATAATTCCCATAGTTCTATTTGTTTATTCCATAGTTTTGGTGACTTTACTATTATTCTAAAATTCTCTCTCCAAAATGTTTTTTCTCTCTTCAAAAGTATAGATAACTTGTTATACTAAAATCTATTATTATAATTAAATTTCAACATGAAAGTCTGCAAATGACACATAGCAAAAGAGAAAGCATTAAAAGCATAAGATTACATGTTTACTGATAGTGGCGCCTGGTGGCCAAGTTGGTACCGCATCCGTTTTTGTTTGTTTTTTTTTATTTTGAAGAGAATTTTTTTTGTTTGTTTTGGGGTTTTTTGTTGTTGTTGTTTTGTTTTTGTTTTGTTTTTTTTGTTTTTTTAAGAGAGAAAAACAAAATCTGAAGAGCGAAAAATACATTTTGAAGAGAGAGAGAAAAAAAGACCTAAGGAACTGAGACCGTTTTTTTTCACACTGTTTTTTTTTTTTTTTTTTTTTTTCTCCATCATGCGGTTCAGGGCTTCCGTAATTAACGGATAGTTCAGGGTTTATGTCTCCTAAATTAACCTTGCTTTCTGGAATACCCCTCTGTACTTGGCTTTATGAGATTCCCTACTTTCATTGGTTAGTTTAGAAACGCCCATCCCGGTTTGAAAACCCCCACAGATTTGAAAAAACCCATTAATGTTCGGCAGAGACTTATACTTTGAAGAATCTGGTGTTCACCTGTTTGCTGAGGGGTGAAAAGGGGTGGAGTTCCAGCTGTGGAGAAGGTAAGGTGAGATAATGGAATGAGAAAGAGGATGATGTGTTCACTGGTCATGTGTTTTTGTCTGAGGAACATCTCAGTGGTGGATGAAGGCCTGTTTTTATATCAACAAACTCAACTGATCTAGATGGAGGTGGTATGAAACTCAGCATCCGCAAAGAACTAGCTGAGAGAGGGGGAGGAGTTTGAAGGATCTCAATATAAAAAACAATAGTCAGATGCATCATTTATATTGGGTTGGGCTATGCTCATGTTAGGGAGGGCCAATTTTGTTATCTAGTGTCTAAATACTTTTTGGGGCCAATAACAAGATGTCCCAGAAATACATTTTTATTGTACCTCTTTGCTTCAAATCTTTGCTCAGGTGTGATTGAAGAGACTGTGGGCACTTTAATTGCCATTGTTGTGGCAGCTGTTGGTGTGGCAGCAGGACTGGTTGCTGTGTTACTGTCTCAGTTCAAGGACAAACTGAACTTCCTACAGAAATGACGGCGCAGTGACGGCAGTGGAGTATGGTGGCTTGGAGAGTGAGGAGGTTACTGAAAAGGCCAAAGGTATAAGTAAACAAGCTGGCACAGTATGCGACAGAATGACATCAGTGAAAGGAAAGACATTTATCTCACCCCATTGCTAGAATAATCAGGTGATTACATCAATGAACACATCCAGTGACCACTAGGGTTGCCACCCGTCCAAGATTTTCCAGGATCGTCCCTATTATTCGGTTCAATTTGATGGAAATTTGTTTTGAAATTGAAACGCAGAAATCTTGAAATAGGTACAGTAAATCTTGAAAACATTTTTTGTGTAAATATTTACATTTATTTGATTTCCTTTGGTTTAAATGTACAAATGTATTTTTAGACTTTATTCATACCTTTATGTTTTATACATTATACATTTTAAAACATTTAAATGTTCAGTGTGAACCATAAACTCAAGAAAACTGATTAGGTCCAGAATAAGTAAATGATATGTAAATCTTGTCACACAAAACAAATCACTTTTTTTATGATTTTTTTTTTTTTACACATTTAAATTTCATGACAAAATTCCATCAAATTGAATTTAACAATCTTTTAAATCTTTTAATATTTTTAGTTAAATTTAATTTTGTTAAAAATTACAAAATGTAATAAATGTCTTACAAAATAGGCTAAAATATTGTTTTGAGTGTACTGATGTTATTGTTTGATTTAATTGTTAATTTAATATGCAGTAATTTTCATATCAAACAAAGACTAGCCTAAACAATCATAAATAATGTTTTATTTCTTGTATGATTGACAGCAATATGATTTTTGTCATTGATCAGGTGTCCAGGAATTTTAGAGGGCCATGGTGGCAACTCTAGTGACCATGTCATGACCCACAAACACACCCCCAGTCAAGTCTAATATGAGCAAGAGCTGCTGATGAATGAACTGTTTAGCATTTGTGATTTCTGCATGAATGACTACTAAAATTCAACATTTATTTCAGTTCATTTATTTTTGTGGGGATGTCTTGCCTGAACAGGCTGCTTCAGATCATGTCACAAAATGTATCATTTTTAATGAGGTATGGTGGTAAGAATTCAAATGTAGCCACTCTTTTTCTAAAATACAGAATTTCTTACGTAATCATTTTTCCAATGTATTTACTCGTCTTGAAATATTGGTGTATTGCATGACCCAACTTCTTAAAGGTTTACAGTATATATAAAGATGGCCAGTCATTCAGCAAACATTCATAGGCCTACTGTATGTGCTGATTTCATGCAATGCTCTTCGTTTGTTGATGTGACTGACATGAGCATCAGTTTATATTTTAGGAGCCATCTGTGAGCAAATCTGAATAATTCCAAAGGCTTTACCAACTGAAAGTTTCATTTCTTCTCACTGCTCAAGTTCTGCAATACTGCTGAGCACTGAAACATTTTTATTGTCTTTGTCTCAGCCAATAATGTAGTCTCTATTTTTATCCTTCATCCACTGAATGTGCTAATTGTTTAAAATACTAGATTCATGGAAACTTCTTAATAGTTACCAAAATCTCATTAATGATTTATAAAGGACCAGAATATGCCAGCTGTGTTCAGGCCCTGAGGTAATTCAACACCTCAGTTTCCACTAGAGTAGCTTTACAAGTGTTAAAATCATTCAAATGTTACTGTTGTTGTAGGTCAATTAATTAAAAATAAAGTTACCTAAATATGCCTATAAACAAGAGAAATGGAAAAAGCAGTCTTTTTAATTTGTCATATGTTAGCATTTAGGCCTTCACATGCCTAATGTTGAGTAGATGCTCTTCAGATTAAAGTAGAAATCGATCCATGTGCGTGGCCCTTAAAGGAATATTCTGGGTTCAATACAAGTTAAGATCAATCAACAGCATTTGTGGCATAATATTGATAACCACAAAAATGTATTTTTACTTGCCACACCCTTTCTTTAAGAAAAACTAATATCTGGGTTACAGTACATTTACGTTTATGCATTTGGCAGACGCTTTTATCCAAAGCAACTTACAGAGCCCTTATTACAGGGACAATCCCCCCGGAGCAACCTGGAGTTAAGTGCCTTGCTCAAGGGTGGTGGCTGTGGGGTTCGAACCAGTGACCTTCTGATTAAAAGCCCTGTGCTCTAGCCACAACGCCGCCACCTCCACAGTGAGACACTTACAATGGAAGTGAATGGAGGACAATCCGTAAATGTTAAAATACTCACTGTTTTAAAAGTATACCAGCAAGACAAAAATAAGATGTGTGTTAACATGATTTTAGTGAGATATAGCCAATTTTACAACATCGCTGCCATGGCGATATAAGGTCAACAAACCCTAAAACGGCCATAAAAATGATTTAAACAACTTTATATCTTAAAAAATATACAAGATTTTACATAAGAATTAATGTAATTTATTTTATGAAATTATAAGCTTCACATTTCTGCCTTAAAACCATCCAAAAACTGGCCCTATTCACCTGCATTGTAGTGCAGTTTTGCTTTTTTTTTTGTTACGTTTTTAAAAGAACAGGAGGGATGAGTCGAAAGGATTTTTTACAGTAATCAACATTATGGCACAAATGCTGTCGACTGAGCACTGGTGTATTCCTTTTACAGTCATGTATTATTATTATTGATACTTTAAGCATAAACTATAATCTTATATCAGTACTCGCTACATAAGAACTTTTCTCAACATATAGACCTGATCTAGGATCAGTTTTCCTCTTTTGATCTCAAGACAATACTCATACTATGCTTTAGTATCTTGTTTTGATTAAAGAATTGAATTGCAGAGTTCTCATTTTTACCTCTGTGCCTTTTGTCACATCCATCTGGGACCTTTCTTAACACCTCAGAAATAACCAGTTGTGTACAAATTTGTGACTGCATGCTTTTGTCCCATGTGTTTGTCTCTTGTCCCAAGTTTGTTTCCTGTGAAAATCACCCATGTATCCTCCTGGCAGAAATAAATAACTTGTATTCTCTCTGGTGACTTCTGTCTCATGTTACATGAGTAACTACATTATGAAATTTCTTCCAGGCCGGCACAAGCCTGTTTTTAAGGATGGCAAAAACAGTCACCAAAAAAAGTGGATTATTATTATTTATTTATTTATTTTTTTGATTGGTTGAACACAGAGTGGAAGGCTCCTACCTTATCATGAAACCAAAACCATTTGTATATTAATGTCAATGAGAAGGGAACTACTAAAGAGTTTCAATCTTTTTTATTCTTTGGAACTGAACACACAACAACAAGACATGGTAAATGCACCACTACATAAGCCACAATAATCTAAACACACACCCATGCACACTCAAACTCACTAACACTCAAAAAAAAGTCACTCACAGGAATATGATGAACAATAAAAGGAATGCACATAGAGCAGAAATCACATTGACACAAAATAAGATTCAAATAAATAAGGGAAGACTCAATGATCCCTTTCTGACTTACATTGTTCCCATTATTTTATAACACATTGCTATTGTTCACAGAGAAAACAGAGTGGGGAATAAACACTGTGATCCTAACACATGCAACAAGGACTCATAGGAAAGCAGGTGTTGAAAAAAAGAGAAGATGAATGTTTTGTGTTTTTGTGCTTAAAGAGTTTCAGCACAGAGAGGTCACAGAGGCATTTGCTCAAGATATTTAAATACAATCTTACAGTGCAGAAACAAAGTAATTGTTTTCCTTTTTGTAACTGGTAGCTACAGAGTGTGTTTTTACCCTTTTGAAGACTGGATTCAGATTAGCAATGGCTACTGGCTGACTTTCATTTGTGTAGTTTTGATTAGCTGAACAGAATAAGTGTACATTAAGACTAAAGGTACACAAGCACAAGGGAGCACTGGGAAATACACTGCACAGCACAGGGGAGGACAGATGTGATGTCAAATGGTCACATTTAGTCCTCAAGTGAGCGGAAGGAATTCTGCATGTCTTCCAGCAGTTGAGCATAGTCAGCTTTGATCTTTGCCTCACCCTCTTTGACTGGATCCTGCAAAACAAATACATGTAATTACATAAAATTAGTTGCTCAAACTATAAACTTAATGCTGGGAATTACATTAATTTAAATAGTCTAACACAATGTTGCACGAACTGAACTTTGGTAAAAATTATTTATTAAATTGACCAAATTCAACATCAATTCACTGATCTCATTTGACCACTAAAAAAAAAATCTGTCGTCCACCATCTACTGTATCTAAATTACAAGAGCAATCCCACGTCTGGTACCTTAAACTTCATGGAGCTGATTTTATACAGTATTTCTCCCATGTGTTCACGGATCTGTGACCAGGTGATCTTGTTATCACTCTGTGCCGTGGTTTCAACGGCATGCCGAGCCATGTCATAAAAAGCTATCATGTTGGACAGGATCCCCACTGTTTTATAGAATGGACAGAACCTGGAAGAGAGCGAGAGAGGCAGGGAGACAGCATTTTAAAGGCTGTAGGAACGAATTAGCACAGACTGACAAACAGGCAACTGATAGGAGGTGTACAGATGATGGTTTTATAGGTACATTAAGATGGGCTCTACCTGTCATATGGGGTGTAACCATTCTGTTGCAGGAAGTCATCTTTAATGAGTTTCGCCACCTCCAGAGTGATTTTATCTGTTTCAGCCAGAGATGCCTATAGACAAGGTAACAAATCAAACCCAGAAGTCTGAGGAGTGCATTCAGAATCAATACAAAAAACATACATAGTAATAGATTTGTGTTTACACTATTACTAGTGCTAATGTCATAAAATTTTAATGAACATTTGACAAACTGTGTGTAACACCCACACATCTAAAATTATGCACTGCTGCCAAGCAACCGCACATTTTTGCATAGGACACAAATTCAGTCCTCCACACCTTTCCAACAAGTTGCACAATCTCAGCCAGGTCCTCCTCTTCCTGCAGAATCTCTTTGGCTTTCGTACGGAGTGGCACAAACTCTGGGAAGTGTTTATCATAGTACTCATCCAGCGCTCGTGTATATTTACTGTAACTGATGAGCCAATTAACGGACGGGAAGTGTTTCCTCTGGGCAAGCTTCTTATCCAGACCCCAGAAAACCTGAGAGAGAAATCAGAAATGAGAGAAAAAAGGGAGACAGAAAGGGGTCAATTACAAAATCTATTACTGTTTTATATATTGCATCAAATACTGTGAGTTAAATGATTATAAAATGATCCTAAAAAGATATAATCATAAAATTATATTGACAAGCAACATGTTTCACCTACCTGCACAATGCCAAGAGTAGCAGAAGTCACAGGATCTGAGAAGTCACCACCAGGGGGAGACACACTGTGGAGAAATCATCATTTCAAAAGGGTCACAGAATAATGGGGAAATTACCATGTCAAATTCTTAAACCATCTCAAGTTAAAATAGTTAAAAATAAATAAACTATATGACCTTCATACAAAATAAATGTTAGTATCATTACCTGTTTGTTGTATCAAGTGTCTATACAAGCTTGCCTTCAACATACATATTTTATTAATACAGCTCGGAAAGTGTTATTTCGGTGTACTTACGCTCCCACAATGCTGACACTGCCCTCTCTCTCTGGGTTGCCCAGACATTTGACACGACCTGCTCTCTCGTAGAATGATGCCAGACGGGCTCCAAGGTATGCAGGATATCCACTATCTGTGGAAGGAAAAGGGAGTATTGATTATCTAGTAGAAGGTTGGTTTTGATTTAAGAATGATATTTTGTGGTGGAAACAGAACATTGTGTGACTGGTAAGCTGTACGCACCAGCAGGCATCTCAGCCAATCGACCAGAGATCTCCCTAAGAGCCTCAGCCCAACGAGAGGTGGAGTCAGCCATCATACTGACGTTATAGCCCATGTCTCTGAAGTACTCAGACAAAGTAATACCTGTTCACACATAACATACTATGAAGACTCTCAATAAATACATTTAAATACAAACTATACAGAGTCTTTCAGTTTTTGTTTAATCTACAGTAATTTTGCAGATGATAATCAGTTTCATAAAACTGGATTCACCAGCATTCCTTTATGAACATGGCTCTTGAGTTTACCTGTGTAAATGGAGGCTTCTCTGGCAGCCACAGGCATGTTAGAAGTGTTGGCCACCAGTGCTGTTCTCTTCATGATGCTCTCCACCTTCCCATCCACTTCCATGGTAAGCTATTGGACAAAATTTAAATCAATTATATTAACCAGGCCTCTCCTTTTAAAAATCAAGACTTAAGGTGCACTCAGTAATTGTTTCCTCAAACTCACTAAAGACATCCATTGTAATTTTGCAATATATGTAGGAAATCATGACCACTCATTAAAATTAAGACTCCAGTCATATCAGTAACCATATAAAAGCGGTTTTATTCTACATGGAGAGGGTCCGCACATGGGGGCCGCCATGATAGAATCACATGACCAGCCGAATACTACTCGCTTAATCTCAGTAACCATCCTGACTGTGAATGGTTAACAGTGAATACTACATTTCTACAATGTCATCTGAAATTGAAAACTATTCCTTTTAAATATTACTGCATCTAGTCCGCTAGGTGTCAGTGTAAATCCAAAATGACACAAAGACAAAAGTTACTGAGAGCACCTTTAAAAGGAATAGTTCACCAAAAAATGAAAATTCTCTCATAATTTACTCACCACCCTCATGGCATTACAGATGGGTTTTTACTTTCTTCTGCAGAACACAAATTAAGATTTTTAGAAGAATATCTCAGCTCTGTAGGTCAATGTAAGTAAACCATGACCGAAACTTTGAAGCTAGACATAAAGGCAGCAAAAAAGTAATCCATATGACTCCAGTGGTTTAATCCATTCTTCTGAAGAAATCCAATTGGTTTTGAGTGAGAACAGATCAAAATGTAATTCCTTTTACCATATAAATCTTGACATCTGCAGTCTCTTTGGCCATCATGATTTCAAGCTTGATTACACTTCATAGCGCAATCTGGCACTCTGCATATGCGTCAAGTACTTGGAAGTGTAATCGATCTTAAAATCATAATCGTGCCTGGAGACTGCAATGGCAGGATATACAGTGAAAAACAAGAGTTATATTTTGGTCTGTTCTCACTGATTGGATCGCTTCAGAAGTCATGGCTTAAACCGCTGGAGTCATATGGATTAATTTGATGCTGCATTTATGAGCTTTAAAAAAAGCTTGTGTTCTGCAGAAGAAAGAAAGTCATACACATCTGGAATGGCATGAGTAAATAAAGAATTAAAAAAATTATGCAATAAATTATTCAAACATGAGTAAATGTAGAGTGCTAAAAAAATGCAAGTTGTTACATGCAAGTACTTATTTCATAGCGCTCATGAACACGCAATGGACATCTTACATTTTGGGTTGTTTCTCAATAAAACACATAGTATGCCTTCGGAAGACATGGAACATGACACACGAGCCACATGGACTACTCTTATAATACTTTTGAGTCCTTTTTAAAGCTTTAAAGTGAGGCAATATCCACGTTCATTATATTGAATAGACGGGCTGTAATATTCATTAAAACATCTCCTATTGTGTTCAGCATAAGAAGAAAAGTAATATGGGTTTGAAACAACAAGAGGTTGAGTAAATTATGACAGAATTTGCGGTGTACTATTCCTTAAACGACTCCATACTCTCTAGCATTTTTCCAGCAGATAAGAATTTCACATCACATTCACAAACATTTATAATGGGCTCAATTCTTCAATCCATTCATAGTAATAATCAGGTATTTGTGGCACTTTTTTGTGAGTTGCCATTCTGAGTATAACCACATTAACTATGAAAGTGACCCAGTTTCATTCTGACCTCTGGAAAATCTCTTAATACTTCAGACATCTCATTTCCACGTTCTCCACAACCCACGTAAATGATGACATCACTGTTGGAGTACTTGGAGAGAGACTGAGAGATCACAGTCTTACCACAACCAAAAGCTCCAGGGATGGCTGTGGTCCCTCCTTGAACGCAACTGCAAAACAAGGGGGATATTCATTTTAGAACACTAAAACCTCTACTGTCTCAGATGTGAAAAGACTATTAGTGTGTGTGCGTGCAAGTGCCTGCTTGAGACTCACGGAAAGAGGGCATCGAGTACTCTCTGTCCAGTCAGTAAGGGGTGGTTGGCTGGTAGCTTCTCAGTTACAGGCCTCACCTGTCGCACAGGCCACACCTGCAGCATGGTGAACTTCTCCTTTATTCCTTCAAACTCCAGTTCCAGCACCACATCCTGATAGACACACAATGAAAAGGGATTTCCAGTGTTTAGTAAGTAAGATGAGGTTTCTTCCTCATCCTACTTAAACATCTTAGGAGATTTTCCTCGCTACTGTTGTCTTGGCTTGTTCACTGGGGACTTTTGACACTTTGTAAAGTTGCTTTGGAACAAGTTGTATTGTGAAAAGTACTATACAGTTGAAGTCAGATGTTTACATACACTTAGGTTGAAGTCATTACAACTAATTTTTTAACCACTCCACATATATAATATTAGCAAACTAAAGCTTTGGCAAGTCGTTTAGGACATCTGCTTTGTGCATGACACAAGCAATTTTTCCAACAATTGTTTACAGACAAAATTTGTCCCTTTTAATTGTCTATATCACAATTCCAGTGTGTCAGAATTTTACATGCATCAAGTTAACTGTGAAAATGATGTCATTTTGGACCTCCACAAGTCTGGTTCATCCTTGGGAGCAATTTCCAAATGCCTGAAGGTACCACATTCATCTGTACAAACAATAGCACGTAATTATAAACACCATTGGACCATGCAGCAAGCATTGGTGTGAAAAGTGCAAATCAATCCCAGAACAACAGCAAAGGACCTTAGTAGACAAGTATCTATATCCACAGTAAAACAAGTCATATATCAACATAACCTGAAACGCTGCTCAGCAAGGAAGAAGCCATTGCTCCAAAACCACAATACAAAAGCCAGACTACAGTTTGCAAGTGCACATGGGGACAAAGATATACAATTTTGGAGAAATGTCCTCTGGTCTGATTAAACAAAAATTGAACTGTTTGGCCATAGTTGGTCATTCTCTCTACTATTATTCTGACATTTCACTTTCCTAAAATAAAGTAGTGATCCTAACTAACCTGAAAGAGGGAATGTTTTCTATGATTAAATGTATTTGGCTAAGGTGTATGTAAACTTCTGACTTCAACTGTACATATACATTTGAATTAAACTGAACTGAATTGCTCTCCAATGTGCATAGGAACAGTAGTATTTAAGGACATGAGAGGATGTTAAAATGTGAGTGTGTCTGTGACTCACAGAGACATCATAATTTCCCGTTGGAGCGAGGTAGGTGACTGTGCCCCTGCTGCGGGGGGGCAGCATGATCTTGTGCTTGATGAGAGAGTTCTCAAACACCATTCCATAGATATCACCTCCTGTAATGTGACTGCCAACCTAAAATGCCAGTGAGAGTTTTGAACTTAAAACTGTATTTTACATGTTGAATGATCATTGTAAACATGCAGTAGATACATTTAAACAAGGTAGTATACAAGTACTGTATACAGACACAAATACACACATACTTCTTACCCTCAGATTATGAGAGGGAGAAAACTCCCATTTGAGATCCCTGTTAAGAGCTCCAATGTTAACTCCTCTGGGGATATAGATGCTTTGTGTGAGGTCATTAATGTCTTTGAGGGGACGCTGAATACCATCAAAGATGGAGCCCATGATTCCGGGCCCTAGTTCCACAGAGAGGGGCTTTCCTGTGCGGAGGACGGGATCGCCAACAGACACTCCGGCTTTAAACAGCTCAGGAAAACACAGCCATACATGTCACGACCATAGGCAAATATCGAATAGAACAAACACAATTCTGCTTTTGTGTGTCAAATGGAAATATCAATTTTAAATATCCTAACATTTCTTTTGCAAACAGAATAGAATAGAACTAGAACAAGGAGTACTGCACTAGATGGTATGGCCCCAACAGAGCCTGGATCTTATCATCATTAAGTCAGTCTGGGATTACATGAAGAGACATCTTTAATACATAGAACTGTGGCAAGTTCTCCAAGATGCTTGGAACAGCCTTGAAAAACTGTGCGCAATTGTACCTAGGAGAAATGGTGCTGTTTTAAAGGCATAGGATGGTCATAGCTAAATCTGATTTAGATTTTTAATGGTTACTGCGCTTCGTATAAATTCATGGCATTATTTTTTATAGTCATTCTCACTACACAACATTTTGTTAGTGCCTATAAGTTTGCACAATACTGTATGTATACACTCACTGAACCCGTTATTAGGAACACCTGTAAACCAGCTTATTCATATGATTATCTAATCAGCCAATCGTGTGGCAGCAGTGCAATACATACAATCATGCAGATACGGATCAGGAGCTTCAGTTAATGTTCACATCCACTCATTTACTCAGAATGGTGCCAAAAGCAAAAAAACATCCAGTGAGCGTCAGTTCTGCGGATGGAAATGCCTTGTTGATGAGAGAGGTCAACAGAGAATTACCAGACTGGTTCAAGCTGACAGAAAGGCAACAGTAACTCAAATAACCACTCTGTACAATTGTAGTGAGAACAGCATCTCAGAATGCATAACATGTTGAATCTTGAGGCGGATGTGCTCCAACAGGAGAAGACTACTGTACCTAATAAAGTGCTCAGTGAGTGTGTGTATATATTGTATATGTGTGTGTGTGTGTGTGTGTGTGTGTGTCTTCTTCGTACATCCTCGCAATGTACATTTACATGGTATTTGAAGGTCCTTAAAAAATACCATGGTATTACTAAGGTAAATGTCCAAAAGCCTATGGTATTTCCATGTTCTTTTTGGTACTTTTTCATAAGTTAACTTATAAAGTGTAGAGCAATTAAATCACTGGTGAATGGAAAAGGATACAAGTCTCCTCGTACACCTGGATGGTTGCCATATCACCCTCCAATCTGATAATCTCTCCCACCAGCTCACTGTGGCCCACACGTACCAGTTCATACATGGCCGCACCTGCCATGCTAGAGGCCGTTACCACTGCAGAGAACAGACACAGAGTGTAAACTGTCCATCGCATGACTAACATCTTTAATTTTTTATATGAAAATTAAACTTTGTGTGACAAATTTGGACAGCAAGGACACAATTTTTTAATATATATTTGTGATATATTCTGGAGCACAACTGCTCACGGCCAAGAAGACCTTAAAAATAATTTGGGGCCAAACCCTAAGCTTCTATGTTAAATAGGGTAATGTCAAATAAGCTGATTTTGTTTTTACCTGGGCCTGAAACTCCATGCACATATCCAAACTGACCCTCGCGGTCCTCATCTCGAATCTTGGGTAGCTTGGAAACGTCCATCATGAATGTGAGAAAGTCTGAGAGAGAGCGAGATATTATATATATATATATATATATATATATATATATATTCATTCATAATGCAGTATTAGGAGCATACATAGACGCAAACCTAGAAAACAATATTACAATTTGTCTTTGCCGTTTTTAAAAGGAAAAAATAGATCCATGAGGTGTTGTACTAGTAGTACTAAGCAATATTTTTGAGAACAAATGTGACTCGGTGTATCTTAAGGATAACACACACAAAATTAAAATGACATCTTTATGCACGTATCAAAACAGCATCACTGACCGTTTAAATTGTAAGTCTTGTTGAACAACAAAGTAAGATAGTAATACTGATAGCACCAGCCGGTCACCATTTATTAATAATATGTTGCTGAAAATGTATAGCTATCAAATGAAAATGTTATAAATTGTATTGCTGTCCTAACCGTACCACAACTAAAAAAGACGCCTTGACCATTCACCAATTCATTCTATGAATCAATTCATTACTATAAATGAATTTGTATTGCAAAGACCTAGCAGGATTGCAAAGGAACCATTCAAAGTCAGGTGACAGATGGCTGCTAGCAAAGCATTTGGTTAGCGAATGATCTGAATTCACCTATGTACAAAACTAGATTTTATCTAATTTCTATCTATTAATGGACAGCAATAAAAGAAAGTCAATCGAATATAAAAAGAAAGGCTAATCTTACTGTATTCGCATGAAATTAGCGTCAATCCTTGTAATATCCTACCCAGCAGTGAAGCGAAAAAATATGTCACGATATGGGTCAGCTGACTTACCAGGATTAAGGAAGTGAGTGTAAACATATCGGGAGAAAGTGCGCCATTACGGCTCCTGTAGAGGAGATTTCGTGCGCCGAAAGGTATAGCACAGCGGCTCCAACATGTCGCGCAGTGAATCGTAGTTTCCCTCCATGTTCTGCGTTCACCTTATGGACATTGGGCCGAATGATTCACCACCACATGCAGCTACACATCTTGTGTTGATATGGGCACCGTTTATTCCACTCCTAAATATAATTACACACTAATAAAACACTGCATAGTCTATTTTGTCTGATTTAGTATTCGTTTCGGATATTCTCATGTATATTCATGTATTTGAATCCATATTCATTAGGTCTTGCGCGCTTTGCGTGGCTGCGTCACAGGTAACGTTACGTGGTGATTCCTGTTGAGACCGCGCGTAACATCTCACGTTAAATACTTTTTGTTGAAGGCGGTTGCAGATAGCTCATTTTCTAGTTTATCGTTTTTTCGAAAATTATTAGTTTACGGAATTTAACTTCGTTTTTGTTATGACGTACTGCGCTAGTGGATGTCATCAAGTCGTTTAATTTCGTAAATCTAAAGCCAGTAGCTTACATTTACTGGTAGCCAACGAGCTAAGCGAAGCGAATTCTTCATCGATAGCTGAGATCTACCAGAAGAAATAAATCACATATGCTTCGCACATGATATTGTAGCTTCAATTTTAGACATCTCCATGTTCTGATCGTCAAAGAATTCGGTGCTTTGGTTAATATTAGAAGTTTGGCCACAATACGAATTTGTATATTTTTCGATGGCAATTCACCCCTTTGGTGTTTGGTCTCTTATTTGTCGTCTGGACTTGATTTGATCGATTTAAAGACGTTTCGTCTTTCGTTAACGTTACTGCAGAAGGTAATTTGCTGGAAAGCGAACTAAGAGGCAACAATAAGAAGAACCCAACTTTGCGGTGCCACTCCGCCATGTTAGGTGTTATGGACAATCACCAAGGTAAATATATGGTTTAGCCTGTCAAAAAATATATATCTTTCTCCATATTATCAAAACAATCATACAAATACTCGACGTCTTGCATGAAACCTCGTGAAACACACCCATTCAACAAAGAGCTGCCGAATTAACTACCAGTCTGTACAGTTAGCAGCGAGATATCTATAGGAAGCTGATGTTAAAAGGGTTTCTTTGGTGTCTACAAATAAATCAAGTGGGATTTTCTAACGTGGGGTATATGTTTAAAAAGATCTGACACCAATGTTTTCCCTTGTTTTGCTGACTGGTCGAGGTTTTATCTCCTCATTTGTAGCCGTTAGCATAAGCAGGTGGTGTTATGACGTTATTGACATATCGTTTATTAGAATGTATAATGAATGTTAAATTATTTATTACGTTTTCATTTATGCAATTTCGCAGTAATCACGTAAGGAAAGCACTATTTAAGTTACTTTAACAGTATCTAGACAGTACTGGCTAAAGCTAACATGACAGTTCATTGCTATTACTTTGCTTAGACGTAACGTTGATATGATTACGCCAGACATGTAACCCTGCGTCTTTTGTTTATTTTGCAGACACGGTCCGAAAATGTAAAACGGAGCCTTTGGTAAGTGTTGTGGCATTTATGTTCTGTAATGGTTTTGAATGGTGAAACAACCTCGTTACTTATTTATAGCTTAGGCCACATGTGGTTGGACATTGGGGGATGGGCTGTGGATAAGGTCACTATTTGCCTGTAATAAAATAATTGCAACTATAAAACAGGAACGTGTTTTTTTTTGTATTTTTTTTTTACTGGTGTCAAATTCTAAGATATTTGTCCATGTACTATTGTCATTATTAATGTTTTGTTTTCTTCGTTTTCAGCCTCCAGAAGGTAGGAAGAGGACTGTGGAGGATTTCAATAAGTTTTGCAGCTTTGTCCTGGCCTATGCTGGGTACATTCCACCCCAAAAAGAAGTGAGTTCTATTTATTTATTGGATGTTGCAAAACATCAGCCAGTTTCTACAGAAATCAAGTGGTTTTTACTAGTGGCCGATAAATCGGATGATATTCAGAATTTTCTTTTTATTATGGCATCGGACAATTAATATGGCTGATTTGTTTCTTGAGGGTGCTGAGAATTGCATTGGTTGCATGTGAAGCTACTGAGACATGTAAACGACCAGTTATGGTTCGTTTTGTTGGTACATGCCATCGTGTTACTACGATAATAGACTGGTGTGCAACACAGTGTCAATTAAACGGTCCGCATATAAGAGCATCGGCAGACGCGCTTGAGCTCATAATGTTAAACTCATAATGTCAACAATTCCCTGTAACTTATAACTGTCTTGTCTAATGATAAAAGGCAAATATCAATTAAACTTATATCATATACCATATGAAAATATGCTCATATATCGTTTAAACAGATTTAATAAACCAACCTCACAAAACTTGCAGATCCAACATCCTGTGGAATGTTCATTTATTTACAGTACTGTGCAAAAGTCATATGAGATTTTTCCCAAAAACGTTTGTTTTAAGATGGTTATTTATATCTGTTACTTTAGTGTGTCAATAGTAGTGGTCGACCGATATGGGATTTTTAATTGCCGATATTGAGAAAGCGATTGGCCGATATGAGGCCGATACAATACATGTGAATACAGTAAATGAGAGACAAAGAATATTGGTGAAACTAAATGAACATTTATTGTACATATTTTTAATTGCAAAAACTATATTGCATAAATATTATTTACTAATTAAGTAATTAAAATGTAAACAAATGAGGTAAGGTAACACTTCAATAAATAAAGTTTTAGTGCAGCTTCTTGTCTGCTTAAATATTTACAGAAATAAAATGTTGAAAAACTTAAACAAAATGTAAACAAATGCAATGAATGAGGTACTGTAACACTTCAATAAATAAAGTTTTTTTTTAGTGCAATTGAAAGCAGCCTTGTGTTTTTTACAAAGTGCGCTTATTTGGTTTACACACACTGAACTATTTTTACAAAAAGAAAATGTTAAGACTAAAGTGCTTACAGCATTACCACCAGTCCCTTTAGTTAGTAGTTCCAGTTTAACAGTGGCAAGTTGTAATGCAGGAAACAAAGTTTCTCTGCATTTACTCCAGTGAGCCCGTTCCTCTTCTTCTCATAAATTTCCCCAACCTCACTAAATACTCTCTCACTTGGAACAGTTGATTTAACAGGTTGTTTTACTTTAAGTATATTTAAATAATAATGATTTATGTCTGTTTAGTTTTGCTTGTTTGTTTCTTTGAAACTTTGTAAGTCGTCACATGTATTTGCATGCTCGATTAGCATCAAATCCGACCGGAACATATGAAAAGGTATACTACACACAATATTACGCCAATCATGGATAATTAAATACAGCAGATAGAGATAGTGAATAACTTAATTCAGATTAAGGAATTATTTTTTTTTCAAACGTATTATTACTTACCATACAGTGTTCTCTTCTCATCCACCTCACGCGATCACTGATCTGTAGTGCACGCGATCCAGCTTTTCAGTCCGTGGGAAAACAGCGTCTAGTTTAAACGTAACCGAGAACAGCGCGCGCGCATCTGAGGAACAGCCAGTCACAGGATTTTTGACTGTTTGTTAAATGTTTTCAGTTTTGTTTGAATTCGTTTATATCACATCTGTAACCCCCATTGGAGCTACCGCTGGGCTGCGGATCTGACATATCACGGTACTGTTTGAATAGACTTCGCTGCACGTAGCGTCAGGTTAGAAGGCGAATGCTGATTGGTCATTTACTGTGTCTGTCAGATGTCTGCTTCACTTCTGAGTGGCTTGTCTTAAGGTGCTGGGTGGAGCAGAGCGAGCGTATTCAGTTTATTCATGCTCGCTCTGCTCGCGCCAGTGGAAAAAAAGCGCGAATGCACTGTCACAAACTGTTTTGAAATATATCGGCCAAACGGAAATATTTATTGGCCGATGCCGATATCTAAAAAATCCCAAATAGCGGCCGATATATCGGCCTCAGCGATATTTCGGTCGACCACTAGTCAATAGAAATATAAATTTTATACTCCCAAACATTTCTTTTGCAAATAGAATAAAACAGAAGGTCAGGGAGCCCTGCAACAGAAGGCATGGCCCTCACAGAGCCTCCCACTGAACATCGGGTCAGTCTGGGATTATACAAAGAGACAGAAGTAATTGAGACAGCCTAAATAAATAAAAGAACTATGGAGAATTCTCCAAGAAGCTTGGAACATCCTATCTGCCAACAACCATGAAAAACTGGGTCCAGGTGTAATTAGGAGAATTGGTGCTATTTTGAAGGCAAAAGTGTTTCACCAAATATTGATTTAGCTCTTTTTCTGTATACTGGACTTTGTATGACGTTAATTGATTAATGAAAACTATTTATGTCATTATTTTAAGAAATCCTCTCTTCAAAAGTTTTTCACAAGTGCCTAAAACTTTTGCACAGTACTGTACCTCTAATGCACATATTCTATCAGTCTCTGCTGAGCAGTTTTCGGCCCTTTTAACTGTGTCTTGTCTAGTGATAAAAAGGCAAATATCAATAAAATTAATATCAAATACTGTCTGAAAATATGTACATATCTCGTTTAAACAGATGTAATAAACCAACCTCGCACAACTTCAGCAGATCCAGCATCCTGTGGACATGCTCATAAATCTTCCTCTGTAGCATGTATTCTAACAGTCTCCCCTCAACAGTTCCCTGTAACTTTTCTAATGATAAAAGGCAAATATCAGTAAAACTTCTATTATATACCATCTGCAAATATGCAGATATCTTGTTTAAAAAGATTTAATTCACGAACATCACAAAAATCCAGCGTTTTCTTCCCGTCGAGTGCTCAACTTCATGATCTGGATCAAAAGTTCCTCTAACAGACGGTCAAAAGTTCCTCTAACATGACGGTCAATCCGTGACAATCCAAGCAGGTGATCCAGGCCATTTAAACTGTCAGGAGATTGCTGCTCATGCTGGATACGTACGTGTGTACAACTTCAAAGTAAAAACGCTTCACGTGTGCTGTAAGTAAATGTCTTAATCATTCTGCAATGTATGTGCAATTGGTTTGATTCTGTAATTTTAGAGATTGGACATGCCAACCATGGTTGCTGGACTACTGTGTACTTTTACTTATTTCCTTCTTAATGTATTAAAAATTTCATCATGTGCAAATAAATTTAAAAAATTTGATGACTTAACAGAAATCAGAAGAAACTGCTATCTACCATTTAAAATATATATATATAGATTCTTTTTTTAGAGAGAGAGAGATTTACCGTGCGTTCAGACCAGATTAGGCGAGAGCATCAAAATTTGCTCTGCTGACCTGCGAACAACGATATGGAAGATTCGTGGATGCTCTGACGTAGTTTAAATAGGCGGCAACGTTCGTTCGGAATGCTTGGTTTTGTGAACTATATTTAATGGGGCCGCAAAACATCCAGACATGCCAGCCTATCACATGTAGCGTATATCCTCATGAAATCATTGAAATGTGAAAGTAAGAAATCGATCGATGGCAGAAAGTCATTAAAATTATGGTTGTTTGTTACCAAAATAAAATACATATATCCCTGTAAGAAAACAGGGGACAGATCGTATATTATGGGAAAAAACTGCCACGGCAATAATTCGTTTCTCCTCCATTTTGTCTTCGGAACTATTGTATGGTGGGAACCAAAGTTTACACTGTTGTGTTGTCTAGACTTCACTAGAGCGGAGCACTTCTATATTCCAACAGGTTGCGCCAAACCACGTCAAATCTCATTACCATAATGTTGCCCGCACTTGAACTTTCGTCTGACGCCCAAGACACACCGGACGCGCTGCTGAGAGACACTGGCTGCCATAGAAAATGAATGACTTCTGGTTGATTTGACGCTCTCTACGCCACTAGTCTGAATGCACCATTAGTTTGAAATTGAGTAAATATAGTGCTAAATAAGAGTTTTGTAATTTTTTTTTTGCAATTTTATGTTTGTTATTTACTATATTACATTTTGTGATGTATCGGCCACCCTACTCTCTGGATATTGGCATTATTTGGCCATTAAAAAAAACATAAGTTGATCACTAGTTTTTACTATCATTTTGGTGACTGTCACCTGCTGCCTCAATTATATGATCTGAATTTTTATTTTTTATGACTTGAACTTCTCGTTAAATAATTTAGGTTAGTTGTACTGTCCACTTCTGTAAATAGGAAACTCCCGCTAATAAAATAAATTATGGTGATTTCCAGGAGAATTCATGGTCTTCTCCATGTGCACATGGGTTGTCTGAGCTCTCTGGTGAAGAGTCAGTAAAGGACAGCTGGACAGGCAGCCACTCCAGCCTCAACAACAACATCCACAACTTTGTCTACAAAGCTCAGAATGACAGCAGTAGTTCAGAGTTCTGCCGTTCTCAATCGGACAGCTCCTTGGACAAGATGAGATTGAAAGACTCTTTGAACCAGATCCATCTTCACAACAAAGCTGAGAGGAAGAAGGTGAAGAAACTTAGCCGGTTGTCTTTCGGGGGGGTAAGAAAAGGTGTGTGTGGTGTCTCGGAGGCGAGAGCGCATAAACAATCCAAACCGGGGCTGAAGAAGATAAAGAGATCAGTAAAGTCTGAGAGACACTTTACATGCACAAGCTCTGTGAATGAGGGGCTTGGAATGGAGGAGGGGCTGATGGAACAGGCTGTTGACATGCAAGGGGCGGCTCTTAAACTGGAGTCCAATCAAGAAACAGACGTGAGTTCCTGCGACACTGATACATTGGTGACAGATGAGGATATTATGGTGGAGTCTGGTAAGTGTGTGACTAGACTAAATATACTAGAGTTCTGTTTAGTGCAGTGTAAGTAAATGGGTAGCTTTTTACATTGCTACATATACCACCACAATTATACTTGTTTCCTATATGTGCAAGTGTGGTAAACTAAAGGGTTAATTCACACAAAAATGAAAACTCTGCCATCGTATACTCACCCTCATATCGTTCCAAACCTTTATGACTTTCATTCTTCTGTGAAGCTCAAAATTAGATGTTTGGCAGAATGTTAGAGCCTGAAAGCCTCAGTCACCATTCACTTTCAGTGTATGGAAAAAAGATGCCATGAAAGTGAATGGCGACTGAGGCTAAAATTCTGCTAAACACCTCACAACACCCTCCTACTTGAGCCCACATTTTCACACCTCAGACAGAAAATTGACTCCTGAAATGGGTGGGAAATATGTGTATATATGGCCGGGTATTGTGGTTGGGAAGAGGCAAAACAGGAGGGGGTCAAGAGCTACTTCTAAAAACACACAAACAGAGATGGCAGCGGTTACATGCATGATTTTGAATTCTCTTCTGTGACTGTAATGCAAGCTCATGCTTGAGGGTGATTGGATGGAAGCATTCCTTCTCATTAATAATGTGGAGAAATGCTTAGAATCTAGTGACGTACTTGTGTGTTGTCCTACCAATCATAATTTGGAATTTTCACGTATAGCTAATTTTTGACATTGTTGCATTCGTTTTAAAACTGTTAGAAAAAATGACTCAAAAGAAAAAAAGAACCACTTTCCTCTTAAATGTATAGTTCACCAAAAATGAAAACTCCTAATTTACTAACCCTTATGCCATCTCTGGTGTGTATGACTTTCTTTCTTCTGCTGAACACATACGAAGATTTGTAGAAAAATATTTCAGCTCTGTAGGTCCTCGCAATGCAAGTGAATGGGTACCAAAATTAAGCTCCAAAAAACATATAAAGGCAGCTCAAATTGATAATATGCTATATCCATAAGACTCCAATGGTTACTTCTATATCTTCAAAAGTGATATGATAGTTGTGTGTGAGAAACAGATAAATATTTAGTCTTTTTTTTTGCTATATATTCTCCTCCCTGCCCAGTAGGGGGCTATATTCACAAAGAATGTGAATCGTCAAAAAAAAACAAAGAAGAATGTGAAAGTGGAGATTTATAGGAAAAAACAGACTTTAAATATTGATCTGTTTCTCACCAACACCTGTCTTATTGTTTCTGAATACATGGATTTAAGCACTGGAATTTTTTTATGCTACATTTATGTCCTTTTTTGAGCTTCAAAATGTGTTGGCATGAATGAGCTGAAATATTCTCCTAAAAATCTTTTCATTTTCAGAGTTTTCATTTTTGGTTGAACATTCCCTTAAACAATAAACATAATGAGTGCTATCATGGTTTTCAGTGTTGTGCAACCTGTATATATGTTCACATATGAAAAAAATGTGTTTTGAGGTTTCATGTTCCTTTATGTGGTTATATTTAGTTTTAATCTACAATAACATATGTTAGCACTCATAAGTCAGTAATTTATAACATCACATACATACAGTGAATTCACTTAATTTTTGCCTGTTCTAGTTAGTCTGAGAATGGATACATCCTTATTTTTCTATATGTATTTATGCACTGCACTGAATTACTTGTCCTTGGTCCTTTTTTCAACCATATTATTTTGCTCTTCCCATTATAGGTGATGATTCGTGGGATTTGATTACCTGTTATTGCGGAAAGCCTTTTGCTGGTCGACCCATGATTGAGTGTGACGAGTGCTCCATATGGGTCCATCTCTCCTGCGCTAAGATTAAGAAGTCGAACGTACCTGATATTTTCTACTGCCATCGATGCCAGGACTCTCGGCGCTCCACAGTCAAAAGAGACAACTGAGAATGAGTGTGTGGGTACAGATCCTGTGTGTGTGTGTTCGAATGGTTGGGAGGGGTTCTCATACCTGTCCCTTATTACTTTAACGTTTATTTGTCTGATCACTATTAATTATGGTTTCTATTAAATTAAAAAAATATATATATATTTTATAACTCCCATTGTTCTGTGTTGAAAGATGTGTGGTGTGGTTTATGACATTAAACAGAAAATGGCTTTCAGGTTTAACAAGACTGGTTTCCTAAAACTTGTGCACTTATTTTTACTACTGTACACAAATTAATTAATGAATTAATATTGTTGTATAAAATGTGCACTAAGCCACATATAAAGATATCTCTCTCTCTCTCTCTCTCTCTCTATGTGTGTGTGTATATATGTATGTATGTATGTATATATATATTTGTGTATATATATATATATATATATATATATATATATATATATATATATATATATATATATATGTATGTATATGTGTGTGTATATGTGGATGAGTGACTGAACATTTCTAGGCCCTGTGTGTTAAAGCAAACTAGCTCTATGAAATGGGTTCTCTTTTAACCATTGCTTCAGATAAATGTGGTACTATGATTATTGCATTTTAATAATTATTTTTCACTGGTGAATGGCTAAATAGGTGTCTAAATATATAAAATGGCTATATATATATATATATATATATATATATATATATATATATATATATATACACACACATACATACGCACACACAGTAGATATATATTTAAACTATCATTTATTACTATAATATAGTATATGTGTGTAACAATAAATGTATAATATAGTAATAAACTACATATTATCAGTATTTATTGCTGCACCACAAATTGTATAATTGTACAATTCACCTGAATTGCATGTACATTTATCCATTATATCAACTCAACTTCCAGTGTGGGCCTCAAGTGTTTTCTAACCCAGTGTTTGTCAGACCTGCTCACGAGGGCCCTTGTGTGTGTTATGTGTCTTGCTAATCTGACACCCAGTTTGGGTCATTGAGCACTGTACTTATAATCTGATGAGTGAAATCAGGTATGTTAGATAAGGGAGACTTACAACATTTGCGGTGTTGGGGGATCCCACAAGCAAGACACGTTGTTCAAGTACATTTTACAAGTTTCTGAGTAATGTCAGTTTTTCCGTCATGTGACTAATTTTCTCACTTCCATTGTTACAGATGGTTATGGAAAGAACTTTTGACTGTTGTAAAGCAGATTTCAGCATATTTAGATTCATTTTAAATGTTTGATTTTTTTTGTTACTCATGTCAAGTTGCAGTTCAAGTTTAAAAGTAACATACGACTTGGTTTGGTAAATCAATCATGTTTGAATTTAGGCTCAGTTTTCAACTTTGTACATCAGAAAACAATAGTAGAATTGTTCATTTTTTTTTTTGCTTTTAATATTCATAAAATCATTTGTAGCACCATTTGTAATTCCACTTGCTTTGTATATGTTTCCTGCTTGTCCCAATGTAAATAGATGTACAGGTGTATATGTTTGAGAGATTAGGAAATGCTCTATTTTTCTGACCATTTACAGTAGTAAAATCTAAAAAATAAATGTTCTTTTAAAATGATGTCAATTGTTTGGGTTTATGTTAATTTTCAGTGTTTTGCATGCTAATGTTTTGCAAGAGCAATGTCCAAAGGGAGGTGGCAGTTGTGACAAGCCATATAAGCACAGATACACCCTTTCCCCACTCACGTGCTCCAATATAGGTGCATTACTGTATGCTTTAGTTGCTGTAAGGCTGTGTTTGCCATTATTATTTGGAACTGAAGGAAGAGGTAAGTGAATACTATATGAAAGTTTGTATTTGGTTTAACCAATTAAAACAGAGTATTTCCTTTTTAAATTTGTTCTTTTGAAACCACAGGTAAGTTTATGCAAATTTTAACAAAGGAAAAAACCTATGGAAAATGCCTATCTATTCAAATTCATGGTAGTCAGGTGGATATTCACCCTCTTATCAAATGTAATGGAAATTCAGTCAATTTTCTCCAATTTAAGGGAATGAAAGAATTTGATAGTCTAAACGTTACAGGATTGTCAAGGCTTGGTCAATGTCTGACTCAATGACACAAAGGTGTGGTAGATAAAGTGTGGTGGTTTGAGATTGATGCTAAAAATAAACAAAAATCTACCCTAAACATTTGAATCTTGTTTTCCAATATGATTAAAGAGAACCATAGCTCTTGTTTCAATACACACTGTTTGCTCTTTCATTTTATGGTGAGCTTTTGTACGTAAGCACTCAAAGGTTGTTTGGAATTTTGTTTAACTACAATGTTTGCACTATTTGTGGGAGGTGTGGCATAATTAATTTTATGTTTACCCTTCAGAAGAAACCCCTGCTCTGTTTATGGAGTTGTCCGGGCCTTATTCGAACCCAGCGGCGGTGCCACCTGGTTTAGAGTACCTAACACAGGTAAGTGCGTCGTCGTAACTATACAATGGAAAATATAATACAGTAAGATTGAAGGGTTGTACAACTATGATGTAAAAATATATATTATTAAATGGATAGTTCTGGTCCTGGATGCTGATTGGTCAACAGCCATTCTTTATTCATGATAAAACACAGCTCTGACCTCTTCACAACTTTTATTTGTATCACTCCGCAGCAACCATAGCTGACAGTTATGTGTATTGCCAAACAACGTTCTGTTTACTGCCAGGGACTATATTTTCTGGTGGAAGGATGGCATTTAATGATTTTACTTACAAAATATTAAACTTTGTATTATTTTATTTTTTATTTTTTGTCCTTTTCTCCCCATTTTGGAATGCCCAGTGCGCTCTAAGTCCTTGTGGTGGCGTAGTAATTCGCCTCAAACCGGGTGGTGGAGGACGAATCTCAGTTGCCTCCGTATCTGGAACCGTCAATCCACGCATTTTATCATGTGACTTGTTGAGTGTGTTACCGTGGAGATGTAGCTCATGTGGAGGCCCACGCTGTTCTCTGTGGCATCCATGCACAACTCACCACGCGCCCCAATGAGATCAAGAACCACATTACAGCGACCATGAGGTGGTTACCCCATGTGACTACCCTCCCTAGCAACTGGGCCAATTTTGGTTGGAACATTTGTGTCCTTAATATTTTTATTATGCGACGACCATTTTATAAACGCTATAAGGCACTCGAGGCTGTGCCATATTGTGAATATAGTTAGTGAAGGGCGTTATTAGGCACGACGCAACCCCATGCCATGACTATATTATGCTCTATTATTGCTTAAATGGAATCTGCTTTATTCTCCTCTGTGACAGATTGACCAGATATTAATCCATCAACAGATTGAGCTCCTTGAGGGTAAAGTTTATTCTAAAGTCATCATAAATATTGTTATTTTTGTTATTTCTTTTTGGGAATGTCAGAAATTCAGTTCCAGTATACCTTTTATTGTTGTTGGAAAAGATTGATTAACACTCCAGTGAGCTTATGAGTTATTATCTCTTTCTCCCCTTTTTTCCAGCCATTATTGGCTATGAGACTAATAACCAGTATGAGATTAAGAACAGCATGGGCCAAAAGATATATAATGCTAAAGAACAGAATGACTGCTGCACACGTAATTTCTGCGGCCCTCTCCGGAGCTTTGAAATGAAGATAACGGATAATTTTGATCAGGAAGTGATTCACATAATCAGGCCTTACCGCTGTGCTTCCTGCTGTTTCCCCTGCTGTCTTCAAGAGGTAGTATACTGACTTGAACTGAAGTTCATACACATGTGTCGGGCTTCCTTGTCCCTTTTAGTGGGGAAAACATTTCAATAGGACAGATTTTCAATATTTATGACAAAGAGAGTTCCATTGACAAGTGTAGTAAAAATTGTCAATTCTTAAATGAATATTCCAGATTCTTTACAAGTTAAGCTCAATCGACAGATTTTGTGGCATTATATTGATTACTGCAAAAAGGGACATAACTTAAATTGCCCCTTCTTTTCTTAAATAGTTTTTTTTTTATCTGGGTTCCAGTGAGGCACTTACAGTGGAAGTCAATGGGGCCAATCTGTAAACTTTAAAAATACTCACTATTTCAAAAGTATAGCCACAAGACATGCAATATTTGTGTTAACATTGTTTGTGTGATAAAATTGCCTACTAACATGAAGCCAATTTTAAAACTTCGTTGCCATGATGATGTAACATCAACAAACCCTAAAATGACTGTAAAAAAAACACAATTTAAATAACTGTACATCTCAAATAATACATGAGTTTTAACAGAAACATTTATGTAAGTGCTTATATAAAATTATAAGCTTCACATTTCTGCATTTAAATCCTTAGAAAATTGGCCCCATTCACTTCCATTGTAAGTGCCCCACTGTAACTGGATTTTTGCTTTTTTAAAGAGGAGGACAGATGACTCAAACTTCTTTTTTGTGGTACATTATGCCACAAATGCTGTCAATTGAGCTTAATTTATATTGAACCCGGATTATTCATTTAATGAAAAAACTTTATTAACTACATCTGATTTATTTTAAAATGAACTTACAACCACAAGTATAGTCCTGCACATAAGGAAAAACTTATGTTTCTAGTAATGTTTAAAAAATGTAAATTGTAAAAACATAATGTAACCCCTTCTTCTATCTTCCTTCTTCCTGTCTGGATGTGACCCTGACTAAAGATTGAGGTACAGGCTCCACCAGGTAATACAGTAGGCTACATCAGTCAAGACTGGCACATGTTTAAGCCCAAGTTCTCCGTCTTAGACATGTCCAAAACAAAGGTGCTGTCTATTGAGGGGCCTGTGTGTGCGATCAGTTGCTGTGGGGATGTGGATTTTGAAGTATGTAAAATGCACGTGTGTTTTTGTCTGTTTATCATAACTCTATGCGTGACTGTTTTTGAAACATGCATATTCCTTATATCTGTCTAATCCCTGCAGATTCATGGTAAAGAAGGCCATTCAGTTGGTCGTATCAGTAAACAGTGGAGTGGCATGATAAAAGAGGGACTGACTGATTCAGATAATTTTGGCATTAACTTTCCCATGGACCTTGATGTGAGGATGAAAGCAGTTCTAATGGGGGCATGTTTCCTTATAGTAAGTTATGGAACCAACAATAACAAATCTTTTAATCTTACATTTTATTTTGTTTCATTTTAAATGAAATGTTATTGTTGCTCTGTTATGTCCTGCAGGACTACATGTTCTTTGAGAAGAAGGGTAACTCAGGACAGCGGTGCAGTGTGTTTGGCTGATTCTATAATCAATCACCACTTGCTTTACAGGATCTTCATTTTGTTCTTGATTAAATATTTCTACATCTGTGTATCTACATCTCTACAGTCACCACATTCACTTTCATATCAGTTTGACACTTCTGCGCTTGTTCTAACTTACTTAAATGTCGAAAGAGCTGTAACCTACACATACTGAATATGCTATGACTAATTATTAAAAATAATTAAATCTGTGCACCCAATAATTCTAAAATGTAAACTTTATGAATGACAACGCGCACGTTATGATTTCAGATCTGATGGGTGCGGTCTCGACTCCATCTGCGGTCTCTGTTAATTGTGCGCATCTGGAGCTTGTCAATTAAACTCGATATCATATACACTTTACTCACGATTCACACGTGATTCCCATGTATTCATTTATAGCCTAAAGCTGCGTGCACACTGCCAGCGACTTTGTGGCTGGCAGTTAGGTCGCTAGTGGGCGTTCCCACTACTGGTTGCCTAGTAACGTTTATAAAAGACATTCATGCTAGCCATTCCATTGCTGTTGACAGCGAATCACTTTTCTTGCCGCTAAAAACAAACATTTCGGAGGGAAAATACTAAATACTAAATATAAATGGAATCAGTACAGCTTTATATACAAGATGAACGAGAGACAAGGCGTGCTCTTTGCAATAGCGGCTGTTTATCTGCGGCGAAAACGCAATTGGAATCCCTGCCAGAATCTGAGTGCCCCTCGCTTGCACACGCATGACGTCAGTTGACGAGACAGTGGTGCACGAGTTTAAAATTCTTCCGTCTACAAAGCGGATTATAATCAATCTTTTCCACACAATTAACCCAAAGGCAACGTAGTAATTAGTTATTTAAATGCATTAAAGTGTGAATTAAAAAATATTATATATATATATATATATATATATATATATATATATAACTAAGCAGAGGCTTCGACAGTGCAAGCATTACACCATATGTTGCTAGCGTTGCAGTTGTTAATAATCTGTTTGTGTAAAATGCATTAATATATGTTTATTATGTCAAATGTATACATTATGCAAAAAAGTGCAATATGTGTATGATGTGGAACAAGCATTCAAGGAATTTCACTCCTTTCACAGATAAAACAAAGTTGTACTGATTTGACATGTTATTCATGTAGGTTATGGTGTTATTCTAGTCATTTTATATGTAATACTGACTATATGAACTCTTATCCTTGAACATAAATATGAACATCATACAAATTTATATTAATTAATCTGTACAATTTCAATAAAAATACTAAAGCACATTGATGAAATGTGTGTTTATACAACAAGACCGTAAATAAGAGAATAAGTAACATTGTTAGATAGTAAGGCACACAGACAAATCTGACAATGGAAGTGAATATATGAGGGTAAGTTAAATAAGTGAGCCACTATGTTTGTGGATGGCATACTCACATTTTCATCAAAGGGGAAATGTAGATCCCAAAATTGCTAAAGGATTTAAAGATTTTACTTTGTAATATACTTAAATGTTTATTCCCACAGTGCAAGTATTTATTTGTTCAAGTACTGCAACAAGCAAATTTCTGCTAATTTGTGTATAAAGATTAATCTTATCTTTAATAATATCCTTTTGCTATAGCATATCAATTGTAATATCCTTTATCCATAACAACATGAGATTACCTGTGGACAGAATAATTTCGACAATCTCATGTGAACACCTGCTAAAATTATATTGCTCTCCCTCTCCTCAGCATTTTGAGGTCACATCACATTTACACTGGGGCTATATCTTCCTATGAAGGCTGTGTCCTCAAAACTATTTGACTGTAGCTTTATTATAAAGGGTTTACCATTGGGGATTATCATTTTGGCAATGTTATTATTACACCTGCCGAAATTGGAGTGCCCTCCAAATCTCAGGATTAATAGTTCACAGAGACATCAAATTTACACTGGGGACATAACTTCATATGGAGGCTGTGTCCTCAAAACCATTTGACTGTAGCTTTAATAAAATGGGTTTACATGGGGGGATTATCATTTTGGCAATGTTATCATTACACCTGCCGAAATTGGAGTGCCCTCCCAATCTCAGGATTACAATGTCACAGAGACATCACATTATGCAAGGAAGATGGCGGCATGGTAGCACGCAGCGGCCACTCCGGATCCAAAATTGTGCTATTTTTGTCACTTATGCATGGTGATCTGCAAGAGAAGCTATCCAAACTTGGCTTGCTGCGGAGACCAGGCCTCAAGTCCTCGGCATCGCCTGATGCCGGTAGCCGGGGGAGGGGACGTCGTAAGTGGTTTGCGAGGAAGCAAAAGTGCGGCAAGAGGGCGGGGGTCCATGCTAGGCTAAAAACAAACTTTAGCCAGTCGGCTCTCCCGTCTATCCTGCTCTCAAATGTTTGCTCCCTGGACTATAAACTGGACTACATCCGACTCCAGCAGACTACGCAGCGTGAGCTTAGAGACTGCTGCATCTTTGTTTTCACGGAGACGTGGCTCAGCGACAGAGTTCCGGATGCCGCCATTCAGCTAGATGGGCTCGCCTCGTTTTGTGCCAACAGAAATTCAGCTCCGTGCGGTAAGACTCACGGTGGTGGCTTGCGTGTTTACATCAACACGGAATGGTGCAATAACTCTATGCTAGTCTCTAGTTACTGCTCATCGCTGGTGGAACTTGTCAAGTCAAGTCAAGTCAATTTTATTTGTATAGCGCCTTTCACAACACACATCGTTTCAAAGCAGCTTTACAGAAGTTCAGCATTAACAGACGATAAAAATGTAATGTCTATAAAGTCGATAAATCATCATCCTTGTGCAGGGCTCCAAACTGCGACTAAAAATGGTCGCATTTGTGACCAAATAAATTTATTTGTGAGTGTAATTTCTGTCAAGGTCGCCATTGGCGACAGTAAAAGTTTACTCCCTTTTGATTTTAAAATTTGCATTACATTTCCCGAGATACATAACAAAAGTTTATATCAAAGAAATAGCGGGGAAAACGGAGTTCATTGCAGGAACTAACAATTTCAAAAAAGAGACTGTTAGAAAACACGGTGACAGTAACAAGCATAAAAATGCACGTGATCACATAATTGCGAAGAATGCTCCACAGACTACACTGTTAGCGAGCTGCGGGACGGAAAGGAATGGATGGAGTTAAAAAAATGTAAAATATTTGGCGCCTGTTTTTCCCCCTGTAGGAGCCATTGGCTCCTTAATTGATTTTTTTTTTTTTTGTTTGGAGCCCTGTTGTGGAATTAGATAAGATATGATTCTTTATCGTGTTTAAAAATAATTAAATAATAATTGTATTAATAACTTGTGACTGTTAGATGCAGACCTTTTTATTTACCAAGGGAATTCACCACTGTTATTATAACCGGAGATTACATTCCCCCCAGCGTTAACGCTAAGGAAGCACTCTGTGAAATGTATGTGGTTATTAGTGAACTGCAGAATGCTTACCCTGACAGACTGTTTATTGTCGCCGGAGATTTCAACCATGCAAATCTCAAGACAGTGCTCCCTAAATTCCATCAGTATGTGGACTTTGCAAACACGCTTGATCTTGTTTACACAAACATCCCAGGCGCGTAATGGGCGGAGCCCCGCCCCCACCTCGGCTTCTCAGACCACATCTCTGTTAAGCTAATTCCAGCATACAGACCGCTCGTCAGATGCACAAAACCGCTCCAGAAGCAGGTGAAAACCTGGCCAGCAGGAGCAATCTCTGCTCTTCAGGACTGTTTTGATTGTACTGACTGGCACATGTTCAGGGAGGCTGCAACATATGGTGACCAACTTGGAGGAATACACAGCATCAGTGACCAGCTACATCAGCAAGTGCAATGCTGATGTCACCTTCTCCAAGACCATCACCACACACTCCAACCAGAAGCCGCGGATGACTGTGGAGGTGCATGCACTGCTGAGGACCTGAGTCTCCGCCTTCAGAGCAGGCAACAAGGCTGCCCTAAGAACAGCGAGGCCCAAACTGTCCTGGGCCATAAGAGAGGCAAAGCGCGCACACGCCCAGAGAATCCACGGTCACTTCCAGGACAGCTGCGACACGCAGCGCTTGTGGCAGGGCATCCAGGCCATCACCAACTACAGGACAACATCAGTTGCCTGTGACAAAGATGTCTCCCTTCCAGATGCGCTAAATGACT
The DNA here is from genome assembly GCA_032164185.1 of Moxostoma hubbsi. NCBI lineage: Eukaryota > Metazoa > Chordata > Actinopteri > Cypriniformes > Catostomidae > Moxostoma > Moxostoma hubbsi. Next base: position 7,324,555 of record JAVLUX010000215.1, read on the forward strand.
TCTACGCTAGGTTTGAAGCACAGAACAACATGGTGGCAAGGAAAACCACCCCTCCTCCCAACGACCAGGTGCTCTGTCTTAATATGGCTGATGTGAGGAAAACTATACGTAGAGTTAACCCATGGAAGGCTGCTGGAGACCAGAGGATGTGCAGACCAGCTGGCAGATGTTCTTACTGACATCTTCAACATCTCTCTGAGCAGTGCCATCGTTCCAACGTGCTTCAAGGCCACCACCTTCGTCCCCATGCCAAAGAAGTCTTCAGTGTCCTGCCTCAATGACTACCGTCCCATCGCACTCACACCCATAATCATGAAGTGTTTCGAGAGGCTCGTCATGAGGCACATTAAGACACAGCTTCTCCCCTCACTAGACCCACTGCAGTTTGCGTATTGTCCCAACCGTTCAACAGACGACGCCACCGCCACCACCCTCCATCTGGCCCTCACACACCTAGATAAAAAGTACTCATACATTCGAAGGCTCTTCATAGAATTCAGCTCAGTATTCAACACAATCATTCCTTATCACCTGATTGGAAAGCTGAACCTGCTGGGCCTGGACACCTCCCTCTACAACTGGATCCTGGACTTCTTGACTGGGAGTCAGTCAGTCAGTCAGTCAGTCTGGATCGGGAACAGCATCTCCACCACCACCACACTGAGCACTGGGGCCCCCCAGGGCTGTGTACTCAGTCCACTGCTGTTCACTCTGCTGACTCACGACTGTGCAGCAATGCACAGCTGAAACCACATCACTTAAGTTCACCGATGACACGACCGTGGTGGGTCTCATCAGCAAGAACGATGAGTCAGCATACAGAGAGGAGGTGCAGCGGCTAATGGACTGGTGTAGAGCCAACAACCTGTCTCTGAATGTCGACAAAACAAGGCTGCCACCGACTTCCTCTCCAGAAATGGGGAGGTGGGGTGGGGGTTGTAGGCAGGCAGGGGTATGTGGCAGCCAGGGTGTGGTCAAGTGCCCGTCCAGAGAGAGAGAAAGCGGTAAGGGCACTTACACCTGAGCTAAATTATGTCTAACACCTGTCTCTAATTCCAGTGAGCAAGGGGAGAGCAGATAAAACCACCCACGCCACCAGCAGTCTTCACATTAAACAATTATTAATGTGAAGCTATAGAGTTCATATTGTGAAGCTGAAAAATTATTATTATGAAGCTGAAGAATTATTAATGTGAAGATGTGAGCACTGCAGTGTGTCCATTAAAAATCATTACCTGAGAGGAGCATCTCGTCTTTCGTGTCCTCCTTATCATTGTCAACCTTTACAAGGACACAACCTCCATAGGAAGATATGTCCCCAACGTAAATGTGATGTCTCTGTGAACTATTAATCCTGAGATCGGGAGGGCACTCCATTTTCGGCAGGTGTAATTATAACATTGCCAAAATGATAATCCCCAATGGTAAACCCTTTATAATAGTGCTACAGTCAAATAGTTTTGAGGACACAGCCTCCATAGGAAAATATATCCCCAGTGTAAATGTGATGTCTCTGTGAACTTTTAATCCTGAGATTGTGAGGGCACTCCTATTTTGGCAGTTGTATTGATAACACTGCCCAAATTATAACCCTGCTGGTAAACCCATTGTATTAAAGCTACAGTCGAAATGCTTTTGAGAACACAGCCTTCATAGGAAGATATGTCACCAGCATAAATGTGATGTGACCTCAAAATGCTGAGTTGAGGGAGAGCAATATAATTTTAGCAGTTGTTCAGATGACATTATTTAAGAATTATTCTGCCCACAGGTAAACTCATGTTGTTATGGATAAAGGATATTACAATTGATATGCTATATCAAAAGGATATTATTAAAGATAAGATTAAGCTGTGTCCGGGTCCTCGGCATGAAGTCGAGCTCGTTCTATGTGGGGGTTGGTCTCCGCCAAGGCTGCGCTTTGTCACCAATCCTGTTTGTGGTATTCATGGACAGGATATCGAGACGTAGTCGGGGTGGGGAAGGTATGCGGTTCGGTGAGCTGGGGATCTCATCTCTACTTTTTGCAGATGATGTGGTCTTCATGTCATCATCGGTCCGTGACCTTCAGCTCTCACTGGACCGCTTGGCAGTCGAGTGTGAAGCGGCTGGGATGAGGATTAGCACCTCTAAATCTGAGGCCATGGTTCTCAGCAGGAAACCGATGGAGTGCGTACTCCGGGTGGGGAAGGAGGTATTGCCCCAAGTGAAGGAGTTCAAGTACCTCGGGGTCTTGTTCACGAGTGAGGGGACAATGGAGCGGGAGGTTGGCCGGAGAATCGGGGCAGCGGGGGCGGTATTGCATTCGCTCTATCGCACCGTTGTCATGAAAAGAGAGCTGAGCCGGAAGGCAAAGCTCTCGATCTACCGGTCAATTTTTGTTCCTACCCTCACCTATGGTCATGAAGGTTGGGTCATGACCGAAAGAACTAGGTCGCGAGTACAAGCGGCCGAAATGGGCTTCCTCAGAAGGGTGGCGGGCTTCTCCCTTAGAGATAGGGTGAGGAGCTCAGTCATCCGCGAGGAGCTCGGAGTAGAGCCGCTGCTCCTTCGCGTGGAAAGGAGTCAGTTGAGGTGGTTTGGGCATCTGGTAAGGATGCCCCCTGGGCGCCTCCCTAGGGAGGTGTTTCAGGCACGTCCAGCTGGGAGGAGGCCTCGGGGAAGACCCAGGACTAGGTGGAGAGATTACATCTCCACACTGGCCTGGGAACGCCTCGGGGTCCCCCAGTCAGAGCTGGTTAATGTGGCTCGGGATAGGGAAGTTTGGGGCCCCCTGCTGGAGCTGCTGCCCCCGCGACCCGACTTCGGATAAGCGGTTGAAGATGGATGGATGGATGGAGATTAATCTTTATACACAAATAAGCAGAAATTTGCTTGTTGCAGTACTTGAACAAATAAATACTTGCACTGTGGGAATAAACATTTAAGTATATTACAAAGTAAAATCTTTAAATCCTTTAGCAATTTTGGGATCTACATTTCCCGTTTGATGAAAATGTGAGTATGCCATCCACAAACATAGTGGCTCACTTATTTAACTTACCCTCATATATTCACTTCTGTTGTCAGATTTTGTCTGTGTGCCTTACTATCTAACAATATGTTACTTATTCTCTTATTTACGGTCTTGTTGTATATACACACATTTCATCATTGTACTTTAGTATGTTTATTGAAATTGTATGTGTAAACCATAATGATACAGATGCATTAATACACATTTGTATTATGTTCATATTTAGGTCCAAGGATAAGAGTTCAATAATACATATAAAATGACTAAAATAACACCATAACCTAAATGAATTGCATGTCAATGCAGTTCAATTATTCTTTGTTTTATCTGTGAATGGAGTGAAATTCCTTGAATGGTTGTTCCACCAATGTGCAGTCCTCTTACACATCATACATATAGCACTATTTAGCATAATGTATACATTTGACATAATAAACATATATCAATGCACATTACACAAACAGATTATTCACAACTGCAACGCTAGCAACATATGGTGTAAATAATGCTTGCACTGTCGAAGCCTCTGCTCAGTTTCAGAATAACAAGCATAGGCTACATCTCAGCTTACGTCATCAAAATGAATTTACCTAATGTTTTATAATTCACACTTTCATGCGTTTAAATAACAAATTCGTTCGTTGCCTTGCCGTTAATTGTGTGGAAAAGATTGATTATAATCGGCTTTGTAGACGGAATTGTTTTAAACTCGCTGCACCTCTGTCTCGTCAACTGAAATCATGCGCGTGCACGCGAGAGGCACTCAGATTCTGGCAGGGATTCCAATTTCGGCACAACACCTGTTCTAGCAGTACTTCAGGCTTGACAGGACCCAGTTTGATGAGCTGCTGCAGAGGATGGGACCCCTGATCTTTCCATTACTGCAGGAGCTGAGAGAGAGGAAAGGATCACGTGAGCTCTACCGTCTTCTCTCCTATTGGCTGTCGCTCCCGTACGTCGCTCTTCATTTGAATAAAGGTCGCAACAGCTCGTGTCGCTGGAAGTCGCCAGCTCTCATTGAAAATGAATGGGGCAGAATGGCAGTGTGTACGCAGCTTAAACCTGAGCGTCATGTTAAATTCCTGACGTGATGATTTCACATCGGAGCTCGTCTATCCGTCTCTTAAAGTTGACCGCATTTATATCCACATCAGCGATTAAGGTTATTAACTGGTTAAGACTTTATTCCGAAAAAAAGTTCAAATGCTCAACAGAGTAGCCTGTTTAAAATCCCTCCTTATGTAAAACGAAGAAACGGAAACACTGTCTTTTTCTTCTTCTTTAAATTGTGCTAAATTTTAGAATATTATGTTTCTTGAACTCTGGTAAGCACTATATAAAGGTAACATTATTAGTAGTAACTATTGTAATCGTTAGTGTTCTTATTCTTCATTTTTTTTTCTGCCATGGGAGTCAATAGCAGTCCATAGAACTGTTCGCAGGAAATGTATGAAATTTTGCACACATCTAGAGGACAGTCTGAACTGATACCACATCAGATTTGGAGTCGGTATCTCAAAGCCCCAACAACAGGTCAACGTTTCACTCATGTTACGCTAATTACTTTTTGTAATTGTAACTGTAAGTCCTATAGAGACAAAATATTTTTTTCCCATGATTCCTAAGCTCACACCGAGTCGTATGCCTACCTTTTCGATTTCCACCCGACTAGATTTTCCGACATTTAGAATTTTAAGGAAACACATTTTTTTTTGCTACTTCTACAATTTTTATCCGATTTTCACCTAAATTTATTTAAAGCGATCGTGAGCTAGAGCTACACAAAAGTTATGAATGTTTTATTCCAATGACGGAAATCATTTCTGAGAAATGGCTTCATGAAGTTGATGGTGAGCACGCCAAAATGGACTTCATGCTGTATCTCCACAAAACTTGGTCTGTGGCATCGCCATCATGCCTCGAGGTCACCTGCAGCGTTTCGCCACACTGCCCTGTACTGGTCAGGAGATAGCAAAAACGGCTATCTTTGGAATCCTGGGGAGACACTGAGAATTTTGGATGCCCTGTAATAAACAATGGCTAAATGTGCTGCTTGAAATATGAAATGCCTGAAATGACAATTCTTGGCCTAAACCAAAAATTCTGGATACACTCAAACAAAAACAGAAAATGTTTTTAAATGACACTTTGTTTAGAATAAGTTTTAAAAAAAAATCAATATAATATTGCATGATATATTTAAATGGTTATAATATATTGTGATATCATATTTTAGTGACTGCACTTGTTCTTCTGTTAGGTCTCATTACTATCATAACATCTACACTCCTACAAATTTTAAATATTGGATTAAACTAAGTATTACATAGATGTCTATAAATGTATTGCATATAATTCTATGGATGTAAAACTGACTTTTCCAATTTTTTCAAAACAATCCTAAAAAGTGCTTGAGAATACACAAAACAATGTATAGTGTGCAATGTTGCACTTAACACCCTCTGCACAACCTTACATAAATGTTCTTTATCAATGTACTAATAGTCAAAAGAGAAAGCACTTTTGTTCTGCCGATGATAGAGATTTTAATCTGCAACTCGTACACGCAAACAGAACAGTAGTGTATCTTGAGAAACATGGCCATAGATGTTAGTTTTTATATATAACTCCTACAGCATTCATCAGAATTCTAAATTAAAATGTGCCACAATGCTTCTTTTGCTGCACATGCTGCCGAAAATTCGCTTGACACTGGTATTGCTGCTTGCAGCTATATTTATTATTATTATTTAACTAAATAATGGTGTAAAAATTCCTGATAGGTTTATGGGACTTTCACTTGTTTGTTGGCTATAGGCTATTGATTTTATTTGAATGTTTGAATTTGTATTTATAATTCACAGAAAAATGTGTGCTTGACATTTCATATTCCTCCAGAATAATGTTGTTATACATGCACATACAAAATAAAATTCTGTTGAATGCAGATATTAATATCAGAAATACCAGGATAAACTACAACATATTCCACAGGTAAGGTAGCCTACAAATTCAGCTTCATCTGGTAAGAGAAAAAAATAAATAATAAAATAATATATTTTTTAAATAGCCTAATAATTGTATAATAATAATAATTATTATTATTATTAGGCTATTATTATGAAACGGTATATACAAGGCATGTTTTATTAATAGAAACTATAAATGTAGTAATACTTAAAAATGGTTTCATTTAGTTTTGACGCACTTCCAGGTTAAGCCCTACCCACACTTGGTTCTATCAGAATACAGAGACTGATACTTTTGTCATATGAACAGATATAAATACATATAATGGCTTTGCTCTACACCTCTACTGATGCCAAGTCACATTCTGACATGAACAACCTCACCTTTGCCTTATTGATCTTATCATATATTTCCTCATTAGTAATAAATAATAATCACACTGAATTCTGAGAAGGACAAATATGGTTTGTTATCAGGTATTGCTGAATTTTAATTTCCATTCCTGGTCCTGGTCGGCAAGAGTGCACGTGTTTTCAAAGTGCCAAAAGTAACACCTGTTCTGCTATGGCATATCTAAATATTGCAATTCCAAGCAGTTATGCATTATCTTCCAATGGGTAATTGATTGATTACTTCTCCCGAGTATAAGATACTTAACTGTTCCTTATTATGAAGACAAAACAAATGAGAAGAAAGGGTATAGCATTGTCCAAATTTACATTATATGAGTCTATGCAAATGCAGCGAGTGTATAATAGTGGACCTAAAAAGGCATAGTCACTAGCTATTTTTTTTTATTATTATTGTTTTACTGTTCTCTGGTCGATCAAATTAACCTCAAATTCTTCAAGTCAATTTTTACAATGTAGGTAGATTAGGAAATGAATCATTGACCAAACAAAATATAAACAATGATATATTTGTAAAGGAATATTCCAGGTTCAGTACAAATTAAGCTCACTCGACAGCATTTGTGACAATGTCGATTACCTCAAAAACACAAATCGAGCTTAGAGTCGGGCACTTCCAGCGGAAGTGAATGTGGCCAATTTTGGGAGGACTTAAAGAGTTAAAAGCATTTACATTAAGTCGTATTTTAACGTTGATTAAAGTTTTGTTTTTGTTTTGTTTTTTGAGTAAAGTTGTTTAAAAAGTTAAATAAGTTAGAAAGAGAAACACATAAATAAAACTGATATTATCTGAACGGCACTTAAAGGGGAACCTTTTTTTCCTTTTCATTTTGAACCGAGAATGAGACTGTTGTATAAGAGAAGTACTATATCACCAATCGAACGTACCATTTTCACTTATTTTTCAGTTCGTGCGTATTCTGGCAGCTAACTTAACAGTACCCACTAATAGTTTAATTAATAAAAGTATCCCGTTTATATTTTTTAATTCATAGGTTCCGTCTCCCGTGAACACCTCCGAGACGTCATAGACACGCGGCGGAAGCAGAGTGTTTTCGCTCTAAATAAGCGCCAGCTCATTGAATAAGCCAAGATCGAAATCAGACTTTATTTAGTCTTTTTTACTTTCCTCGCGAAACTTAGTTATTCGCGTATTGTATTGGCGGACAACGCCTAAGCTTTTGGCTCGAAGATACGGTTAAACGGTGAGTAATCGGTGTCACCGATGCCCCACATTTTCTGCAGCGGAGGCCGAACGGTGTTTATGTGTGATCGGTGCTTGTTTTGCCCGCTGTAATGCGCTTTATGCCCAAACGAGTGGCCTTTTGATATATTGCATACAAACCCGAGATTACAATTTTAGCCAAATATATGACGGAAGTATTGTTGAGGTTAGAAAGCTTTTTTTCATTCCAGCATAATTTATAACAAAAGAGCAGAACAAAGCGCATCATGCACACGAGTTGGTCAAGCACCTGGCGGGGCTGTTCCTCTTGTTTCATGGGTCAACGGCTACTTGGACAAAATTGAGCTAAATGCGTGTTTTATTAAAGAAAAAAAGAAAAAACAGCAATGAAATCGGTGCTCATATTTGTATGTGAATGTTACTGTAGACAAATGTACCTGAATTCACCATACTCTTAATCCAAAGAGAGCCTTTTATCCTTAGTTAATACCCGAGAGAGTTCAAATGCATATTATCTATTCTATTGTTTTGGTTATTAATAATATAAATGATTTACCCCAGTGTTTTAATTATTTTCATGATAATAATGTAAGATTACTTGTAATTGAATGAAAATGAAGTTGGGGATTTATGTGTTCTATTAATTCATGTTTTCATAAGTATGTTCACCCCCAAAATGAAAATTGCTTCATCATTTACTCAACCTAATGCCATCTCAGATGTGACTTTCTTTCTTCTGAACACAAATGAAGATTTTTAGAGGAATGTTTCAGCTCTGTAGATTCTCACAATGCAAGTGAATATGTACCAACATTTTGAAGCTCTAAAAGCACGTTAAGGTAGCTCAAAAGTAATCCATACTACTCCATTGGTTAAGTCCATGTCTTCAGAAGCGATAAGTGTAGATGATAACATCTAAATATTTTAGTCCTTAAGTCAATCTCCACTATCGCTTTCACATTCTTCTTTTGTTTTTGGCAATTCGCATTCTTTGTGCATATCACCACCTACTGGGCAGGGAGGAGAATTTATAGTTAAAACGGACTTGCATATTGATCAGTTTCACTCTCTCACACCTATCATATCACTTCTGAAGATATAGATTTAACCACTGGAGTCTTATGGATATAGCACACTTAAAATATCTGGTACCCATTCACTTGCATTGCGAGGACCTACAGAGCTGAGATATTCTAAAAACCTTTTGTGTTGAGCAGGAGAAAGTAAGTCATACACATCTGGGATGGCACAAGGGTGAGTAAATGATGAGAGAATTTTCATTTTTGGGTAAACTATCCTTAATATGAAAAATAGTTGTTTGTCCATCTTGGTCTCTCGCTTTACTGTCTGTACAGTTACACTAAAAATAAGGGATGGACTGTTCATCAAAAACAGATGACCCTTAAGTCAATATTATTTTTGGTTTTGGAAACTTAATAGGTATAAGAAGCAAGTGTTACTGCTGTATTATAGCCGTTTTCATTACATAATATACAAGGAAATAAATGCAATTTAATTCTGAATCATAATAATGAGAGTATGTTAACTAGTACAATTCTGGTGTTCTGCATCCTTTTCAAGGCCACAGTGGCTATGCATTCAAATTTGTCTTATAATAACTACTATTTTGATGCAACTATACAATTGTTTCCTGAAATTGTAGTCATGTGATTTGTCATTCCTTATTAGAGAAACCTGGGTTTAATCTTGTTTGTAGAATAGACACATATGTGTCCTGTAGGATGGTGGATGCATTATAGTTTATGTGTGACACGTGTAATTTGTCAGTTGTTGGGAATGTATTTCCATTATTTTCTCCTACAGCTCCTTTTAGGGACCTGATTAAATGCTGAATTAAAACCTTTTTGTTGAAATGTATTTTTTTAAATATTAGGTCAAATGGCAGTTGGTTGTAGAAATGACACATACTAAACATTAAGACAGTGCGCTTTCCTTTTATAGGTCTCTTCTCAAGCTAGTTAGCTATTTTCATACTCTTGTCCTTTGCTCCTGTGGTCATCTGTGGTGTTGCTAAAATATCAGGTGTATTCGTGGTCTATAGAAATCACAGATTATGTAAAAACAAGTTTAGTTTAATCTTGCAGAGTGAAATATACAAATGTGCTTGATGTACATCCATTTACGGGGCTTGAAATGAAGCATTATGTGTAAGTAGGTGAATGCAAGTAAATTGGTCATTCACTTGTCCGGGTAAAAAAGTTACTTGTCCGGAGAGAAAAAAGGACATTTAAGTTACATGCTCGAGTAACATGTCAAAGTTTATGTTGTATATTTTTCTAAAATTATGATTGATACCCAACACATGTGCATGTTCAGCACACACACGTGCCGCCTAACAATCAAATGGCGCAGATGTTACTAGATCACTAGAGAATTATAAAATTACGCACTCTGGATTATTTTCAATAGCAGAATAAGAATATTAACTTTTTAATAAGTGATGCCCAGGCTATTACAAATATAGCTGGTTATTTTTTTTGTTATTGACGTTTTAGTCAGTCTGCTTGCCCATTTGGATTCGGACTCGGACAAGCGTTAATGTGAACTGAATGTGAACGCCTTGTTGTTCATTTATTATTCTATTGGTTGTTCTCCATTCTGATGCTTGTCTTCGTGCATTAGTGAGGAGGCAGGCTGGCGCAGGTCGTAGGGTGCCCTTGGATCATGAGAGACAGTGGCAGCAGCCTGGCTCAAACACACTGGTCCAATGAGTTGACACTGACCGCAGGGCAGGAGGGTGGTGGAGGTAGGGGTGCCATTGGAGGCAGCCATCTAATGAACCCGGCCATGACCCAGCATGCCCCCAGCCCCGCCCACTGCAAACTGGGCCGCAGAGAGGAAGATGTCAGCATGTGGGGGGCAAACTATGCTGTTCCTGAGGAGGAGGAGGAGGAAGATGAAAATGTGGATATGGAGAGTGAAGAAGATCTGGTGGAAAAGAAAGATGAGGGTGGTTTCCAGTGGAATTATAAAGGTGATGAGGACTGGGGATCACCAGAACACTCACAGCCAGTGGAGATGGATGTAAACGTTACAGGTGACTTTACCTACTGCTTAGCCCAGACTAGGCCCAGTCCACTTAAAGAGAGGAGGCTAGCCCGGTTGCGATATCGGGGCAAGAGGTATGTGAACATTCGCTACCATCTGGCCCAACAGTGGAGAACTTGGCGCCAGCGAGCCAAATGGGCAGGAACTATGGGATATAGGAGGTTACGGAGATGTCACAGACGCCGCCACTCTGACAATCGGCCTTACCAGAGACAGCCTGGCAGTTCATTGTTTAATGGAGATCGAGTAGGATGTTTGTCTGGTGAGTATTGTAATTTTTCCCTTATTAGCTAGTCTCTGCAGTTTTGCATTGTTTTAAAGGCATTCTCATATGATTTGATTAGCATATGATACTTATCCAGACTCTATTTTGATTTTTTTGATTTTGATGTTTAATGTTGGCATACACGGTGCGAGTTCTGATTTCCAGAGCAATCGCATGAATTGTCGCGCTATTTATCATTATAAGACATAAAGACAGAGGAGGACATTGCTTCCTTGTAGCTTTTTAGAAATAAAAAAAGAAGATTGGCATGGCCAGGGGCTGCATTGCCTGAATACTCACCTGCAGATAAAATAATAATAATAATAATAATAAATATGGATAATTATTACAAATGCTGTCCAGCAGGTTTTGATGTGGACTACCTGTGAGGTCTTGTCCATGTAAATGCGCTTTAATGCCAAACGTAGCAAAGTTTAAAAATCTTGTTTTACCGCTGCAGTTGATTGACAGGTAGAACTTTCATCTTTGGTTTCATCAGACTCACGCTTGGGGAGTTAAAAAAAATCTATCACATATCCACTATCGTGTGCCTATACAATTATAACAGATGCCATATTGCCCAAAATGTAGCCCTATAACTGAAACAAATGCAAGTATGATGAATAAAAATAGACAATGATGGAAATGTTAAAACTCTGTCCATCAGAGTGATAAAGATTGTTTTCTAGCGTAACCAGTGTGGCAAATGGTCTCATTCAACCGCACACACCTTGCGAATTCAAGTAGACAACAGCAGAATTTTAGACATTTTTAAAAAATTATCGGGAGGTCATGAGCTGCTTATAAGCCGCTTGTAATTCTTCTCACATGAGGCGAGCCATCTCCACGCGAACACCAACTATTTCCACGTGAAAAATTGGTCAGGAGCTTGCACAACAGACAAAAATCGCACCATGTATGCACACCTTAAAGCTGTTGTGATTACCAACTACACAAATCTCACAACCACTTGATCATGCTGAAGTTTAGGTTGTGTAAATGGAACTTTTGTTCTTTGCAATCAGCATCTACTTGAGACATTTCATTTGGAAACATGAAGCACAGATATTGAAATAAATATGGATTGTTGATTGCAGCCAGAGTGGAGAAACAAACAGCAATAGTGAATGAAACCATTTATTTTATTGTGATTGCAGTGTAAGAACATCTGTTCCTTTAGCTTTCTTCTTTACCATTAATGGGTCCTTTAATATTTTTATAGACTCCTGTAGCACAAATGGGGTTCCTAAAGGAAAGGATACAGTCTATGGAGCAAACATGGGGGACAGGGAGGGACGGACCTCCCCTACCAATGTCCAATCTCAACGGGACAAATCATCCCTACAGAATCAGCTTGGCAGTGAACACATCTCTTGTGTACAAGGTACAATGTCATTAATGGGAAAGGTCTTGTATGTCATGTAGTATTTCATATTAATTTATATAGGGGGCCTGGGTAGCTCAGCGAGTATTGACGTTGACTACAACCCCTGGAGTCGCGAGTTCGAATCCAGGGTGTGCAGAGTTACTCCAGCCAGGTCTCCTAAGCAACCAAATTGGCCTGGTTGCTAGGGAGGGTAGAGTCACATGGGGTAACCATTCCAAATTGGGGAGAAAAGTGGAGGAATATATATATATATATATATATATATATATATATATATATATATATATTCTTTTATATGTGTAATTCAAAGTCTGATGTTTGTCACCTCCTTGGTAATTCCTCTTTCAAAGGTATTCTTGATAAGTTTCTCCAGCAGTATGGCAGTTTGATTCCCATCCATGTTGATGAAGTTGTGGATAAGCTTCAGGATGTCTTCAGTGAGAGCTTCTCAAGTCCTCACAGGTCAGAGGTCATTCAGACCAGTCACAAGGGCTTACTACATTTTTATATTTAGAATGTCAAACAGGTACAAGACTTGTTTTGTTGTAAAGTCTCAGTGTTTTTGTACCTTTTTAATTTACAGGAAAGTAATGGTGCAACATTTAATGCAGTCTTTTCAGCGCATGTCTGGAAGTACAGTAATGCGAGGCTTCCGTGTAAACTACAAACGTCATGTTCTCACCATGGATGATCTGAGCACGCTGTATGGCCAGAACTGGCTAAATGATCAGGTGGGCCCCTTGGTTAAGAACATTAGAAATGTGCTCATAGTTTTTGTCCAACATGTCTCTTTCATCATGGTTTAAGTCCAAAATGTGTAACCCTCCCAATAAATGTAACAGCTGTGCCAATTTCAAGAATTGTGTGTGTATGTCCATAGTTATTAGTCTTTTATTTGTTGAATGGGTGGCCATTGTTCTGGCTTTGTGCTGAGTTAGCTCTCATTTACATCTGTAACTCATTGCATCACACAGGTCATGAACATGTATGGGGATTTGGTCATGGATGCTGCCCCTGAAAAGGTAGGCAAAACATACACAAATACAACAAAGGATGATTTATGACACAGCCATTATATGAACTTTGTTAGATGACTATATGAATACAGTGTCCAAATTATCCACGCACAATTACCACATGCCCCATTGAGAGTGAGAACCACTAATCATGACCACGAGGAGGTTACCCAATGTGACTCTACCCTCTCTAGCAACCGGGCCAATTTGGTTGCTTAGGAGGCCTGGCTGGATTCACTCTGCACACCTTAGATTCGAACTCACGATTGTAGGGGTGGTAGTCAGCTTCAATACTCGCTGAGCTACCCAGGCCCCCAATAATTTCCAAATTATTATCAGGGAAGTTAAATAGAAGGTGGTTTTGTAAAGGAGGCCATTCAGTCTTTGTGTCTCACCGTCTCATTGTGGTTTAACTTTCAGGTCCACTTTTTCAACAGCTTCTTTTATGACAAACTTCGGACGAAAGGTTACGACGGTGTCAAACGGTGGACAAAAAATGTCAGTACTGGGGGAGTGGTGTGGGGGATGTTTGTGTCTGTGTTTGCAAAACTCTTGGATTAATACCAGGGTTCCCACCGCCATGTAAACCTGGAAATATCATGGAATTTTTTAATTGTGTTTTTCAAACCTGGAAAGTTATAAAAATATAATGGGGACAAAGATAACTTCTATAGTGATAATAAATTTTCTTTGCTCTAAAAACAGTCATTCAATGCTCTGAATCAAAATTATTATTACAAATCTATATCCAGTAATCACAAAAGACTGGAAAGGTCATGGATAAGTCATGGGACGTAATAATAATTTGTTTCCAAAATGGGGAACCCTGCAATACTTGCACATTTTCAAGGACTGTAAAGTTTGGCAAATCTGCCCTTAAGATATTCAAATCCTATATATATATATATATATATATATATATATATATATATATATATATGTATATATGTATTTTTTTTTTATTTTGTTTCAATACAGACCAGATTTAATATGTTATAAGCTTGTAATTATTGTATAACTGCATGAAGGTTGTGTATTTCACTGTTAAATCTTCTCGTCAGGTTGATATTTTCCAGAAGAAGTTCTTATTGATCCCTATTCACCTGGAGGTGCACTGGTCATTAGTGTGTGTAAATGTTCCTCAGCGTAGCATCACATACTTTGATTCCCAGAGGACCCTCAACCGCCGTTGTCCCAAAGTAAGTAAAACGTCTGTGAAATTAATTTAATGTTTTTTTCTTTTGTAAAGGCTATGTTCCTTGTTCCAATGCTCAGCGTGTCACTTAGTGTTGGAACTGACTGTTTGTCATTTACAGCACATTGCCAAATACCTGCACGCGGAGGCAATCAAGAGAGAACAGAAAGAATTTTACACAGGGTGGAAAGGCCTTTTCAAAATGGTAGGGTGCAAGGTGAATTTGGCATGCGTGTAAGCTTGTGTGTGTGTGTGTGTGTATGTATGTACACAGTGTGTGCATGTGTTTTAAAGTATGCAAGAGAAGATAAGAGAAGCAGGCAAAATATACGTGTTGATGACTCTTCTGTCCCTGGAATGTTCTAGAATGTGGCAAGGCAGAACAATGACAGTGATTGTGGAGCATTTGTCCTTCAGGTAAGCTTTTCTTTCTCAATTGATCAATTGTCAGTTCTATTTCTGTATTAATAAATGCATTTTTCTGACTCTAAATTCTGATTGAACGAGCCACGTTCAAAGTCATTTTACAACCGCTATCAACTCGCACCTGAAAGATTTCTTTCTATATTAATGCGTGAAATTGCTTCATTGCTTGGCAACCACAAATTCCTATAGTTTGGATAACTCCACTTTGCATCATGCCTAAGAACACACCTTACCCCTAGTAAAATCACTGTAACGCACAGCTTATTGCTTTATTTTATATTTATAGCTTAATATACTTCTATCACTTGTGTAGAAAATACTGTAATAAACGTTGTTGGTTTCTTTAACTCGTGTATTACTCCTGCTTTTTTTTATTGTTACACTTTAGTACTGTAAGTGCCTGGCCCTGGAGCAGCCTTTCAGCTTTGGTCAGCAGGATATGCCGAAGCTACGGAGACAAATGTACAAAGAACTGTGTCACTGTAAACTGTCTCTGTGAGACTGTGCAAAAACTGTGACCTCTTACATTTCTACTTTAGCTCTAAGTCCAGACAGCATTTAGACGGGAGACGTGCAAGCGTTTTTAACCCTCTTTTTTTCAATGACTTTGTATTTTGACACGGTGAATGCCATACTCTGTTCAGCCCGGTTGTTCATTTGTTCAAAACCAAACACAAAAGGAGTTGTTTTTTTAGAAATGGGAGGGGGAAAGAAACTCTGTGAACCGTTTATTTGGTGCCGCCATTTTGTTGGCAAGTATATTTTTATTTTTCATGTACTTGATGTCAGTTACGTGTATGCTAAAAGGTAATACCATTGAGTGGGGGAGGAGACTTGCAGACATTTTAAAAATGTAATACGATATTCATGTACTGAGAGTCAAAATGGACCACAACACTATCAGAGGATTTTTGTTTGTTCAATATTGTTTGTCGGTTGTTAGGTATTCGTGCAATTTACGATGCAAAACTATGGGTGGGTGGGTGGGTGGGTGGGGGGGGGGGGGGGGGTGGTAAGTAAATTAAATTGTTTTATATCTTTTTGAGATGCATACTTTATTGTAAGATGTGCTAATAAAAACTGAAGAAAATGAAGATGAATGTCATCAATTTATCTATCGGTCACAATGTTAATGTATTTTGTCATTCTGTTATTTTCCTATTTCTTTAAGCTATCAGCAGATTTTCAGTGCTATAGTTATAGGAAATAGTATAGAAAAATGTATTATTGTAGTGAACTATTATGAATTAGGAGGTTGATTGGCTTTTGTTGTTTAGTAGTTTGTAAAGGTGGTTTCAACAGGTTTTTAAATACAGATGGTGAACTGTAAGAGTTACTGCATGTTGGTGTAACAATAGGTCAAAGCATAACTAAAATATTTCTGTATTTTGGGATCTGCAACATTGTATTCATAAATGAGGAAATAGCTATTGAAAGAGCTAATTTCGTTCACTTAAAGGACATTTGCTTTAGGAACCACCATTGACTCTAGGCCAGATAGTTCCTTCTGCCTTGGCTACAACGACATTGTATACGTCACGACAGACCTAGCCAGTGACATTTTGAGGTTTAGTTTCAGTCCAATGAGATTTAAGCGAGGGCAGAACTAACGCGTGAGGGGAAGCCCTTTCAGCTCATCTAACGCCAGGAGGCGGTGGTTATTTGTTAAATGATGTCTATTTTGCCCAATGAGGTGATAGAAGGGGCGGTGCATATTCTGACTGATGGTGGAACGATGCAATCAAAAATTCTAGCACGAAAACCGTGTTAAAGTATATATTACATTTTCGCGGTGTGCTCGCCCTTTGCGATAATGTCGGCAGATTATGAAGAGAGGTAGGGCAGTTGTAATTTTACAATAATTATTTATATATTCGATCTAACATGCGAAACCGTTGTCAGTCTCTGTAGATATTCAGCTTCGAAGTGTGGTTGGAAATGCTGAAATATCTTCACGATTGTGATCTTGGACGTGGTACATGAGTTGTAAAAATATACCGGTGTTAGCCTTTGAGCGCTTAGCAGCCGGCCTGCTCGACAATATTGCCATTGTACGTTTTCTCTTCAGACTCAAAATGAAGGTTCATATGCGAAATATGTGGCGAATATGGATTAAATACCTCCACTGGTCAACCCAGCTAACACAGCGTGTTCTTCTAACGCTAGCTTGTGGTTCCCGTTTGTTTCAAACGTTCAATGAATGTTCTTTTTGGTTTTATAACCATAAGATAACGGTCAAGGAACCAAACATTGTTAGCTGAGAACTCAGTACCTACTAATGGTCCAATTGATTTAGTGCTCAAAGACCACTGACTGCTCGACACCTAACCTCTTATATAAGTAGCCCCCGAGGATAGCCTGTTTATTCATTGACACTTGGTTAAAACTGTATCGGTGAGATTTCAGGTTACCAGGCTTCTTATTTTGCCTTTCGTTATAAATATGTAATTATGTTTAACGCGCATTTACTGTGTCGTGGTGCCTTGTTTGGTCTCCTGTAGTTCGAGTTCTTAAATGGTGGAGACAGCTGTCATTGCAAGCATGTCAACTGTATGATGCTAATTGTTTGGCATTTCTTTGCAGACCTCGAGATAGTGGCCCCGAGGGCATGGAGCCAGATGGAATCATTGAAGTAAGCATTTTCACAATTAACCATTATATTTTTATTTACCCTGCATGTCTCTCTTGGCACAGGCTGTTGGCACTGAATGTACTGTCAGGGGTTTTGATTGTCTTGTCCACACTGTTGGGGGTCAGCTGTTCTTTATTTGAACAACTGCCAACCTGTTATCCTTTATGCATCATGCTTTCAGTGACAAATAGCAAGAGTCACATCTTCTTTTTAGAGTGAGATGTAATGAAGTTGTCTTTTATCATCCTCTAATAATTTTTGTTCGCTGTAACTGCAGAGCAACTGGCATGAGATCGTGGACAGCTTTGATGACATGAACCTGCGTGAGACTCTACTCAGGGGAATCTATGCTTATGGTTTTGAAAAGCCCTCTGCCATCCAGCAAAGGGCTATTCTCCCTTGTATCAAGGGTAAGATCACTTTATTAACACTCAAGTTCTGTTGAGATTGACTTTGTGTTCGACCTGCCAATTACTGTGGATTGAGGCGGGGTCAGTGTTAAAGGCAGAGTTTTTGCTGAATCAGGTTTCTCTTTCCACCAAGCAAAGACCAAAATAAGCAAATAAAGGGGAGTTTCAGTCTCCATGTTCATTTCAAGGGCTAGTTAGTCTACAAAGTCTAATACCTCAGCTTGAGCTTCCCTCTTGCTTGTGAAATGGACAGGGTTTGTGACATTGGCACCAGGGCGGCATATCAAGGGCGTGTTTTAGGACAATACTGCGGGGCTATTGGCCCGATGGTGGGAATGCAGATCAATCTCGAGGTCCGAGGTTATTGGAACCGGCTGACCAGTTGATAGCCCTAGCTGGCACTGGCCCGATAGTGGAACCGTGGCTAATGATGCATTTATAAAGGAAAATCCTTTATTTGTTTTTCTGACCTAACCAAAATTCTGCTGACAGAGATAATTGAAGCTTTAGGCTGTGTTTTATCACAAATTAGGCCACGTCCACACTAATACGTTTTAATTTGAAAATGCATATTTTTCTCAACATTCTGGCCTTCCATCCATCCTTGAGACTGCATTTTTGACAGCAAAAACTGAGCTTTTTAAAAACGCTCTCCCAAATTCTCTCAAATTCTCTGCATTGTAATGTAGATAGGGAAAACAGGGATATCTGAAAACTATGACATTTTTTGTCATGTGACACAGTTGTGTGGTCCATTCAACCCAAAACAATCAAGATGATGGCCCATGTTGTAGCATTGTTGTGCCTGTTAATCACTTTGATAGCATTGATAAAGATAAATTTTATTCTGTACAACCTTCACATTGCATTCCTTTGAAGGCAACAGGAAGTTTACTCGGAATTGCTGTCTGGCAACGGAACACGGGGACAATTGCTTTTCAGACCATACATGGAACAGGGATTGTTTTTGCATGCTTTGTAAAGGGATTTTAAGAGTTTTATAAATTTCAGTGTGGGTGAGCAACTTTTGGGAAAGGCTTAAAAATGGCAGTGTGGTCTAAAAGCATTACGAAACGGCATTTTTAAATGTATCCGGATTAATGTTTGCTTGTTTGGGGTCAATTTTTACCACAGCAAAAACACATTGTAGAGAAATGCAATAAAAAAAAAAGTGGTTGTTAAGAGTTAAGTATATTTATTATATATATATATATATATATATATATATATATATATATATTTATTATTTTTTTTTTTTTTTTTTTTTTTTTTTTTTTTTCTTCAGAACACAAGGGTTAAGAATAGATTTATTTTTAAAACAAAATCTTAGCTCATAATTGTAAAAATGACTCCTACGTTTGCTAAATTTTAGTCCAGCATTCCTTATAATTGGTTGTCATATCCTATTTTCACTTGTGATTGTGTTTCATGGCATGTAATATGCAAAATGATTGGCATTTTGCATGTCTGTTTACGTATTTTACCAATGCTAAATCTTATTCAAAATGATTATTGTCCTGTTATGACTTTAAAAATATTTAGTTTAAATTTATAACATTGTACTTTGCATTATATTACCCTTGAATAAGTTTTTAAAAATCAGTTACCATAGCTGTGAGGAGGCTTCTAGCACAGCTGCTGAGGGAGTGACAGAAAATTTGGCCTGTTTCTCTCTTCTTACTGCTGTTATCCAGTGCTCTATATATATTTTTTCTTGTTTTGCAAAGCTGTGCAAGCGGAATCGTAAAGAATAAAAATGCATACATAATTTTTTTATTTTGCTGTTGGAGCAAACGAGTAAGCAAAAAATACATTTACTGTGGTCCTCTATTCACCAGCATTTAAGTTTATCCACGATGACGACTTAAGTCCGCTTCGTGGATTTGTGAAAAGGGTCCATTGTGATTGGTATCTCAGTAACTCATTGATGATCCTGCATCTTGGGTGGTAGCTACCCAAATCAGAACCAAAACCATTAGGCTACTGTCACCCAAATGCATTAACATCCTGTACTATCAGTTATCATTTGAATGTTTTCCATTTCTTTCACTGTTGTCTGTCTCTGTACGCCAGGATATGATGTTATTGCACAGGCCCAGTCAGGTACAGGCAAGACTGCCACCTTTGCCATCTCCATCCTGCAGCAGATTGACATCGAATTGAGAGGTACTCAGGCCTTGGTCCTGGCTCCCACCCGTGAACTGGCTCAGCAGGTTAGTAGTGTCTCATTGTTCACTGCTTGGTTCACTTGCAACAGAACTATACAGTCAGCAGTTCAGCTATACAACAGCTGTTGGAGTTCTCATGGTGTCAGAAACAGGATATTTAGTATATAGGATATTTTCAAGGTCTTTTGAAAAAAAAAAATCATAATCAGTTTTTTCAAATACATGTTATTTACTGTAAATGTTACGGACCTTAACCCACGTACGTTTCTTGTCAAGATAGAAAGTTGGACAGTGTGAACATAATTTTTTTTTATGTTATTGCTTTACTAAAAAAACTGAGCATGTTATATTTAATGTAATATTCTGGTTTCAATACAAGTTAAGCTCAATTAACAGCATTTGTGGTATAATGTAAATTAACAAAGATATATTTTGTCCCTTTTCTTAAAAAAAAAAAAAAAAAAAAGCAAAAATCTAAGTTACAGTGAGGCACTTACAATGGAAGTGAATTGAGCCAATTTTTGGAGGGTTTAAAGGCAGAAATGTGAAGCTTATCATTTTTAAAAGCACTTACAGGAATTCTTTCAGTGTTTCACCTTGTATTTTTTTTAGCAGCAGTGTATGATAAAACCAGACCCATTTTTCATACATGTCGGTGAAGTAATAGATTAAAATGACCTTAGAATAATTATAGATGTGTTGTTCATGTTTGCCTTGTCATGTGTGTGTTTATTATTTACTGGACTTTTGACACTTGAAGGGCTCTGGAAGCTCCGATAGCTGTAGTAATAACTGTCAAATAATGATGATAATAATTATAAGGTAATTATTTAAGGTAATAATAATGCCTCAACTCATAAGTCTATACACTCACCGGCCACTTTATTACACGGGCAGCCAAACGTTTGGAATAATGTACAGATTTTGCTCTTATGGAAAGAAATTGGTACTTTTATTCACCAAAGTGGCATTCAACTGATCACAGTGTATAGTCAGGACATTAATAATGTGAAAAATTGCTTAAACTACTTCAAAAAGTTCTCGCCAAAAAATCCTGCACATGCAGCAATGACAGCTTTGCAGATCCTTGGCATTCTAGCTGTCCGTTTGTCCAGATACACAGGTGATATTTCACCCCATGCTTTCCTGTAGGACTTGCCATAGATGTGGCTGTCTTGTTGGACACTTCTCACGCAACTTACAGTCTAGCTGTTGAGCGGGTAGAATTCAGGACATGTAAGGCATTTATTTCTCAAACTAGAGACTTTGATGTACTTACCCTCTTGTTTATTTGTACATCTGGCCTTTCACATCTCTTTCTGTCCTTGTTAGAGGCAGTTGTCCTTTGTCTTTGAAGACTCTAGTGTACACCGTATGAAATCTTATTTATTTTTTTGGCCAATTTCAAGCATTGTATAGCCTTCATTCCTCAAAAAAATGATTGACTGATGATTTTCAAGAGAAAGCGTTTTTTTTGTTGTTGTTTTTTTGCCATTTTTGACCTTAAGACAAGCCAGTTTAGCAAGCCAGCCAAGGCCAGCAAGCACAAAGACATTGTTAAGATTCATTTAACGAACCAAATAGCTTTCAGCAGTGTTTGATATAATGGCAAGTGATTTTCTAGTACCAAATTAGCAAATTAGCATGATTACTCAAGTACAAAGTGATGGCTGATGGAAATGGGGCCTGTCTAGAGATGATCAAATATTGCTTTTTTCAAATAGTTATGGTGCTGTTTTTTACATCAATAATGTCCTGACTATACTTTGTGATTAGTAAAATGCCACTTTGGTGAATTAAAGTAACAATTTCCTTCCAAAACAGCTAAATCTGTACATTGTTCAGACATGTTCCCACTTAAAAACCCTTATGGGGATGAACAACGAGGAACAACTTTTGGGTAGAGGGGGGCCCTTGGCGATAACTGGCCCTAAGGCCTTTGCAAGTTATATTCTGTCCCTGGGTGCATGTTCATTAATTGTTTATATTTCATTGAACAATCAAGGAAAACATTGTATAAACCCTTTACAATAAAGATCTGTAAAGTTATTTGTATTTTTACAAAATTATCTTTAAAATACAGTGTCCTGAAAAAGGGATGTTTATTTTTTTTGCTGAGTTTATATATATATATATATATATATATAATCTCAAATCACTTTATTGTCACACTACTGTGTACACGAGTGTAACAGTAGGTGAAAGTCTTGTGTGCAGTTCCGAGCAACATTGCAGTCATGACAGTGGCGAGACATATACCTGTTTACAATAAACAACATATTTACACAACACAATTTACATATCAAATGTACATATACTTACACAACACAATACTAATATACAATGTACAGTAAACAATACACACAATATAGAATACACATGCAATAAAAATAAAAAATAAGAGTAAATAAAAATATATATGCAGTTGTTATATTGTGGAGAATATAATTGACAAGTCCAGTGTGAAATAATAAGATGAAGATTAATAAAGTGCTGTGCTGATTGTTGATCGTGAGAGATCAAGTGTTCAAAAGTCTGATTGCTTGGGGGAAGAAACTGTCATGTAGTTGGCTGGTGCGGGTCCTGATGCTGCAATACCCTCTGCCTGATTTAAGCAGTGAGAGCAGACCATGACTCGGGTGGCTGGAGTCTCTGATGATCCTCCAAGCTTTTTTCACACACCGCCTGTTATATATATGTCCTGGAAGGAGGGAAGCTCACCTCCGATGATGTTTCTGGCAGTTCCCACCACCCTTTGCAGGTCTTTGCGGTTGTGGGCAGTACTATTGCCGTACCAGGTGGTGATGCAGCCAGTCAGGATGCTTTCTACAGTGCTGGTGTAGAACCGTGTGAGGATGTGGTGGTTCATTCCAAACTTCCTCAGCTGTCTCAGAAAGAAGAGGCGCTGGTGAGCCTTCTTCACAACGGCCTCAGTGTGGACGGACCATGTGAGTTCCTCAGTAATGTGGACACAGAGGAACTTGAAACTGCTGACTCTCAACCGGTGCTCCATTAATGGTGATGGGGCTGTGTTCTCTTGTCTTTCCTCCTGAAGTCCACTACAAGCTCCTTGGTCTTACTGATATTGAGGGAGATGTTGTGCTCCTGACACCAGCGTGTCAGAGTTTGCACCTCCTCTCTGTAGGATGTTTCATCATTGTCAGTGATCAGACCTACCACTGCCGTATCGTCAGCAAACTTAATGATGGCATTGGAGCTATGTGTTGCCACATAGTCATGTGTGTACAGGGAATACAGAAGTGGACTGAGAACACAGCCCTGCGGGGCTCCAGTGTAGAGGGTCAGTGATGTGGAGATGTTGCTGCCCATTCTAACCACCTGACGTCTGCCTGACAGGAAATTCAGGATCCAGCTGCACAGCGAGCTGTTTAAGCCCAGAGCCCGGAGTTTCACATCAAGCTTGGAGAGCACTATGGTGTTGAATGCTGAGCTGTAGTCTACAAACAGCATTCTCACATATGTGTTCCTTTTTTCCAGGTAGGAGAGAGCAGTGTGTATTGTAGATGCAATGGCATCATCAGTGGAGTGGTTGTTGAGGTAGGCAAACTGCAGTGGGTCCAAAGTGGTGGGCAGCACAGAGCAGATGTGATCTCTGATTAACCTCTCAAAGCATTTGCTAATGATGGGGGTCAGAGCAACAGGACGCCAGTCATTTAGGCAGGTGATTTTGGCTTGCTTCGGTACAGGCACAATGGTTGACGTTTTGAAGCATGTGGGGACTACAGACAGGGAGAGGGACAGCTTGAAAATATCCGTTAAAAACACCAGCCAGTTTGTTCGCGCACACTTTGATGTGGCCCGGAATTTACAAATGTTCACCCGTCGGAAGGATCGGGTTACATCCGCAACAGAGACGGAGAATGAACCAACCTCTGTACTGTCGGCCGCGAGTGCGCTCTCCACGAGGGCGGTGGTGTTGTCCTCGAAACAAGCATAAAATGTGTTAAGCTCAACCGGGAGAGAGGCAGAGGTGTTCACGGCAGAGTTTTTATTCCCTTTGTGGTCCGTAATGATGTTAATTTCCTTGCCACATACTTCTAGAGTTGGTGGTGTTGAACTGTCCTTCAATGTTGTGCCTGTACTGGCGTTTGGCTAGAGTTACGGAGGGCTTGTTTATGCTCCTCCGCGTTCCCGGAATTAAAAGTCCACGCATTAAGTGCTGCGCGGACATCGCCGTTAATCCATGGTTTCTAGTTGGGGTAGATCCGTATTGTTTTGGTTGGCACAACGTCCTCTATGCACTTCCTGATGAAACTCGTTACACTATCAGCGTAAACCTCTGTCGTCATCAGAGACGGACCGGAACATCTCACAGTTCGCGAGATCAAAACTGATTGGTCCGACCATCACTGGATCGTTCTGAGGGTGGGTGCTTCCCGTTTCAGTTTCTGCCTGTAAGTGGGCAGAAGCAGAACAGAAGAGTGGTCTGATTTGCCAAATAGTGGGCGGGGGAGGGATTTGTAGCCATCCCGGAAAGGAGAAGAGCAAAACCCGGTCCCCTCGTGGGGTCCTGGCATTCATGTGGATGTTACTTTGACACATACCACCTACCAAAAGATTGTTGCAGACCACGTAAACCCCTTATGGCAACGGTATCCCTGATGGTAGTGGCCACTGAGATTTTTTTTTTTTTTTTTTCTCAATTTCTCCCTTTGTGTTAAAGATGTTGTAAGCGATTTTAGCCTTTCTACTTCCACAAGACTGAGCCATTGGATTAGCCACGCCCCCTCTTTCCAAAACCCTGCACTCCAAAAATACCAAATGAGCTTTTTTGAAAATGATGTGCAGAAATGGTTGTTTAAAAATAACAGCTGCAAAATAGTGCCCTCAACTGACAACTGTTATGAACAACATGTAAAAATGGCAGTAAGACTCAATAATTTGCGGCAACTACAATACTATGAGAATGTACAAAATGAATGCCAGGCAGAAAGCGTCAGAGAACGTGGCCCGTGGACACATGTTTGTTTGCTGTTTACAGAGTCTAGAGTGGTCACAGTCTTGTGACACAAATATCATTAATATCTTTCAGGGAGTAGCAACATTTAAGAAAAAGAAAGTCATATAGGGTTATAACAACACATGGGAAAGTAAACAATGACTTAATTTTCATTTTTTTTGGTGTACTCCCTTTTAAATCATGTTGTTTAAGTCTTATGGCTATACTTTCACAATAGCGAGTATTGTAACATTTAAGGATTGGCCCCATTCACTTCAATTGTAAGTGCCTCACTGAAACCCAGAAAAAGAAAAAGACAGGCAAGTCAAAATTCATTTTTATGGTAATCAATATTATGCAACAAATGCTGTCAATTGAGCTTAATTTGTATTGAACCCGGAATATGCCTTTAGGTCATGCATTAGATATTTTTATATTACTTTTGTATTTAAAAAAGTGTGTGGGTAGGCTAATTCTCTAGAGCCATATTTATTTTAGAGCAGCACCTTCACACAACACTGATGCTGGAATGCAACACTGACTTTATCTAATGTGTTGTGAATGTATTTGCTCTCCATACAGACATTTTGTATTTGTCAAAGAATTGTTTTAGTTCTGTGAACCTGGGCTAAATTGATTATCGATTTGAATAGCAAATCATTTTGTGATGAGGAGGAGGGCGGGGCCCCCAATCGGGCTAATCAGCCGAGGAGAGCGATAAATGCAGTTGGATGCGGCAGTTCGGGATTGAGAGAGTCAGTGTGTGCGTTTGTGTTTGTTTAAGCTAATGTTTCTCATTAAACATTATTATGATGGTTTGTCCAGTTCCCGCCTACTCCTTTCCCAACCTTAACCCTTTGTTACACATTTATTATGCTTTTATGTGAATTGACTTGTTAAATTGTTCTCCATGCATAAAGATCCAGAAAGTGATCCTGGCTCTTGGAGACTACATGGGTGCAACATGCCATGCCTGTATTGGTGGGACCAATGTGCGCAATGAGGTCCAAAAGCTGCAGGCGGAGGCACCACATATTGTAGTAGGAACCCCAGGCCGTGTCTTTGACATGCTCAGTCGCAAGTTCCTCGGTGAGTGCTGTTTGGGATCTTGTATTTAATCAGTATTTAACTTAAAGTTTCTGTTCACATTCAAGGGATGATTCACCAAAAAATTTAAATTCTGTTATCTACTCGCCCTCCTGTCGCTCCAGTCCAAACCCATAAGATTTTGTTTTTCATCCATGGAACACAAATATTTAGCAAAAGCACTGGATTTGAGAGAAATATTACAAAGCTGCCCAAATTGTCCAGTTTATTTTAAGTAATCCGATAGTTTTGTGTTAGGAACAGACTGAAATGTAATCCATTATTTACTGAAATTCATTCCTCCAGCTCACTGAATTCAGGTTACAAGGAGAGCGCTCGCAAAACTTCATGGTATCTCACGTCTCATGATGCACAAGGTTTGAATTTGTAAAAGCGTTAATGTCATTTTAGAGCAAGAGGGCAAGATTTTCATCAAAAAATTATAATTTTGGTCTTTTTCACACTGAGCTCTATTGGATGGCTTCATAACACTTGGAATGTAGCACACAAGTCAGATGGACTACATTTATGGTGCTTGTTTGGCACTTTTACATTACTTTGATGGAGCTTGACAGCCACATTCAACTTGCAGTGAATGGAAAAGAGCATCGTGAATATTTCTCCTTTTCTGTTCAATGGAAGGCAAAAAACAAAATCATTCAGGTTTGGACCGACATGAGGGTGAGCATATGACCGTTTTCATTTTGAGGGTGAACTTCTTTTTAACTCCCACCAACTTAATTGCATGTGTTAAAAATAGTCTTCGGTGATGTATGATTAATTGTATTAATTTCTATTCCAGCTTCAAAGTACATTAAAATGTTTGTGCTGGATGAAGCTGATGAAATGCTGAGTCGTGGTTTTAAGGACCAGATCTACGAGATCTTCCAAAAACTTGGTACCAGCACACAGGTTAGATTACGAAATGGGCCATGTTTGCTGTTTGTGCTGTTACTGGGAGAATGCTAATTTTTTCATGCTTAACTGTATTTGTGTTGTCGAGAATCTGCTTTTGACAACATAAAGCACTCAGGGCAGCATAAACTATGTGAACATTGCATGTTGTTGCTTCTTTCAGTCAAAGCTGATTTCCACCACCTCCTATTATTCTATTAAGATTGGGAGGGTGTTCTGTAATATTATTTAGCCTTTTAGGACACCAAGCTTTATTTGAGAGGTCACTGATTTCTTTGTTGATAACAGTGGCTAGTTAGATGAATAGGCCAAAGCATGAAGGTGTCATTCTGTCATTTGTCCTCTAGGTAGTACTGTTGTCAGCCACAATGCCCGCAGAGGTGCTGGATGTCACTACTAAGTTTATGCGTGAGCCTGTGCGCATTCTGGTGAAGAAAGAGGAGCTCACTCTAGAGGGTATTCGCCAGTTCTACATCAACGTTGAAAAAGAGGTACAGTGCTGAGAACCTGATATGACTGTCTGTCTTATATTGGGATTGTTTTTTGCAAAGCAGCACGAATACATTCATGGGTATCATGCACATATTTTGCCCCCCCCCCCCCTAAAAAAACAACCCAGTATCCCACAATTTTTTTTAATAAAACGATTACGTTTGCAGCATTTGTCAATAAATGTGTATCAGTAATTGTTATATTGGGTTAAAATTTTTGAGGTGGAATGCATGTCTGACACCTTTAGGTGGTTTCACTTTTTTGTGATCTTCCCACCTCTTTTGTGCAGGCATTTTCCATACACAACACGAGAGGTGGTGCAAAAGGCGCCAGCACAAACGCATCGAGACCCACAACTGCTTCAGCTCAATAGAGTGAAAACATGTAGCCTATCTCGGAAAGAGGCAATTTCTCCATGAGTATATTATTTCTCCATAAAATAGTTTAACCGTGAGTAGAACTCAGGCTAAATGTGAAATCACTCACTCGTTCACTATTCCATATGCAGTGATTGCCATTTAATGCACTATATAGAGATCAGGGAGCGATTGATCAGATTAGAATGTGCCGAATACTGAAGGGACTGAATAAATAAAAGCTAAATGCTGGCTGATTGAAGTCAATGACACGCAGTAGCTGCTAAAAGATAACATATTTGTATTTTGCGCAGTGTGTGCCTTAAGCAGTCATGCAAGACAAGATGTAGATGTCTCATGAATGAGCTTGACAAGAGCTGCCGCCTCAATCCATTCAACTGCCTGTGGCGCCTTTCTTCCATTGAAAATATGGATCCTGTGGCTACTATGTAAAATCATTTTTATAATGACTGCAAAGGAGATAAAAAAATATAAAATAAGCCGCTGCTTTATTTAAACATGAAGAGAGTTTAAAGATGCAGCAAAACCTGTCAAATGCATTTCACCAAAGAAATAAATGGCGACTGATCAAACAAAAACATAGACATAATCTATATTCGACTATGAAACAAACTGATTGACTGTTCCAAAGAGATCAGGCATACAGTGTGTTCAGGATCTACACTCCATACCCCATGATGACAAAGCATATGTATTCAGACCCCTTGCACATGAAATTTAGCTCAAGTGCATCCCATTTCTCTGAATCATGTTTCTACACTGATTGGAGTTCACATGTGGCAAATTCTATTGATTGGACATGATTTGGAAAGGCCTGTATATACCTGTCTATATAAGGTGCCACAGCTGAAAATGCATATCAGCGCGAAAACCAAGCCATGTGGTCAAAGGAACTGCCAGCAGAGCTCAGAGACAGGACTGTGTCAAGGCACAGATCTGGGGAAGGCTACAAAAAAAAAATTAGGTGCATTAAAGGTTCCCAAGAGCACAGTGGCCTCAATAATTCTTAAATGAAAGAAGTCTGGAACAACCAGGACTCTTCCTAGAGCTTGCTGCCCAGATAAACTGAGCAATTGGGGAGAAGCGCCTTGGTAAGAGAGGTGACCAAGTACCTGATGGTCACCCTGGTTGAGCTCCAGAGATCATGTATGGAGATGGGAGAAACTTGCAAAAGGACAACCATCACTGCAACACTCCAGCGATCTTGGCTGTATGGCAGAGTGGTCAGACGGAAGCCTCTCCTCAGTACAAGATGCACCTAAAGGACTCTCAGACTATGAGAAACAAGGTTTTCTGGTCTGATGAAATTAAGATTTGAACCATTTGACCTCCATTCCAAGCATCATGTCTGGAGGAAACAAGTCACTGTTCCTCCATCCACCATCCCAACGGTGAAGCATGGTGGTGGTAGCATCATGCTGTGGGGGTGTTTTTCAGTGGCAGGGACTGGGGGACTGGTCAGGTTTGAAGGAAAGATGAACGCTGCAAAATACAGAGATATCCTTAATGAAAACCTAGTCAAGAGTGCTCGGGACCTCAAACTGGGCCAAAGGTTCACCATCCAACAGGACAATGACCCTAAGCACACAGCCAAGACAATACAAAGTGGCTTAGGGAGAACTCTGTGAATGTCCATGAGTGGCCTAGCCAGAGCCAGGACTTAAACCCAATCAAACATCTCTGAAGAGATCTGAAAATGGCCGTCCACTGATGGTCCCCATCCAACCTGACAGAGCTTGAGAGGATCTGCAGAGAAGAATGAGAGAAAATCCAGGTGTGCAAAGCATGTCGCATCATACCCAAAAAGACTTGTAAACTCTGCCAAAGGTGTTTCAACTAAGTACTGAGTTAAGTGTCTGAATACTTGTATATCAGTGACCTTCTACACCTTTACTCCCCCACCAGAGCACTTAGGTCTTCTTATCAAATTTTAATAAGGGTTCCTCGTTGCTGCTATAGATCTAAGGGTGACCGTGCCTTTTCTGTGATCGGTCCTAAAATCTGGAACAGTCTCCCTTTCCATGTGAGGTCAGCTTCCTCATTAGCAATTTTTAAATCTTCTTTAAAAACATATTTATATTCTGTAGCTTTTGAATAGATAATTGAATAGTTTGAAATAGATAAATACATGATGTTGTATTGTAAATGTTTTTATTTTATGTTTTATATATAACTTTTTTTTTTTAAATTATCTATAAAGCACAACTTCTGTTGTTTTTAAAAGCACTCTATAAATAAAGATTGACTTGACTTATTTCAGTGTGTTATTAAAGTTGCTTTGCCATTATAGGATATGGAGTGTAGATTGGTATGATTTTTTTTTTATTTTATTTTTTTAAGCATTTAGCATAAGGCAGCAACATAACAAAATGTGGAAAAAAATGAAGGGGTCTGAATATTTTCTGTATGCATTGTAGTTGGCAAATGTTAACTGCAGTGTAGTTGATGCAATTAATTTGTTTTATTTGCCATTTTCCATTGGTGCTCAACCTTCCCTGTGAGCGCGATCTCCAAAGCAGACACAGCACGCCGCCTATAGTGTAACATGTGACTCAATTGGACTGACAAAATTTAGACGTAAGAATAAAGCTTTTTTGCTACGGACATTTATTTTTACATTCAGTAATCGTTTAATTTACAGTTATTATCAAAGGTTTTTGGAATTTCAAATAATCCATTCAAAATCATCTTGGCTCAAAAATTTAAAGGGGCAAGTGCCTCGTCAGTCTGAATGGGCATGCTGCCTCTGAGTAAATTGTTGTGTGTGTATATATACATAAACAGTGGAATGTAGAACACAGAATTTTTCAGGGGTTTTAATTGGAAGTTTTGTGTATTCAACAATGTGTGTTAGTATATTGATTTTTACCATTGACTTATAATAGTAGGGCTGAATGATTAACCAAAATAAAATTGAAATCATGATATGACCCAGTGCGATTTTCAAACCGAGAGGGCTGCGATTTAATTAAATAAATTGTCTCAATGCAACAATATGCGCATGGCTGTTTTGTCTGTAGTGTGTAGTGCTTTCTTAAATACATGTAAACGGGATCGGTGTATTACACATGGTTTCATTTGGTTCTGTGCTCCATACACAAAAGTCTTATCTGTTGCCCTGATTGACATGTGCTCTGAGTTCAGTTAGGTGTGCTAACGTGCACTCAGCACATTATTTAAAGCACCCCAGATTTACTTTAATTGCACATTTGCGTAATTTCTCATACCTCTATGTTTGGCCGCTACCATTTACAATACACATTTAAAATAACCCCATAAGATGGGTTTTTGTTGACAGCAAGGCAGATGAGAACATTTCACTGCATTAAAACTGTTGTCAACTCAACTTCAAACAACATAAACTTCCGTCCCTTCAGTTTTCAAAATAAATTCTTCCACCAAAATAAAGGCTTGAGGGTTTACTGCATAGTAAGTTAAGAAATTATTAAATAAATGACTATTAAATAATAATAAATTATGATAGTAATAATGATCATTACTAATATATTTCTATAACAATGTCTTAACATTATTACAATAATATAAAATTCAAATTTACTTTGGTAAAAACAAAACAATTATGAATAGTGATTGTGATTTTTAAATTTACGTTGTTTCCTTTAGTCCACAAGAGGGAGCAATAAATACTTAAACCATTCAGCACTTTTATATTATTGCATAGAACATTACTATCCTGGCTGTTAAAAAAGAGCATTTCATTTTCAACTAATGTGCATAGTTTTAGTCGGTCCATATTCTGAAATGTTAAGTCAAAAGAAAAATTGGGGGGGGGGGGGGGGCGCTTCAATAGACAGTTCACATGGTGTTACACTTGCACTGATTCCTACTACTACAGACTCAATAAACGTGATAAAATGTGTGGATTGACGGTCTCCGGCGCGGAGGCATCTGAGATACCTCCTCCGCCACCCGGATTGAGTCACTACACCACCACGAGGGTATTGGGCATTACAAATTGGGGAGAAAAAAAATAAAAAGAATGTGATATATCTGAAGTGAGATAAAAACTGAAATCAGATGCATTAGTGGATTTTGTTTATACATTTTCTCTCAGCTGCATGAAGATATTAATTTGCTTTCTCACCTCACTAGCTTTAAATTTGGAATTTAGCTGGCTAACGAATGCATAAACGTGATCAGCTGGATATAAACTAATGAAAATAGATGGTAACAATCATGACATTTAAACATTTGGGTAGTGACATACGTAAAACGATATATTGGTCAACCTCTAGTATTTCAATTTTGGAGCTGTCACTTCTGTTAATAACCAATGCTGATACTCTTAAAATAGCCAACTATCAGCATGGGCAATATATTGGTATATCACTCATTTCTGCTGGTTATTAGTGTGGTGTTTCTAACCTAATTTGGTTTGTGGTGTTTTGTGTGTTTAGGAATGGAAGCTGGACACGCTGTGTGATCTCTACGAGACTCTGACCATCACTCAGGCTGTGATCTTCATCAACACACGCCGGAAAGTGGACTGGCTCACAGAGAAGATGCATGCCAGGGACTTCACCGTCTCAGCTCTGGTTAATTCTCTAATTAACATTCCTGAGTTTTACAGGAGGTGTTGATACAGATTGACACTTGAGGAAAGCATTTTTTAACATTTTAAATGTAGGTCAGTACTGATATGATCGAATGTTTTTGGATGTCAACAGATCAGAATTTCCTCTTATTTGCAGCAGATATCTAATAGAGAGCATGTGAATGGGTTATAAATTAAGATCTCAAACTTCAACATGTTATGGGGTACTGACTTTATCAATCAGTATTCAGGGAATATAAACTACTCCCCTTTCAGCTAAAGTCACCTTTTCTGAAGCTAATTTGCCAAAATTGTTTGTTAAACAATTCATTTTGTTTATTAAAATGACTTGTAAGCGTTACTTTAATCCTAAACTGAAAATATACATTTCGAACGACTGCTGACTTTCTCACCTTTTTCACCTCTTATGAGTTGGCATAAGAGTATTTTTGTTACTGTCACTGAAGTTAATGTCTCTGTGTTAATGTCTGTAATGTCAAGATGCGTATAGACTCATTCACATGTCAGAAATTGATAATTTCACTAAAGTAAACAAGCGTGCCAAAAACACTTGAACTGCTTTTTTTGTTGTAGATTTTTGGTTGCTATGTGTATCTAATTGTCCATGAACATTTTTTAGAATTTTTTTCTGCTCACTGATTTCTGATAACTGACATGTAATAAGACAATTTTCTCTTGTCTTTGCAAGCAGTAAGGAATACATAAACAGATACTAACTGGTGTGTCTTACTCTTCAAGCATGGAGATATGGACCAGAAGGATCGTGACCTGATCATGAGGGAATTCCGCTCTGGTTCTAGCCGTGTCCTTATTACCACAGATCTGCTGGTGAGCACATACATCACAACATCCCTCTTGCTTCATAAGTTGTCTTTTTATTCTGTGTGAATTCCACTCACCTGACTTCTCTAACTCTTTGGCACCCTCTAGTTCTTTGGAGTAGTAATAGAATCCAGTATAGAATGTGAGACTGTGTTCCACTATGGCTGGGTCATTCTATACTGCCCCATTGCTGTAATACAATCCACACAAGACACAAATATAGGTTAATTGTCAATGCAATTGCCAGTGATTGTATGTGGGAAGAGAAAACAGAACACTTGTGAATGCTTGTGTTAGGGTTCCTGTAGCTCACTTGGAAGAGCAAGGCACTAGCAACACCAAGGTCCTGGGTTTGAGTCCCAGGGAACACAAACTAATAAATGTATACCATTAATGCTCTGTAAGTCGCTTTGGATAAGTCTCAGTTTATTTGGATATGTAAATGTTGTCTCAGTGTGTTGGTTCTTATTTTCTTGCACATCTCCAATTTCATTCATAGGCCAGAGGTATTGATGTCCAGCAGGTGTCTTTGGTGATCAACTATGACTTGCCAACCAATCGGGAGAATTACATTCATAGGTCTGCGTTTGGCATATCACTCTTCGGATCATTTTATAACCTTGATTTTAAAAACACTATTGCATTGATCCTCTGTAATTGGTCTTTATGAAGCAATGCAGTCATATTTCCAAAACTCAGTAATTACAATTTTTTTTAGTTTTGACCGAAATTGGGTCTCTTAAACTATGATCTGTCCTGTGGCCTGACTAGTTTGGTTCAGCTTCAGTAATCTGTGATATCGTTCTCAGGATTGGGAGAGGAGGCCGTTTTGGCAGGAAGGGTGTGGCTATCAACATGGTGACAGAAGATGACAAGCGTACGTTGCGGGACATCGAGACCTTCTACAACACTACCGTAGAGGAGATGCCCATGAATGTGGCTGACTTGATCTAGAGACCTGGTCTAGAGAGACCCCCTCTCTCCAGCCTCACAATCTCTCACTCTATATTCTAGTTTAAGCACTTTGAAATGGAGTAGGGAGCATGCATCACCCCTCTCTTTCACAATCAGATACTATTGATTTCATCTTCCCCTAAATGTATCTATAAGAGAATTTTATAAACCTCAGGTGCTGAATGTGCATCTTTTTGTCTCATCCATCCCCCATGATAAACATTGTAAAGTATGTTAAGAGCAGTATGTTTAGGCTCTCAATTAGTCATCTTGGGCTGCTTATTTAGCTGTGAGTCCTAAGGGTTTTGAATGGATAGTTGGACTACAGTTAATGTTTTTACCAGCTTCCTTTATTAATGTCTTAAACCAGGTGGTAAAACTGCATTGACTTTTAGATCAGTGGTAAGATTTTAAAGTTTTTTTTTTTTTTTTTTTAAGAACCAACTAGACTGTGAAGTAGCTACACTATTTGTTGTAAAACTATGTAAAGGAGCTGTTTAATCACACTTGAATGGTAAATGATACAAAATGGATGAGTATTGTGGGCTTCCTGGATATAGATATATGGAAGTCATTGCCAAGATGAATTTGACTGCAGTTATGCAAAAAAAGAAAAAGTGAAATGGACAAAAAGTCTACATTTAAGTTATTTATGTATTTTGTTTTTGGTAAGGGGTGGGAGGGGGCTCCAATAAAGATGCAGCCTAATTCATCAATTATGCATGTTTGACTGTTTCCTTTCTTTCTTATTAAATTGTGCAATTTAGATTTATTACAGCGCAATAAGGGCAGAGGTGACCTGTTCCTTGCCAAACCGTTTTTTAATATGAATAAATGTTGGTTGGATCAAACAAATTATTGAATTCCATTTTGAATCTGAATTTGTTTAGTTCAAAATACTAATTCTTTAATTGGCATGCATACAGCAAACCTTCAAATTAAACACCATTAGTTTGAAAATATAAATAATAAAATTAAAGTTATTGCTCATTTTGAAAACATTTAAGTCAACCCACAAATATGTCATATCAATTACAACATGCTGTTTATCTATAAAGAATGAATAGGCCTTTTTTATGCTAAATTTGCAGAACTTACATAAATCTTTTATGTAAATTGTTGTATTAATTGACACAATTTGTGTACATATGAATTCATGAACAATTTACTGTCAAGTTCTGTCAAATGTCATACATGTAAACAAAATTTACATTTGATAAACCCTCTGCCTATAACCGAAATCAAGAAAAAAAAACTATATTTATCGTATAGTCAGTGCTGCAGTGCAGTTGTCTTCACACATTTGGCTCTCATAATTAACCAATAAATTACATAAAGAGATTGTACAAGAAATCTGAGAAACTGTAATACCTGCATTCAACACTAGAGGGTGACTCTGCCAACTCTTTCAGTCAACAAGCAACAAATACAATTGCAATAGTTTCTAAAGGTAAACAGGATTTAAGGAAGCATATGGCTTTAAAGTGTTTTGCAGTAATGAACGATACTACTTTGAAAAATCGGCAATGAACTTCAAATTACTAAACAATTTCAATCACATTTCGTCTATCTGTGGCACCTTACCATCCTGCTACAGTTTTAACACTTTCTCGCACAGTGTTGGTGGCCTCACCAACTCCCCTCACTGCACCCTAACTCTCCTCCCCAACCCCCCCTTCCCTGGCCACAGTGTTTGTGGGGCATTGTGATTTTGCAAGTGAGAGGCTCGTAAAGGACTGGCTGTGCTACCGGGCAGTGTGATGGATGGAGGGAAGGCCGCAGACTCCATTTACATGAGAACAGAAGCCGAAGAGCGTCTGAATAGAGGGGCTTTCAATCTGCTTGTCATTGAAAAAGCTTAAGAACTTTCTCCAGCGACTAATCAACCCCCTCCTCTGCCTCTTTCCTTCTTACTTCTTTCTTCTCAACCCCCTTTTTCCCCCTTGCTGTCTCTCCAGCTTTTCTTCCACCACCGTCCTCCTCCCCTTCCTCTGTCCATCACTCTTTCTTTTCTCTAGAACCCCCCCTTACTTTATTTCCCTCTCGCTTTTTTCTCAGACCATCCAATCTGTCATTCTGGATCTCTGCGTCTATTGCACGTATGATGTTTGGCTTCTTTCAGGCATTCTCTGGACTCTCTGGCTCTCTCTTACGAGGCCCCCACTTAAATTTTGATTTGATTGTCGACACAACACCAGGAGACATCAATGTGTTTCCTCTTTATTCTCCGGCTCTTGCTTATAATGAGACTGATCCCATACATGAGAATGACTCATGCACAATAGGTGTGGCACACTCCATATTCAGCCTCCACATAAAGTAAGGTTAATTGTATAATAAGTGTGTGACAATGACTAGCAACAATGGCTCGAGTCAATATTGATGCCGTACAGTGGAGTTTGTAGAGTCGGGCTGAGAGCCAGCAGAAAACAGGACCTCACGTGTCGGGCACAAGATTTTAGCCATTTTGCTTTGATTTAAGGTATTACCACCTGTTGCTCATCTATGGGATTTTGCCATGTTTAATGGGCCATAGATTTCAATCGTTTAACATGCAACAAGGCTAGACGCGCCAGACGCAACAGACTGATCAAATGGGAGATTCAGGTTTTACAACCCCCAGTCTAAAACAAAGACAGTTTACAGTTGGTTGGTTTCACACCTTACAACACAATTTGCAGATAGACTTACTTTTCATATTACATCAAACAGCATCCAAGTACCAGCATCCTTTTGTGCATTATTCTTGCAGTATTCTCTAGAAGTTTAAGTCTCCATTAGCCAAAACATTTTTCAGTTACCACAACATGTTGTCAATCATTAGACATCTTGTCCAGTCTCACACAGGCATGTGGAATAACTTACCCAATTATTAAAAGTCTGTCATCATTTACTCAACCTCATGTTGTTGCAACACTATATGACTTTGTTTTCCTCTGTGGGACACAAGGATATTCACCATTCACTTTCATTGTATGGAAAGAAGGTGCAACAAAAGTAAATGTTGACTGAGACTAACATGTTTCCTTGTGTTCCACATAGGAACTACGTTAAGTCTAGTAAGTTTGTATTATTAGGTGAAATAATCCCTTTATATGTTTGTTTATTTGTATGCAATAACACTTCAATTTAAATACAAATAGTTATCTCAAATTGTAAAAAAATAAATAAATAATTTACTCAAGCTTAATTTTTACAATTCTTACTAGTTTTAACTAAGTTACCATTACTCTCTAAACCCTAAAGTTGTCGTTAATAAAAACATTTAAGTGGTCCTAATTAAACAGTTACTTGAAATATCACAAATATATACGTTCTTTAAACTTTGGCTTTGAGTAATACTAACTCTTCAGCTTTAATAAATTATGTATGTTTGGTCAAAACAAGGGAACTTATGTATAAAAATAATAATTGTTATTTATACATGTATATACTTTTAATTCTTATGACTATTGTTGTTGTTTTGTTGTTAGGGTGATTAGTGTTACTGCTGGTGAACTTAGAGCCTGTTAAATTTAAGCGATTCTTATATATACTCGATTGTACAAACATTCATATTTATGTGCACTAAAAAGCACTGAGAAGTATAAAATGTGCCATATGGCTAACATGGAGTCCAGTCATAATTTCCCTTATACTGTGAAAGTGCTATTACTCAATTTTAATAATTAAATAAAAACAATAATACTTTATTCACAGATGGGTTAATTTGGCTTTTTACTTCTAACTATGTAACATTACTTAAAAATCAATGATACTTTATTCGGAGAAAAGTCCAGTTTCCTTGAGCCAAATAAGTATGTTTCCTTAAAAAAAAGTATTAAAATATAAAGCAACCTATTGCATACTAATAGTTAACTGGTAACTGTTCATAAATAGACAACATTTTTCATAAGATGTTATAAGGACCATAATGATGTAATTATTATAACAGTTTAATGTAGGCCTTATAGGAACATTCAGTTGATCTGTTATTACAAATAAATCTCAAATGGGGGGGGGGGGGGGGGTTGTCACATTTTATACTGATGGTCAATCCTAGTCGCTGTGTTTGGGGATACAGTGTGCACAAAAGAAGTGTGAAGTGATGCCCATAGAAACTAATGTGTATGCCTTAAACGTGTGATAAGGAGTGACTGCTCACACCTGCAGTCATTAGAGAAGACAGCCCACTGAGGTGAAATGCATTTCCACCATCATGGCATCATGGAAGATGACTAAAATAGAAAGAATGAAAAACCACCCCCCAAGTTTTTCCCCCAACAACGAAAAATTCCTCATGTAAATTTAGGTTACTAGGTATTTTGTGTTTTAATAATGTATATCTCAACACAGTCTGAATTTGCTTAAGTGTATCCATCAACTATAAATCCAACAGTCTATAAAATCTATGTTCAATCAGAATGAGCTTTATTGCCAAGTGTTCTCACATACACAAGGAATGTATTTATTTTTTGGTGATAGCAGAAACAAGTGCACAGAGAACATTACAGTGAGTCAGAATATAAAACAAAGTAAGAGTATAAATAGACATACAAATAAAAGGACATATAACAGAATGGCATATGTAAATGTGAAAGTGGTTATATATGTGCAAGGTAGAGGTATGTACAGTTATTGAATTAAATATGTGAATTTACATTATTTCACTATGGGGGAATCCTGAGGCAGTATACTTGTTCATGAGGAAAATGGCCTGAGGGTAAAAATGCATTCATTCTTAAAACCATTTTTCAATTTAGTCAATTCCACTTCAAACAATAGCAATAGACTGAGACAATAAAAGGGTCATTTTTACAGGTCAGGTGTCTCTATTTGACTATTTTGTCTTTTTTCTTTTAGAGGTATTTAAAATGGAATTGCCTCTATTGCGACAGCTTTTTAAAACCTGACCCTGTAATTTCCATTAAAATAGTTTGTTCTCTTTATTGTAAGTCGTTGTATTGTAAGTAAGTCAGGCTACCTAAACAAGCATCATATGACAACATCTAAATGAAATGTTTTTATCCAAGTCAAAAATATTACTTATTATGACTGAATCAACCCTCAAGCGACAAATGCTATTTTTCAGGGTCCAGTAGATATGTTCTGCCTCAATGTAATTGTAAAACATATTTCATTCAACTGACATTAAATCCAAATGAATGTCTGTCCAAAAGCTTCCCTTTTCAACAGGCAAAAGTGCCTGAGATAGCTGATGTTGTATTGTTAGCATAAGTATAAGTAGTATGTGAAATATGCGAATGCATATCAGTGTGCACATTTAGGTCACACTTTACATTAGTGGTTGATTTTGCTGTGTATTTACACAAATACTGACCAGGGTCGGAAATGAATTAGTGTCCTGGGCAAAAATGGCACAGAAAGTGCCTAAATGCCCCAGATATTTAAAACTGGGGGGTGATTTTCTGCCTTTCTGTTATCTAACATTTGATACATTTAATAATTTTCTATTCAAGGCCAATCTAGTTATGTGTTTAGACATAATAGTGATTCCATTAAAGAATTGTGCATAAATGGACAATACACTGTGGGTGATATGTTAGAAAAACATACTCCTTGAAAATCCAACTGCACGGAGCAAATATTGCCCTTTAATAACAACGTGAATATCTGACAGTGGTACTGACTAAAGGCCAACTAATTATTTTGTTGAGCTTCTTATTACATTTAATCATCATCTTTGCACACATCAACACATTATTATAGTATGTAATATTACACTTCAATACACTGTAATAGGCAACGTGTAACCGTATTTGGTAGGCTATTAGTTTCTAAAGTTGCAGGTGAAACAGAAACTCTTCTGCCCAAAACGGAATCCTCCTCCTGCTCGCCTCACCACATTCACCGCACCCCTTCTTTAGTGATGCTAATGTGGAGAGAAAGAAAGCAGCTGGAGGCGGACAGTGATGAAATTCTATTATCACTCAAGCACTGAAAGAGTTGCAGGCAAGACGCACAGTTTTAGCTCGGATCTGTTTTCGTTTTAAAGCAAACTACAGTTGTTTCAGAACTAGTTGATCGTCTTTAGACATATACAAACAGTCTTGGTTATACTTAGTGTCCGTTTCCCTTTCGTCTTTGGACATTTGTGTCAATGTATTAGGCGCGTAAAGAGGTAAAAGTTTTCATTACGCGGACACTGAAAGTCAGTGGATTTGATTTTAAGTCGCTCAACAGTTGAAAGTCTCTGTGGGCAGTTATGTACAGCATGCTGGAACACGATATGAAGTCTTCCGTGCCACTGACGCACCAGAGCGCGCAGGGAATGACACAGCTGAACGGTGGAGTAACTCACGGCGTGACTCATGGAGCCACCAAACCGGCTGTCAACAACCAGCAACCGAGTAGCGATCCTATGGACAAAGTTAAGAGGCCTATGAACGCCTTTATGGTCTGGTCTCGAGGCCAGAGGCGCAAGATGGCACAGGAGAACCCCAAAATGCACAACTCGGAGATCAGCAAGCGTCTGGGCGCAGAGTGGAAGCTGTTGACCGACGCGGAGAAACGGCCGTTTATTGACGAGGCCAAGAGACTTCGTGCCCTGCACATGAAGGAGTACCCCGATTATAAATACAAGCCCCGTCGTAAGACGAAACCGATGATGAAGAAGGACAACCCGGCTGCCAAGTATCCTCTATCCGCCGGTAACTTGCTGGCGGCAGCCGCTGCTCAAGGATCCGGGGGGAGCCCGAGGATGGACAGCTACGGCTGGGGTCACACAGGTGGCTATGCCGGCATGCAGTCTGATGCTTTGGGCTACAGTCAGCAGCTGCACCGCTATGATCTGTCTGCCCTGCAGTATCCATCTGCCATGGCCACGGCGCAATCATATATAAATGGCGCAAACTCCTACAAGTAAGTTCAGAATCTTTGTTTTCACAATAAAAGTGCATGCACTTGCACTGTCTACCTCAATATAGATATTTGTATATGCACATATTAAGACAGTCCTGAGCCAGTCTCTTACAACGTCTTTTTTTATTTCTTCTCTCCAGCCCTATGTCCTACAGCACCACACCACAGCAGCCCAGCCCAGTCATGTCCATGGTTAAACAAGACCAAGTGTCCCACTCTCCCACTGGAACCCACAGCCACCAGCGAGGCCCTTTACAAGGAGACCTGAGGGACATGATTAGCATGTATATCCCAGGTGGAGACACCACAGACAGTGGAGCACAGAGAGGCTATTCTAACATCCAACAGCATTACCTCACTGGTACAGCACCTCTCACTCACATCTGATGGGGAAAGTGTAATTACCTTCCTGTATTGAGTCTGGAGGCTTGTGGTGGGCCACTGCCGTGGGCTCACGTGACTTGATGTGCCGATGTAGATGCATGAACAGTAACAGTGGTCATCTTGATTTGTAAAGAAAAATGAGGGGTGTGTGGACACATTGCTGAACTAGAAAACCCAAGGCAGCTGACTTTTGGCCTTGTTGAAGTGCCTCAGATCATTGTGTGCAATGTGTGTCACTCATTGATGACATCGCATATTTTTCTAAGGTCCATGTCTTTGTTTTCTGCATAATGTTAAATAATTATTTCACAGTGACCACAGGCCTGGTGCACTGGTGTTGAAATTGCTCATAGTCGAGTGATAACATGGCACACTTTTTTTTCTGTAATTGATTAGTCAGTGGTTTTAGACAACCAGTCGACTGGTTAATTACTGTTTATTTGCATAGTTAAAACCTTATGCCATCTAGTTGATAACTGACTTTGAAGGCATACTGCAAACACTAAATAATGAAAGAAGGGAACAAATCAAGCACACATTCCCTCAGTCGCTGCTTGTCCTGATTATCTAAACACCTCAAAAAGTTACTTTTTAGCTTTCACACCATAAGACTGTAAACAAAGATTGTGCTGCTCTTCATTGTTTAGGTAATGCAAAAATATAAAATGCACAACGGTTTAGAGATTTTGTTTGTTTGATTTCCAACGTTAGTCTAGATACATTTATGCCCTGAGCGCGTCAACAGAATTTTGTTGCATTAAAAAGCGAACATGGACATAGAGATCCTGCTTAGAGGGATTTGACTGTATTTTCTATTAAAAAGAACAATTAATTCTCAACTCCTTTGAGAAATAGAAGATTGTGAATAGAAGTGTTGTGTAAAAGAGGGAAAGTCAAAACGTTTTGAATAATGTTCATTTGAAAAAAAAAATACTTGTTATAAGACTGTTTGACTAAGAATGTACTGTTGTGAAATGTTTTTTTTAATTCTTTTTTTTTTTAAAGCCCTTATAGTAAGGGTTTATAATCTTGTATGTGACTTGACAACCTTGATAGAAAAACAACGACAAAAATGTAATAAAGTATTTTATTATTTTTGTACACTTGTCTTTCTTTGTTCTCCTTATGTCCAAAATCCAAACAGATCTCACGTTAATGGCCGTATATGCTATTGTACTTTATAGAAAAGCTGTTTAAAGGCACATATAAGAAGTTAATGTAAGTGAATAATCATTTTCATAATAGAAAAATTGTTATTGGGTTGATTGTAATTCTTATAATGAATGCCTCAGCTATCTGTTCCTTCCCATATATAGACTACAGGCTAAATAATTTACAAATTCAATCAAACTAAGCTGAGCCATTATTGTGTCGTTCATATGTAGTAAATGCATTAAAGAAAGTAGGGCCCAAGTTCGTTTAATGATAAGATGACAGGTGTTGCTTTATTATGGCGCCACAACCTACACACTTTCACGCATTAGACAACAATGTGATAAGTGTAGTGAGCCTAGGCAGCCCAACCCAACACATCGGTTGCGAAATTACTGAAACAAGTTTTTTTTCTTTCCTCATTGTTAAACAAATCACATATGGGTTTACTTTACATGCACGCCCATTTAAAACCGGTCAGACATATTTAATTCATAGTTAATACGATAGCGTTCTCGGTTGCGATATTAACGCATTTAAGTCGATATGATTCATATCATTAGCTAAAACGCACCAAATGAAGCAAGTAAAGGAAACAATGAGTTTAGAAGGACATTGATTTGGGAGGGACAGGGTATTGGTGAGTGCCGGGGGGACACCTGACCTCCGTCACCCAACATCTAGAAGAAAGTGGACATCGATTAAAACTGATAAAAGTTAGGAGGATCAAAACACAGAGGTCGGAAGAATATCCCTCCCCTTTTCTCTCTTTTTTAATACTTTGCCCGCTCTTTTTTCAGGAGAGAAAGCGAGTGGCTGTCCGGGCCGTAATTGGCCGTTTCGGAGTTTCATTGTCCTGCGCTTTTGAGCACGCAGGTGCGCGCAGTTCTCAGCGCCTCTTATGCACGCCTTTGTTCTCCTTTCTCTCGCTCTCCCACCGGGCAGAAAATTAGCGTTGCATTGAGTGCCTCGTCTCCCCAGTCCCCTCTCTCAGCAGTCCCGAGCTTAACCCGCTCGCTGCTCCCCGCTATTCTCATGGTAATAGTGCAGTCAGGACCGGCTAATCGGGGGTGGAGGGGAGGGGAGGAATGGGGGAGATGGCAAGGAAGAGCTTTGAAAGGGGGATGGGAGTTATAAACATATAACACTTACACATATAAAGACAAATATACTGCGCTGGACCTATAAAGTCTTTTGCAGGAAGCTTGTATGGTGAAGAATAAGTCCACTTATCAGTAACAACTGCACTGTTTT
The DNA here is from genome assembly GCA_032164185.1 of Moxostoma hubbsi. Classification (NCBI taxonomy): domain Eukaryota; kingdom Metazoa; phylum Chordata; class Actinopteri; order Cypriniformes; family Catostomidae; genus Moxostoma; species Moxostoma hubbsi. The sequence continues at coordinate 7,368,538 of JAVLUX010000215.1, forward strand.
AAATATTTTTAGAGGAAATATGTCTAATTAAAACGATATATGAATGTTTAAGTAAACAAATAAATACAATTAAAACGTGAAATGAATTAAAAAATAGCATTATTATAAAGAATATAATTACAAATGTGTTGTGTGTTTCTTAATGTGAGAATCCAGAAGTTTGGGATGTGTACGAGGGGTGGGAGATACATGAAAACATTAAGAATATCATCAAATTTGCTTTTGATTAACTAACATTTGTTTTGGTATTAACATCTTATTTTCTGAATTAATCAGTTGGCAAACTCCAAAATTGAGTGAGCAGTATGTGTGTGTGTGTGTGTTTAAAGTGTTGGTGTGTGTCTGTGTGGGGGGTTCAGTTGAAGGGGGAACCAGATTTTCTTGCTGAAAGCAAAACATCTCCTAGCAACAAACAGAGGCTTCCACAGGTTGTTCCCAAAGCAACAGCAGTTCCCAAATACCCCAAAACTCACCCCACACCCACCAGAGAGAGAAAGACTCTATAGATTTCCAGTTGAAAACATTTAAAAGTCCAAGGACTCGCTCAGACAATTTGGGAAACTACTGTATCTTTTCTTAGACGCATGTGGCAAAATATAGCTTTTTGTTTTGTGTACTGTACATAAAAGTTAAGACACCAAAACCAAACAACAATTAACTAATTCAATACATTTCACTGAAAGATTTCATAATACCTTAATTTTGCCTTGATTTAAATTTTTAGGGTCACAAGAAAACAAAAGTGTGTTTAGGGTGAGCTTCAAAGGTTTGCTTTGTGTGAGAGAATGATAAAGTTGTATGTCTATTTGAGAAAACATCGCAAGCACTTTTGACAATTTATCACATGTGGGATATGAATGATCGATGTCTACAATTCAATTTTCACAATAGTTCAAATGCTAATTCTTGATATCTGCAAAGGAATTATACTAGTGAAAATGCTAATGTTTGATATCAGTAATAAGTTTGCACTAGTAAAAATATAATCAAATATTAAGATTTTTAGTTGTAATTCCATTGTTGATATGGGCTTTTGCACTAGTAACAATGCAATTATTGACATAAAAATTTTTGTTATGTGTATTTGTAATTGCTAATAGTAAGAAAATTGGAAAAATTGCTTTTTGAAGGAGTAACTGACAGATCATTGTGAAATTCTCTAGTGAAAATGCAATTGCCGATATCAATAATTATGTTCCATTTTGATATCAAGAATTATGTTTTTACTTGTGATAACCTAATTACTGGTATAGAAAATATGCATTTATGACTAGTAGTAATTCCAATGCTGATTTCAAGAATAAGCATTTCTGTAGACCCTAATGTTGTCATTACTGGAAAAATCAAGTTGTCTTAATTAAACAATACTTGAAAGATCAGGATTTTGGTTCATAACTCAAATATCTAAGTTCCTCAAACTTCTTTTTCTTAAAAATCCATTGACTTAAGAATTTAAGTGTTATTAGCTCAAACTATTGAGTATAGCACTGAGGCTATGGGGAATGCCCACAATGCCTCGTGCTTGAATAGATGTTATTAAGAATATTTTGTAGAATTATTTATGTTGTTTTTTTTTCAAAATGTTGTTTTGTGTGATGTCACCATTAGGGTGATTTGTGCCCCATTTGGTCAAGTTGGACACTGTTAACATGTGCAACTGAATTACAGGTGTCCATACATTTCTGTGGAGATATAAGTCTATTTAATGATTGACCTAGAATAAATTATAATCTTCATTATTTATGCTTTTATTTTGTGACCAAAATTTTAGTCCTTCCAATTAAAATAATTAAGTTGAAACAACAACATTTCAATGGCATATCTGAGATAAGTCTACTTAAGTTAGTGAACTTCATAAGTTAAGTTAAGTAAACGTAATTACACAATTTTTGGAGAAGTTATTACTTAAATTAATTGAAGGAACGATTTTACTCAATCAACTGAGTAGTCAACTTATTATGGTTTTCAGTGTATTGAAAATGGAAGATATATTTATAATTCATATCCTATGCATGATAAAATTTCGAAAGGTAGAAAATATGAACCAGAGTGGGTTGAAGTTTGGCTCTACATGCGTGTGTTTGTGGATAGGCAGGACAAAGTTTCTATGCTCCAGTTCAGAGCTACAAGAGAAAGCAGGACAAACAGCATACTTCTGCACAGCAGATGCTTGAATGTCACCTACAACACCATTATGGTTGACTTGCACACTCAAACAAAACAAAAAGCGAGAGAGACAGCAAAGTAATGCAGGTTTGTCTGTGCATGTGTCAAATTGAAGGTGTGGTGAGGGGTGTGTGCTTTTTTCATGGGAGAGTGATATAACAAACATTTGCCACCAAAGACTTGTGCAAGAAACTAAACACATGACCTACAAAAACCTTCAAATAACGTGCAGAATGTCGTAACAATTTTCATAACTAACGTCACACAGCAACCCTGCTGTTAGTGAGTCAGTATCAGTAGCATGTTAATTATTTCAGCTTTCCCCTTGAGGATCAATCATCTCAGAACATAAGAGACTGTAAGCGATGATCAAGATGACACTTATTTGAGTATATCAAAAACTGAAAAAAGACCAACTATACAAAATTCTTTGATCTTGTCTTCTGTAAATGTAAAAAAATAATAATAATGAGCTTTAGAGGGGCCTGGGTAGCTCAGCGAGTATTTAAGCTGACTACCACCCCTGGAGTCACAGGTTCGAATCCAGGGTGTTCTGAGTGACTCCACCCAGGTCTCCTAAACAACCATATTGGCCCAGTTGCTAGGGAGGGTAGGGTAACCTCTCCATGGTACTATAATATGGTTCTCGCTCTCGGTGGGGCACATGGTGAGTTGTGTGTGGATGCCACAGAGAAGAGCATGGGCCTCCATACGCGCTATGTCTCCATGGTAATGTGCTCAAAAAGCAACGTGATAAGAGGCACAGACTAACGGTCTCAGACGCGGAGGTACCCGGAGCCACCAGGACTGAGTCACTACACCACCACGAGGACTTAAGGGTGCATTGGAGATTGGGCATTCCAAATTGTGAAGAAAAGGGGAGAAAATTAAAAAAAAAAATATATATATATATATATAAAAGTAAATAAAAAAATGAGCTTTAAATCAATGAAATCCTCAGATGTAATTTAATTTATTAAATACAGAAAAATATTAATATTTCACTCTATTCTGGTTCAAGTCTCCACAAGAAGCAATGCAAAAACTACGGAAATGAGCGATCTAGACAGGGAACAACAACCATTTAAGTGTTACTTGGAGTAAAAATTAGTTCAGGCTCAACTTGTGCAATTTTTGGATGCCATAACCACTAGAAGTAGTTAATGATATCAACGTAACTAACCTCGGGCCATCGATTCATGTCATCTACTGTACTCAGATGAGGCACTGTCAAAAGATATTGTTCATGACAGTAAAGTAGTGGCACAATGGAGCCACATGTTTTTTTATTTGGGTAAACGTCACAATAGCATACGCTGAAACAGGTGAAAAACACAGACGAAAACAGGATTCCATTATGTATCATGGAGCCATTTTGCATTAAAAAAAAGGTGAATAAGTAGAGTTTAACCAATTCGCACGTACAATCAAACAAGTGTGATTACTCTAAGCTGGGGCCAGAGGTGTACGATCAAACCAGTGCGATCTGCATTCGTGCTCCTCTTTACCAGAAAAGCTGGAACGGTTGTTATGATGAACCAGCTGCTCAAATAGTCTTTTCAACATCACAATAGCTTATTTTTTTATGTTACAAACATTCAAACAATCACTAAATAAAAGATAAGCCATTACCGTCAGAGCTGACTGTTTTGATACTGCGATGTGGCCATGTTTTCTGAAGTCAAACAAAAATTACAGAAATCCATCTGTTTAGCGAAATTCTAAACCACTGCTCCCAGTGGCTGAACCAGGAAGTGTTGTTGAGGTGAAATGTCAACAGGGTGGCACCAAAAGTGAAAAAAAAAATATATATATATTTTTTGGTAAATTATGTAATAGTCAACAGGAATGCATTTGTTATTAACCATATGCCCTAACCTAAACCCCAAACCAAAACCTAACCATTAGTGGAGTAAAAATGCAATTTTAGAGCAAAACTACAACCTCTGAATCAAGCTAACCATTGGCTGTGTCTCATTTGGAAGGCCTCGTCCTCCGGAGGTCGCATTTGTCGGCCGTATACGTCATCAAAGCTGTCTCATTTCAGGGTAGGACACATCGAATGCAGCCTTCGAATGCGACCTTCCACAGGAATTCGGAAGGTGCATGATGTGTATCCTTCGTGGGCACTCACAACCCACAATTCTTTGCTTCAACAGAAATGTCTAAAAAAAATAAAAATACGCCAATTTGCCCGTAAATATGATGTTCAAATGCAAGGAATGTTAATTCCCAAGTTGAAGTATATAAGATTATATAATATGTATAATTATATTCATATATAATTAAAATAAAGTAGTAGACTAAAAGTACACCTGTAAAATCTATTTTTTAATTTCTTTTCTCTTTACATCTTTATAAATCTCCTAAAATTTACCCCATACATTTTCTTAAAGGGACTTTGTTCCCCTCTCACTCAAAGCGCTCACGCTTGTTAAAGAGTGGTGTGATGTCATAGCAACCATGTTAAGTTCTGTTTCCGTTCGTCCTATGAAGGCGGTCTCATTTAAACGAGGCTTGTTTAAAGGAGGACACTCGGTATACTGCAGCCTTCAAAGGACACGTCCTACCTAGCACGCAGCCTTCCAAACGAGACACAGCCATTGTTTCTGAGAAAACAATAACTTCCTGGTGTCCACAGGACCAGAACCCATGTCAGTAGCCCCAAGGGGAAAGATGAACATCTAAATTAATGCAAAAATGTCAGACGGTATGTCAGTCATTCAGTAGAAGGGGTTCGATTTTAGGGTACATCTTGTTAATTTCCTGTGATTATGTTGTTGGAGCATGAACATGTTTACTGCACTTTCAAGATCCCAAGAATATCTAGAAAAGGCTGCAATTTCAAACATCAGGCGGGTACAAACACAAGTGACTTCTTTCATTGTTCAAGTAGATTCTCTGTGATGTAACAGTACTTCATTCAGAGTAGTTTTTCAGTAGCCTACTCTTTTCACTACTGAAATTCAACTTCATTATTCAGAGGGCTTATCCTTTCTCCCGTTGCCTCTCTCTCTAATTCACACACACACACACACACACACACTGAGATATATATATATATATATATATATATATATATATATATGTGCTTTTGCCTGTATACCTGACAATTGCATTTCCTTGGAAAACTGGATTTGTTTTAGTATTTGTAACGTATACTACGTTTGCAATAAATGGTTTTAGTGGGAAACACATTACGATTACTATTTTAGCCCTTCCTACGAATCCAACCAGACCAGACCAACAAAAATGTAAGACATGTAGCAGATATGATGGGTGACAGGTGGCCTTTCCACACATTCTTTCTATCTCTCTCTATCTTATGCACTAGAGTACTATTTTTGGTAAACACATTATTTGCCAAAATCTTTGTGACCAAACAGGAGAAACTCAAAAGAAGGAGAGTGTGAATTCTGACATGCCACACTGAACTTCAGAGGGATTACAGCACTCAGATTTGAGTATTGATCCATTGCAGCTGTTCTTCTCAGAGAGAGAGAGAGAGAGAGAGAGAGAGAGAGAGAGAGAGAGAGAGAGAGAGAGATAATGGTGCTCCTTCAACTTTGTGTCAATAGGTGTTGGTATTTATTGAAATGAACAGATTTCGACATTTTTTTATCTTGTTTTATGAGCCACATTAAAGAGTTTTACTATGCCTTAATTTATTTTTTTTTGCTACTTTACAAATGCCTTTTATTTATAGATTTTGTTTTACCATTTCCTCAGACCCAGACTTTTAATCCAAAAGTATAAAAATCCATGATAAAAATCTTAATTATTACATGTTTAAAACTGAATGATCTAAATAAAGAGTGAAATCAGTTTCATATTTATTGTGTTTATTTTTAATTATACACCATTAAAAAAAAAAAAAAAAAAAAAAGTTACACAACACAAATTAAATATTGTAACAAATGCTTTGTCAGGTAACCTAAAATATGTCCTTTATAGGGTAACACCTAAATGAACTGGTTCTATTGAAGTCAACATGGCTAAACCAGCTTACCAGACTAAATTAGGTTACAAGAACAAAATACATTTTATGGGTTTGATCAAGTAAAAATAGATACCTAAGTAAATATTGCAGTTTATTTGGTGTAGTGAAAGTATGAAAAGTTTTTCAAGAGAGTCCACAGGGCCAAAAGTGCACCCAGAAACAAACAGAGAAACCCCTTTGCCTTGATTCATTCAAGTTTTATCTGCTCAAAACATGTTTGCTCAAACCATGAATTGCAGTCTACAGTGAGATCTGTATCATCATCATCAGCCAAAAGCCACGTCTGTGAAGCCCACATAGACAGAAATACTCACCAAACATCAAGACTACATTCTTCAGATTTAAGGAAGAATTGCATCAATAGACTGCTATCAGACACAACCAAACAACACAGATCAAAGTGCAGAGATAACACAGACACAAGCTCACATAATTCTAAAATGTCACAAGAAAAATGTATAAACATGAAATATTCATGTAGCCTAAATCACTTTATTCTAAACAGAATAACACATAATTCTTCCAAGTCTTCATATGCAGTGTGTACATAAACACACAATTATTTCAGACCCTCATGAACAGGGCACAAAAACACATGCATGTCATGGGGTTCCACACAGACAAGCAGATTAGATCATTATGATGGTAGATTGAGATCTGTCTGACAGGTAGATAAGGAGAAAACCACACGCTTTATAACTCATGTTTCAGCGAGTTTTCATTGCTCCGGAAACACACACATGCCACACAGAGAAGACCTCCCACAAAGCAGAAAGATCCAAGACTACACAACCGGACCCAGCAAACAAACCTTACCTCACCGTCAACATAGCTCCTAAGCAACACTGGGGGACATGCTGTCTGTAATTTCAATTCAAAACTAATCCCCAAGATCCCTTCACTTACCATGACTGTAAACAGATTATATAAAAGGATTAAAAAACATCGATTATTCGAAAAAATATCATGAAATTTTTGATAAGGATCATATTTTATTACAGAAATAATCTCTTTAAAATGTGCAGAATAAACTTTAACAGTGTTAAAGTAAAACCGATTCACATCTTAAAACTGAGCTAATGAGAGAAGTATCTCTTTTTCATGAAACTCATGACATCACAAATCAAACACTATTGTGCACAGAGACAAAATATAGTTTAAGTGGAAGAAAGTCAGTGATTACAAAGATAGAGAGTAGAATAACAGCAATTTACACTTATTCAGGGGGAAATCTTTTTTTAACTACTCTTCTGCCACCTAGTGGTGTATTTCTGCAAACGCTAAATGCATCCTAATGAGAAATTCACTTGAGAAGAGAACAGTAGCTCAAGCCTTTTCAGATGTATTTTTTTAATTTTATTTTTTATTTCCACTGATTATTGTTTTGTAGTGTAGCATGTGTAAAGTAAGCAAACAATAGTTGTATTAATACTTTTTACACATGAATCAACCCATATTTCATTTGATATCAACACTGAGACCAGTGGCAACAACACAAAGTGTGAAACATGGTTTGATTAAGATCCATCAAATATCTGAACATAATTTAGTCATGAGTCTTTCATTTGATCTCTTTGCTAACAGAAACAGACATCACTTTATGATGCAGTGGACATGACATATGAAAAAACTGAATGGTATGTCTGACAAATAAGAAGAAAATGCTACTAAATACTAACGTAAATATAAAGGATCAGATTATTGAGAGCTTTCTCTAATGTTCTAACTGGGTAAACAAGTCAGCACTGCCAAAAGAAAGATGTTTGGCTCAATCCTGATCCCCTAGCTCCCATTAGAAATGTTCTGTTTAACTGCCAATTAAGTACTTATTTCTATAGTAAATACTACATGTGACACCGGAAGAGTCAAACATTTTTTAAACAATTGTGTTATTTTTATAAGATTTTGTTTTTGTCAATCAAAGAACCACTTAAATGAATAAAATAGACAGAAATGCCAAGTGATACTATTTTACACCCAACAGGATTTGTACAACATCAAATATGGGGGCACCAGTGCCATTGCTCAGCTACTTACCAACTCAGCGGGTTAGGTTAGATTTGTTCAAATTAAAACATTGCTAGCAAAAGATCCTTTTGATGACTACCATTCAGTACACATCCATTTTTACATTCATCCATTGTAATGTGTATTTCAGGGTGTAAGGTTTAGGAGTTCTCGAGTGCTATACATTGCTTTGCACTTGACTCAGAATAAGTGTTCCAATATACTGTGCTACCAGAGGTACTATGAGACATTCTGCATATAGCCAGAGTTTATTTTACCTCTTCTATTCAGCCTTCTCTTTCTCCACTTGCACTTCTTGCTCTTTGCTTGTCATACATTTATTCCAGTATAACAAAACTTGTGCTAGGATCATCCCACTGCAACAACTGGCCAGTGCATGCATCTGAGTCGAGAAAGAAAGGCCTGTCTCCTTCAGAAAGAGGTTAAAAAATATGTAAAAGAGATGTTAATAAAAATGACTGTTAATTACAGAACTAAAATGTCTGATACGTAAGCAAAGCAGCATTTCTGTATACCTGTAGTAAACTAAAAATACGGCCTAGAGAGCCGAGAAACACCAGAACAACAGAAAGAGCAGAGATCTGCCCTGTGTGACCGCATCTAAAGTTACTGCATGCCTGGATCAACTGAGCACAAACAAAACAGAAAACACAAAAATAAAGAATAGCTTGTTTCATGCTCACTATCTTTATGGATTTTCTTTCTTAAAGGAAGAGTTCACCTAAAAATAAAATTTGCCTCATCGTTTACTTACCCTCATGCCATCCCAGAAGTGTCTTTTTTTTCTTCCGCTGAACACAAACTAAGATTTTTAGAAGAGTATCTCAGCTATGTTGTTTTTTTGTTTTTTTTTAATGTAAGTCAACATAGTTTTTTATTTTTTATTTTTGGCAATTCACATTCTTTGGGAATATCACCAATACCAGGCAGGGAGAAACTACAGTGAAAATTGACTTAAATAATTAACTGATTCTCACCCACACTTATCATATCGCTTCTAAAGACACACATTTACCCACTGGAGTCATTTGAATTACTTTTATGCAGCTTGTATGTGCTTTTTTGAGCTTCAAAGTTTTGGACCCTACTGACTTGCATTGTAAAGACCTTCAGAGCTGAAATTTGCTTAAAAAAATACTCGTTTGTGTTCGGCAAAAGAAAAAAGTCATACACATCTGGGGTGGCATGAGGGTGAGTAAATGAGAGAATTTTCATTTTTGGGTGAACTATCCCTTTAAAAACAAAAAAGTCTCACTCTGCCAGCAATAATCAACAGCACATTCCATTCATGCATGGTCCAAACCACTGACACAGGGGTCAAAGGTGAAGCCAGGAGGAACATAAAGCCACAGTATAGAGCAAGGAAATAAATACCTGTATAAAAAAAACACACAAAAACACATTCAAGGAAGGTTATTATTTATAATAACTTTACATCATTAAAACTGGTCTTTTCTCTTCTATTTTTTTTCTGACCTTTAATGGTTTTCCCTCTGTAGCGCTGAATGAGAAAAGCGAGGACAGCAATCTGGATCAGTGTGAACAAGCCTTCCCCCCAGGCTCTGCATTCACATACATGTTTTAGCATTAATGTACACACATATTTAGGAGCACATACTTCTAAACCCCAAAACAGATTTTAACATTGACTGCAATGTTGTGTTACCCAATGGGAAAGTGTTGTTTGTAGCAGAAAGCAGTATAGGCAGAGATGGCCAACAGATCTAAAAAAACTGAAATCAGACACAGTCCAACAGAACTGCCAGACCAAAGAACTTTCCAAATCTGAAGCAACGGGGCTGTGGAAAGGAAGAATTAGAAACATACTAAGAAAGTTTGAATACAACTTCAGTCAATATGGAAATATGAGAATTTGGGATGCAACCTGAAAAAAATAAAACAAAGGAAAATAATCACATTATGATGTCAACTACTCACCAAAAGCAGTTCCCATCAAAATAAATATTCCCATAGTCTTACTCAGGATAATCTTCAGACAGGGTACTAAAGGACAAGACAGATAGTGACAGTTAATATCAAACTGTCAAACTGTTAGATCTGTTCCAAACACAAACAATTATGTTGTACAATGTACATGATTAGACATTTTGTCCATATTTTACCCACTATAAAATAGATTTGTTCAGTATATATTTATTATGTTTACATGGCTATTTAAATAAGTACATGTATATTTTTACTAGCTAAACGTTACGTTTTAACGTTTATTCGAGATACAATTGCCGCTCACCGTGCATAAAGTTGTAATAAAGGAAAAAATGTTCATAACATTTTTCTGGCATGAAGAAAGTCAGTAAAAAATCTTTGAAAGAAGACATCGTCCGTTCGTCAGACTTGTCCATAGTTCCTGGATTCCTGTCAATGATCAAATGTCAGTAAATAATCCGACTGTGATATTAATGCACACAGAGTTTAAGTTCCTGGACAACACAAAGTTAATCTTTACAGAGAGCGTTAAAACATCTTACGAAATTAAACACGTCTGATCGTAAGTCTTCTTAACTGACCATTCAGAACAAATGTTATGATTCGGACCTACATATTTAGCAAATTCCACTGAACTACTTCATCTAAACCAATGGCATTGAAGTTTTAAAGGGGCGTGCATGTCTCTATGTTCAGATATTTTACTGTTAGCTTTCTGTTTTTTCCAGATCCTGTCAGCACTCCCTAATGGACCGATATTCCCTGTGAAGATGATTTGATTCAAATGAACGATACGTTCAGAAAACACTATTTTACGGTTTTCACAAACTATACTTTAAGTGTTTTTGAAAGTTCATGTTTTTGTCATCATTACCAAGAGGGCGGAAGGACGAAAAGGATGTGTTGACTGTAGGTCTTGTAATAGATCAATATTCCTACAGGAAGCGCCAAATCTCTTCTTTGGCTTCATTCAAATCTCAAAAATGTTTTCAATCTCAGTTTATTTATTATTTTGTCCATAAATCCGCTATTGTTAACCGCTACCAAATGTCAGGAACGATCCCTGTGAATGTCATAAAAATTTAAATAATTGTAAGAATTCTCTGCAAAATGATTAAATAAACCTTCCAAATGCAAACTACTGATTAGTACATTCACAAGAGCGCTAAAACATCTAGTAGTTCTTGGTAGAATTGTAATTTACCTGACTGACCTTTATTTTAATTATATATTAATATAATTATACATATACTCTGCGATTGAACATCATATTTACGGGCAAATCGGTGAAATTTATTTAGACATTTGCGTTGAAGCAAAGAATTGTGGGTTGTGAGTGCCCACGAAGGATACACATCATGCATCCTCCGAATTCCAGTGAAAGAAGGTCGCATTCGAAGGCTGCATTCAGAGTGTCCTACTTGATTTTCGGAAACGAGACAGCCTCGATGACGTTTGCGGCCGACAAATGCAACCTAGCATAGTCATAGGATGGACTACACTGTCATAAAATGGAATACATATGTAAATGAATGCCAAATACAGCCTTCATCAGCCAAATAAAACAGACACTTCATCTTTGTGTACTTCCACATTCAATTTGGAATGGACTTCAAAAACTCTAAAAATACTATTAGTTAAAAAAATAAAGTTATGCTAAATCGACAGCATTTGTGGCATAATATTGATTACCACAAAAATGTACTTTGGCTTGTCCCTCCTTTTATAAAAAAAACAAAAGACAAAAAAACAAAAATGTGAATGGGGCCAATCCGTAAACATTAAATTAATAATGGTTTCCAATTATAGCCACAAGAGATAAACAGTGTGCTTGTTAACCTGATTTTAGTGCGATAAAATCACTTACTAAGCTTTTCTGTGTAAAGTTATAGTCAAACTTTTTTGCCATGACAATATAATTTCAGCAAAACATAAAACTCTAAAACAACTATAGAAATAACTATTTAAACAACTTTACAGCTCAAATAACACACATTTTAACAGAAGAGTAAGTGCTTTTATAAAATTATAAGCTTCACATTTCTGCCTTTAAACATTCAAAAAATTGGCCCCATTCACTTCCATTGAAAGTGCCTCACTGTAACCATGATTTATTTTTATTTTATATTTGTTTAAGAAAAGCAGCGACAAAGAGAAATACATTTTTGTGTTAATCAATATTATGCCACAAATGCTGTCAATTAATGTTAACTTATATTGAACTTAAACTGCAAGTGGGGTCCAAATGGGGGGGGCGCTATATTGCGAAAAAAGTTGACACTTAAAACGTTAAAGTCTCCGTATACATAAGTCGGGCATCTTTTCAGAGATAGCCATCAATTTTGAAAAAAGAACCACAAAGTGAAATATGATTTCTGTAAGTCATCAAATATAAACATCTCATTTATGCTCCAATAACTGCTGCTGTAAGCCCTAAATTAAAAACTTTATATCTGCTTTTACCAGGAAGTTCTCTAAAAATGAGCCATTGTTTACTTGTCTGTGAGCTTGCTTGGCTGAATAATCCAATGTTAAACTGCCTGGCCAAAAAACAAAACAAGTTGCATACTCTAATATTTCATTGGACCAACTTTAGCTTTGATTACTGCACGCATCCATCGTGGCATTGTTTCGACAACCTTATGCGAAATGACACAACATTTATTTCTGTCCAGAGTTGCATACATTTTTGGCTGAGATGTTGTATTGATGACGGGAGGGTCGAACCCCTCCATAAAGTCTTCTCCAGCACATGGCAAAGACTTTCAATGGGGTTAAGTTCAGGACTCTGTGGTGGCCAATCCATGTGTGAAAATGATTCCTCATGCTCCCTGAATCACTTTTTCACAATTTGAATCTTGGCATTGTTGTCCTGGAATATGCCCATGCTATCAGGGAAGAAAAAATGTATTGATGGGATAACCTGGTAATTTAGTACATTCAGGTAGTCAGCTGACTTAATTGCATTGCCGCATAACGTTGCTGAGCCTAGACCTGACCAATTAAAGCAACCCCAGATCATAACACTGCCTCCAAAGGCTTGTACAGTGGGCACTATGCATGATGGATGCATCCTTTAATGTGCTTCCTTTCTTGCCCTGACATGCCCATCACTTTGGAATAGGGCAAATCTGGACACATCAGACCACATGATGCTCCACATTCCAATCTTTATGCTCCCTAGCAAACTGAAGTCATTTTTTCCAATTAGCCTCACTAACAATTGGCTTTCTTTCGTTCAGTCAAAATCCTGTAGGTTCTCATCGCATTGTGCATGTAGAAATGGTCTTACATTCACTATTATACATAGCCGTGACTAATGCCGATTTTTTGCAATGTGACTATGTGACCACATTTCTTCCGCAAAGCTGACAGTTCACCACTATCCTTCCAGGTTTTAATAATGCGTTGGACAGTTTATCACCCAATTCCAGTGATTTCAGCTATCTCCTTAGTTGTTTTCTTTACTTGATGCAAGCCAATAATTTGCCCTTTCTGAAAAACAGTAAAATTATTTCCACGACAACAGGATACGTCTTCTTACATGGTTAAGAAATGAGATGCTTCACACTGCATCAGGTAGGGTTTACAGAATTGTTCCCAGCTGAAACATATTAATCACTGCAATAATGTTCTAATCATAGGTTCTTAAGTATCTGCTTATTTAAACCCAAACGGCAAAGTTTTTTTTTGTCCAGACAGTGTATGTCTTAGATATCCAGAACAAAATATGCCATCCAGAATGAAAAGCAAGCAAAAAAATCATCAGAAAATATGTTTTCGTGGGAGTCGCATGGGGCCATGCAAGGGTCGGAGTGTGAATGGTGAGCTCTGTGCACTTTGCTGCGCACTTACGCACTTTTCTCCACAATTTGGAATGCCCAATTCCCAATGCTCTCTTAGTCCTCATGGTAGCATAGTGACTTGCCTCTTTCCGGGTGGCAGAAGATGAATCTCAGTTGCCTCTGTGTCTGAGACCATCAATCCACGCATCTTATCACGTGGCTTGTTGAGTGCGTTACCGCAGAGACATAGCGCGTGTGGAGGCTTCACGCCACACTCCGCGGCATCCACGCACAGCTCACCAAGCGCCCCACCAAGAGCGAACCATATCATAATGACCATGAGGAGGTTACCCCATGTGACTCTACCCTCCCTAGCAACAGGGCCAATTTGGTTACTTAGGAGACCTGGCTGAAGCCACTCAGCACACTCTGGATTCGAATTCGCGACTCCAGGGGTGGTAGTCAGCATCTTTACTAGCTGAGCTACCAGGCCCCAAGCCTTTGCTAGTTTTAAATTATTTTTGTGTCATAAACCAGTGAGATTCAATACACTCTGTTTCATAACTGTTCTATGAAGACAATATGCCAAAGAATTCAAAATCTTCGGGCTCTGGAGACATTAAAAGACACTTATGTGCCCAGCTCAGTCCGTAGACCGGCGCCTTGTTTGGGCGGTGCAGCAGGAGAAATTCCACCACAACTGTCGAGCATGTCGGTGATGCTGACAAAGGTCATAGCGGACTTGGAGGATCTTGCTGTAATATGTCAATTGATTACAGCAAATGGTTTGTTACAAGAATCGGGGATGTTGAGAAACAGATCAATTATCTGGAGTCATCAGAGAGGGAATTAGCAGCTTACCCGTTAACGACCAAGGCAGACTTGGAACACGTTTTGGAAAAATGAGAAGATCTTGAGGATTATAGCAGGTGAAAACAACATTCAAATTGTTGGAATCCCTGAGAATGAAGAAGGCTGAGATATGGTGAAATTCCTAGACGAGCTCTTTCCGAGTCTGCTCGACATAACAGGCCATAAGCTGGAAACCGAGCAAGCTCACAGAGTCCCGGCTCGGAGATCCGCTGAGGGAGACAGGCCCCGATCAATTCTGGCCAAATTTCTGAGATCATCTGATAAAAGATCATGTGTTATGTGAGGTGAGGAGTAAAGGACGGCTTTCTTGAAAAAACCACAGCATTTTCTTGTTTCCAGACTTTCAGAGGGAATTCGACAAGAGCGAAACGTGGTCGATTCAAGGAATGCAAGGAACTCTTACATCAATGGAAGCACTGATGTTTCGTTCCAAACTGAGAATAGATACTAAGGATGGCCGCAAATTATTTACATGTCTCAAGCAAGCATTGTCCTTCATAAAGTCATTGGAATGAGTAAGCCATGGTGTGATTCTCACATTGCTTCCAAGTGAGCCTGACTCAATGAACATTCACTTGACTGTCCAAAGAAGCTGAGTGCCTTATTTGTTTATTTTTGTGATGGTTCCGCCTAGTGGCTGGAGTTTGTTTTGTGAAATAACACTACTTCGGGACAGTTGTGGAGGAATCTGCTTGTTTTTGTGCTTATGCCTCTGTAAAGGGGGTTAGACGGGCAAGGAGGAGGCAAGAACCGGCTTGAAAATATAAATAATAGTTTAATAAGAAACTAAAACAAAAGACAAAACACACACATGACGGACATATCCGTTAACGATCTCTCTCTCCTGCACCATCCTCTGCAGTCGGCCTTTATCCCTCTCGGAGACTTGATTAACCTAATACAGGACCGGATGTGAAGGATCACGACCTGGCCCCGCCCTCCGCCCTGCCACATTCCTCCCTTGTTCTCTCAGGCTGGAGACCCCCGGCATGACGTACATCCCCCCTCTTCCCTGGGGGAGGGCGTGCCCTAAGCCCCGTCTGCCGGCAGGTCATCCCCGTCTACCTGGACGAGGGAGGGGACAAGGGAAGGGAAACGGAAATAATAAAAAATGGGGGGGGGGGGGGGGGGGGTACTTCCTGTAACAGTGTAGTACCCCCAAAAAAACACTGTAAAATTTAAAAGAGAGGGAAAAGGCCAACGCAGTGCGGCAGTGAGAGAGAGAGAGGAGCGAGAGATGAAAAAAAAAAAACTTACTCGCCAGTTCTCCGATACGCCGTAGCTTGTTCCTTGGCCACTTCTTCACCCTCTAATGGATGACAGCCACGCCTCTCCGGGCAGATCGAAGGAAGTCCTCCAGCCCCTGGTGGACGGAATGCCCCGCCGCATTTTTGGGGAGCTGAAGGGGTCTCCCCGCCCCTGGTAGCGGTTCTCCCGCTCCAGGCGGTCAGTCTCCAAGCCCCTCCCCGCTCGCGGTCGGCGGTCTCAGACCCTGCCACGTTTCAGCGGCTGGCAGGGGACTCCTCCGCCCCTGGCAGTGGCCCTGACTGCTCCAGGTGGTTGGCTAGGAGCCCCTTCTCCCCTTGCAGTCGGCGGCCGTTCCTCCGCTTCCAGGCAGCTGGGCTCCTCGTCCCCCGGCAGATGGGGTGGACGGTAGTGCCGAGAACTCTACTATCTACTATCCCTCCTCCTTCCCGTATTTCGGCACCAGTGTAAAGGGGGTTAGACGAGCAAGGAGGAGGCGATATAAATAATAGTTTAATGAGAAACTAAAACAAAAGACAAAACACACACATGACGGATATGGTATATTATCTGAAATATGTGATGTGTTTCCTTTTATATGATGTATTTTCTTTCATTAATCAAATGATGTTAAGTATAGACAAATTAATACAACCAATATGATGTTACATTGCAATGCAGAGCAAAGACACTGGAGAGTAAAAGATATGAGTTGGGGCTATGTGTCCCTTATGCAAACATCCTAGGAAGCTACGTGTCCTTTACATAAACTGTGACATAAACCTAAGCTATGGAAAAGAGTCAACTGTATATGTAAAGCAAGGAATACACTTGCAATAAATATATATTTTTTTTAAAAGATAGGAGGGGGATTTTCCACCAATAATTAACAAAGAGAGAGCATAAAACATAATGGTGGCATGTGAAAGGACACGGGCAGTGGGCTCATTGGTCAGAGATAGTGGTCAGGAGATAACAAAAGGTATATAATTAAAAACTTAGGAGGATGTGTTAAGAACGGACAGCTGACCGGACTCAAGCTTGTTGGTGTTGTCAATAAACTACAACTTTGGCATCTGGAACTCAAGACTCCGAGAGTTTTCTTGCATCTTAGAGAGAGATTCTTTGCGATTTTCCACAACATATTATTGGCGACCATGAAGGGACCGGCGTTGAGGTCAAGGGGAAAAGGCTACTGAACTGAACCTTGCCGGTCCGGACCTAGACTAATTTGAACCAATTGGCTGAAATAGAGGGGAGTTCCAGATTTTAAAACTGGGAAATTTAAGGCCCTGATGCTGGCATACAGAACAATCACTGGGTCTGCTCCAGCATACCTAAAAACATTTATGCAGAGCTACACTCCCACCAGAAGCCTGCGGTCTGCAAATGAGCGGCACCTTGTTGTACCAAAACAAAGAGGCACCAAAACACTTTTCCGGACTTTCAGCTTTATCATACCATGTTGGTGGAATGACCTCCCCAACTCAATCCGTGAAGCTGACTCACTCTCTATATTCAAAAAACGGCTAAAAACACATCTTTTCCAAGAGTATTTAACCAGCCGCTAAAAAAAAACAAAAAAAAAAAAAACAAATTCTAAATGTATTAACAATTCTTGTTGCACTTAAATCGGTTTTGTATACTATTGTGATGATACTGAAACTTTGTAGTATGGCACTTTCGTACCACTGTCTCCTTAAGATGATTCGCTTATGTTCTTCCTCTTTTGTAAGTCGCTTTGGATAAAAGCGTCTGCCAAATGAATAAATGTAAATGTAAATGTAAAAGGCCTGAGAGGTTACTCTATGAAGCAGTTGCGCATGAAAATTCCCATATCTAGGTTTATTTATGTGTGCCAGAAGAGGTCGGAAAAGTCTGCGCAGGTGCAAATCCTGACTCGCAGTGGGAGCAGGTGAAATTCGTGCAAAATTCCTCAGGTGTTAGATTAACTATTTAAAGGTTGAAGTATTTGGTGAAACCCGGACTGTGCAGAAAATGGGGAGTTGTTGAATAATGTGCATGCATGAAATAGTGAGAAATGTGCATGACTAACTATATTATCTGTGCATGTGTGCTTATGGTACTAACTGCGCTGTCTCTGTGTTTGTTTAAATGCATGATTTTGGTGCTGGTGATGTATTGTGTGCAAGGGCAGAATAACACAGAGAATCAGGTACAATAAGGAGATGTAAATAAGAGTAAAATTTTAAAAAAGTTAAAATAATTTATTGAGTAAACTCCTGTTAAAATTACAAAGACACAAATGGTAAATGCTTCTCTGATTTTTCCCTGTCTTGCTTTCGCTCAGTAGCCGGCTGAACGGACAGCCCCATGAGTGGGAGGAAGAGGGGACTCAGAAAGAAAAATAGAGCAATTGGAAGGAAGATATAGACAAAGAAAAATGTTTTCCGTTACAGTGATCAAGACTAGAGAAAATGCAGAAGAAAGCAAGTTTTGTAAAGCATGAAGATCATCGCAGATCTGGAAAATGGGAAAGAGAATTGGAGAGAGTACTGATAGAGACAAAGGGATTCAGTGATCATTTTTGGAGAGAGTCAGAGTATGTAGATTACACAGGACAGAGGAGAGAATTAACTCTAGACAGAAAAAAGGAGTTGATGAAGGGTTTGACTAGAATTGTAAACTTAGCAGAAATTGAACAAGAATGGCCTGAAATTGTAGCACGCAATCTTTGGGTTGGATCATTTGTGAGAAACATAACTAAACTCTGTCAGTTAGGTTATGGGGAACAGCTGGACACATGCAGGGGAAAATTGAGAGTGTCAACTAAGCAAGTGGAAATTCCTTATTTGAAAAGACCAGAGGGAGAGGGGATAACAATCTTATAGAATGTAACTCTAGAAATATCAAATAGAATAAGGAAAGTGCAGAGAGAAAGCAAAGTGATATTTCACAAGGGAAGCAATGGGGAACTTGTGCCAGCCACCACAATTGAGGGAACAGTGGGGGTGTTTGAAGTAAGAATTTGCCTAGATCCCCCAAGAGAGATAAAACAGGTATGGCTGGACATATATGAAAAGAAAAGAGAGGTAATTGAGTAGTCACTAGAGGGCAGGCTGAGATAAAGAGACAAAATATCCATGACATAAAGCAGAATGTAAAACATGGCATGTGTTACTTATACAAACATTGTTAATGATGTATCACTTATACAAATTGTAAAATGATGTATTACTTATGTTAAAATGAATATGTAACAAAAACCAGGTGCGTGACAAAGTAGTAGATAGAAAAATGAATGTATTAGCTTAGACATTTATAATCACATTGTATGTACAAGAAACAAGTAATGTATAACTATGTTTAAAGAAAAAGTTTGCAAAACACAGGATGAAATTGTATGAACAAATATAAAGCATAAATGATTAAGCAGTTAAGTTCTGAAAAGCAATACAATAAAATAATGTAAGCAATAAAGAAAACATGAATAAGTGGTAAAATAAGAGAAAGTAAGGAAGATGCGCTTAAAGAAATAAAAGAAAAATAACAATTGAAAAGGTGAAAAAAATAAAAATAAATAAAAGAAGTAAAGATAACAAATAAATGAAAGAAGGAAAGATAACAGACAGGTATAAGAATTATAAAAGCAACCAATCATAAAAGAGGTTGAGATAATAATAATAATGAATTTTGATGAATAAAAAGTATAAGAGAAGAAGAGGAAGAAGGGGTAAAGGCATACAGCATAAACAAGAAAGAGACGACCTGATCAGATTCCTTGAACCTTTCTATTTAGAGCAATGTAAAAGGGATGAAATAAATATCACTGTGAAAGCATGGGAGGAGTGCCAAGAAGAATTAACCCCATGTCTTACTTTTGTACACTGGGCAGGCAAAGTAATTGTAACAGGTCGAGGGTTCGCCGTGGGAAGAGCCTGGAGCATTGATTTGATATTCCTGAGGAGAGTCATTATCTGGATGCGAAATAACCTGTGTAACGTGGGGCCAGAAGACGAACCAGTGAGGCCACTAAGCAGAAAGCAAGTGAAGGCAGTACTGAAGTATTTAAGAAAAATTTAAAACATTCTTCAGGAAAAAAATAAGCAAGAAGTCCTCAACCCAGAGAAAGCCCAGGGGAAGTCAGGGGTCGGATACTTTTAGTTGTCCTCGTCTGACCAGCCTGGTGAAGATTAGCATAATAAAAGAGCAATCTGGGGTTAAAGAGGTACAGAATTATAAAAAAAAAAAAAAAAAAAAAAACAGAGTGATAAAGAAAATGGCATCAACACCAATAGATCAGATATGCATTCAGTTTCCAATGTACAATGCAGTCTTAAGAGAAATGTCTAAAAAATGGGAAGGGAGAACAAAAGGGCTGAACACAAAATGGCCGGCGGAGGGAACATTTGATGTGGGTGTGTGTAGAGAAATGGAGGCATTAATAAAGAATCACAAACTAAAAGATAAAAGCCAGGTAAGAATACTGAAATGAGATAGGGAACTAATGATGTTACAGATGTTCAAAACCAAAGGAATAAAAATAATAAGGCAAGAGAGAGAAGGAAAAAAGATGGATGAAGAAAAATTAGAGAGGCCACCTCCGTACGCACCATCGATGGAGACAGAAGAAAAGCTGCAAATGCCCATGATGGAATTCAAAGGGGAAATGCAAGTGGTAGGAGTAATAGAGATAAAAGAAATAACACCAACAAAACCACAAGAAGATCTAATAAAGCTGCGCCAATCACATGCATCTCCAGAACCATCAGGAATCAGCGGAGAAAGTGAGGAAGAAGAACCAGATGAAAATAGCATGAAGACAAGAGCACCAAGTGGGACAAGACTGCACGATAAATCAGAAGAACGATGCAGAGACATAGAGTGAAAAGTACAAACGGAAGAAGAAATGCAAAAAAAGCTGGAATAACACTGCTGTGAAACAAAACAAAACAAAATGGTAGAATATGCAAGAAGGCAGAAAACTGAATGGGAAAAACAAAAAGAGAGTGACGGTGCAGAAGAAGCTCCTGATTATAAGGCTGATGAAGCTGAGGATCTAATACAGCTTGGAAAAGAAGGTGATGAACCAGTACAGTCAGACAAAGGAGAAGGTGTTGGGACAACACCGCCAAAAGTGAAAGCAAGTAGTGAAAAACAACAAAAGATGCAGAGGGAATTAAACAAACTGAAAATCAAGTCACAGAAGCTGTCAGACTCCATGAAGGAAGAAAAAGAAGGCCTAAAAAGCATGGGGAGTGCAGCGGGACCAAGGAATCATGTTTTTCCAGACATAAGCCCCTTGAGCAGCAAGTTTAAAGGAAAATTAAAGCAGCTGTCAGGGAAAATCTATCTCGAAGACATACCAGAGAAATATGAGAAATAATGGAAAAGAAAAAGATCCGGGAGACTAACAAAAAAAGATGAAGATTCCGGTGAAGATAGTGCAGAATCTTCAGATGAAAACGAAGAAAAAGAATTGCCCGGACGAAGTGAACCCGCGGCGCAGTGTCCTATTATAATAAAAGGACAATATGACTGCTATGTGCCATGGGCAAACCATGACCTTGAAATATTGGAGAAAGCAGACATGACGAAGGCAGCGGACAGCTCAGCGTATGACGAAGTACCATTCAGCAGGTGCCGGAATGAAATCTGGAAAATCTTGAGAGCAGAATTTCCCATGAGTCTAGATCCAAAGTCACTAAGAGGAGAACCACTAGGAGAAACTGAAAACCCGAAAGCCTATATTGACCGAGAACTGAAAAGATGGAATCTGGTAATAGAAAAAGACCCAGAATAGGATCCCTGGATGATGGCCATGTTCCAAACCTCCATAGTGGAAGCAATGCCTGTACCAGTAAGAGACAAATTGGAAGATGTGGTGGGACTGACTACTAAGACACAAAAAGATTTCTATGCTCATGTGGTCCATGCAGTGGAACAACACAGGAAAAATGAGGAAAGAATAAGACAACAAGAGAAAGACATACGCAAGAAACTGGAACAATTGCAATTGGAAGAACTAGTTGGAAGAAAGAAAAAACTTCAAGAAGCATTAAAAGAAAAGGAAGTACTGACCACTGTAATGGCACCAGTGAATGCAACAGCACAGGTTCCAAGTGGTGCACAGGCCCAAATGGCTCCAAATATGCCAGCTGCTCGGATGGCCCCCTGTGCACCACCTGCGCCAATGTACCAGCCTATACCAGCTACTCAGGCGGCACCGATGATTCCTTTACCAAATGCTCCAAACTTAATGCCAACTTAAGGGCAGGCACTGCAGCAGCCCATGCCAGCAATAGTATATAACTTCCCAGAACAGATGAATAGAGGTTGGAATCGTCAGTTTCAAGGAGGAAGAAGAAGAGGACGAGGAAGACAGAACAATGTCAACAGGCTGGCGAATGTATGCTGGGGATGCAACCAGGTGGGACATATGAAAAGAGACTGTCCTACAAATCTCTGGCCACAGACATACCAGGCGAACATCAACAACTGGCAGCAAGGCCCACAGCAACAAGTCCAAGGTCCACTCAATCCATGGCGTGAACCACCACAGGGCTCCTAGGGATGCCCAGAGAATCCCACGGGGAGGGGTCAGCTTCCAATGATATCAACCAATGTTAAAATAGAGGGCAAAATAACACAGTTTATGTTAGACACTGGAGCTACATTTACTTGTATAAGTCCAAGTTATGCCTCTCACCTCCCCTAGTCTGGAAAATATGTAAAGACAGTAGGATTCACGGGACAAATGCAGTTGATTCCAATGATGGCTCCAGTGAATATAGAAGTAAAAGGGAAAGCAGTGAAAATTCCGATCTTAATATCAGAAAACACGCCAGTAAATCTGTTAGGAAGAGATGCTATATGCAAAATTAACTTACAAATATGGTGTACTCCAGAAGGAATCTACATAGATGAGAGAGGAGTGAAACAAATGACAGTTACAATGCAACCAGAATCTCAAATTCAGCAAGCAAACGTATATTGGTTGGGAGAAATAGGAAAGGAAGTGTAAGACACAGTGGATAAGTGGGGAAAATACATTAGAGCACAGCTAGGTGAACCAAACGTGCCAGGAGCAGAACACCATTGCACGATAATGTATGACAAAACAAGAAACACAGACTTGGAGAAAGACTGACTGACTAAAACAAAACAGTAGAGAATTCCACTGACATCAAAGTATATAGTCGTGGGACAGGTAGGGGCTGCACTCAAAGTAGAGAACAATGACTTCATAACCACATGGTTTCACATACCAGACTCTGTCCCACATGTAACACTCTATGTAAGCAGGGGAGGAGAGCAAAAAGACTTGGGACAAATGATGAAAAGAGCAGAAAAAGTAAAGTGTAAAGGGATAGAAAATCCTCTCATTATGGAATCGCCAGACAGAACGTACCTACAAATTTTGTGCACTACAGAAATGGTAGCAACACCCAAAATCAAAATAAAAAAAAAAAACAGAATCCCTCTAAGATGCAAGAAAACTCTCGGAGTCTTGAGTTCCAGATTACTATACTCCAGTTGTCGATTTATTTTGTATGCTAGTGGGCTTTCCTTTTTCTCATTATCTACACGGATGTCCAGCTTTTTGCATTCATCTCCCCTCCCTATCATTTCATAATATTTTTCATATTCTGGATGAACCAAAATGCCAAACATTCTGCTGGGCAAAACACAGTTTTCTTTGTCTTACCACAATTTTTGGCATAGTACCCAGCACAATGCTCATAATCATACTGATTTGAATCTACTACCACTTCCCTCAATGGAGAGGGCGAACACATTACACAGTTCATAATTTTTTCTTGTTTTGCTGTATATTTGGCCCATTTATACCAGTCATTCTGATTTGCGTGTTCTAATAGTTATTCCTGTCTAGCTGATTGTATAGGGTCTGTATCATATTCTAGATCTATTGGTTTTGACACCCTCTGATGGGGTACTTTTTCGGGTAGTTTTTTAGGCGGGCTAGTCGACTTGCCTTGTTTCGCTAAATTTCTTACCCAGATTCTTTTCTTTTCAGGTTCATCCCTATATGGTGATCCAAGTGCTCGCTTCTTTCTGATTCCTTGTTCTATGCCTTCCTGTTCTTGTTCAGTCTTATGGATCAAACCACTCAAAGTCTTCGAGGCTAATCGTGGGGAGGTCATCATGTAGTGTGCTTCTTGAGGGTCGTCCACTTGAGGGACCTGCTCCTTCTTGGGACGTTTCTCCGGCAGGCCCTGCGTTGGAGGTAATACCTGTCCCAAATATGTTAGCAACAGCATCATCCACACTAATACCTCCTTCAGTTTCCAATCTTTCTTCTGCTTCCCACAACATTTCATCCATCGTCTGCTTTTTTTGGTTTGTCTCATTTCTTTCAGCTGCTTCTGTATCTGATTCAGTAGACTGATCACTTTCTTCTTGTCCTCTCTCTGCTCCTTCCTGATCCTGCTCCTCTGCGGCATGTACTTCCATTTCTCTCTCTTCGTCTTCCTGTTCCTGCTACTCTGTGGCACGTGCTTCATTCTCTCCTCCTGCCTCAGAGTGCTCTTCCCCTACATTCTCTTGTCCTTCTTCTACTTCCTCTTCTCTTCCCTCGGGTTCTCTATTCGGTGTTTGCGGGTCTTTTTCTTCCTCTGGCTCTCTTTCTGGTGCTTTCAGGTCTTCTTCGTCTGCCTCAGGCTGTTGATTGCATGGTAGGTTTCTCCTGTGTACTCTGGTGCAGTGATTTAAGTGATACCACGTGTTGCTTCCTCTTACCTCTACTGCTGTTGATGTTGCCTGTACCACTTCGTAGGGCCCTTCTCTCCTTGGTTCGTTCCACCTTCGTTCCAACACTCTCAGGTGCATGAAGTCTCCAGGAACTATTGGGCAAGGTGCGTTCTCTTCTTGTCTGGGTTGTCTTCTTTGCTCCTACGAACAGATTATTTTATTTATGGCAGTCAATTGTCTCATATATGCTTTCAATTCCATTTCTAACTGCTCCAACGAATGACCCTCATATGGTCCTCTTAGATAGGGCTCTGGCATAGGTCTCCCTGTCAGCATTTCATGCGAGGTTAGATTGGTAATTCTGTTTGTCTGCATGCAATATTTATTATTTATTTTTTCATTAATGCCAGTGGAAGCGCATCAACCCAATTGAGCCTGGTTTCTTGGCAGATTTTCAAAATGTTTGCCTTGAGGTTCCCATTTACTCTCTCCACCATTCCCTGCATTTGTGGATGGTAGACACATCCTAATTGTTGTTTTATACTCAGTTGTTGTATCACTGTTTTTACTGCTCTCTGAATAAATGCTGAACCATTGTCTGAGCTAATTTGAGATGGTATTCCGAATCTTGGGATGACTTCTCTTGTCAGAAATTTGATTACCGTTTGTGATCCCTGGTCTGCTGATGGCACAGCTTCTACCCATCTGCTAAATCTGTCTATTATGACCAGCATATATCTTTTTCCTCGGACTGATCTTATCATGTCTATATAATCCATCACTAGATGTTTGAATGGTCCCTCTGGTACTGGTATGTGCCCTATTGGTGCAGACGTGCCTTTCCTGACATTATGTTTTTCACAAATTTCGCAGTTTGCTAAGAATTCATCTATTGAGGCTTGCAGATATGGGGACTAGTAGCCTTGTTGTTTTATTTTTCTCATTACCTCCCCCCTCGCGCAATGGTAAAATCCATGCGCATCAGAAATGAGCATATTCAGAAGTGCTACTGGAGCCAATATCTGCCCTTCATGCGTTCGCCATATTCCATTTACGTCCCTGGTTGCCCCCCTCTGTTGCCATTGTGTTAACTCGGGTTGGCCAGCTTGATGTTGTATTCATGCAACGTCTGTTAAATTTGGCTGAACCTGCAATATCACCTCTGGGGCCATTATTGCCACCGTGCATCCTGAAGCTTCTTGTGCATATGCATCCACAGCATTATTTCCTTTTATGACAAAGTCTTTACCTTTTTTGTGGGCGTGGCATTTGATTATAGCAAACTTTTTTGGATTCATCATGGCCGAGATCAATTTAATTATTTGGTCATTATGCTGGATTGCAGTTCCATCGCTCTTTTTGAACCCTCTTTGTTTCCAAACTGCCCCAAACAAATGACACACTCTGTGTGCATAGGTAGAGTCTGCATATATGTTAACGGTTTAATGTTTAGCTAGTAAACAGGCTTTGGTCAATGCTTTTAATTCTGCCAATTGTGCTGAGCATGGCTGTTCACAATGCTGAACCACAACTGGTACAAAGGTTTCTCCTTGCTTTTTCACCACAGCAAACCTAGCATGATTTCCCAAATGATCCCTAAAGCAGGATCCATCAACTAAATATTCTACTTCTGCCTTAACCATCGGTGTTGACTCCAGGTCAGGCCTTAAGCACGTGAAAGCTAATGAATTTGCCACACAATCATGTGGTGTCCCTTCATCATCCAAGGGAATGTAATTTGCTGGATTTACAGTGGTGCATCTTTGTATAGTTACATCTGGATATCAGTGGCGGCTCCTGAAAAAAATTTCAGGGGGGGCAATTTTTCTGATAATGATTAAAGTGACCCATTCAATGGGTACAGATTTCCCCTCTAGTACAGGTGGAAAGCTATGTAAGAAATTAGCATCCAGGAGCCTTCATAAGCAAAAATGGCATGGCTCTGCAGTTAATTATTCCACATATCCATTACTTACATTAATCTAATGTTGTGTGATGTAAAATAGCTAAACAGGACACATTTCAAAAAAGATATGTCCAGCAACAACATAAAGACGGGGGCAGCATACAGTATATGTCAATACCAGAAGCATTTATTGACTGATCTCAAAAGTATTGGCTTACAAAAGCAAAATAAGTTATCACAGTACAAATAATCAATGGTGTTCTTTCATATTCCTCAACACTGCATTTATAATCTGCATTTCCATAAACAAATGAAATATCAGCTGAAAATACAAGTAGACAAATTGTTGAGATAAGTGGATCTTTAGAACTACATTTTCTGGAATGTAGGATATCACCAAAAAGCTACTTAATAAAAGCAAAGTAATGTTGTCCGAAATAGAAAATGAAACTCAAATTATTTTTAAAATATCACTCACTCTTTTTTGACACTGAAAAATATAAACTTTTCATTTTTAATAAAAAAAAATTGTATTTTAAAACAAAAATCAAATAGCCACTTGTTTTTTGTTTTTTAAGATACACTGACCGTCTATCAACGATCACATCTCTGAGGGCTTAAATGCATTAGAGTGCCACCTACGTTTCAGATCTGTATATTGTGATGGAATATGAAACTTTTCTAGTGTTTTCTGCCACCTAGTGGAATAAAATGAGACTTTTCAAAGTGAGATTGAGTTAACAGAATCAGAATTACATGTTTACAAATTTAGAAGAAAAAAAAAAATCTGTTTATCATAAGATTCTAAACACATACAATATTATTTATGAAAAATTTGACTATAATTTTTCGCTATTAGTCAATAGTATGTGTGAATGGTGAGCTTTTAAAACGGAGTGTGAAAAATTGCAGGCGGCAGCCCAAAAATGCACCAGTTTTTAAATTATTAATCTTACAGTTCAGTCAATGTCCTTTCATTTTAAACATTGTCCACCAACATCTACTCAGTTTACTCAATTCATACATGACTTGTATTACACATAGATAACTAATATTGTCATTATATTCATGCTGTATAGCCAGAGGGGAACTGGCTCCCCCTGCTGAGCCTGGTTTATCCCAAATTTTTTTCCATTATCGAATTGGGTTCCTTGCCACAGAGGCATTTGGCTTGCTAACTGGGGGCCTAAAGACAAATACGTTTTAAAGCATGATTTTCTATCGTGCTTTCATTTTTTGCAGAATGAAGACCTTAAGACATTTCAGACATTATAGCATCATTTTCTGTAAAGCTGCTTTGAAATGATGTTTTGAAAAGCACTATACAAATAAAAATTACTTGGCTTGATTTAGGGTTGGGTCATCATAAATATGAATAATTACAGTATAATATAAGAAATATAAAAAATTTGGCCAGCAGCAATCAGCCACACTAATGGTTTTAATAGACTGGTATGTAAAAATAAATTCTTAATGAGAGCTCAAAAACATAATTTGAGCTCTCATTTTCCAGCAACCCCCTGAATTAGACAGCTGTCAATCAATACACAAACAATACATTTCCATTAACATCTACACAATTACTGCCTTACAAATGTTTTAAAAATAGAATGTAATATAACTGTTAAATGTTTTTCTTACATTTTATTTTTAAGTAGTCTCTTAAAAGGGACCTATTATGCAAAATTCACATTTACATGGTGTTTGTACATAAATGTGAGTCGGCAGTGTTTTTACACAACCACCCTACAGTGTTAAAAGTCCACTAACTCCTCTTTCTTATATTTATATTAATCATAAACAGTGTGTCAAAATTAACAGTTTTCGTTTCTGCTCTAAAGTGACGTCACTTAAGAGCAAGCCTCGCCCACGATTGGTGACAGACTCCACCCTATATCCTCCCCGAATGATCTACACAATGTCCGCCATTTTTTTCTGCGTTGGAGCAGATACAGTGAGAAGAATAATATCTCAGCTTTGTAAGCGTCACAAGTGTTCTGTTGTTGGCTGAAAAAGTGAACATAAGAGTCTTCATATACTCCCGGCATCTGAGCCCACTGAAGAAGCAGTGGACAAGCTGGACAGGTAATCTGGCATACCGGGCATTTTCCCGGTGGGCAGACGCACTTTGGGGCCGATCAGGGAGAACCGAGCGGGCCGGTGGGTCGGCCGCGAAATGGGCCATGGGCCGCGATAAGCTAAAATGAGCCGCCACATTATGCAGAACAGACCACAAAATGGCGCCGCGATATGCTGGACAGCGAACACCTCCCCGATCAACTTTTGGGCCAGTTGCTATGTAAAATCCTGGGTCGATTACTCTTCCATAATAGGTCTCCATTAATGTTAGTCTATATTTGATAGTGAACACCACAACAACTGCAATACAAAATATTTGAAATCACTGGAAATCAATTGGTTCAAATCAAATTGGTTGTTGTTTTCAGTGGAAGGTGGAAGGTTTAAATGAATTTTGAACTTGAAAAGTAAATGTTAATAATGTGTAGTATTTCCTCAATGTCATACTAATACTATACTATTATGAAGCTGTTGTTTACATTCATAAAATTTCATTGAAGTTTTTCAGTACCTTTTATGCATGATTTGTCCTATGTACTTTATATGAATCATTGGTAAATTCATTTGTACAGTATATGAGATTTGCCTGTTTGTATTGTGTTGCCTGTGCTAGTATAACCTTTTTTATGAAGCTGTAAAGACTGATCCAGACAGAGGATTTTATAATCTTTTTCACTGCTTTGTTTATCAGTATGATAAATGTGTGGCTTTTTATTTCTGGAAACATTTGAATTGAATTATTACTGGATAGTAAACAATTTAACACCTTTTTTTTCTGAATTGATCTCTATACAACTATAATTAAAGAATCAAGGGAAATCAGAATCTCACATCAATATATTGTCAAACTGAACTGATTGTATAACAAATTTGTGAGATTTGTTTGTGCGAACATAATGGAAGCACTTTATTTGACAATGCTTCATTATACGAGGAAATCTTTAAGGAATACTGATACACCAAGATTAGAGGGCAGGAAATGACAGGTTCAAATTTGAAATGGAAAAGGCACGCTCTCTCAATTCTGATTCTCGTTGTGTTCATTTTTTGTAACACAGTGGAAATAAAAAAAAATAAAAAATCACAAATAAACATTTTGTGGTATGATTTTATGTAGGTTTGCTAATTTTTCATGAAAGTCACAATCTTTTGTCCATGGTTTGCCTGAAAGGGTGTGTGTTCTGGGGGTTGGGGTTAAGCAAACAGGAAAGCCTTTTAAGGAGAGATGTGTCCTTGCAGCATTTCATTATGGCTGCACCTCCACTCAAACATAAATTCTGCTGAACATTAAAACTCTGACTCACGCTGTGTGATAAACAAAGTGTGTTTAATATCAGTCAGTGCACTTTTTTTCAACTCCTTAAACTACTTTCATGTTTTGTTCAAAAATCAGATCAAATAAAGTAGTCCTACTTCAGCAGTCAGCAGTTTTACGTACATCTAAACTGTATGTCAGAAACAGTCGTTTAATAATTCTCCTGAAACACTGACAAAGAAAATGACATATAGATGTTCTTTCAGATAATGCTGTTTGTTTTACAGTGTTGGTATCATGGTGTTTTTTTCACTTCAGAAACAGTCCAAAGTCCCACAAAGCATTTGATTGAGAGCACCCTGTGTAAATATAATTTAGCCAATTGAATACAATATAACACACACACATATATAAAGCCTATTCATTTCTTCCTCACAGTTCAAAAGTGTGTAGTACACTATTGTGCTTTTAACTACTGTTTAAATGTCATAATTTTACTTCATGTAAGCTCAGATTGCAACTGAATGACTGAATATGTGTCATTTCTACTTGTTATGAAAACCAGAGCCAAGTATCTGTGCTTGCAAGAAATGAAATGCATAAAAGCATACAAATTCTTAGTATGGGTTTAGATAGTGGATTTTATGCTGAAATGATTGGCAATGGTTGTTTGACAAGTGAAAGTGCTGCATATTTTAATAATGTGAATGTGAATTCCAGAGTGTAAAAGAGTTGTTGGTCACGTTTAAAAATAGTTTAAATAATGCTGTATAACTTTAAAAAAAAATATAAGGGCAAAGAAGTTAAAAGAACAGTTTTTATAGTTGTAAATTCTCTAGGCAGGGTGTGGTTGGAGGAATTGAGTTCCATAGGCTGGTCTTATCTTAACTCAATAAAAACTGTCCAGCCATTGTTTATAAAGACCTCTGCACTCTGAAACACAGCTTCAGGGGTTTTGTGAGACAACGGTGACCAAAACTGTTGTCGGCAAGCACTTTGGAAAGGTTTTATTCTGCAGCTATTTTATTAATTGCTGATGTGATTAGAGCAGTTATTCTGGTTACATTTTTATTCAGGAGTAACACACACACTTTGCAGCATGTGTACTGGAAAATGTGCGGTGTGCGTTGCGGGAAGTCTGTACCCATTAGCGCTCATCTCCATAATCTGTAATATTATTCTGTTTTTTCCTGGCTGGGATGTTAAGTTCTCTCAGGATGGACATATTACTGAGGAGGTCAAATACATGGGAGGATTGATTGGAGGGGGGGCAATGGTAAGTTGAAATATGTTTTTAATTGTAATGTAAATTTAAAAATGACATATATTCTATTTTAAGATTGAATGTAAAGGTCACATAGTCTATATATATATATAATAGTCTATTATATATTACATTTAGACTGGCCTAAAGGATTTAAAGTTTAGCATCGTTCTTGTCAGTAACATGTTGTTTACAGTGGATATGCCTTAATTAAGTCTAAATTTGATCAATTTCAAAATCAAATTTGATTTTATAAGAAACCCAAGAGATATAATTAAAATTTACGTTTTAGGCAACGCCTAGTCTTTAGGAGTTAAAGAATGTGATTTCCTAATAAGGTACTGTATTTTAAGGGCATTGCACACATTTTGAAGCAGCTACATGTGTACCAAACATGACTAAAGTGACCTTTAAACCTAAATATGTTTAATACTTTTATGATGTGTTTGAGTCCAAATGTATCAATTGCAAAATGATTAAAATAAAAGGTTTCTAGTAAAAATGTCTCTCTCTCTAGGTGTTGATTCCAGCTCTTCATATCCACCTAACTGGAAAACAGGGCTGCTGTGGTAATCGCTGTGGGGTGAGTTCCAGCCCTGTCACAAAAATAAACTATTTTTGGTTTGCACTTTAAAAACATACAATTATTTAGAAATTAATTCATGAAAAGGCATGTTCACTTTAATTTTAAAGGGCAAATTGGCTAGAGTAGGAGATATCTAGGTCATAAAATTGCACAGTTTGATATCCAGAGAGGTCAAATTAATTAGATTATAGTAGTATAAACAGAGAGACATAAAGGCACTTCACAATGGTTTGGTGATCATGTTTTTCTTGTTCCTGATTCTGATTCAGAAAGTTGGAAGTTACATTGCTTTGAGCAGAAGCTTCTCACAGAATGAAAACATAAATATATTTGGAATGTAACTATTTATGTGCAGTGTAGATCTGTAGTGTATCTGTAAGTGCTTGAACTTTCATAGGCAGTCTTCTTTGGTGGAAAAGGACACATTTATAAATATTTGACTCATGTGTCTGACATGTGACTAGACTTGTAAACTTGTAAAACTGTGTACAGTAGGTTTTGAATTCTAGTGACCTTAACACCGTTACAGTAATTACAGCTGGCTGTAAAAAAAAATTATATATATATATATATATATATATATATATATATATATATATATATTTATTTATTTATAAAAGATTAATATTCATTAACCTGACTGCACAAAAAGGCATATTCACCAAAGGCAAATATGAAAATGTGTGATTTGGAAATTATTCTGAAGATATCTTTGAAATAATGGTATTTCCTATAATCCCACAAATATGTAAAAATGATATGTAAAAAGTGTTTGGTTCTAATTATTTTTACTTGGTGGGGAAAACAAAAGAGTCAGTAATAGATGCAAGTTGCTATATTGTTGTGCAATTAAATTATAAATAAGTGCATTTAGGTAATGAACGTATATTTGCTTTGTGTATTTAATTCAAAATTATTCCCATGATGTATTTTCTGTTCCAGATGTTCCTGTCCATTTTATTTGCGGTAGTGGGTGTTGCTGGTGCCCTTTATAGCTTTATTGTGGCACTGTTAGGACTTATCAATGGGCCGCTCTGTTATCAAATGTCTCTTTCCTGGGGAACTCCGTTTAAACACAAGTGAAAGAGCCACCTCTGCATTCTACAGCATATAATGACAAAAACATTTTTGTTTGTTTAAAATATACTTTTGTGACTTAGATCACCTTTTAATACTTTAAAATCTTTTCCCTCCATTTCTCAGAAACGAAAGTTACCTTAAGCACAGTGACTTGTGGGTAATATGCACCGAGCCAAAAAATGTGGTGGAGTTTAATGTGGGTCTGTTCTCAACATTGTTGGTGGCCAGTAGCCTGCAGCTCGTCCTCTGTGCTGTACAGATGATCAATGGCCTCTTCGGCTGCCTCTGTGGAACCTGCAGGAATAAAGAAAAAGGGGTAAGAAACACCAATAGAGAGAATACAGCAGGTGGTAAATGACTAATACAAGAAAATATTATTATTCATCCATTTGTGATATACTGTATAATTTATTCAGTCACAAAAGAACTTCAAGGGGTATAGTACATCTAAAAATGTTCCTAAAAAAACACTTTAACAACGATCAGTTTTAACAGAAGATTTAATGTAAGTGCTTTTATAAAATTATAAGCTTCTCAATTATGCCTTTAAACCCTCCAAAATTTGGCCCCATTGACTTCATTGTGTCTCACAGTAGCCCAGATTTTGTGCTTTTTTTTTTTTTTTTTTCAAAAGAAAAGGAGGTAGTAGAATTATAAAAAAAAATAAAAAT
The DNA here is from genome assembly GCA_032164185.1 of Moxostoma hubbsi. NCBI lineage: Eukaryota > Metazoa > Chordata > Actinopteri > Cypriniformes > Catostomidae > Moxostoma > Moxostoma hubbsi. Next base: position 7,402,096 of record JAVLUX010000215.1, read on the forward strand.
ACAAAAAAATTGTTATCAACATTATGCCACAAATGCTGTCGATTGGGCTTCACTTGTATTGAACCCTTGTATGGAACCTTTAATGTTAGTAACACACAAAACGGCATAAACAACACTAAACAGAGCAATAACCTCTAACCTTAACAGACAACAACTACTTACATGTTTATTAAGTCCTCATACCTCCTTACCTAAACATCATCCAGTTATTTAGTTGTCAGGGGCTAAAAAAAAGGCCTGTAACGAATAGAACTGAACGCAGGAGTCTCGAGACTGAAGTTGACGTTCTTAACCTGACACGTCTGCACAAAACGCTGAAAAAAGCGGTGCGCTTTTAAAGGTTAAAGACGCCTAGCGAATGTTTATATGAAAAAACAACTGAAAACAGCGAAGACGGATGTAAAAACGCGTTCGGTTTGAATGACCCATACTCCTTCCAGTCACACGCTCCAGTAATTTAATAAAATAAGTGATTAAATTACTTAGATTACATCGTTGCATAGTTACTGACGATGTCTTACCCTATACCATGTTTTGTCTTTCAGCCTCTTTAAAACCGTCAATACTCTGGGCGTCCAGGACTTTATTATTCTGTCATCCTGCCTCACAATCAGCTGAGAAGCGCCTCTTTTGGGAAGATGAAGTAAATCATTATTACAATCAGTCAACGTGTTTCATGCAATAAATCTTAACACTGAACATTTTGATATAAGTATTTGTACTATATGCATGTTTACTTTACATTTGTCTTACATATTGATGTTTACTGCTGAGGTTTTGGCTTAATGCAAAAAAAAAAAATTTAAATACATATGTTGGCTACTATATAATGGATCACAGAGTGAATGATAATGTATAGGAAACTGGCTTCAATTAATGGTATAAATGTAAGCACTCTTTTTCTATCAATATCTTTAAATGTTCTTCTCAAAACTTATTTTTTATAGTTCAGAAATAAAGTAAAAATATATTAAATATAAAAAGACAAAACTCTTACACTTTGAGAATGTGTGTATGTGTGTTTTTTTTATCAGGCTTTAATCCACATTTAACATTACACAATTCACTTCTCCCAGGAATCTATGTTATTGCATCATGTCACTTCAAAATGAGTTTAAAACATTTAAGGTAAATCAAATATCCAAATATATATTTAAAAAACTGGTTTTACAAGTTATTCATTTTTCAGAAGGTGGGGACTCTTTACAAGGGAGTATACAAGAAAGTCTTTCATAGGTCTTGCAATGAAATAGCAGAATATTTAGTCAAAGTATAAATGTTATGATGATATGCTGTAAAATGTAATACTGCTATTAAGTCCTCAGTACATTAGTTTATCATGAAATGATCTGTAAACAGTTGTAGGGTCTGTCTACAGTTAAAGATGCATTCAGTTGTACACAGTTAAAGTTTAACTCGTAAAGACATTTATTTTAATAGTATGATTGGCTTACTAGTAGTTGTCTCTGCATATTAACCTGGGATAGGAAAGTTACATCAACTTTAAATGTTTCTTGGCAGAAAGATGGAATGTAAGAAGCACATACTCGCACATACATATACACTACCGTTCAAAAGTTTGGGGTCACTTACTCATTCTTTATTTATTTATTTATTTCACATTTTAGAATAATAGTAGTCAGCAAAACTATGGAATAATAGAAATGGAAATATGGGAATTATTTTGTGACCAAAAAATCCAAAATAAATCCAAAACTATGTAATATTTTAGCATCTTCAAAGTAGTCACCCTTTGCCTAGATTTTGCAGACATGTACTCGTGACATTTTCTCAACCAACTTCTTGAGGAATCACCCCGGGATGCTTTTTAAACAGTATTGAAGGAGTTCCCATCTATGTTGGGCACTTATTGGCTTCTTTTCTTCATATTTTGATCCAAGTCATCCATTTCAAAAACTTTTTTTTTTTTTAGGAAATTTTAGATTTGTAATTAAATAAATGTATATGTTTTGGCAGAATAATATTTTGTCTACAAAGTTAATTTCAAACTTTTAAGCATACACCTTCAGATCAAAAGATTTTTAAGATCATGAGAAACATTTCAGACAAGTGACCCCAAACTTTTGAACGGTAGTGTATGAGCATCCACATATTTAAAACTAAGTTAAAGAAATACATTTGAAAGACATAAAACACATTCACCTTTCTGAAATTCTGCATGATCAAATACAACATACACCCTTTATAATACATATCCTGAAATTATACTGACAGCACAAAATGAGTAAAGACTAAAAATAATATTTCGAAAATCACTAAACTGTGGTTCTGAGATAAGCAGTAAGCAGTAGTCGTTCACTCCGGTTTAATCTCAAATGTTCCTTTTGTCTACTAGTGTTTAAGGGAGCAGCATTTAATTTAGTTACATAGTTGTAGTTTACTCCACTGAATAGGGTCGCACCAGCTGTGTGTAAGTTCTCATGTAAATTGGGACAAACTGACTAGTAGTTACTAAGCCCTTAGTGTGAACTTTGTCAGTGCTTAATTTGTTTGCACCACCTGTTCTTAAAGCAAGATTTAGCTAGTAGGTTGTAAGCTCTCCGTAAAGTAATGCATAGTTGAATAATATGTTTTCCTGTATTAATCCAAAAAAAAAAAGCCTTCACATTTATACACAGAACTGTTAAAAAGCTGTACATTTCAGTTTGATCTTGTTATGGTTGATTTTCAAACCTTGTCTGCTCGTGTAACTGTCAGCTGTAATAAATGATATCCCTATTAAAATAGGATACATAATAAAAGTAGATTTGATAAATAGTATATTGGCCCAGTGTAAATAACAATATATAGGAACTGTATCTAAAATAATTAAGGGGTGATACATAAATACTAATACAACAGGCTGGAAAAATATACATTTATTCATTTTGATATCCTATATATATTTTGAATGTAGAGTATGAGATTGTAAATTCAAATGGTAAGGATAAAAGAATGACAAGACATTTTCCAGGACAATGGATAGAACATGTGTGAATTTTCCTGTGACCCACAAAGTTATGTTAATACTGAGAGTTTAAATTATGTCAAGTCACTAGACTCTCAGACCATTATTATTATTATTATTATTATTATTATTATTATTATTATTATTATTATGGCATGTTAAAATTAGTAAGTAAAGGCCGACCATGGTGAGTTAGTATAATTTCACTTGGAAGGGCAAAAATACTAATATAAATATAGTATAAATAATGTGTGAGTGGTCAGCTGTCAAACTGTGCCATCATGACCTTGCAGCTGGCTTCATAACCTAAGAATAAAGCACCATTGTCTGGAAACATACAAATCATTGTTGGAGTGAGACCAGAATATAAAGCCCTTATACCTGAAAAGAAGAAAAAGGACAGAATAATGAGTTGGAAAGGAACGCTGTACTTTTGCAAGCAACTATGATTTAGTTATGTGATTGCTACAGTCTAAATATTTAAACAAAATCAAAATAATTCTGCTATAATATGTTAATATTGAACACAGTATAACAGATTGTTCATTCACCTTCTGTTCTGAAGATGTGCATAAAAGTCTTGAAGAAGCCGGCCTGCCTACCTGTCATTAGCATGACATGTATTTTGGATTTAACACAATCCATGGGGTACACAACAAGCCATAGACAAGCCCCCCCCCCCCCCCCCACCCTCTAAAAAAACAACAAAACAAAGAACTCATCAAAGCTGCAACTAATGAACCTACAAATCTGAGAATATATACAGAGCACATTATACACATATGCACACTCAAACATGCATGAAACGTCATAATTAATTTTTTTGTGATAAAACAGATACTTATTCCACATTAGCTCTGTAATGTCCAAAAGCAGATAAAGTGCTGGCTTCCTGTCTCCACCCACTATGCTGTTATCCTACGGTGGAAAATTACGCTATCGACTGAGCAAACTGAACGACCAGCTGTATCTCTACATTTAAAACAAAGAGCTCATTGTGTGCTGTGCTGATTGATTTTACATGCATCTAATGTTTGACATCATCCTTATGACTGACTCATTATGTAGGGTCGGCAACTCCTTGAATACACACCAGTAATACAACAGACCAATCAATAAATGGGAAACCAAGTATGCTAATAGTCATTTAAAGATAAAATGTAGAAACTGTAGCATGGCATTGCTTTCATACCTATGTCATCCTTGTCACAGTGCATGTACTGATTGAAGAGAGACAAAGCTCATTCAATCCAAAGAAACAGAAATATACAGGCACCTCATGGGCAATGGTAATAAATAAAATAATAAACTGATCAATTGTCACACATTATACATACATTTCTGCATATATACAGCGAAATTTTTTATTTTTCACATATCCCAGCTAAGCTGGGGTCAGAGTGCAGGGTCAGCCATGATTCAGCGCCCCTGGAGCAGATAGGATCAAGGGCCTTGCTCAAGGGTCACACAGTGGTGTCTTGGCAGTGCTAGGGCTTGAACCCCCAACCATCTGGTCAGTATCCCAGAGCCTTAACCACTGAGCCACCACTGCCCCTGTGGTAACAATTACCCCAATGGTGGTAATTAAACCCTGGAAGAACTATGCAAGACCATCATTGTGCATAACAGACTTTATAACCAACCAAACTGTGCTGAAAAAGACAGACAGACACAATATAATTAAGCTACAGCCTGACACATAATAGCTCCAACATGTTCATACTGTAAAACCACTCATTAGTGTGGAAAAGCAGCAATATTTATAGGTGCACAAAGTCATTTTTTTGGTCTTTGACTGGAACTGGCACCTATAGGCTAGGGCTGGGCGATATGGCAAACAAATTAAATTGCGATTTTTAAAAAAAAAAAACTGGGACAATTCACAATTCGATTTGTCAACTTTTCAACGTACTCAACTAAAAAGTATTTCCAACATGATACAAATAACATGTACTTTATTAGAATGCAAGGCAACCTGGTTAGAGAAATCAATGTTTTTTAATTATAGGTGTGCAATAAAAATGCACAAAAAAACAAAAAACTGTACCACAAAGAACATTTTCAACATAGTGTAAATATAAACTAAATTAAAATTAATAAACCCAGATATTGAGAAATAAAATAAGATGTACTTCTTAGCAAATGCAGGTATTTTATCTAAATAAAGTCTATCTATAAAGTTATTAAGAAATCAATACCTAGAATTATTAAGTTTATCTAGAATATACTCATTGTATATCAAACAATTTGTTTCATAGACTGCTGCTGACACAGACCAGGGCACCCGGCGCCCTCTAGCGGTATATGCTAAGCAGCGCATAAATATGAAATTATTTATCAGTACAACAGACCATTCGTTAAGCTCTGCCCCCCTTGGTTACGGTCGCTCTGACATGCTCTGTAGTGCTTCCCATAGGAATGAATGGGAGATTTCGGTAAACAGCAGGATTGTTCAAGCAGCCATATCACCCCGTAGCTCAATACTGGTTGCCTACTGAAGATAAGCAGGGCTGAGCCTGGCCAGAACCTGTATGGGTTTCCCTTCTAAGAAATTAAGGTTGCTACTGGAATAGGTATTAGGGAGTCCAGCAAGGGGTGCTCACCCTGTGGTCTGTGTGGGTCCTAATGCCCCAGTACAATGATGGAGACACTATACTGTAAAAAGGCACTGTCCTTTGGATGAGATGTTAAACTGAGGTCCTGGCAATGTGGTCATTAAAAATCCCATTAAAAATGGTGTCCTGGCCAAATTTCCCCATTGGCCCTCATCAATCATTGCTTCCTAATAATCCCCATCCATTAATTGGCTGTATCACTCTACTCTCTACTCTACACCAATAGCTAGTGTGTGGTGAGTGTACTGGTGCACTAAGGCTGCAGTTGCATCATCCAGGTGGATGCGGCACACTGGTGGTGGTTGAGGAGTGTCCCCTGTTCATTGTGTATAGCGCTTTGAGTGTAGTGTCAGAAAAGCGCTATATAAATGTAATGTTCATAAATTTTTGGACAAATACTCTAAAAAACGGAATGGATAATATTCTCAATTGGGCTTGAATGAAGAGTGACATTGTAAGGCATATTTATTTGACAATTCTCTTGTAAAAGCAATTTAATTGAAAACTGTGGAGACTGTGAATCAGAATAAAGGCAAACGGTTAGAGTAGCTTGAATTGAAAAAAGCATCGGTTAATAGCCATTACACACAATGATAACATTAAAAGGGGGCCTGGCCCACCTACACCCACCCCTCCAACTGTTAGGCCCACCTGGCAGGTCCTATGTCCCAACTTACATCTTATAGCTGGAGCCAGGCGTGTCCGATTCCGATACCTGAACTATCAGTATCGGCCAATACCGATACTGATCCGGATCGAATACCGGTGTTGCTTTTTTCTTAACGAGTGTAGAACATCTATAATTCACTGTGTGGAATTGATTGGGAGTAAACTTTGTGTAGAGAAACAAAAAACTCTAACAATACATTATTTCATTATAAAATAGGAAAACAAATTACATAAGAGCATGTGCAAAACTTTATTGTTAACTAGTCTGCAGGATGCAGCAGCAAAAATAACAGTAATTTCAGTGAAAGTCTTCAGCTGAAACGAAGCCAGTTCTCTACACATTTGAACTTGTATCTGGACTTGTAAATGGTTTCAGATCTCTCTCTCTCTCTCTCTCTCTCTCTCTCTCTCTCTCTCTCTCTTATTTATTTATTTCATTTTATTTGTATTAGTATATCAATTCACCTTTGAATCTCACAATAAGTTTTGGAACCCAATTTGTTTTATTGTAATTTCTAATATTAATAATAATAATTTTACTATATGCATATGTCTGGCCAGATTATCTAAGCATGTCAACCCCCACGAAGCAACCTTATCCATTTAAAATAACTGCTTTTATTAGGCTACTGATATTACTGGAGTCTTCATCTCATATGAGTCTACATAATTTCAAACATATTTTTAAAAAAGCTATTCATTTCTTTATGTGTAAAAAATTTTTTTAACGAGTGTACCTTTAACTATTGTATAACAGGGAAAAAGAACACATTTATTTATGATTTATGTTTTATTTATCTAACCCATGTTAAAATCAATTCAGATAGAGTTAGCATATTTTATATACATATTTCAGTGTTAAAATAGATGTGGCATGGTGGGTTATTTCAAAATCCAACAAACAACTCTACTCCCTATTGTTTCCTGTCACTTCTATACTGTCTTAGACAATAAAAAGAGAAACCCCATAAAATAATAAAAAAAGAAATGTGCACTGTATATGCTCCTTACTTTTGACCCTTGGCAATCTTGCCAGAGGTGGTCATATCATGCATAGCCTGCAGTCGGCACTTAGCACCAGAGAGGAGAAATAGAAGCCACAGAGCCTGCACATGCTTTTTGCATGTCAATTTACAAAAATAAACAAAGATAGGGGAAAAACATTCATATGAAAATGTTTTCAGTAGAGCTGTAGATTTTACACGTAAATGTAATGCAGTTAATTATATGAAAAATAACACGTTGCTGACCTTGAGTAATCTAACGCAATTTGTTACAAATGACATTTTTCAGCATGTAATCTGTAGTGGAATGCATTTCAAAAATACAAATATATACAGATGCAAGGGAATGTATGGCAGAAGAGGTAGGGTATGTTGGATAAATATAATTAGACTAAGCTGTGTATTGCACATAATTATTGCTCAATGTGGCAGTTTTAGCTCTTCGTGAGATGGATAGCCTGAGGGAACAAACTGTTCCTGTGCCTGACAGTTATGTGCTCAGTGCTCTAGCGCCTGTCAGAAGGCAACATTTCAAAAAGGAAGTGGGCTGGGTGAGTGGGGTCCAAAGTGATTTTTCCAGCCCTTTCCCTAACTCTGGAAGTGTACAGTTCTTGAAGGGATGGTAGGGGGCAACCAATAAACCGCTCAGAAATCCAAACTATCCTTTGTAGTCTTCTGGTGTCTGATTTCGTTGCTGAACCAAACCAGACAGTTATTGAAGTGCAGAGGACAGACTCAATGACTACTGAGTAGAACTGTATCAGCAGCGCCTGTGGCAGGTTGAATTTCCTAAGCTGGTGAAGGAAGCACAACCTCTGCTGGGCCTTTTTCACTATGGAGTCAATGTGGGTCTCCAACTTCAAGTCCTGTGAGATGGTAGTGCCCAAGAACCTGAATGACTCCACTGCTGCCACAGTGCTGTTTATAATAGTGAGCGGGGTCAGTGTTGGGGTGTTCTTCCTAAAGTCCTCCATCATTTCCACTGTTTTGAGGGTGTTCAGCTCCAGGTTGTTTTGAATGCACCAGTGAGCCAGCTGATCAACCTCCCTTCTGAATACAGACTCATTGTCATCTTGGATGGCAAACACCAGTCTCTAAAATGACTTCATGACCACAGACGTCAGAGCGAGGAGTCTGTAGTCATTAAGTCCAGTGAATTTAGGTGTCTTTGGGACAGGAATGATGATGGAGCTTTGTAGCAGCAGGGAACTTCACACTGCTCCAGTGATCTGTTGAAGATCTGTGTGAATATGGGGGCCAGCTGGTCAGCACATGATTTTAGACAAGTGGGTGAAACACCATCTGGGCCTTGTGCTTTCTTTGTCTATTGATTGTGGAAGACACTGCACACACCCTCTTCACAGATCTTAAGTGCAGCTTGAGTAGGAGGAGGGGGTTGTGGGAGTTGTTGATGTTTGTGTGAAGTGAAGGTCAGAGTGGGTGTGGGTGTGAGACTGGGCCTTTAAAATCTACAGTAAAACACATTCAAGTCATCAGCCAGTTGTTGATTCCCTACAGTGTTGGGGGGTGGTGTCTTGAAGTTAGTAAATCTTTCAGGCCTTTCCTCACTGATGTAGGATCATTAGCTGAAAAGAATAATAACTCAGCTCTGTGGGTCCATAATGCAAATGAATGGGGTCCAACACTTTCAAGCTCCAAAAAAACACATAAAGGCAGCACAAAACTAATCCATATGATTCCAGTGGTTAAATCTAGGTTTTCTGAACAATTCAATAGATTTTGGATGAGAATAGACCAAAATGTAACTAATTTTTCACTGTACATCTTGCCTTTGCATTCTCTAGGCACAATCATGATTTCAAGCTTGATTACACTTCCCAGACCTTGACGCATGTGCAGAGAGCTAGATGGCACTAGGAAGTGTAATGGAGAATTAAATCATGATCGCAAATGAGACTGCTGATGTCAAGATTAATAGTGAAATATAATACACTTTTTAAATGTTGAAGTAAAAAAAAAAATTATATTCTTACCCAAAATCTAGTCGATTTCAGAAGATATGGATTAAACCACTGGGGTCATGTGGATTACATTTATGCAGCCTTTATGTGCTTTTTGGACCATGAAAGATTTGGTCACAATTCACTTGCATTGTATGGACCTACAGATTGGAGTTATTTCCAAAAATCTTAATTTGTGTTCAGCAGAAGAAAGTCATACACATCTGGGATGCATGAGGGTGGGTAAATGATGAGATAATTAAAATTTTGGGGTTAACTACTCCTTTAAATAGATTCATTTGTTTATGTATTGCTCTTTCTTGTTGTTACAAACTTAAATTGGTATGCAATTGGTAATATAGTGACAAAGCAGTGTGTTCTACAAATTACAGACAGTTTCATGCACTGCAAACCTACTCCCCCACTTATCAGTATCAGAACCCAGCTGGAGACAAAATGCTTTCAAATGTCAGTTAAATATATATCTCTCTGTGTGTGTGTGTGTGTGTGTGTGTGTGTGTGTGTGTGTGTGTGTGTGTGTGTGTGTGTGTGTGTGTGTGTGTGTGTGTGTGTGTGTGTGGACTTCTAGAGACCATCGCCAGCCTGTGAAACCACAAGGCTAAGTAAAAACACGCAGCTCAAATGTCAGAAAAAGACTGACCAAATATTTTTTTACAATGCAAAAGGTGCTAAAAAAGATCCCATGTCCTACTGTAAACTGCATTGACACAATTAAATATCTTTACAAATATTTTGATTTTTTTGACCATTACCTGCATGTGAAATACATTTTTTATTTGGCAAGGGGCAAAAAACAAAAAAACAATACAAAATGGTTTGTGCTTATTTCTTATCTAAGTGGTTATCTGACAGAAAGAACATCACAGGCAAAAAATTAACAGTGCAGGTCCCCAACAGGCCTAATGTGATGTTAAGTTACCTATATCATAGCTCCTGCAGTGGTCTATTATTGCCTGATCTACTGGATGTTGTGGCATAGTGAAATGAACCAAGCACTCCAAAATCTGGATTCAAAGATCTTGATGCAAAGAACACCTGTGCAAAAAACATATGTAGAAAAGAAACTGATCATGCTTTATAATGGCACATATTTTTTTAGCTTCCTTAGCTACAGTTATAGTAGTCAGTAAACCACTACTAACTGTGGTAAAACATTCTGATTATGGAAACAGTAAAGACTTTCCCTTTGGTATTTGTGATATCTGTTCAGTTACATTATGTGTGAAGTATAACTATAGCCCTGCACATAACAGTGCAGTGTTGCATATCAGCGGACAGCATGGAGCTGCATCTCAACTGTTAAGGAACAATAAAGTTCATAGAGCGAATGGTAAAGTCAAGAGACACAGTGAACAACCAATCATGATGTGGCGTTTAAAACTCTCACCAAGCAATACTGTTGAATTACAGCGAATCTGATATAATAGTTTTGCTATTGTATGTCTGTCTGGTTTTATCACAGAACAAGCTAAATAAACACCTAATTTGTCCTGTATCACCTTAATTATTGTTGGAAAACGAGGGAGAACATTTGAAAAGTTAAACTGAGAACATAAATGCATGGGGCATGCTTGCCTTGAGGACGACTAGAGAGATGGTCATGCTGCCTTTTAATGAACGGATACATTTGAGAACGAATGAATTGTGACCTCTCGTCAAGGATCCGAAAGCAAGGAAGGATGGAGGTTGATAGCGTTGGCAGCGGCAGCTCCCTCTGGACCATTGTGACCAAACTGTGGCGTTTTCTAGATAACTCGGTTTGTATTGCTCAGTAGCAATGTATCCCATATAGACTTATTAAACAGATAAAATCACTAAATTTTTAATTATCCTGAAAAAGTCGTAACGGAGCAGTAAATCCACTATTATCGGGTCAAGAGTGTGTAAAAAGGTCCCGGAACGTTCTACATCTCAGTCGCCTGACGGACAGTTCATAGCGCTGCACGGGGAAACGTGCACGGACGACATTGAGGGTCTCTGAGGGAAGCAAATATGTATAAAAGATTATTACATATTTATCAAGTCCGAAATGGATTACCTTCCACAAAATGTAAAGAGAACGACATTTTTGCTCCCGTTTTCTGGTAAGTTAGTTTGCAGAGAGGTGACAGGGTGAACTAGATTGACATTAATGATTTTAACATTCTCAAATATCAGAACAATATAGTATTTGATTACCATGAATTAAACATTGCTATGCGTGCAATGTAGCCTATATTATATGACTTAGGTCAAATATAACTACTGGCATCACATTTGATATGTTGTAAAACTAAATTATTAATATTCAGACGTCTAATTTAGTTGGTTTTGGTTTGAACACCCATTTAACCTGATTTATTTATTTTAGGATCACAGGTAAAGCAAGTCGGAGGCCAATAGGAACAAGTAGCATCTATTTGAGTGAAGATAAAGAGAGCTCCACATACCTGTCAGAAGAGAATGAGGCTAAAGCAGAGGTTAGCAAAGATGGACAGAGGAACACAGGAATTGATATGGGGGACACTGAAATTTCAAAAGTGACATTGGCATCACAGTCAGAGACTGAAGCAGTGTCTAAACCTGAGGACAGCGAAGGGTCTGAGAAGACAAAAACAGGGAAACAAAGTCTTCTGGAACTGCTTGGAACCATGAAGGTGGAGGTCACAACCAAACGTAAATTAGGATCAACAAAGTTTCCCATAAATATCCAGAGGCCAGAGCCAAAGTCGATGGAAAGCACACACAGCATGTTTCAGCATGCCATATCTGAGGGTTCAAAACAGCAGTGAGTTATATGCTCATACCTGTAACCTCCTGGTAGTATTAGCTGATTTACCTCAGCATTATGACCGTGATGGTAATTTTAATAATTATTGACACAAATAGGGAGGGAAATGTGGCACAAAACAAATGCCCTCTATGAACAGCACTCCCATGTATGTATGTATTTGTTTTAGCACAGCAATTCCAAGAACTAAATCATGGGGTTACAATTTATATGTTATGGTCAATGTATGATTGAAGAAATATGTTTTGAACACTTCTCTCTTTGCATGCATTCTAGCGAGACATTGAATCCAGCACTGGCTGCTGCAGCCTCTGCAGCTGCATCCACACTGCCCAACAGCCATCAAGCTGAGTCAGAGCTCCTTCAACAGTTGAGAAAATACGAAGCCATACCTGACACCCAGAGGAGAACAGAGGGACAGAACATAGGGTAGGGCTCATTTCAGTAGTTGCTTGTCTTAAAAGAATATTTCACCCAAAAATGTAAATTATCTCATCATTTACTCACCGTCATGCCATACCAGGTGTATGACTTTCTTTCTTCTGCTGAACACAAACAAAGATTTTTAGAAGAATATCTCATCTCTGTAGATCCATGCAATGCAAGTGAATGGTGGCCAGAACTTTGAAGATCAAAAAGCACATAAAGGCAGCATACAATTAATCCTTATGACTCCAGTGGTTTAATTCATCAGTTACTCACCCTCATGCCATCCCAGATGTGTGATGTTCTTTTGCTGAACAGAAACAAAGATTTTTAGAAGAATATCTCGGCTGTGTAGGTCCATTCAATGCAAGTGAATGTATACGACTCCAGTGGTTAAATCCATGTCTTCAAAAGTGATGATAGGTGTGGGTGAGAAACATCAATATTTAAGTCCTTTTTTACTATGAATTTTCCTCCCTGTCCAGTAGGTGGCGCTGTGCACAAATAATGTGAATCGCCAATAACAAAAGAAGAATGTGTCATTGAAAATGGAGATTTATAGTAAAAAGGACTTAAATATTGATGTTTCTCACACACACCTGTCATATCGCTTGTGAAGACATGGATTTAACCACTGGAGTCGTGTGCATTCACTTGCATTGAATGGACCTACACAGCCGAGATATTCTTCTAAAAATCTTTGTTTCTGTTCAGCAAAAGAACGTCACACATCTGGGATGGCATGAGGGTGAGTAACTGATGAGAGAATTTTCATTTTTTGGGTGAAATATCCCTTTAACTGTGGAAAAAGTAAGGCAAACATGATGTGATTGAGGACTAAAACAGTCGTACAAATAACATGCATTTTAAGTAAAGATTGTTCCTTTTTTTCTGTTTCAGAAACATAATTGCTGATATGAAAGTTGGAAAAAGACAGAATGGAAGAACAAATGCTAGGCCTACCAGTCAGATTCGCTTTGACGATGATGGCCAGGGATATATTCAAGACAGAGGCATTACCAGTAAACTTGATGCAGTCCATAAAAGGTAAATACAAAAGTAATTTCCGATTTTCTTAAATGCTTATGATGCTTTTCATGTAATACAATGCTCTATCTTTTTGTTTAAAAGGAGTCCTTTCACTGGTAAGAGGCTGAACATATTCACAGCAGGTGTAGAGCAAGATGCAGTGTCAGATCTGGGTATGTAGAGTTTCTATTTATGGCATTGACACATCTGAAGTGATTAATCATATGTGAGAAGTATCACCAGTTGAAATGACATCACAATAATTTTACCTACATGGCACTGTGCCACATTTGCTTTGAACATCAGGCCCCACCCTTTGGGACATTGATCTAGCCAGTCAGATTGTCCATTCAACAAATCAAATGCCTCGAAATGGCTTTGAGGAGATGATCCAGTGGACCAAAGAGGGCAAGCTTTGGCAATATCCAATCAACAATGAGGCTGGTGAGTTCCTCTTTGATCACATTATTTTTTATTTATATTTTCTCACATCAATAAACTTTTCATTTTATTTCTAGGCTTGGAGGAAGAGACAAGTGTACCCTTTCATGAACATGTGTTTCTGGAGAAGTACCTTGATGACTCATTCCCCCGGCAGGGCCCAGTCAGGCAATTCATGGAGCTTGTAATTACTGGCCTTTCAAAGAATCACCACCTCACAGTTCAACAGAAAAGGGAGCATATTGCCTGGTTCAGAGACTACTTCCAGCAGAAAGACAATGTTCTTAAAGAGGCAGAGCTTTAACTAAGCTGTGGACTGTAAAATGCAAGATGCTTCACCTTGAATTGAATTCCCTTGTTTAAAACCATCTAATAAAATCTTAATTGGCTGTCATGAAACAGTGGCAAGAAAATTTTTATAATGAATCCACAGTTTGTATTGTAATTGTTTCTTAATTGTCATTTTTTGTTATGGTATACAACCTATTACAAATTGTATAATTCTGGAATTTATCCTATAAATATTAAATCAGTTTTCAAAGAACTTGACTGGACAATGTGTAAAGTGTTGTTAATATATTTGTATAGCACTTTGTTCAGAGGCAGCTTTACAAATCATAATGCTTTACAAAACCTAAAGTGAATCAGCATAGTAGGTTAGGTTTGTTAAATGTAATAGAACTGGATACTTCTAAAAAGGTTGTAACAATTTGTTTAAAGAATGCTCCAAAATGTATTGTGATGTCTCTTTTAGCATGTTTGGCATAGAATCTGCATTCCAAGTGTGCTTTTATTTTGTGTAACGGCACAAGAATGCTTAATTAACATCACTAGTTTCAGGTAGGCAGCCAATCGGTGTTGCTTGGCAACATGCAATGGTTGATTCTGCCTTGGCTGCTTCTAAAGCAAAAATATACAAATCAATTGGCTGTCTCTAAAATGTATGACACTTAATATTAACTCCTTGTTCGTAAGACAGCAGCTTTGTATATATGGTCAATTTACAGCTGTGCTGATATTCGTTAAGTATTGTTTGTGTGATTTTAAAAATTGAACAAGCACTATCAGGAGAAAAACATTGCTATTAAAGTATTTTTAAAAAAGGAAATCTAAATTAGGTATTTTTCAAAGCATTAGTACAGGTTTGCAGTCATTTGTGAAAACATACTGAAATTAAGTAATGGCCCATTTTAAATATTTTTTAATAATGGAGTTATTGAAAATGGAATGATCAGGGCTTTAGTTTAGAGTATGTGAAAGAAAATGTAAATTCAAGAATTCCCATGATTTCACACAAGACATCTGATATTTCCAGTTTTATTTAAAGTGTCTGACTATAAAGAATTAACATTGTTTTAGGAGCTGCACAAAGAAAATATTAATGTAGGTTATATTTAAACAAGTGGAGCTCAGCTAATCAACACTTCAAATAGCAGCTAATCATACAAAGCAGTATACAGGCATCATTCAACAGTCATTCTTAGAAAGCAGCTATTCAGACACTAATGTTTAACACAAAAATAACAAGAGCAGTGGAAAATTTAAACCAAAGCTAAAATTACTTTTTCACAAAACTCAAGCAAATTGAGAGCTTTGTACGTGGTATATCACAAAAATGTAATCCTTTTTATTTTACCCCAAAAAGACAAGTGCACAGTATTCAAAAACTTTTTTTTTCTAGGGCACACAAAATACAACCAAAAAACAATATGAAAAAAAAAACACTTTGGTGATCTTTGCAGATTTTTACAGAGATAAATTCACAACCACCTTACAGCTGGAGGGGAGGTCAGGAAGCTCCATACAGAGGCCCTACAATGGACAACTTATCACAGCACGGGTGACCTACAAAATATTGAATATTTGTTAACCTATCGAATTATCATTATCATGGATTATACAGCAGTTGAATGACTGAAAGATCAAAATTACAGATGAGTACAGATGTTCAGATAAAAAAAAAAAAAATATATATATATATATATATATATATATATATATATATATATATATATATATATATATATAACCATCCTACAGAGACAAATATGCATTATTATTCAATTTGTGTGATATAGTACTTACTATTTTTGGTCACCATCGGCGATAGCTAGTGGCTTGGCGTTGATGGGGTGCCTTATGCCGCAGCGTCTGCAAGTTCTTGTACTTTGACATGATGCTTTGACTCTTTTTGTAGACAGGCTTCTGATTGAATGGTGGTCTTGGAATTATAGAGGCCTTAAAAGTACATTAAAAATGTTTATTTATTTGAACTGTACAATAAAACACCTCAATGTCTAAATCAATCATGTCACACCTACTACAGTCTACATTTGTTTAAAATGCTGGGGTTAAGAATAACTATTTTTTTTATATATATTAGGGCTGTCAATCGATTAAAATATTTAATCGCGATTAATCGCATGATTGTCATGAGTTAACTCGCGATTAATCGCACATTTTTATCAGTTCTAAATGTACCTTAAATTAATACTTTTCAAGTTTTGAATACATTAATCAACATGGGTGTGGACAAATATGGATGCTTTATGCAAATGCATGTTTATTATTAGTGAAACCATACTCAACATAGCATGAAGACTAGACATCTATCAAAGGTCATATATGTTTTTCAAAGAACTTTGTTCATGTCTATTAAACACATGGGGAAAAGAATAGAGAAATAATGGGAACCTGTGGTTTTTCTATTTCTTTGCACTGAGCCAGTTGCTCAAACAGACGAGCCTGTTTACATTTTCAGATGACAGGGCAGCTCGCTTTTTCTGAACAATATTTTAAACTCGACGTGCTGCGGTGATAACTTAATTCACATCGACAATAAATGCAGACAACATTTGTCTTGTCGACAGAACCATCAGACATCGTTTTGTATATGAATTTTCCGTTCAGAAGACCCAATTTTCTTTCTCCATTTCTGTCTGCTGCGGAATTCTTTACATCTATCACTTTACGTGCATCTCTAACTCTCCAACTACGGGCTAGGCCACGGGTCAAACAGATATTGCGCGTTGCGTTAATCGCGCGTTAAAAAAATTAGTGCCGTTAAAATGAATTTTAGTTAATGCGTTATTAACGCGCTAATTTTGACAGCCCTAATATATATTATATATATATATAAAATTTCAATCCTAATTCAAGTAAGAAATAATTCTAAGGGTTGTCAACATAATTTGTAACCACCACCAACAGTGGGCCAGTTTTAGGTAGAAGTATTGGTACTCTCCACCTCACAGCTCCATTCAAGCTCCAAAGACATTTACACAAAACGCTGCATCCGCAAAGCCACCAGCATTGTGGACGACACCACACACAAACTCTTCACCCTCCTACCATCTGGCAAGAGGTACTGAAGCATTCGGGCCCTCATGGCCAGACTGTGTAACAGCTTCTTCCCCCAAGCCATCAGACTCCTCAATACTCAGAGACTGGTTTGGCGCGCACGCACGCACGCACTTTAATTATTGTCACTTTATACCTGTCTGCTACATCAATAACTGCTATGTGCATATAACACTATCTCATAGTATGTTATGTTTACATTTGGCATTTTTAGAAACTCATCTTTTTGAACTACTGTGTACTGGTCGGCGCTGGACTGTCCCTTACTGTGTCTATTGTAATGTTCATTGTTAGTAATTTATTGTAATGTCCCGTACTTTTTGCACATGCACTTTATATAGGTATGTTATTTAGTCTGTGTAGTCTCATCTGGTTCTGGGTTTGTCCTATATTGTTTTATGTAGCACCATGGTCCTGGAGGAACATTTCGCTGTGTACTGTAATAACTGTATATGGTTGAAACGACAATAAAAACCACTTGACATGAAATCATTTGCAAAATGCAAATGGAAATAATTGCACAAGCATCACTTACCATCAAGAGTTTCCTGGAAATTCCATCAGGTGCTGATCCCCTCTTCAATCCGACTGTTGGGTGGAAATTAGGCCTCTATGTAAAGAAAAACGGGAAGCTGTTTCACATCAAATCATTCTAACAACCATGCCAACACATGGAAATGTCCAATATAAAAGAGAACAAACGAAACATGCTTTAAATAAAAAAAATTATTAAAATAAACCCTTTGATGAGCATATGAACTAGACAGATATATTTTAGGAATTGCATTACCTGAAATGATCCAGGCTTGCTTGGGTTTTTTTCTGGACTTCCAGAAGGCCTACAAAAAAAAAAAATGTAAGACATGTAAAAAAGTGTAAACATTTAGATACTGTTTTGAAACACAGATGGAATGAGAATAAGGTGCCTCATTTACCTTCTTTCTTTATGCTCCTGTGAAGAGCTGGAAGGACTTTGTAGCTTGGTGAAGCGTTCATTTAGTGTTAAATTACCATAAGAGTCACAGTTTTCTGTGAGGGAGAGGATAATTACACAAGAACAAAAAAGTGAGAAACTTAGATTGGATCCTAGCTACTTATTAAAGATAGTTACAGCTAATTTTTTTAAAACAATTAATTATTTACCAGTCTTGTTCTTGGGTGCCCTGTTCCTCCATGGTGCACTGTTCTTGGGGCTAGTACTGGGTTTGCGCCCTGCCTCCCAATGAGAAACCACAACAAGATCACGTGAAAGTCGGCGGTCTATTGATGAAGAGCTGGAAAGAAAGCCGATGAGGTATAGAATTAAGTAATCCACATTGTTTTTATACTTAAACATTAATAATTAAAATTATCAAACATACAGAGAAAACAGATGGCATGCAAATTTGTAATTTTGTTTTCAAAGTGGAATATATTTGTGGTTTGTGAACGGAGGAGAAAATTACTCAAAACATTCAAAGTCCTCAAGAACCCTATGGTATTGTTGCAAATGCAGGAAAGGACCAATGATGGATTACTACATGGGTACTTACAGCAAAGCAAGCCCATCATCTCCACGCTTCAGTTTGAATTGGTAGATTAATTTTCACTGATTCACCTTGCCTTTAGCAGCCTTCATTTCACTAATGTGAACAACCGATATTGGCAGATTGAAAGAATGGGCTGAAGAATGCCGTGTAGGAACCGTTGTATGCTTCATAAGGTAAGCAGATTAGGAATTGAGTTGAGCACTTCCATCCAGACTTGACAAGCCAGACATACTCCTCATGTCATTTTCTCATATTTCATCCTTTCATACTGGATTAGATGCATCAATATTGGTGTACTTTGAAGAGAACTCAGTGCACACAATTTTTGTTTTGTCCTGCAGAAACATACATCTCATAGCATAAATGCTGGTTTGCTGCTGTGCTTTCTGCCATGGCATCATGGTAAAGTAGTTAGACAGAGATCTTCTGGATAATGGATTAAATTCTCAGATTTTGTTGAAATCATCTCCATTTAACTTCAGAACAAGTGATTTATGGATAAACACTGACGTTCATGAATCCATCTCAACTCAGCAGGCAGATATTTGTAACCAAAATTGCTGATATTTCTTTGGTTTTAGAACTTTTATTGATTACTAAAATTAATTGCTTATATTTTGGCAAGTATGTTTTATTCTGCAGAATGGGCGCAGGCCTTAGCTTCAGCAGAACTTAGAAACACACTTATATTTCGGTCAATGTGTTGGTTGTAGAGTAAAACATATTCCCTGTTTGTGGGCCACTGCTGCAATAAAAATTATATTTAAAAAAATTATTCAAGAGCATAAACTTGAATACTTGGAAAAAAGTATTTATTTTTTTAAGTACACCACTGTGATGACACAGGACTGTTGACGAGGGATGTCCTGAAAAACAATGATTTCCATTTTATTTCCTTCTCGTCATGGAATTTTAAGTCCTCCTCATTAATCGTTGTAGTTTTCACATCATGATAACCTCTTGTTGATTGTAGCTTCAAGGCATCCATTTCCTTCATTCTTGAGGTTATTGTAGGATTCTTGGCCATTGTTTCGTGAAAATGGCTAAATATTTCTTTTTTTAATCATATTATTAGGTATGTTGTGGCTTATTTCAGTGTTCTCTCTCTTCTTCCAACATACAAGGTCCTTAGATTGAATCAACGGTAAATCTGGTTTCCGCTGTAAACTGGTAGTAAATATTAGGTATGGTATTTAGTGGCTCATTACAGGAAGTTTTCTTTTCTTGCGAGATACATAAGCTCCATAGGATTGGATCAATGATAAACAAATGTGGTGTTTATCAGTTTATGAAAACTGACAACATGTGGCAGAATACAGCCCCGTATTTTTTCTTCTAGCCAATCGTTGAAAATATCTTTAGTAGGAACAGCATCATGTTTGTCTTGGCCTCAAAAATAATAAGAATCCACGAAAACTTCTGTTCTTCTCGACTCTCTTTAACAACCTCCGCTAAATATTCATATGTCCTTTGTGTTTCCATTCTCAAAGATATCCTATGCATGGTCCATGAGATGTAGCCATAGTCAAAATATACTTGCGTACAGCCATTGTTGGTACGATAGGAAAAAACATTCTTCGGCAAACACTTGAGATTAAGGCTCAAAAAACATATCCCTCCCCTTGAAGATATTTTAAACATCTCTCCTGGATCACCATTGTAAGACAAATGTCATTTGACTTTTGCAGACTGATTGACATTGAGGAAGAACTGTGATTTTGACATTTTTGAAAAAGACCACTTGCACAGACTTATCTCTCATCACATTCTCTTGACAAGGCAGAGATATTCTGGTCAATATGAGACGGTTTAACATCTTATTGGTGATAATAATGAGGAAAACAGGCATGATTTCTTTTTTTTCTCATCCATCTCATCTGACAAGGTGACACCCCTTTGTTGAAAGATGTGCCATTGAAAAACAGGAAGCTTGACCTTCTAAACATCACGCGCCCATTGCCACAGTGTGAAGGGTGATACCATACCTGTGTGCGCTCACAGAGCGTCGAGATTCCACCTTTGTTTTGTTGTCCCTCTCAGGTTCAGCAGTCTTGGATGACATGTTGGGGGATGACTCTCTGGGTGATGGCATCTTCACACCTTTTCTAAGGGGTACCTTGGGTGGCTGAACTCCTGTGGAATCTTTGCTATTCTTTGGTGCCATCAGAGGCTTAGGTTTCTGGACTCTGTCTGAGATTCCTGGCCTTGGTGGTGGCAGTTTGAACCTGGCCACTGACTCTGCCCTGAACTTCCGTGTCTTTAGCAGTCGACTCTTATCATTAAAGGACAACCCACGACCTCTGAAGCCCCTTAGAGGCACAGGTCTCACTGAAAATTCCCTGCGGAAGCGCTTCGGTGGTCCATGCTCAAAACCACTAAATGGAGGTCGTCTGAAATCTTGAGACTTCCTCTTCAATGGGTGTCCAGTGAGCCTTTCCTGGGGTCGCATAGGTGGATAACCTCTGGGCGATGACCCGGATGAGGGCAGGCCTGGTTTCCGTGCAGGTGATCTGTAAGGGGGTCGAGAGTGTGGAATGTTCCCTCCTCCATGTGCCCAGTCCTGGCTGGGGCGTCGAGCCTCTCTTCCAACTTCTCCATGCGGTGTATGTTGATCTCTCTCTGCAGACCACCTACATATCCATTACAAACAATACAAACATGTGGGTTATAATGCCAGTTTCTGCTGCTTGAGCTGTGTCGATGCACTTAATTTCTATTAATTTAGATCCACCCCCAGGCTGTTGAATGCCACATCACTTCTTTGCCAGTATAACTTTAAGGGGGGAAATGGTTCTACATTTTCTTCAGACAGACTGTTTCACTTTATGGCTTAATCATTAGATCCTGTGACACTTTATACTGACAGAAAGCTGAAGGAAGCTGGTAATTACTCATCACCCTGCAGTGTACTGGATTTTGCAATCTAACACTTTAAGTGTGCATTTCTTTATAAGCCTCATTTCTGTGTAATTTTACCCAGCCTTCACAGCTTCTTTCTTGTACCTCTCTGGATATGAAATCCTTCCATGAAACTCTCTGGGTTTTCTCTGGGGTGGGCCTGAGAACCTAGACTCCCCACTAGGGGGGTGAGAGTAACCTCCTGGGCCATTCCAGTGCTGCCTCCCTAGTGTTGGTCGCCCAAAGGGCCTCTCCCGAGGTGCAGGGCACCAGCTTCTCTGATGCTCCTGAGAAGGGCTTGGACGCCGCTGGGGACCCCTGAAGGAACTGTGGGGAGATGGAACCCTCCTTTTTGATGGAGGTCCATTAAAATTTCGAGATGGAGATGCATGGCTACTGTGATTTCCACGGAAGAATGGTACTCTGTGGCTAGGTGGGCCATGTATTGGACCATGTGGGGACTGCCTGTGCTGGACAGGGGGAGGGCGGCTTGAGCGGGGAGGAGAAGGCCTCCTGCGGCCCCGCTGTGAATCGTGTGAGCTGGGATATGAACGGAAATTATCCTGGTTCTGATGCATCCATTGTCCATGTTGTCGCTCTCTACGTTCACCCATGAGTGGGGGCCTTTTGGGGTATGGCTGGGGTCCACTACTGTTGTTCTCTCTCCAACTTGGTGGGGCTTTTCCAGGAGGTCCTCTAAAACCTCTCTGGCTTCTAGAAGGGGGGCCAAATCGCCCTTCATTATTTATGGTGCTGTAGCTGTCTGAGAAGGATCTGTATGAGAAGCAATTGAGAAAAAATAAGTTGCGACAATCACATTGATCATGATGTACATAATGTAAATTAATGCACATTATAATGTACTATACAAAAAATAATAATATCATAAAAGCATACATCTACACTCATATATTACCTGTGTTTGGAATGAGGAGATCCTGAGTGTGGTCTCACCATTTTGAGCTTTTTTTCCACCTGTCTTATTGAAAAATATTAATTATATATATAGTCAAGTAGACTAATGACTGCAATCTTAAAACGACTGACAAAAAACACAGCAACTTAAGGTACTGTAAACCTTATATAATCTAAAAATATATGTAACACTTGGTGGAAGTGCAAACTGCAACCACAACAAACTCCGGCATTATTACTTTGCATAACAAATCCAGGGCCCTTCAGATGTGTCAAAAAATAAATAAATCTAAGCAATTAAAATCAGTAAGTGAAAAATATTATGTTCTATCTGTAAATTAAATATTGATGAGAGGTTGCACACTACAAACCTACCCCAGAGCCAATTTACTTTTTCTTTTCTATATTAAAAAAAAAAAAAAAAAGGATGGCACCGTACAATAAATAAAAACTTAAGTACATCAAATAGTTTGAGCTAGCTAGCTGTTATTGTCTTTTTAAAATCCTTAAAACATAAATACAATATATGCACTTCAGGCGACTAATCGCAGATAACACTACAATAATTCAATAATAATTAAATTAAATAAATCAGTCAATATAAATCCACCGAACATATTTGATCATTTACTAGGCCTACTGCGCAGTGTTTTTTCAGTCGGTCATGTTGCAGGGCCTTAACCGAAGGAACTACATACACGATAAATCTTGACTTTTACATTATTTAACAACACACATAATTTTTTTTTTCAAAAGATTATCCTTGGGTAAAATACTTCAGTAAAGTCGACAAGTCAAATTCCTGGCCTATCACGATGGCGTGTTTCAAGGCCGACAAGGCCTCGAGTTTCACATTCAAAAGGGAGCCACGAAACTAATGTAATCATTACACAATGTCATTACACTACAAAATACATAGCTTACTCAACAAGGTTTTTAAATAACAGTTAGTTTTAATTAAAACTTTTCCGTTTTTTTTACATACCTAATATTTTACGATAAGAAAAACAGCAAACTAAACCAAACCAAGTCTAGTTCATCGGCGAAGGAATAGCTATGAACGCTAACAAAGGTCTTCGGTTGGGCGTTGTCCGTCCCGCATCTGACCGAAAAATAACCGAATGTTCTTTTTAAATAACAGAAACCCAGTCCTTTCGTCGTCGTCGTATTGAAGTTGCTGCGTCGAAAATAACAAGTCGTCTTCGAACAGCTGCACCCGTGACGTCACCGCGGGGGGCGCGTTCACGACGTTCAATCTTCAATGCGCCCACGTTATCGTACTGTACTGTAGTATGTAGTCACCGTAACCCCAACGATAATAATCGCTAATTCTAAAAATGTCACCAACATTAGTACGGGATATAAAATCTTACTGACTATGACACTGAAACAGAAACAGAACAGAGAGGCATGTTCATTTGAGAAGACGGTCAGTCATTCTTTAACCATATGACGGTCAGACATATGAAAGAACAAAAATAGACACACACACACACACACACACACACACACACGTTGGGTTTCCATGTTTAATGGGGACTTTCCATAGACATAATGGTTTTTATACTGTACAAACTATATATCATATCCCCTAAACCTAACCCTCACAGAAACATTATCTACATTTTTACATTTTCAAAAAACATAATTTAGTATGATTTATAAGATTTCTTCCTCATGGGGACCGACAAAATGTCCCCACAATGTCAACAATTTCGGGTTTTACTATCCTTATGGGGACATATGGTCCCCACAATGTGATAAATACACACACACACACACACACACACACACACTACATTGTTTTTAGAGTCACATTAGGCAACCTCCTCGTGGTCAGTATAATGTGTGGTTCTCGCTCTCGGTGGGCCTCCACACATGCTATGTCTCCGTCGTATCGCGCTCATCAAGCCATGTGATAAGATGCGTGGATTGACGGTCTCAGATGCGGAGGCACTTAGAGTGCATTGGGAATTGGGCATTCCGAATTGAGGAGAAAAGGGGAGAGAGAGAGAGAAAAAATGAAACTCCTTTTGTCTCAGAAGATTTTCACTTGAGGCTGACATATCTTATTAAAATAAGCTAGTATTTTGCAAGTCAGTGTGCGAATTATACAATGACCTTTGGGGGGGGGGGGGGGGGGGGGGGGGTGTTCTCTAGTCTAAAGCATGCAAGTGTGTATTTAGTTGACTAAATTTTGTGAAAATAAATTTGATCTTGTTTAATAAAAAGATAAATACAATGCAGTCAATAATATCGAGAACAAGATCTGGGGTTCGAGTGTATTCATTACAATGGCAAAAAAAATTCTTAACACTTACAGCTTCCTCAAAATTAATTACCAGACCATTCAAACTATTTACACACCAAACAATCAGGCAGCAGTATCACAAATAACAACAGCTGGTGTCTTCCCTAAAAAATTGACCACAAATATTTGGGTTGACTCTGTTAAGCTTGTATCCCTGTCAGCCATGATGTAGACAGACGATGACCACTTTTAATCCAGGACATCACAAATGGAGTAGGGTCAAAGAGCTATGTGGGTGGTCCATATATGTCAACAAAAAGACAAGCTCTTTTCCTAAAGTCTGTTACAAGACTTGGTGTCTGTCATTTACGGCAGAGAATCCTCTCTCACATTCTGCAGAGGTAGCTAGGTAGGTTTTATTTGCAGTTAGAACTTAGAAATCTCAAAATTTATCAACTGCTTGTCTTGTGAATTCACCAAGAAGTCTAGCCAGGTTGTGCTCCTCAGTGTCACCGAACAAAACAAGCTCTTCACGCTGTTTTGGCAAGTTTGACATTTCAAGGGGCTTCAGTAACTCCACAAGATCCTCGCTTGGCAGTTGTCATTTCAAGCTGTCAATAACTGCTTCAAAAAATTTTGGTAGTTTTATTTTCCCCTCTCTCTCACCAATGAGGTCCACACCTTTAAACCGGCCTGATGGGATACACTCTTCAGCCTTTGCAGTAGATTTACTTCCCTGAAATTTCAGTGTTTGAAGCACTTAAATGGTCTGGTGTTGTACCTCTTCTTTGCAGCTTAAATGACAGGCTCTGGAGTTCCCGTAGAACATCCTTCATACATGCCAAATCATATAGAAAATGTGCATTTGTGATGTGCTTCAAAAGCCCTTTGTATTTTTGTCTCTCAACATAAGCCTGGGATGTGTCTTCACTCTCAGTTTTGAAATGTTTTGCTAATGCAGGGAAACTTTTCCACACTGCTTTTACTGAGTTAAAACTACTTTCTACCCATCTAATTGTGAAGAGCTGGACCATTTTTAGAATTTGAATGTCCAGCTCTTTTGCTGCTTCTCATAGTAATCTGCATTCTTGTGGGACTGGTGAAACAAGCTGCACAGCCTTGAGAGGATCACTTCAAAATGACTGCAGCCAGATACAGTTTTTAATGAATCATG
Organism: Moxostoma hubbsi; assembly: GCA_032164185.1. NCBI lineage: Eukaryota > Metazoa > Chordata > Actinopteri > Cypriniformes > Catostomidae > Moxostoma > Moxostoma hubbsi. The sequence goes on from JAVLUX010000215.1 coordinate 7,428,127, forward strand.
CAAAACTAACTCCAGCTGGTGTGCCAAGCAATGAATCGATTTAACTCTGGGGAAGTCATGTTTTAGCTTCGCAATCACTCCATATTATCGGTGTGTCAAAACTGAAGCCCCATCAGCAGCAATACCAATGAGATTCTTCTGCAGAAAATTGTCATCAAAACTAGCTTTGTGTAAATTCCTCCTCAACTAGTGTAAATAGAATCAGCATAGATATCCTCAATTTAATTCCACCAAATCTAAAAAAAAGTTTCGACATCACCTTCTCCAGTTAAATCAGATCTGACAAATATGATTAGGAAGGCAAAACCAAATACAGTGCTCTCATCAATTGTTACACTAATGCTGGTGTTTTTAGCTTTTATATGGGACACCACCCTATTTTTCATTTCCTTTGATTTGTGCTTTATTATCTGAGCGGTGCACCTGTCCCATAGCAGTCCCATTCAGTTCTTGGAGCTTCACTAGTCTTTCTTTTGCAATTGTGTATGCAGTCTTAAATGAGCTTGTCGATCATTTCTGTTATTCTGGTAGGAAGTGCTTCCTTATGTTTCAGGTCTGCTATTTCCATAGCCATCTGATCTGATGTACTCTCCCTGTGTTTGTAAATTTTCTTTGCCAGTGTCTTTTTGCTCCTACTACTCACTACTCCATTAATCCACTCATCAGAAAGATGCAGTCAATGTCTTTTGTCAGACAGTAACAATGTCTTGCATCCTTGAACATGGTGCATCCATTCTGTAAGGAAGAGGCTAGAACCGGCTTGACAATATAAATAATATTTTAATAAAAAAACTTAAATAAAAAGACAAACACACAAAGGTGTCAGCTGTCCATAAATCTCTCTCTCTCTCTCTCTCTCTCTCTCTCTCTCTCTGTGTTGAACTGCCATCTTCGGTCAGCCTTTACCCCTCTCGAGGGCTAATTAGCCTGATTAGGGGCTGGGGTGTAGCATTATGACCCGGCCTCACTCTCAGCAGAATTGTTGTGTTATAATTACAGTGCATTGTAACAAAATCTCAGCCTCATTTCCCACTCACCTCAGTGTAACCTAGCCTCTCCTCTACCTCCCTATCATTTTTGTCGCTCCCTGTGTCCTGCAAACAACACCACATGTACACAAAACTTGAAATATTACTATTCAAATAATGCTGTTCATATTAAGACAACTGGTACCATCCAATGGATGCCCTAAAAATGTTGAATAATCCTGTACTTTCTCAGCTGCTCCAACAACTTACTTTTCTGTGTAGTAAAAACTACAGTCTTATGTCTGATCCCTTTCTCTTACTCATGGCTTCACTGATGATTGACATCTGAGTTCAAAAAAGAAGGGTTTGGTTAAAGTTTCCAAATTAATAATTAATAGATTTATGTATGTATTATATGCCAGTAGTTGCAGTTCTATGTGTAGGCAAAGGGACCTGTGTTGTGTTTGCTGATAACAATGGATTTTAGCACTTTTCTATGTGTGAGATTACTAATGTTATTTCCATTTCTACAAGCCTTTCCAAAAAATTATCGACATGACTAAAGTTTAAATTAAGATTCGTGGTCTGTTGGTGTAGTACTGAAATGTCAATCACTCATCATTGTAACTTCATTATGGCCGATAAACTTTTGAATAATGATTAACAAAACATTAAAACACGTAATTTACCTGCAGCAAATAGCATATTATTTTCTTATAAATTTAATAAACAAGCCACATATCAAAGTAGCGTCAGCTATTTCTGTATTAATTCAGTTTTTATCATATTGTATTTGTAAAAATAGGCCACCCTTCAAAAATTGACTCTTCCAATCAACCCCTCCTCTGTTCGTGATTTGGACTGTTCCAAAACTTCCGGGGAGCTGGAAAAGAAGATGTTAAGGAGAGAGGATGTGTAGATGCGCTTGTTAATAGTGAATAATAGTTACACTAGTCAGAAGTGTTGCCAGCTAAGGAATTTGTAGATTATATGTGTGCGTGCAACTAATTAACCACACACAATAAATCGTCCACAAGTACACTCTGGTGTGTGACTTTATGTTCTAACCGGACATCCTGTAACCAGAGTTAGAATCAAAAGTGAACAGCAGTTTTTACAGTATTTAATATTATTTATTGCATCTAATTTTATATAATTTTTATTTAAAAATATACTTTATTTAATATTAATTACTAATTAAGTAATATATAATTTCATAGAATATAAAGTATTCTTTCATTACAGCCATGCTACAGAGTGTAAACATCCTAACTGTAAAGTTTAGGTGTAATTTTGGGGTTGTCCAGCTGGTGTCCTTCACGAGTCTGTCTACTTAAGATGTACTTGACATTGACCATCCATGATTGTTTCATTGTGCTCCTAGATCTGCAAGGAATTTCAAGAGCATATTAAGTTACAACGCTTTTGAGAAACAGCCTTAAGTCTATGTTTCGTAATTGTTACGATCGACAGCTTTTTGGAAAACGCAGCCCTGACCACCATTTATCATTTTACTGTATACAATAAGCACTTGCGTTTTAATATACAAATAATCACTTTACAATCAACTCATTACTTTGTGAATGAAGGTGCACATGAATGACACCATCTTAGTTCCTTTATCATAAACAATTAATCCCACAATTCATGTTTTTAAATATATAATCACATCATCATCATCATCATCATCAAATTATACCTTTTCTGCCCTTTGACACATCAAGTGATGTCATGAAGGAAAATGTCCATGCAGATACTGATCTAGAGTCAGACGATTTCAATTAAAGAAATTAATTTGATTTTCAATTAAAGAATTAAATTGTGCCAAAAAATAACCCCAAAAAATTACTAAAACAGCAATTGCGAGTCAGCATATTGCGAGTCAGGGGTGGCAGGCTTCGGTCCACGGTGGCCACGGCCACCCCTGACCAACCAGCTCCGCCACTGATCTTTAACAGTTACAGGTTTGGAAACAGATCACAGACCACCAGCAGTTACAGACAGCTATACTGGAGCAGGAATCAGACGAAACTGACACAATCTCTCTGTGCACGAGCGCAGAACATAACTAACAATGCTATCATGCATCGACTGCAAATTAAAAAAAATGATTTACATTTTGCGCGATTACTGTTGATGCATGTAGTTAATGTTAACGAGCGACTGAATAACTTCGAGAGTTTGTTGTCGCCAGGTTAATTTCCTGATTTGCTTCATTAATCTCAGTTCATCAGCATTCAATTAATGACATTTACTCTTTTCATCAACTGTCTGGCAAAAAAAAAAAAAGTTTACAGTTACCTTTATGTCACTTATGTCACTCTGTCCGTGCCATTCACTTTTTATGAACTAATTATGGCACATGCAAATTGTCAATTTGACTGCTTTGTGACTGTGGTATCTGTGTATGAGAAAACTGTTATGATAAGTATGTACTGAATGGACTTTAGTGAGTGAAAAACAAATTGACAAAATTAGTTTAACAGATTTAGATTATTAGTAATCATGTAAGCGTAAAAATGCATTGTTTTCGTAAACTGTAGACATCAGAAAAGGGCTATTGCTATATATGATGACCTGATATTGAAAAAAGCCATTTACACATTTTCTAATATACCCACACATCCTCTTTGTATGAGTTTGTGTGGGGATTTGTATTAAGAGGATGAGATCATCAGTCTAAAAGTCCCTGCTTTGAAAAGAAAAAAAAAAAAACTGCATAAACAGCTCACTTATAGGCACTCTCAACCTTGACCAATTTGTCTTCCATGTGAATCAACTTCCTTACAATTTTTTCATGAGTAAATTGAACCCACAAGAGAAATCAATTGGAAAAAGATTTTTTTTATTATTATAATTTCAATGAAATACGCATAAATTGTGTAATATGTAAATACAGTATGTGTGACAGTTACAGATCTTTTGAATAGAAAAAGCACTGCTCTCTGGGAGTGATATAGTCATGATTGAAACCATGGTTTGAAATCTCAAGCACTTTGCTCAGTAGTTGCTCTAACAGACAACTTAATGTTTGCAGTAGCTTTTATTTTTTATTTTTATGCTCTAAATTAGGAACTGTTTTGAGCATGGAAAAATTGAATCATCTAAATTTGTTCAAATAAAAAATAAAACCTGATGAGTATTTAGAACTTTCTCTTTCTTTTGAGTTCACACAACTGACACATTTTAAGTAACCTGAATTGTTTTACTGTTTTGAGTTTAATTAACTGAATATGGGCAGGAGGTTTCTATTTCCCAGCATGCTCTGTATGGCACTCGACAGGGAAAGTAAATGTTCAAATTAAGTATTATATTCTTATTATAGTCTTTGTGCATGATGAATGAAAAGGGGGAGACTTGATTGTTTTAAATATTTTGTTAGTTATTTAGAAGAGTTTCTGTTATGTTAAAGTTTATGGGTGTTAACATTATTGTGAAAGGTGGAGCTTGAGCTTCGGTGGAGGCCAGGTACAATATAAGATTAAATGACTGAATGTTGCAATGCATTGAGCAATAGCTACTAATTAAAGCATGGCATTTTCAATTAGTATGATATCAGTATAGAAGCGTTCCTTGTACTAGATAAAACTTGTTAGTACTTGCTATTAAGTTTCGTCTTACTACTTGAAGTAATTAAGTTGATCTTACAATGTAGTTTTAATTTCATCCAAATAGTTCAATTTAAAGTTGTGCCATTATTTAGTACACAATATTTTATGTTAAGAGCAATTAATATGCATGTGTATTACAAAATAAAAGTCTGAAAGTACTATTAACTATTAACTGAAAAAAATATGTAACCTATTGCCTCAAAATTTTGAGTTCTGCTAACTTATAAGGACTTACAGTGTTCCATGGAGTTACAATTCCATTATGTGTAGGGGCAGTTATAGATTATTTTCTTTCTTTCTTTCTTTCTTTCTTTCTTTCTTTCTCCCTCAGTTTTGGTCTCTCTCTCTCTCTCTCTCTTAATCTTATAGGGACAGTTGAAATTTCACTGCACTGTTAATTGCCTCTTATCAACTCTAATGCTCATGATGCCTCATATCACCAACTCTTATTTAAGAAGTAGTTGAAAATCAAAAATGAGTGTTCAACTTTATGCAAGGCAAATGCTCATGTGATCACCCTCACTGTACAATTGGATCCTTCAGTTAGAATGCCTGCCAGCAATCAACAGTGTACAGAGACTTATAGCGGCCGCAGTTTTAAATCACTGTCAGAGCAAACGCCTTATCACTGTAAATGCTATAAACATGGGCTCACTTTAGCTTAATCTGTTAAAAGGATGTGTTGCTTGTGTAGTCAAAAGTAAGATGTGTTTGCTTACAGTGTGTTTGTCAAATTTCAAAACCCTCACTTAAAATCTCCAACAGTGAGAACAATGATGATGGAAAATCTATCACAATGGGACTACATTGCCATATGTTGTGCTGATAGAGATCTCAGTTATGAATCCTTAACATGTGACCTCTGGTAGTTTACAGATAACATGATATTTGAGGTAAACTGAAGAGTACTGAAGTCTTCATCACTTCATATAAATGGAATATATTTCAGTTCATTGGGTCACATTATCAGACATTGGCCTTTCACCCCTCTTGCACTTTTTCTCGTATGAACACAAGCTCACTTTTGTACACCCTGTTAATGTGTCATGTTGCGTGTTAAGCCAAAAAGCGTTTGTATATAATGTGGTCACAACAGATGTGAGATGATGATGAGAATCTCCCTACGGCAAATTTTTTTGTTTGTATGCCTCAATAACTGTGCCCCGCCTTTTTATTATTTTAAGTTATTGAGGGGAAAATGGCAGGAAGTTATAGTATGAGGCAATTCACTCAACTCTATTGGCAGTAGACAAAACTGTTTAGGCAGCTACAACATTTAAGAGCTGTCTGGTGTTGGACTGACTTCAACAAAGACTAATTTGTTAAGGTAGGTTCTGTTTTAGATTAAATTGATGGAAATGTAATGTTGTCTCTCCTTAACAATAAACAAATTAATTGGCAATATTATGTAAACTATATAAATCATATATATATATATATATATATATATATATATGTATATTTTGTCACATTGACTTTTAATATAATTTCTTAGGATACTTCTATTGTTCTATTAGATTGATTTGTTCTGGTGCACGTGCATTTTTCTTTTTTTCCCAGGACATTATCCTCTCGCATTCTGCTTTTATTCAATTGTGGGATGTATTGTTCAGCACTTACTCACTTAATACAAAAAAAGTCCTGTGGTTTCCTTTAAGTGACCTCACAATATCCTGTTTCTTTTTATTACCAGTCTTCAGATTCCTTTTATTACTTTTGTAAATATTTTATCACACTATGTCTTTTAATTACTTGTCTTCAGAATCAATGTTCAAATGTTTGAAGATGACAATGTTGAAAGTCTTTATCCATCAAAACATATTGGTCCATGTCCAAGCTTAACCTGCATCTGCCTTCAAAATCCAGCCATTCAAAACTGAAGTAAATTGTAAAGACATTGATCTTTAAGAGAAGAACAACAGAATCCTGTTTAATTAGATTTGTTTGTGGAAATAGGGAACTGAAAGAAGGTGGTGTAGAAACTGCAACACCGGCTGCTTCTTAATGATACAGGCTCATATTTGCATGGACAGGGTTGGGAGGGTTACATTTTAAATGTTTTCCACTACAGATTACAGAATACATGCTATAAAATGTCATTTGTTGCATATTCCATTAGATTACTCTAGGTCAGTAACATATTCAAAATACTTTGGATTACTTCTTCAGCACTGGTAGATTTTTTTTCACTTGTTTTGACCATAAAAAATTTGCCAGTGCAGTAAGACAAAATGCACATGTTAAAAATACATTCTCTGACAAACCTAAATATCTTATGCAGTGTTGTTTCTACAATCAAATTGATCTTGTTTTAAAGATTTTACAGGAAATCAATACAAAAATTATAATCATGAATATGATTTTTGCCCTAATATCAAATGTCTTACAAGAAAATTCATGCTAGATCATAATTTCTTTTTTCTTGTATGTGATCATATTGTAAAATATAATCGTGCCTGGTAACATGTGCATGTAAAATGACCAGAAATTTTAGCAATTTACAGAAGGTTTATTTCTATTTCTTCTACTCCAAACATACTTAAAACTTGCTTCTCTGTCTGCTCATATGAATATAATAAATCATAAGAAAGTGTTTCACTGCTGTTCAAATGCACTTTGGATCGCATAATTTATATTATATTATATTTATAAATGTTTTCCATCTGAAAGGACTAAATATTAAATGAAACTAATGACAATAAAACGCAAAGTAATCTCTTCAGTAAACTAAATATTTTTTGAATGTAACTGTATTCTAATTACCAATTATTTAAACTGTAACTGTAGGGGAATACAGTTACTTATATTTTGTATTTTAAATATGTAATCCCATTACATGTATTTCGTTACTCCCCAACTCTGTGCATGGACAATAATTTGATAGGAAAGATGGCAGTCCTCTCATTCTCACGGTATCTAAATGTATCTAAAGATGGCTGTCTTTCGTCGTCTTGTGTAAACCATTTGGATATTTTATCATCGATCATGTGAGACCAGTCACTGTCGGATGATGTGTCACTCATGTGGTTTGCTTCTGTTTTTGACCTCACATCTGATCACCTAATTTGATTAAGCAATCTGTGTAAATGCATTGACTAGGGAGAACATCTTCTGTTGATATGTCTGTCTGCCTTTGGCTGCTTGTATGTAGCCGTGTGTCTTGAATGGCTGTGCAATAGTTGGCCTTATGAATTATATGTGTGGCACTATTGCATCTCATTTTACAGCTCTATTATATTTGATCTCTCTGCTCTCACCTTCCCTCAGCCTTCCTATTGTGTGTCTATACTGGAGCATGCAATCTCGTGCTCTGCTTCCATATCTGACCCATGACCTTAAGGGTCCATGCCTTTGCTCTCTGGATCAGGCTTGCCCCAACACACTTGCACTGTTGCAGTGTCTACTGCTCTTTCATCCACTCCATCAAACATCCATATTTCTACTTTCTCTTTCCTTTATTCCAACTATCTCCCTCCCTTACCCATCTTTCTTACTTTCATTCTATCTTTTTCATCCTGTATTTAAATGTCCCATCATCTCTCTTGGCCATTTTTCATCTACAGTTCTCAACTAGAATATCTATATCTCTTCCTTCTTATGTCATTCCCTTTTATTTATATCTTCTTTCTTACTGTTCTCTCAGTTTCTTTGTGTATTTTCCTTGTATACACACTCACTTTCTCTCTCTTTCTCTCATCCACTCTTGCCTTCTCCTCGCTTCATTCTCCCTTTTCTTATTTCACCTCCTCCTCCTCTCTTCACCTGCTGACTTTCTCATAGCACAGCCCCACCAGTCCCTAGAACTCCATTTACACACATTCCTCTCTCTTTCTTGCACTCTGTAAGATGCTTAATCTGCGGTTAGCGACAAGCCAGTTTACCTATGAGGTGCGAGAGCCAGGGTTGTGGGTCTGGAGGGTGGAGAAGATGAAGGCGGTTCCTCTTGACCCATCACAGCAGGGTACCTTCTACAGCGGAGATGCATACATTGTGCTCAGCAACCGGGGCAAGGATGGAAGTGACCTGCACATGTGGATGGGTGTGTAGTGTTTGTGTGATTGTGGATCCTAAACTGTAGAATGTTAGTTATATGAGCTGTTTTGGGATGTCTAACTACTACAGATTTATTATATCATCTATTTACCATCATGTATTATGAAGCTGTACTTGCAACATAAACTTTTCTACAAAAAGCGTATTGATTAAAGGAATAGTTCTAATTCTGTCATCATTTACTCTACGATGTTGTTCCAAACTGATATGACAATCTCTCTTTGTTGGGACAAAAAAATTAGATGTTAGAATGTTAGCATCAGTCAAGATTTACTTGCATTGCATTTTATTCCATATAATGGATATGAATGGTGACTGAGGCTTACGTTCTGCTTAAAATATTCTTTTGTGTTTCATCAGGGTTTGGAACAATTTGAAAGAGTGTCTCTTTAAAGGGATAGTTCACCCAAAAATTATAGAACAATTATAGAGAATATCTCAGTTCTGTAGGTCTTCACAATGCAAGTGAATGGATTACAAAATTTGGAAGCTCCGCAAAGCACATATACAGTAGGCAGCATTAGTAATCCATATGACTTTAGTTGGTAAATTAATATCTTCAGAAGTGATATGATAGGTATGGGAGAGAAATGGATCAACATTTAAGTCCTTTTTCAATATAAATTCTCCTCCCTTTACACAAGGTGGTGATATGCATGAAGAATGTGAATCGCCAAAAACAAAAGGAGGAGATTGTTAAAGTGGAGTTTTATCTGGAAAAGGACTTAAATATTGATCTGTTTCTCACCCACACTTATATCGCTTCTGAAGACATGGACTTAACCACTGAAGTCATGTGGATTACTTTTATGCTGCCTTTCTGTGCTTATGGAGCTTCAAAATTTTGGTACCTATTCACTTGCATTGTGAAGACCTACAGAGCTGAAATATTCTTCTAAAAATCTACATTTGCGTTCAACATAAGTCATAAACAGGATGGCATTAGGGTGAGAAAATGATGAGAATTTTCATTTTTGGGTGAAATTTGGGGAGGTACCTCAGGTGCTGTTTATATACAGGTATTTTAACATTGGAATGGTGCAGGGTGAGGACCTGTAACAATGCTTGTGTAAACTGGAATAACCAAGGACCAGTGAAGTGTTTCTGTGTTTCAGCTTTTTGTTTCTTACTGATTATCAAGGTGAGAAGTCATCTCAGGATGAACAGGGTGCTTGTGCCATACTTGCCACTCAGCTACACAGCTACTTGGGTGGAGAGCCAGTACAACACCGAGAGGTGCAAGGCAATGAGTCACATGAGTTCATGGGACTCTTTCCGAAAGGAGTCAGCTTCAAGGTGAGAGAGAGAGAGAGAGAGAGAGAGAGAGAGAGAGTGAGAGTGAGAGAGAGAGGAACTTTGAGTATGCTATGAACATGGCCTAACAACAAAGCAAAAACGCAGTAGCTGCACCAACAATAAAACTGAGAAAAAATGGTGATTAAGTTATTTTATTGTCCAGCCAAACGTGGATTATAAAATAGTCTCACTCCATTTTCTCTGAATTTAAGTATAATAAAGCCAAATCCATACGTCATGGAACAGATATTGGTCTAAGAGCCCTGAATTTAGTCATAACTCAAGTGTGAAGTTACTGCATTTTTCCATGGCACAATAGAAAGATTGCACACTTTATAAACATAATCATACTTGTTTCTTCCTCTATTTCAGGAGGGAGGGGTGGAGTCTGGATTCAAGTGTGCCAGCTCCAGGATTGGCCCAGTTACTCATCTGTATCAGGTCAAAGGAAAGAAAAACATCAAAGCCAGAGAGGTGGAGCTTAGCTGGGGGAGCTTCAACAAGGGAGACTGTTTCATACTGGACCTGGGAGAGGTGTGAATGTACTGTATATACAGTATGTGTGTGTGTGTGTGTGTGTGTGTGTGTGTGTGTGTGTGTGTGTGTGTGTGAATGTAAAAAATGGAAAGGGCCAATTTAAAAATATGGAGCTATAAAATACCTGGAGAGAGCTATCTGTTAGCATCTTGATTCATCTCTATGGCTGTGCTCAGCTAGCGCAGGGTTCCCAGGAAGCTTGTGAAATTGATGCTGCCATCTTTTATTTATTTTTATTTATTTAAACTGCATATTAACATACATAACATCAAGAGAGAAAAGAATGGGTTACAGAATCAAAGACCTAGACACATATGAATGAGGCAGGACCTTGGGCAAGAATGCATAGTTTGGCAAGAGCAAGATGGCCCCATCCTCTCCTCATAGTCTCAAGCACACTGGGTGCACAGAGAAGGCATGTAACTCAAACACCTCGCTGATGCAATAGTGAGAAGGAACGCTGTCTTCAGAGAGAGAAGCTCTATATTCATGGAGGACAATGGCTCAAATGGGGGCCTTGTCAAGGCCTACAATACAATCTGCAAATCCCATGAGGGCATCAAATGTGAACGTCAAGGGCACGATCTTCAGGCACCTTTCAGGAACCGGCCTATAATAGGATGCGAACCATCCAACAAGTCATCAACAAGATCGTGGTAATCAGAGATGGCTGCCATATATCCCTCAAGGTCAATTCCTTAAGACCCCCTTTCAAAAGGGACTGAAGAAAGGACAGAACTGAGGACATTTCACATTAGACTGGGTTGATATACTTAGATTGGCACCAGCGATTGAAGCTTTCCCAGCTGCCAGCATAGAGCACCACTGTGGAAGGGGCTCTTGCCACCTGCAACATTGTTAGGACCCCTTGCCCCAGACTCTCTGATGACTCCTGTACAGAGGCCATCTGAGTAAGAGACACCATGGGGACCCCCTGAGCAATGAAACCAGTTCTGGCATCCACAACTGGTGGGGCCAATTGGGAGCTATAAGCAGGACTCTTGCTCGCAATTGTAGAATTTTAGCCTGTACTACTGGCAGAAGAGAAAAAGAGGGAAAGGCATCAAGAAGGCCTGTACCCTGAACCTAGGGTATTGATCACCCAAGGGCACTGGGTACACTGGCACCAGTGAGCCAGATACTGAATTGTAAAGTGAGACTCCGGAGGCTGGCAACCGTCATTGCCGAGACCGGCGTCCCATCAGTCGGCCTGGACTGGCCAAGTGCCTGTATATGTGCACTGGTCTCCCGGATCAGCATGTCCACCACTCGCAGAATCTCCGGTATTCCATCATTGGGAGCAGTGGTCCCCAAGTCCTGTAATAAGCCCTCCAAATAAACCAGCAAGAGGGAACTTGTACCAGAAAGTATGTCAGCCAAGGTCAATGCCCAGTATGCTTTATGCAGCTGAATATCCACAGCCCTGAAGCAGTTTATATATATACTGTATATATATATAAATATATATATATATATATAATTTTTTATTTATTTATTTTAACTCACAATCCTTGCTTGATTCCAGCTCAATAATCTCCGACACCGAAACGGTAACTTTCTCCAGAGAGAAGAGGTTCCGATTAACTCCAAATAAAGGTTTCTTTCCTTACTCAGCTTTCCTTAAACATAGTCTCACTACAGCTCCACTCTTCTAAGAGGCAAAAAAGAGAGTGTGCCGGTGTTATCGAACCTGTATTTGTAGCCTTGTAGGGGTTGATTGCGTAAAGGTTGAGTGTGTTTAATTATCTAGATGGGCTATGTCTCTTTTCGAAGGCTGCATGCTAGTTAGGACGCGTGCTTTGAAGGCTGCAGTATACCGAGTGTCCTCCTTTAAACAAGCCATGTTTAAACAAGACGGCCTTCGTAGGACAAATGGAAACGGAAAGTAACATGGTTGCTATGACAGCACGCCACTCTTTAACAAGCGCAAGCGCTTTGAGTGAGAGGGGAACAAAGTCCCTCTGAAAGGGAATGCATGAGGTACATTTTAGGAGCGTTATAATGATGTAAAGAGAAAAGAAAATAGATTTCACAGGTGTACTTTTAGTCTAATACTATATTTTAATTATACATTAATATAATTATGCATATTATATATTTGCACCCATCTACTGAGGTACTTCAACATGGGAATTAACATACCTTGGATTTGAAAATCATATTTACTGGCAAATTGGCAGAATTTTTTTAAGACATTTCCATTGAAGCAAAGAATTGTGGGTTGTGAGTGACCACGAAGGATACACTTCATGCATCCTCTGAATACCCGTGAAAGAAGGTCGCATTCGAAGGCTGCATTCGAAGTGTCCTACTTGATTTTCGGAAACGCGACAGCCTCGATGACGTATGCAGCTGACAAATGCGACTTACAGAGGACGCAGTCTTCCAAACGAGACACAGCCATTGTCTCCTGACAGCACACCCTCTAGTGGGCTTGACCCATATGTTGCAGTGTTGACCGCAATGAAATAGAACCACAACACTACGGAAATAAACATAACAAAATTCAGCCGCAAAACAACAGAAATAAACCACAACAGAAAAGCCACAACACAACGGAAATAAACCACTACACAACAGAAATAAACCACAACACAACAGAAAAGCCACAACACCGGAAATAAACCACAACACAACAGAAAAGCCACAACACAACAGAAAAGCCACAACACAACAGAAATAAACCACAGCACAACAGAAAAGCCACAACACAACAGAAATAAACCACAGCACAACAGAAAAGCCACAACACAACAGAAATAAACCACAACACAACAGAAAAGCCACAACACAACAGAAAAGCCACAACACAACAGAAATAAACCACAGCACAACAGAAAAGCCACAACACAACAGAGAAGCCACAATACAATGGAAATAAACCACAACACAACAAAATTAATACAAAACACAACAGAAATAAACCACAACACAACAGAAAAGCCACAACACAACAGAAATAAACCACAACACAACAGAAAAGCCACAACACAACAAAATTAATACAAAACACAATGGAAATAAGTCACAGCACACCAGAAAATCCTAAACACTACGGAATGAAACCACAGCACAACTAAATTAAGCCACAATACAAAAAATTAAGACAAAACACAATGGAAATAAGCTAAAACGCAAAAGAGAAGCCACAACACAACAGAAATAAACCACAGCACAACTAAATTAAGCCACAACAAAATAGAAATACAACAAAGCACAACAAAATTAAAACATAACACATTAGAAAAGACACGACACAATGGAAAGAAACCACAACACAACTAAATGAAGCCACAAAACAACTAAAACACCAAACAGAAGCCACAACACAACAGAAAAGCCACAACACAACGGAAATAAACCACAACAGAAAAAAAATTATGCCACAACACAACAGAAAAGCCACAACACAACAGAAAAACCACAACACAACAGAAAAGCCACAATACGACTGAAATAAATCACAACACAAACATATCAAGCCACAAAACAACATTATGTCATAGCACAGCAGAATTAAGATTGAATGAAATCATCATCTCGCCTGAATCGATTCAGAACTGCCACTGTTAATTTTGATGTGTTGCAGTGTTTGCTGCTTTTTTCCATTGTGTTGTGGTATATTTTGTTGTGCTGTGCACCCCTAGGCCACCGTAGTAAATGTACATTAAATATAATTTTTAGGTGAGAGGATGTAATAATGCTTGTGTGTTCTCAGACCATATTCACATGGAGTGGTTCCAAAGCAAACATGTTTGAGCGACAGAAGGTCCATGAGATTGCGATGCTGATCAGAGACACAGAGAGGAATGGAAAAGCTCACATTATTGATGTGACAGAGGGAGAGGAACCACTAGAGATGGTTCAGGTGACACACACACATACACACACACACACACACAGTGACAGTCATATAGTTCCACCACAGAAAGAGATGGGACTCTGTACATATATGCAACATTTCTAAGAGCATACATAATTTACATTACACACACATTGGGGTCCAAATGTTTGGGACCACACTGAAATAATTTTTACTAAATTTGAAGAGAATGCAAAACAGAAGCATTTTATATGGACAAGTGGTCTCAGGCTTTTGGACTCCATTGTTAATGCATAAATATAGAAGTTAATAGCATCTCTGAATCTACTTGACAGGCGCTTGGTCCGATCCCAACTCTGAAAGACAGCACAACAGAGGAAGACGCTGAAGCAGATATCTCTAATTCTGCTTCCCTTTACAAGGTCAGGTATTGATACCGCCTCCCCTAATCTTTTATGTGATGTAGTGATTGCTGATAACATGAACATGATCATGTTTTTCTAGCGATAAAAAAAAAATGTCTCAATGTTCCTACAGCTGAAATTTGCCAAGAATGTATTAGGGTTCAAATTGAATTCATAATAGGGAAAAGAGTTAGATACTTAAATGTTCTCTCTCTCTCTCTCTCTCTCTCAGGTCTCTAATGCAACAGGCCAAATGACTTTGACAAAACTGTGTGATAGAGGACCTTTCGGTCAAGAGATGTTGGGAAAAGATTGCTGCTTCATACTGGACAATGGATCTAATGGGAAGATCTATGTTTGGAAAGGTGATCTGTGTGTGTGTGTGTGTGGGGGGGGGGGGGGGGGGGGGGGGGTGAGAGAGAGAGAGAGAGATACTGAAAAAGCCCCACAGTAAAAGTCATTGCCTTTATTTATTGATTGACAGGGAATGGAGCCAATGCGGAGGAGAAGACAGGTGCTCTGAAGGTGGCAGATGACTTTATTACAGAATTGAACTATCCCAGGATGAGAACACAGGTACAATAAGTAGCAAAATTTAAGTTATGCTCTAAGTTACAGAACTATGATATCATTGGGCATCTTTTGCCAGCTATCCACTTTTTCTCTTGTCCTTAGGTTGAAATTCTTCCTCAAGGCCATGAATCCGTCCTCTTCAAACAGTTCTTCAAATGTTGGAGATAATTACACACACCAAGATATGGGATGCATTTAGAAACTGTGACTCATTTGTATAACCACATAGCATATTAGCCTTGTGTAGTTTTACCTACCTGTAAAGACTCTTTGTTGTTAGCCAAAAGATTGCTGTTTGATGTCAGGTGCTGTGAAGGGGTTTTATAATTTGTATGCAATTATGCCTTGTCTTTCAGAAATACATTTTCTGAATTCAGAAATAATTTTCTGTTACATATTGTATGTTCATGATATCTTGCATTAATACAAAAAACCTGTCTACAACCCAATAATCAGTTGTTGTTGCTTTTTGTTAAAAACATTTTTGAATAGTTTTTTATTTAAATTTTTTATACAAACACAGACAGCACACGGATGCTTATATAACTATGCATGTTAATTCCATCGATTGTTTTCTGTGTAATCATCCTTTATCTTGGACAGGTGTATGTTTGCAAACTAAGCTAATCTCTGCAACCAATCAAAATCACTGTAGAAAATAAGTGGGTGAACTAGCCGTATTTGTGCTGAATAAAAAACAGTGAACAAAAGAAATCAACAGTATGAATTATTTTCCCTATCATACGCATTCATTGCAGCCATGCAGTCATTGACCAGTTCAGCAAGTCCAGCAGTTCCTTACTATTTTCAGTCTAAAATAAATATGTGGGTATTACAATCACAAGCTAAATTCTTCAATAATCATTCTTAGTTGACATTACGTAATAAAGAGGTTAGAAGTATTGAGGACTTTTTTAAAATATGAACTCACTTTCTAAACTATTTTTCATGCTCTTTCTGAGACGTTTTAGAACGTCTATCTCACGTCTAGCACAAATTTTAAAGTTATGGATTTTGGCAATAGTTTTACTTAGGAACTAAACAGCTCTACTGTAACAAACATTAACAATAGCGGCAAGGACATTTCTACCTGTGTATAATGCTGTAATTGAATTATCTATAAATTAGACATGTTATGTAAGTTTTAAAGAAAAACAGAAAGACACATTTTGTTATTCCTGCTGTTGTACCAGCTTTGAGTTATAAATGTAACATGATATTGCATATTATGCCAATTCAGCATATATATGTATTCATTTACTCTACCGTATTATATCAAATGAAACAGCATCTGAAACAACTGCAGTTGCTTACAGGATGTGAACAATTTCACATGATTCATTTCTGTCTCGGTTTAGGCCAAGCGTTAGCTGAATTTTATATCTATATAAGTAACAGTGACAATCAGTTTAATTTTAAGAAATTCAGTTTCATTTTTAGCTGTAAAGTTAATTTACCTTTGTTGAATATTACACAATTTGATGGAATTTTGTTATGAAATTGAAATGCGCAAATCTTAAAAATAGGCTTAAATATTATTTCAATTGAGTGTGGAAGATCACCGCATTTTTTATTGCTGAGGGTTTCATGTATGTCATTGAAGACCTTCATCTACAACACTTTAATATAATTTTTTATATATTTTACAGCATTTATTAATCTTAGTCAAAGTTAATTAATAAATAAATGTGTTCATTGTTAGTTCACAGTGCATTATGTAATGTTTACAAATACAACATTTGATTTCAGAAATTTGTTAGCAGTATATGTTGAAACTACATTAACCATTATTTTTAACATGTATATAGGTTTAGTTTAAAAAAACGATATTTATGTAATTAGATCTAGCAAAGTTTCATAAATTTGATGAGCTGATAAAGTTCTCTGCTAGACTTAGCTTCTCAAAAGAATACGAGATTCTTACTCAACCAACATGAAGATTATCTTGAAGGACAAGACACAACTGAAAGTTTAGAAATACAATTATTTTAACACTGACGCTATAACACTTAGACCAAAATAAAGTATAATAAGTAAAGAAAAAGTATAGGTTTAGGTAAAGATTAATTTTTCGTGTGTGTGTGAGACAGAATTTCAGGACCTTGAAGCTGGTCTGAGTAAGTCCATTGGGGCTGTGCCCTGGATTCTTCCTAAGAAGAGTCTTTCTTCTCACAACTCAGTTCCAAGTAAGAGCAGTTAAAGCCCGAGACAAAAGGGATTGATAGATAGATAGTTCTACTCTCAAACTCAATACAGAGCAGGTGGCACAGCTGTAAATAACTAAAGAATCTGGGAATCCCAAAATGTTGAACCAAAATTTTCAAAAGATCTCAATACTCCACTCTCATATAGGTCACCGAGTGTAGTAACCCCCCTCACAATTCAGACTGACCAGCAGAAAGGGGACTTAATTTAGGGTTCAGCTATATGCTCGAGGCAACATTTAAATAAATGTCCGAATTAAACACTCTTTTGCCCATACCGAGTGCAAATGCGAGATAACGGTGTGACAACTTCTCCAGTTTGTTTAATAGAAAAACTTTGCAATGGCGAAATAGGTGCAAGAAATTCCTGTTTAATACAAAACTAGGGAGTGATTCTCTCAGGCGGAAGCGACCAATGAGCCAAATATCTGAGACCGAATGCATAATTATAAAATAAAATCTTGGGTAGGCTTAACCCACATCCTATCCACAGTAAAATAATCCGAAATTAATACATTTGTTTGTACCTCCGCTACTGGGTGTCTAAAAAGTAACTTAATCCGTTCTATAAATTTTCCCAAACCTGCATATTTCCAAAACCTTAAAAAGATAATCCCATTCTTCCATATCAAAAGCCTTTTTTGGCATCAAGTGAGAGGGCAGCGACCGGATATTGATCATTCTCCACTGACCAATTGAAGAGCTGCCCCCATCTGATCTACATGTATAAGAAATGTCATAACTTAATCGGTTAGCCAGAATCTAGAAGGT
This sequence comes from Moxostoma hubbsi, assembly GCA_032164185.1. Taxonomy (NCBI): domain Eukaryota; kingdom Metazoa; phylum Chordata; class Actinopteri; order Cypriniformes; family Catostomidae; genus Moxostoma; species Moxostoma hubbsi. The sequence goes on from JAVLUX010000215.1 coordinate 7,446,367, forward strand.
TCAGAGAAATTGGACAGTAACTCTTACACTTGCTTGGATCTTTGTCCTTTTTACGAATCAGACTTATCGGGCTTGCGTCGAGGTTGGCGGAAACTTTACATTCTTTAATGATTCCATATAAACTTCTAGCAAAAGTGGAGCCAGTTCTGCAGCATAAGATTAAAAAAAACTCAGTGGCAAAGCCAACTGGCCCTGGAGCGTGGCCTGTAGGCAAGGCCTTAATTACCTTGCCAAGCTCCTTCAAGGTTATTTCAAGCCGTTAATGAGGTCCAAATCTCTATTAATGCCCATGGTTTGGAAATGAAAAGCTCAATAAGCAAATGAGGTTGCAGTGTTTGTTTGCCTGTATACCATTGGCCATAAGGTGTTGCATATTTAAAATGGAGATTTTTTCTTCTTCTAAAGCACAAACAGAAAAACATTTAAATTGTAGGCACTGAATGATTAAGAGGTAACGGTACTTTTGATTCAGCAAATATGGCTCTGGATTCTTAACTGCATGCAATGAATTACCATCAGTTTGTTTTCCATTACCTAAAACAGTGAAACAAAAAAAATGAAACAAGACACATTTTTTTTAATCTTTTAAATAGAATTTGTATTGAACTTTTTTATTTTTCTCTTAAAAATATACCCCAAGCTACAAACATGAATAAATGCATGTTTCATGGTAACTATGTGTATATAATTAAACTGGAATGAAAAAAACAAACAATAACAATGGTATAAAAATAGAAAAAAATCTATAGCAAGATTGTACAGTATAGTACTGTATTTTTATCAAGATTAACAGGAGGGACTTTAAATGTGCCCTGAGTATAATAATTCAATTTGCTCATATTTAGGCATATAACCGATAACCACTTACAAATCTACAGTCAATTGCAAAAACATGAACTCATGTGCCATAATAATATTCAAAACAACATAACTAGGTTTATCAATAACTACTTCAAATGGCAGGATGTTAGTAGTTGTACAAAATGTGTAGACATTAACAACAGATACTTTAAAGTTTCATTAAGTCAATCCATGGCATTCAAGTGATTTTTCAAACAATTACAGACTGTGTATCGTACACCATAAACTGCCTCAAGTTTTAGAAATGATAACAGCCTGTAATGAATATTAATATAAATGAACTAAATAAGTCTCAAAATATTGAATCTGTTTTCACTTTGTGTTTTTAAAAAAAACAAAACAAACAAATGTACAGTTGCCTAGTAACTACTTCTAATGGTTGCATTAATACTTTTTCCTATAAATCAAAGTATGAAAACAGATTACAAAATATTGGCATAAACTTATCATTTTCAACCAAAAAAAATCCAAAATCCAAATTCAATGACTTGGTAGTCTTTGGAAATTTTGAGAAAGTGTTTTCTAGTTGCAGCCAGGGCTGGATTGGTAATCTGGCATACCGGGCATTTTCCCGGTGGGCTAAAGCACTTTGCGGGCGATCAGGGGCAGACTGGACATCTGGAGAACCCAGCGGGCCAGTGGGTAAGCCGCAAAATGTGCTGAATGGGCCGCGATAAGCAAAAATGAGCCGCCACGTAATGCAGAATTGACCACAAAATAGTGCCACGATATGCAGAAAAGGACAGCGAACTTTGTCTCATACCTGGGAGCGACAGCGCATCAAACAGTTCTGGTAGCACGGTGTGTGTTTTTCCTTTGCAGTGTGTATCAATGATACATTTTTCAAGTGTCAAACTTGCTCTTCAGCACAGTTCAATTTGTATTATACATATTTTCTTTGCAAACTCTATGCAGGCTTTGGATTTTCTTTTTTGATGCGCATCTTGTATTCCTAAAAATGTGTTTCCATCATAGATTATGTAAATTGTTCATATTGATTAAAAATTGATCCACCTCAAGTGAGCGTATAAGGTTTTTATGCACATTTGGAGATTTTATTCGCATCTTATTGTTTCCAGCTAGCAGTTTTAATGCGATATCCCAAAATCTGCATAAAAATTAAAACCCAGCTAATGACATAAAGGTCTGGGGGATCATACAGGTCTACTGTAAAGCAGGACACAAGCAGTTTGCAATAAAGGCAAAAGGAAGACAGTGGGGTACCCCCCCCCCCCATTTCTTTCTCTCTCGCTCTCTCTCTCTCTCTCTCTCAGAATCCCTCCATCTTAATCAGAATCACTCTTCTCACTCTTCTCATCCTTCACCATCAGTTTCTTTCCTTGTTTGGGCTCAGGAGCCTGGCCATCCTTCTCTTTCTTGGTCTTGGAGACACTGAAAATCAAGTAAAGAATGTAGAAACTTAAAGTGTTACATCAGCTTTAAAACCGAAAAGATCATTCTGTGAGAGTGGTTCTAGGATAAAAACTCACACTTTCTGACGGTACTTGTCCAAGTCAGATGGAGGCACTATGTCACTCAATTCCAAACTGTCATTGATTTTTTTAAGCATTTCGAATCTCTCCTTACCACGTACCTGCATTCAAAAAAAAAACAACAAAAAACAAATTTTACAGTCAAGCTAACACAAACTAACAGATGTAAAGTCAAAATGGACATTTCTCTCAAAATACTGTCATCATGCACTCACTTAATTTCAAACCATAAGTCTGTCTTTCTTTTAAAGAACATACAAGTAGACATTTTGAAGAATTACACATGTAATTTTTTCTTCATCCAATTACAATGAACGAGTACTGAGAGTACTATGATTTCATTAAAGTATAATAAAAGTGGTCCATTAGACTTGTGCACTACATTCTAAGTCTAATGAAGTCAAACAGAATGATAGCTTAGTATAATTTGAGTTTTTCAATATTAATATAATTCTCCAAGGACCTTGAAATTGCATCAGTGAGTTGAACTAATGGGGATCTATTTAAGAATGTGTAAAGTGATATCATTGAAAAACAAATGTAAACTGGGAATGGTTTCTCATCAATTCTATCGAATAGCTTCAAAGGACATGTGCATGACATATAGAACATTTTTATGGTGCTTTTTCCCCAACCAATACATTTTTCAAAGTGTATCCTTTTTCCATGTAAAAAACAAAAAGTCATACATGTTCGGAATGAAATGAGTGTGAACACTAGGGATGTGCAAAACTACCAATTTTCATAAGAGACTAGTTGGTCCACTTTTTGAACGAATCGTCAACTAGTCGTTAAGGATAATGTACAATATAGGCTTCGTTATGATAATGTGACAACGATCAGACACATTGCAGAGGGAAATACAGACTCGAATGGGACTTTTCCACTGCACGGTACAACTCGACTCTGCTCGCATTTTGGGGGTTTTCCCCCACTGTGGATAGTACCTGGTACTTTTTTAGTACCACCTCAGGCGAGCTTCCAAGTGAGCCGAGCCAATACTAAATGTGATGTCAAAACCCTACAGATCACGGATTGGTCAGAGAGAATCGTCACTACCAGCGTCACTGGATTTGCGACACAGGATATCAACCTGCTAGTTTTAAAGTTAGCAACAGTGATAGCAGTATAATTTGTTCACGTGACTTTCGAATTGTAAAAAGAAATGGCTGTGTGCAAAACCACGCCGTGGTCAAAAAACGAGGAGCAGACATTCCTCACATTAGCGACGAACAAAACGAAAAAGTCTTTCAGGATGTTTCTCAGCTGTTGGCTGCACATGGCTACTACCGGACCTACCAACAGTGTAGGGCTACCACCGGACCTACCAACAGTGTAGGGAACTTAAGTGACTACAGAACCATCAAGGACCACAACAGCCAGAGTGATTCAAGCAGAAGAAAGTGGAAGTAGTTCGACCAAATGGATGCGATCTATGGCAATAGATGGGAGGGAGAGTGCCGTGAACTCGGCCACGGCATTTTGGGAGTTCACGATGGAGGATGGTAAGTTTTGTTACATTAACTCAATATACTGCTTGAAAGCTTCACTATATTTATTTGACCAGCAACTGGAAAGCTTGCTTCTAAAACAACAAAGGCCAATTTAACTGTTACATTTGTGTAAAATCATCATGCAACAACTGCTTTATGCAGCACAATGAGCCAGTAGCTAACAGCTAGCAGTTGTGTTATTGTTTATGGTCAGTAATGTTTGTGTCTCAAAGATGATGTCACGGCAGTAGAGCGGCGCAACTATGACGATCAGCCTATAATTCCACCCATGTTGAGGCAGCAGTAAACTGCAGTGGAAAAGCAAGCTCAGAAAAGCAAAGCGACCAGAGTCCAGTCAAACTGTAACATGCAGTGGAAAAGTACCATAAGTGCAGCACTTTAACATGGTAACTAACAGATATTCAACAAATAAGAAGGCTATAACATCTTATTGCCCAAAACTATCGAAGTAAGAAAAGTACAAAATGAGAAAGGCTCCAATAAAGAACGGCACATAACATCCTGAACACAGAGGATTTAACATTAAACAGTGACCACCTTGTAATGTACAGTTGATGAAGCACTTTGAAGGGAGTAACAGCAGCAGTGCATAAATGGACTAAACTTAAAGCATTAAATAGACAAAAGTTCCTGCCCAGGGTTTTAATTATGCTAAATATTATTCAGTATTTAGCACAGAGCAAGATACAATTATGCAAAAACGCATGACTCAATTAATTTGAGAATTGTCTCTCCCATTAAAACCACCACCACTACAAATATATGTTAAAAGTAGTTCACCCAACTAATCGACTAGTCGGCTGTTTGATGACTAGTCAACAACCATGGCACATCCCTAGTGAATACATTAATTTCACATTTTTAGTGAATCCTTCATTTAAAGTCTTAAAAATCCTCACTATGACATTCATGAAAAATTAGAGAAAGAAAGGCTGTTTTGTGCTATTCATATGGATGTTTGTACACGTATGATCACCTGCAGGGTATAGATCTCCTCATCACTGCTGTTGCTCAGTTTAGCCTTCTTACTGCCCTCAGGGCGTGGAGTAGATGAGGATGACTCCTTAATGCCTGTCAGATAAACGGTTAGGATAGCAGTCAGAGATTACAGTAAGATCATGATGTTATGAAATAGGGCAACAACTATCAACTATTCTGATAATCGACTAATCTAACAATTACTAGAACAATTAATCATCTATTTAGGGGATTATTATGGCAATAATTACTCTTAACCTACAATTCAGCTTGTGTCTTGAGTTAGGAGGTTGTATTAAACATGTGCTTGCTAAAACTAAAAAGGACAGAAGCAGCTTTTAAAAAATACATCTCAATTTTGTGAATTCCAGGAAAAAATACCAGAGGATTTTGAAAAGTTTAATTTAGTAAAAAAAATTCACTGCAAAAAAAACTAATTGTTATTGGGTGTTTTTGTCTTGTTTTCCCATTTAAAAATACACAACCATCTTTTAAACAATATACATTTACCTGAGAAGCAGCCTATAAAATATTAAAAATTGTTTCAGAGTATATCTTGAATATAATTATTTTGTATTTTCTCACTTGTCATTAAGAAAAATACCCCAATATTCAAGATTCTCTGAAAACGCATTTTTTATATATTCTGCAGAACAGCTCCTCAAGTACATGTACCTTGTTAAGTTGGAGTTTTAGAAATTTATATTGGAAAAAAAAAACGTATTAAAAACTTTGTAGTGTATAATGGGCAAAGCCTACCCTCTCACCTTTTCACGACAAGATAAACGTCACAAGACATATTTAATGATTCAATATGCCGCTGAGTCATCATATTATCATCTGAAGCTACGACAAGCGTGTGTGAGAGACAAGCATCTCCGTGCGAGAGAGTGCATCAGCCGGGAGAAGTTTCAATCTCTCTCCCTCAGATTGGGTCACTTCACATGACTCATAAACTTGATGGCACAGAAAAATGCCAGTTTTGGAGTTTGTACACACTTATGTTCATTCATTGAATTTTGAACTTTAATAAAGGATGCATTAAAGATATATCACCAGTGGCGTTCTGCGAGTTTAGCTCCAGCGAAATACCAGTTCCACTTATTTCACAACACTGATTCTGTATTTACTTATACTATAATTTTGTACGCCGCAATTCTCTTATACTTTGCAATCTACATCACCTCAAGCTGTTTGGAGTGCATCTGGACTGTGAAAAGTCTTCTTCCTCCCTGCCCGCCTCTATCAACTGCAGTGTTACTCTGCAACACTCTTGTGTATCAGAGTTTCATATAATCTCATGTTCCATTAAAAGAGATTAAACATCTATTGGACAACGAAAATTAGTTGATAATTTTTTATCGTTGTGTTGCCGATAATGTTGATTACTCGTTTCAGCCCTATTATGAAACACTAAACTCAGTCATACACATGCACAATCTAAAGTTATCGATACTCATAGCCTTTAATTTAGAGGGGAGCCCTATGCAGAATACCATAGCACACAAGCATACATACTCAAACTTACTTCGTTTAGAGGGGGTCTTGCCCATGGTTTTGGCCTCTTGCTCTTTTCTGAAGTTGCTCTCCTCTGTTTTTCGGTCTCGTCCTGGGCACGCACACACACGCACCTCAAAAGACCCACGACCCAGCAACTGACCACTGTGAGTCAAAAGCAAAAGCAGATGTGATTATTCTTGGCCTCCAAATAGATATGAAATACACTTCTAGAGGACTCAAACACACAGTACTTACTCCTGAGTCTCCAAAGTTATAATAGTGACGATGGGACGGCGGTTCATCCCACCCATGCAACTGCTGTTGCACATGTAATTATAAAGGACAGTGGTGCACTCTGCTCCCACCTACATAAAACAAGAGAAAAGAGAGAGTGAAATGGGTGATGAACTTCTCTGTGTTCACGTGCGGGTTAATGATACAAAGGAGCTCAATGATAGATGTTTTTAGAGGTTATGGAACGGTACACATGCACTGTGAAAAGGTGCTGCAGTTTTATACAATCATGCAATTCCAAACATTTGTAACTGCAACAAGTTATTATACAAGTCTAAAAACAGGACAGTATCAAAGAAAAGGAAATGACAGCATCTCACCAGATTTGTTATGAAGAAAACTGTAAAGTGTCAAATACATACACTGCTACCTGCTGACATTGCAGGACACTTGTGTGTTACGCAAAAATAAAAGCTCACGGTAAAATAAATGATAAACAAATTACTATTGTATAAATCAAATCTAATCTTCAAAATAATAGCAATAATTATTCAGTATTATATTATAATAATGAACTCGACTGGATCCCACAATAATAATTTAGTATTATATAATATTAAACTGGGATGAATGCAAGTGAGTTAGGGCTGAAACGATTACACAATGTAATCGACAACGTCGACAATAAAAAACTGAATAGTCATTTGATCTCATATAACATAATAAATGAAACTCTAATGATGATGCGTGAGAGCAGCACTGCACCCACTCGCCCTGAGGAGGAGGAAAAATTACACCGCACACAGTCCAGATGCACTCAAAAATTTCCAAACAGCTTCAAGTGATCACGGGGACGTGTTCCTTGAGCTTGCTGCAGCTAGATTATAACGTGATAGTTCACGACTTATTGAATCATAATATATGCGTCACTCTGCATTTCTAATCGTGAAGAAATTTGGCAATACGCAGCTTTATTAATAAGAGTTAAATAGACGAAAGTGTTGAGTTAAAGATGGATTGAAGTGAATCAAAAGATGAGTCTTCCCCATACCCCCATTATACACGGCAACAAAATACTTGTTTTCCAAAAAGAATATATAAAACTAATTTAAAACGTACATTTATTTTAGCAACAATACTGCAGAATCTTTTTTCTTTTTATCTGAGAATGTTGAATATAATATGTTTTAATATACTTAAAAATCCTTAAAAGAAAAAAAAAAAGAAAAAAAGATGCATCTGGCCCAAGGTGGCGCTATAATACAAACTTTTATGTTTTGGCTCATATCTCTGAAACTGTAAGGGCTAGAATCTAAATGATTTTTCCTCCGATTCCTAAAACCAAGTCCTACAAAATGTTTATCTCCGAATTCATTTCAGTCTATAATTTTTTTCCACCATTTAAATTTTTTTGAAAAACCTACTTTTTCAAACTCCTCCTAGACCATTAGTCCGATCTGCACACAATTTGGTATACGTCATCTACAGATGTTCCTGACAAAAAGTTAGCAAAAGTATTTCGATATCAAATCGTTCAGAAGATATTAACAATAAAATTACTTTGGTTTAACGTGATTGGACTAATTGATCAATATCGCAAACTGCAACACGGTTACACCAACTTGGTGCACATAGTCAACAGGACTTTTTGAATATGTCAGCAAAGTTTTGTGCAATTTCAACCTAGGGGGCGCTACAACTAAAAAAACATCATAGATTTACAGCTGTTTCAGCTACAAAGTTCAAATTAAATATGGATCTTCTTTGGTTCAAATGCTAATATTCTTTAAAAAAAAATTATTCAACAAATTTAAAAAAATGGCTGACAATGGCCAATCAAATTTCAGCATCTAATAACTCATATTGGAAATGACCGAGGGTTATGGAAATGGGTATACACTACCAGGGTGTCACAACATTTTGTGACAATCGGATACACAGCGGCAGTATAATGATCTAATTCGATTTTTTGCTCATATCTCCCGAACCGTATATGCTACAATAAAAGTTTAGCTTCTCCAAATCCACCAGTGAACTACAATGATATGGTCACTTTAATTTCCATTTCCGCATGAAACTTTTCTATTTATTCTGAAAATATACATTAAACTCATCCTAGACCGTTTGCCCGATTCTCACGAAACTTTGTATATTTCAACTTCAGACCCTCCTGACAAAAAAATATCAAATTAAATTTTACTTACTAGATATTAGCAAATATGTTTTGGGCTTGGCCAATAATGACTAATTAGCCTGTATCTTGTAAATGCAATTTTCATACTTGGATGCATTTCGTTGATTTTTGATGATAGGGGTGCAATAAATTGAGACAATCCTATTTTTGCAACTGTGCTCAAAGCAGGTGAAACATCACAATAAAATAGGTGTCCAAAGCATTCACAGGACCTACAATAGTTGCTTGTGGTTATATTGAGACTTGCTTTTAGAGAATAAATCTTGAATTTAAGTATTCTTGCAGAAAGTACAAAAAATACTCTTATTTTTAAGATACATTGTCTTAAAGCAAGTCTAAATATTTATGTTGCTTCTCAAGAAAATGCATCTTGTTTTAAGGATTTTTTTTAATGAAGCATAATAAAAAGTATTTTTTCCCCCCCCTTTAATTTAAAAGTGAAGGTCATTTAGAGGTATTATTAAAAGATGATTTTGTCCTCTCTATTGTTAGCGAGCACATTTACTACAACCTTTTATGTCGGGCACAAGCTGAATACTTGGTTAAGTGATAATGATTAATCGTTGCAATAATTGCTGAATAGTCACTCTAATAATCGTTTGATTAGTCGAATATCAAAATAATCGTTAGTTGCAGCCCTAAAGTGAGGAAAGTTCATTCACAAATGTATTCTCTCAAAAATATATTTAGGTAAATATTAATATAAATATTAGGTAAATTAAATATTACTCTTCCTTGTGGTCATTTAGTTACATATTTTGGTCAAATATGCCTTCATTACTTTTAACTAGATTTAAAATTAATATTTAAAAATTTTGATTCTACTTTGACTACAATGGCTGTTTAGTTGAAATTATGGTTCCTCTGAAAACAAAACCAAATAACTTTTAAGCCATTTCAAAGCAAATACAGAATTCTGGAGATATATATCGAATGTTGTCGATTGGCTAAAACAAATAGATTTTTTTTAAGCAAAATCGCCCAACCCTAATCGGTGCATTCAATTCAATGGTGAATAGATTAATGATAAAGGATTTTCTTGCATGAGAAGTCAAGTTCAGGCAGCAAATGCACATTTAAATCACCCCCACAGATCAATTTACTCTGTATTTCTGTAACAATCATCTAAAAAATCTTAAGAATGCAAATCACTCCCAGGTTGGGCGTAAATATTGAGCAAAGTAACAGGGGTTCCATTTATCATTCCTCAAACCAAAATAAACCTGCCCTCTTATCTGAATGTACCAGTCTTGTCAAAAATAACCTTATGAGAAGTCAAAATGACTCCTCGTCTGGGTCTCAATTAATATGAAGAATAATGAATTTGTGTAAACCCCATTTTCTCATGTTCGGTGTTACTCAGATATATATTGCAACAAAATGTGTGCATTTTCATTTTAGATAGTATTTAATTGGGTTTAATTTAATAGTTTAATTGGGTTTTTATGCTATTCATGTTGAAGGAAATGTTCGATGTTTGGCGAGTATGATATTTGATTTTGAAAGATGACAGGCACATTCCCTGGAAGAACAATTTCAATAACTGGCAGAAATATAAGAACATAACAAACCTTTAGTGCTTCCATTGTTTCAACAAAACCAACCTGTAACACACTAGTGATGACATCTAGCCATGGAGGGAAAGCCTCCTCTCCTACAATTAAGAGCAGGGCCTCCAGGTTACTGCCTTCATGAGAACTAAATTAAAGATCATCCCTCTTTGCAGGATAGTCCATTAATAGCTCAAGTGTCTTACCTTATATATATTGCAACTAAACGAAAAGAAGAAATAAGCACAAAAAAAAAGTTTTGGGATCTAAAACAACAGCACAGAGTCAAATCTAGAATCTATACATTTGTTTTCATGCTCTGAAAGGCATGCATCTCCTATGGATCTCCTACGGTGGCAGATCTCCAAGTCAAACCCTCTCTACACCACATCCTAAGTAGCTTCTTCAGTAGTGTGGTTGAGATGGGTCTGATCCTGGTAGAACACATGCAATCTTGCCAGTATAGAGTTTGGAAGCTAATTGGTTTCTCTTTCAGCACTTTCTTCACCTCTAAATATTCCTTCTGTTTCTGAAGAACTGCCGGAGGTAGTCATATTTGAAGTACACCTTTTGTTGGCTTTTGTTTTTTTCAACACCTTTCGGATCATATCCTTCTTCATTTTGTATTTGAGAAATGTCACTATCGTCGACCTGGATCTCGCATTCATGCCGGTTTAGGAACGACAGCAAGGTGAGCGCTTTCCACAATCAGATCTGTGCCAGGGGCACCGATGGCCCGCAATAATTGTTCAACATAGTCAACTATAGAATGTTCCTCAGCTTCCTCTGGCACATTGTATATTCTTAAAATTTCTCTACCTGACCAACACTCTTGAGCAATTTTTGACTAGTTTTATCAACTTCCACATTTTGCACATGCATTTCCATTTCTTTGATGCAATGCATAGCTGATTCTCTGGTTTGTCTCATTTAAGTCCATTTTGATCTAATCCATCTGACGATTTTACTCTTTTTAAGTTTAGTATTTGCTCTAGGTTGATTTGCGTGTGGTCCAGGTTTTATGGATCTTCAGATTGTTGGTGATTAGCATCTGGTTTCTGAACCAACGCATGAGCCATGCCTTGCTGTCTGTGTCAAGTTTCAGGTTCTTCTAAATTAGTTTTCCTATTTCTCTCTCATCTCCATTGTTGTCCCACTATTACTTGTCGATCTTTTGAATAATTTGTGTTATTCAAAGTTGAGTTGGACTAATCTCCACTTTGACGTAGGAGACTGTGAACTATGCTGCCATTCTTATGGTGACCGGAAATGGAAGCCCATCCTCAACTTACATGTAAATTAACGAGTAATAAACTTATATCTTTTTTTTTTTTTTTTTTTTACTTGACTATGAAATTACTTGATAATCCCCTTCCCCAATTCAGACTGACCTGTGGAGGTTCATAGGGTACAATTACACTGTGTCTGGAAGTGATATGATCTTCCTTGTAATCAGCACGAGAGTTTCCTTCCACTCGGATCAGGTGAGCAGCTGGAGCCAGTACTGAGCAGGAAGATTAGAGAGAAGAAGAAAAAAAACTTGTTAATGGAACTTCCTTTTTTTTTGTATAGTTAGTGTTTTTCTATAGACTTCCAGTGGTATACTATGGTGCTACAGTAGATTACTAAGAGATAAAGTGTGTGTGTGTGTGTGTGTGTCCTAGGGATGTGCCCAAAGCTGAATACCCTATTCTGAAATGCACGAATAATGACTGATTATTCAAAAAGCACAAGGATAGAGAAACATTTTAAATAAACATTTCCAAAATCACAAAGAATTTCTGAATCTGTGCAGCCAATATTTCTCAAGTGTAAACCTTATGAATGAAAATGAGCACGTTATGATTTCAGATCTGATGGGATCTTGATTCCATTTGCGGTCTCTTAATTGTGAGCGTCTGGAGCTTGTCAAGTGTAACATTAAGATACAAAGTCATATACAATTTCCACTTGTCCAATGTCTATGTTAATGTATCACACGATTCACATGTGATTCTCATATTCATTTATAGCCTAAACCTGAGCGCAATGTTAAATTTCTTACGTGATGATTTCACATCGGAGCTTGTCTATCCATCTTTTAAATTTGACATTTATATCCACATCAGCGATTAGGGTAATTAACTGGTTAAGACTTTATTCCAAAAAAAGTTTAAATGCTCCATAGAGTATTCATCTATTAGGAATATTCCTCCTTATGTAAAACGAAGAATGAAAATGTTGTGTTCTTTAACTCTGGCGCCATTAAAATGTAACATTAATAATATTTAGCTAAATAATGTCCTTAGTTAAATAGTGTTATAGTAGAGTCCTAGCGTAAAAAATCCTGATAGACTTTCATCTGTTTGTAGGCTATATTGATTTTATTTTAATGTTTGAATTTGTATTTATTATTCACAGCAAAATGTGTGGTTGACATGTCAAATTTTGCTTGACACCTCTTGCCTCCAGAATAATGTTGTTATACATGCAGACAAAAGAAAATTCTGTGGCATGCAGACATTAATATCTGAAATACCAGGAGAAACCACAACATATTCCCGAGTTAATGAAGCCTACAAATTCAGCTTCAATTGGTAAGGAAAACAAATTAAATAATAAAATAATTTATTCAAATAATAATGATTACTATGATGATTATTAGGCTACTATTTTGAAAAGGCATATACAAGGCACATTTTAATAATAGAAACTATAAATGTAGGAGTAACACTTTAAAAAAAATGGGCATTTCATTTAGTTTTGATGCACTTCTGGTTTATATCCCACCCATACCCGGTTCTATCTGAATAGAGACAGAAACAGATCATTTTGTCATATGAACAGATACAGATACAAATACAGATAATGGCTTTGCTGCACACCCCTAGTGTGTCCATACCATCACTATCTGGGGTCCTCTCATGGTGGGGGCATCGGCGGACCACCTCAGCCACATACTCAGACTTCTTGTATATAGCTGTGGCTCTAAGCATCGCACCCCGAGGAGGGAGGGTTTCCACCACCATCTGAACAGGACAAGTTTTTGCCAACTGGCAAAAGAGCTTATTCAGGTCTGGAGAATACTGCATTCAGACAAACAGGGGAACAGAGAAACAGGAAAGGTGATTTACAACTATTCACTAGGTTACAGATCCATTTAAATGATAGCTAGCTAGACTTTGCATCACAAAATAGAACAACCTGAGAGATTTTCAGTGGTTCACAAGGCATCACAAATACAGCAGTATTTGAACTCACACGTGTTAATGCAGTCTAACACACAGTGGATAAAAACTGTTTATGCTCTTAGTGGAAACATTTTTTTAGTATGGCAGTCACACAAATTAGAAGATAATTCATAAGTTTTACGTTATAATTCATGTGAATGCTGATAAGCACATAAGGTGGGTCGGGATGAATAACTAGTCATCAAACAATCGACTTGTGCGGTTGAATATTTTATCTAGATATTTTTTTAAGCTGTTTTTTTCTCTCTCTCCCTCCCACTGCTGCTCTGTGTTGGCCTTTCCCTCTCTCTCTCTTTTTTAAAATTTTTTTTTTTTTGTTAACTTGGGACGATCGCCGTTATGGCGTGTAGGTCCCACATTTTATTTAATTTTTTGTCCCTCAGTGTTTCTTTGGCTGTTGAGTTAAAAATCTACAGTCTTTCTCGGGAATCGCTTACTCCACCTTTAACACACTTACAAAAAAAAAAAAAAAGATTTTTTTATTTTTGTCATTTTCAGTTTTGTTGTCAATGTCATTAGAATAATATTTTTTTTTTTTTTTTTTAAATAACTGTCCAATAAGTCAAAAGTTAGTATTTGGGGTAAAAATTCCCCCTGCTGCAGGCCCCGTAAAGGCCCCCATAAAGCAGAGTTGTTGTTTTTTTAAGTGGGGGGAACAGATTTGTTCAAAGTTGACTGATCCAATCACAATGAAGATTTATTTGTTTATAGAACACTTGATGTTATAAAATGCCAAATGTGTTTGAAATTAACAGGAAATCGTGCACACTTTCTGAGGTAGTTATTTTGTATAAAGTAGTCATATTTAATTTGTAACTCAAAAAGCATGTTTCCATCTCCAAATTATTTGCCTGAGTTGACAAATGTTGCACTATAACTTTAGCCCCAATATCTATACAGAATCACTTTACCACCCCCCCCCCCAGTACAACTTTCCGATATTATATATTTTCACACAAATTATGTTGCTCCATCAATATTTAATACAAAATTGATTTTTCCGATCTTGATACATTTTGTTATCAGAAAAAGGCTAAGGTGTGCCTTTAGTCCTGTTGTACCCCATGTATAAAATGTCTTAATTTTTCTAATAACTTTGATGGCTCAGTAGCCTAATTATATAAGGCTTCCTTAAAACCAAATAGTCATTCAGATAACTATTGACTAGTCAGTCTGAAAATGTTTTGTACATCCCCAATTAACCCCTACAAATGTAGCCATGGGTTATGCCAGAAAAACTACAAATACTAAATCAAGCCTATTTGGTTATTTCTAAGCAAAACCTAATTTTGAAATGGTTAAAAACAAGACTGCCAAGCATCAACAAAAGTCTAAAAAAAAATTCAAGTCACCACACAGCTCTTGAATAAAACACATTTAAATCCAGACAGAGATTATTATTATTATTTTTTTTAAGAGTTGAGCTTTTGAAATTCTATTTTTGTCTTACCCTCCAGGGCATATCCTGTCCTGCAGTTTCTCACAGGTTCTGAAACACACCAGTGTGACTACCTCTTACTACAACAATCTTTAAACTATAACTCTTTATCCTAAAACTCTAGGCTTGTGTCATAGGACCCACTTATCCCTCTGATTTTTATGATGATAATTTTGGATGCCAAATGTTCCTGCTCTGATAGTTTAGTGGACAGCAGTTTGAGCTTGTATTTCAGGACACTCCCCTCCCCCCACTTCTCTATGAGGACAAGTTCAGACATGTTCAAACTCCACAGCTACTTAAAAACTGCTGCTTGTTTTAAAAATGAAATCAAAGCACAAACAGAAAACACTGAAGATTAGAGAGTACACCTTGCACTGCACACCATTTAATTGACTAATGGATCAACAGTTATATTTCATGTTCAACTATTACATTTGGAGACTTACTAAGCTAGCTGTATGACTCATTACATAGGGGAATGGCCCTTTAGAAGCATAATCTCAGAAAAATAGCTCCATTGACTAAGGACGAATGCTGTGTCATCAGATCTTTTGTTATATTGCCATCTTAGGGCAACACCTCTTCCCACATACATAATAGTCATAAGACTACGTATTCATGAAAACATTAAATATGCACACAAACTAAGAGAAATGGCGGTTTCTTCATTATACTTCTCCAAAATAAAAAGCGTGTTGATCTTGTTCACTTCTTGTAAATGTAAGGAGTTACAAATTGAGTATACTGGCTAAAAATTAGATTTGAAAGAACTAAACCAAAATGTGCAACAGGAGATAGAAGGAAAATAATAATTTGAGGGTGGGTAAAAGGTGGGATGGCACTTCTTTTCAACCCCATCACTGCCGGGAAAAGTTTTTAGCGCTACACATCAGAACATGCCCATTCATGTCTTCAGACAAAGGCGTAAGAAACCGGCAAAGACGATTTCTAATTTGCACCCTCCAGATGTTAAATTAACAAATCGAATGACTACAGTGGCTTGAACTTGAGTGCAGAATACACAAAAAATGGGAGGTATTATTCAGGAGAGGAGTGAAGGCAGCGGTTTGAGAATGAATTAAATCTTGTGGTATCCTGGCAACATTCCAGTTCAACGCTCACCAGAAAGAGCAAAAAGGTTCTATACATTTCTTCAGGTACATGGGCATCCATGCCCCAATTAAGCTATTACACTGTATCCTGGATTTAATTGCAGTTTTTTTACTATACACTGCAAAAGACTATAGGACAATTAGCACAGAGATTTTATTTCTGATTATGCCTTATATCTAAAAGCTGAACTAGAATATGGAGGGGAAAAAAACAAAACAGAAACAGAACAAATTTCATGCTGTTTTTAAAGATGCTAGAAAATTAAAATATAGTAACTATATAAAGTTAGGTTTGAGGTATAACAGTGGTGATCAAACACATTTAAATGTATTTTTAAATACTTAAGTATTTAAGTATTTTATATATGTTAAGCAATCTATACATGTATGTGTGAGCATGCGTAATTGCGTGTATTGTTTAACTCACCGTGCAAGTTACAGATTTGGCAGTGCCGGATTGCGGGAATCCCAGCTTGAAGCCATGATCTCCAGGATAGTCTGTGGCAACCGGGACGGTGGATGTTGGTGGGGAAGTGGATGGCTGAGGTTGCTCAGCGATAACATCGAAAATATTTGGATCAAAGGAGTCTGGAAGGTACTGCTGAAAACACACAGGACATAAATAGCACAACACTTATTACAGCAGAACAATTCTAAACATTATGTCAGGGGTTCTCAAGGGGGAGCGGTACAGTGGGCAAACATGTCTACATGCCACACAAAAAAAATACCTCATCATAGATTGAGGAGTCCCAAGGGCCACCTTCTGATGTTTGTATGTGCTCCAACCTAGGAAACAAATGGGGGGGGGGAAAAGAGAATATAATTTATTTTTAATTTATTTTATAATCCTTACAGATAATGCACACAAAATCCACAAAATAAATGGTGCGTCATATCTCCCCCCAACAACCAAATGTTTTTTTTCACGCAGAGTGGATAATAATGGGGACCTCACAGAAAACTACTTGCACCCATATAAACTGAGGACATGGCCAACACCAGGACACAGGAGAGATGCGGAAAGCATGATCCCGACCAGGTGTCGCAAACTTACATGAGGTTCCGCTCCCAGAGCTCAGCAAAATCTTGGCTTTCAGATTTGTCTGCCATGTCCTGTCTCTCTCCGTTTCAGGTTCGCAAGATTACAAACAAGACAAAACCTTAGGTCCGCTGAACACAGAAAAAGAAAATATCATGTAGTGTAACGCCTCACATTTAGTTGCAATTTGTTCGAATCATTTTCTTCCTCAATAACCGAACAATTTAGTAAATATAACGAAGTGGTTATATTTAGGACATGTCAAATACATGACAATTCTGTGAACATTTCAAGACTCGCAAAGTTGCCGCAAGGCTAGGTAGCTAAACGATTGGCGTTATTAGCTAAATGCGCACATTTGCTGTTCCGTATTAAGTTGGTAAAATTGTATATTTAGACTTTAACATAAAAACAAACATTTAAAAACACACAATGATTGTAGCGAAAATGTTGCGCTTGTTCAATCGCGGATTTTCGGCAATTAGCTAGCTAGCTAATACACGCTCATCTGTTCTCGTTGATGTTTTAAGTTTAAAGGCCTTCCGACTATGTGGCTCCTGCTAATTCGTTAGTTTAACTCTAAAATTTAGGGCCGCTCCAAATAATTTTAAAATCCGTTTCAATGCTGTGTTGATTAATATACGACTATTTTCCGACAAGTAGTTCAAGCATCAAACAATTTTGTACGACAGATCCCAACTTTAACGCAAGATAAGAGTGCAACTTTCTCTAAGCAAACACTTACTAAAACACGCATTTATGTTCGGACAAATTGCAAACCAACGCCAAGTAAGTCTCTCGTTCACCTTGTGGTAATCTAATTTGCCGACCTCCTCTCCCACAACCGATTAGCTTGCTGCGATGTTTTGAGTCTCTCACAAAGCCAAAACAACACAAAAAAGTAGATTTTCAGCAAACCTACAATCCTAATGCAGCGAACGCGTGGAGTTGGAGGGGATTCCCCTGCAGGAGGAGTCTATTGCGTCAGCGTCATATGACTGACAACAGGGTGCACATAATGAAACAAATAAGAATATGAAAAAAAAATATTTTTCTTTTTAATGCACCTTGCGATTTTCACCATTTTATTTTATCTGATATCAACGAATGTCGAAACTGTCCTTCACGCGAAATCTGGTAAACCAGGAAGCCGTTTCGAAATGGCTCTCACTGCGCCGCTTCAAGTTCAAGCGCGTGCGCCATCGACGTACCATTAATGGGATTAAAAAATATATATATGAATTCTTCGAAAAATCGATCTATCAGTTTCAAAAGAAGACATTCGAGACTTAATGCGCACAATGGTGAGGAGATAGAGCGACTGGGCTTGACGTGAGACAAGTGGGTCATTGTATTTTAAGGTTTAAAAACTCACGCGCGCTCTGCGCATCTCAGGGAGGGAATAGCAAAGTGGAATGGCAGGCATCAAATCAAAACCATCTGAATCTCACAGAACATAACCCGTAGACAACTCTTTTAGTCGTACATTTCATTGTTGAAGAAGCGTCTTGATATTATTAATTCAATGGTCGAACTGTGATTTTTACCTATGAGTTATATACTCCATTATATCGTTATAACCATACTTGAAACTTTGGACCAGTCAGTTGAGTACCCACATCAGTTGCATAATGGAAAACGAGACCTTTCATAATTGAATCATCATTCAGAGTGAAATTGGTGTTATGATTACATGTGTTACATTTCTGAAACAATATTATAACTGTATTATGATCAAATGGAAACACTGGTGTCATTTAATAGTTCACTTCACATAATATGTGGGAAATGGATCTTGGAGGCGATTTTTGGGTCACTAGTAGTATAATAATGACCAGATATTGATGGGGACATGTTTCCCCCGATATTCAGAGTAGTGGTCGACCAATATGCATTTTTCAATGGTTGATTCTTAGTTTTTCCATCTTGAACATCCTTGGTAGAAACTGATCAAGCACCTGTCACTATATAGAAGACCATGTTAAAACCAATCCCTCATGTGCTAAAAATGAAACCATCACAAAAGGTAGGTTGTCCTTTTAATTTTATATTGCATGTGAAATTAATTTAACTTTAGGTGAATGGTGTAAAGACTTTGAGTAAATTATACTTCATTACACTTTTTACAGTAAGTAATATTTTGGGAGATTTCAACTTTCCTCAAGTGCAGTTTAAAGTGAATATTTGTTCTTTTACTTAATTACGTTTCCAAAGAAAAAAATAGTACAATTTACTCATTGCAGTCGTATTTAAACTTGATACGTTTTTTTTTTTTTTTTTTTTTTTTTTAACTTACTGGACAAACCAATTGTTTTGTACAACTAAAATTTAAAAGTTATTTAATCCACCAATTAAATCCATTTAACGTACAATGTCAATTGCCAAAACATCCTCTCTTACACATCCCCTCTCTCTCAAGTCAAAACCACTTAATTTGATCTTGGGAGTCGATCATAATAGGTAAGTGTGAACTGTAAATGTATGCATAATTCGGAAATATCAGAGTGTGGTACTGACAAAAAGAAAAACAAAAGCAGAATCCCACACATATATACTGTAATGGGCAGCCAGTATTGCTATGTGCAGTGGTTCAAACGGTCACATTTTTCTAGGGTAATATTTTCTTTGTAACATCTGTAATACACCCCTCACAGTATAAACCACAAAATAATTTGACTCAAAACTGGATTACACTATATATATATATATATATATATATATATATACACACACACACACACACACACTACACTACCGGTCAAAAGTTTGAAACACTTAAAATAATAAAATAAACACATAAACAAATAAATCAAAACTGTGTTATATTTTAGACTCTTCAAAGTAGTCATCCTTTGCCTAGAATTTGCAGATATGCACTCTTGACATTTTCTCAACTAACTTCTTGAGGTATCACCCTGGGATGCTTTTTAAACTGTATTGAAGGTGTTCCCATCTATGTTGGACACTTATTGGCTGCTTTTCTTTATTATTTGGTCCAAGTCATCCATTTAAAAAAAAGTTTTTATAATGAAATAAATTAATATGGTGGCACAATTATATTTTTGACTACAAAACTGATTTCAAACATTTAAGCATACACCTTCAGATCAAAAGATTTTTAACATGAGAAACATTTTTGTCAAGTGTTTCAAAACTTTTGACCTGTAGTGTATATGTCATTAATTTATCAGCAAATCAATGGCCGATATGCTGGGAATGTGTAAAACAGACACACACACGTGATGTGTGTGTGTTTGTGTGTGTGTGTGTGTGTGTGTTACACATTCCCTGCATATCGGCCATTGATTTGCTGATAAATTAAAAACATTATTATAAATTAATTTGATGTCAAAGTGATTATCTTTGCCTTTACATTACTCAGAACATCATTCCAAATGACAATGTCAGATTTCCTACATTATTTGTGTGTGCTCTTATTAACTAATTATTAATCTGATGAAAGATGTGATAAATATAATTGTGGACAAATGCAATAAAGAAAACTTCAAAATTAGTGTCTGTCTTAAGATGCTGCTTCAAATCATGCAGAGAAAGGGGAGCACGTGTGTGTGTGTGTGTTTGAGGAACATTTTTAGAACAGCTCTAAAGGTTGCAAATCACTCGATTTTAGTCCCAAAAAACTTGCTGTCCTTGTTTAAAGAAAAAAATCTGATAATTATGCAAAATTCACAACATTAATGTCATATTCCCTTTATTCTGATTACACTGAATGTTCTCTATTCGAGTAAATATAAAATGAAAAGATAATCTCCGGTCAATAGTCTCTTTGGACTTGCCTGCCTCTTAACACGCTTTTTATTTATAAGTAAAGGCTCTCAGATATATTAGAAAACATGGCATACAAAAAAGGTAGATAATTCTTTGGGTAAACATATTTGCGATGTTATATCTAACATACTGTACATTTTTAATGAACAGCATGAACCTTATATGTTTAGTTGAAGTACATTTAGAAAAATGAATGCTGGATTGGTACACCCTCAAACATTTAAATTCAAAATTTGAAATCAGAATTTTCAATGATGATTACAACAAAAGAGAATGAGCATTTCCTCATTATTTTCCTCATCTAAAGCACAATTGTGTCATGCAAGTAAAATACTGTAGCATAAAGTTTATGCCTAAAAAGCTAGAATGACGTTAAAATATAAGGAAAGCAGGACTCTATCGTATAAGTTTAAAACAAACGGAAAAGAAAAGAAAATGAGAAATAAACTCAGCATATCTTCTGCATACTCCTAAAATGGCTGACTTTGATATAAGGCATCCCTGGACTACACGCATTTTCTATAATGCATCTAAAATAACAAATTTATAAAAAACTGATAGATAATTGCTTAAAATCGTAATATTTTTGCGATAATTCCGAGACTTCATTTTGTTTACTCGTGTCTCATAACAGTTCTTTTCAAGCACATGTTACTTAGCATTTAGCAGGCAGGAACCTGTGCACAGGATAGCAATATTTAAACAGGGCTACGTTCAAAATATATCAAATAATCTAAAGAAATGCCAAAGTGAAAAATATTACACTCAATCTAGAAATATATAACATATTTATGTAAACTATTACAGGTCAATTACCTTGTCACCCACCTGTTGTCACAGTTTAGAGCTTCAGTCCCATAACTTGGAATAAAATTCCCAAATCCTGAATACGAAGTCGAAGGAAATACAGGTTCCATGTCGTAAATTAGTCGTTGATTAACGATGCGCAATTATTGTTAATATTGATCAGTTTGAGACTGAAAAAGGCGGCTATGTGAATTTATGCTGTGAACTTGTCAAATAAGAACCAAAAACGTCATTAAAGGGGGGCCAAGGGACAACCAATAGATTTTCCGTACGCCTTTTTAAATATACGGATGGACTACATACCCTGTAGGACATTTGATATTTTTTCGCCCTATAAAATAAATGAATACAGCCTGTAACATTTCCAGCACAAGCCTCTTAAAAGAGGTAAATACAAAATACTGTTAAAACATATGACAACTAATAAAATACATATCCAAAAATAAATGTACTCCGATTTAATCGCTTACCTTATTTATAGGAAGATCGAACTCTGAAAAAGAAAACAAAAAGAAAACAAACCATCAATACCCAGTGATGCGGTACTTTCCTGCCAAGAGCCGAAGAGTCAAAACCATTCACTGGTTGCCTCTGCTGTACTTTCAATTTGACACATCTTGTTTCAAATAAATAAACCTCAATCATTAGCAATACATAAAGAATTATTTTTGTTTTGCAGTCGGTAGATGTATTTTTCTTGTTTTTCAAAGCGAGAATCATCTTCATGAGTCGTAAGAGGTTAGTTCTCTCACTCAGTCCCTCCCTCACTTCTCTCTCTCATACCGGCTCAAACTGCATCGTCAACTTCCGCCCTGCTGCCTCGCCAGTGACTGGTCTGCATGCAAAACCTCCCAGCAGTTTCATTGTCTGACACATTTCTCCTTTTATTTTAATTCAAAATAATGTTGGAGACCAAATGTGTTGCTTACACTTTTGGTTTGTAGTATTTAGCACGCATATTTTGAAGCTCACATATTCTCTTCCCATAACCTGAATCTTCCCGCCTATTTAGTCACATGTTGGCTCTCACGTCACTGCCCATATTTGACTAACTGACCCAGCATCACCCTGTGCTCACTAAATGCACACAGAACAAATACAACACTCTGAGTAATATGACAACCAACTGTCTTTCACTTAGAGCCTAATACAACAGATGAAGAGATGCTCAGCCGTTTCACTCTGGACTTTTTTTCTTTCCCTTGAGTTGACAAAACATTTGTGAGGTTAGATTTTACTGCTGATTAAAGGGGAACAATGACCGTACAGCTCATTCGAGGGTTAGACAACAAGTTTGGGTTATTGTAAATATGTAATCTTTAATAAAGTGGCAATAGGATTTAAGTCACTGACTAAAGGGTTCATTGTTATTCACTTAGCTCACACAAAGTTAACTTAATGTATTTTGTAGCCTTTTTAAAAAAAAAAATTAGCTAGCTTTCTTTTTCAACACGAATCACTCAAAGATAATCGTCATCCTCCTTTTGGTTTACTTTTGACGGTTTGAGATAGAGCATTTTGAGAAGGAAAACAGCCGAGGCCAACCGTAAGTGGGCGGGCAGGAGGTGAATCAACAGCTAAATTTGTATTCTCTCTTTCTCTCTCACTCACACACACACACACACACACACACACACACACCCCCCTCATTCTCACTCTTTTTCCACATGCATATTACTGGTGCATCAGATATTATACCACTGAATTAACAAGTAAATTTGAATTCTGTTTCTCTAAATCACAAATATTATCATAAGACACACAAACAGGTGCACACATAGATCAGAAACTCGAAGCACCCAAAGAAATCAGGCAGTAGATGAAAGTCATCTAGGTTATATACACACATATGCAAATACAAACACTAATGACCATTAAATGCATATTTCCATGCATCCAAATATAAATGTCTAATACAAATTATTGTACATAGAAGAAACACACAAGTTTAAGTTTCACTCTTTGATCTGCAACCACAAAAAAGCCAGACACCCCTCAACCAACTCAAAGTGTAATTACTGACAAAGGGAGTTGTTCGGAAAAGGAGCAAAGTTGCTCAAACCTACAAAACGTCTCTTCAAAATACACAACTTCCTTCCCAACTTCCTGCCAAGTTTTGGCGGCTTTGACAAACCATTTGGAAGACATTGATGGCTAACCACATTTTGGTACTTTCCCCATAGTCATGCTTACCAGGGGATCTCATACCTATAATAAGGCTGTTAAATGCTGTCAACCCAGTGTTAATCCCAAACATACTAGGACAGTATAATTGTAGGCTTAAAAGTGATAATTCACCCCAATATGAAAATAATTTTATCATTTACTCAGCCTCATGTTATGCTAAAATCATATGACTTTCCTTCTTCCGTGCAAACCCAAAAGGCAGAATGTTAGGGACTGACAGCCTTGGTCACCATTTACTTTCCTTGCATTTGTCCCATACAAGGATAGTGAATAGTGACTGAGGCTGTCAATTCTTAACATTCTGCCTAACATCTACTTTTATGTTCCACAGAGAAAAAAATAAATATAAAATGGCTTTGGAACAAGTTTGATGGAAAAAGTTAGAAGCAGTTTCTCACCTTAAAATATTCTGTTAACGGGCACTTCTCTTTAGGTTAGGTGTTTTCATTAACTCACAATCTGCCCGATTGCTTAAACTCTAGAGAAATATGGGCTCTAAATGTAAAACTGAAAAAAATAGCATGCTTTAAAGATGAAGTGGAGTTATATGTGGTCAGTGTGCAATTGAATACTTTGGAATTCCCCGGGTTATTACGTAATGCTTTACAAAAAGGCATACAAGATAAGTGATTTAACTGAATTGTCTTCAAGTTGTTTTACATAGGCCAAAATCAAAATACACCACCATCAACCTTTCACTCTACAATACAAATAGGTTAGAGCCTAAAATAGACTGTAGACTCAAAACATTAAAATGATCAAAAGGGACAACTGTTTATTAACATCAATATTGTTAACAAGCTCTGTGTAACAGATTAATAATAAAATTAACATTTTAAGTGCAATTTTGGGAAATTCAGTTGGTTAGCTAAAATGTTACCTTTACAATTTAAAATCATATGAATATATTATTTCCCCGTGGCACCTTGCCTTCTTGAATTAGGGAAAAAGGTGCATTCATCAACTTTAATGCAAGTTATAGACCGTTCTGAGTGGGAGGCCTGTTACAGAACTTAGTAACAGAACCTTGTTTTGTTTAGTTGTTTTAAAGAAACATATTTAACTCTAGTTTTGTCCTGTTGCTATTGTGATGGTTGGCACAGCTGTTATTGGTGTTTTTAAAATGGATGAAAAAGGAGCATTAAGACACATCCCACTGTAATATTCAAGTACATTTCATACCCAGTTGCAAAGGGAGGTCTTGTAGTTGAAGGACAACAGAGAAAGCAACTTGCTTGAGAGAGTAATACCCTATGATACCAAGCTTTGTGTGCTGTGGAACTGTGAGCCCCCCAGTGGCCACAGGAGATGCATTTAAGTAACCAGGTGTAAAAAGCCATGTGTCTCACCTGACCACTTGTGATCAGACCACCCGAGATGCATCTTAATACCCCGTGTAAATGGGGTCTTACTTATGCCACTCATCTTATACAGACTTTAAAAGAATCTTATTCAGATATCAGATTATTGCAGTTACACAATAAATCTATGGAGCTTTTTCTTAGTCAGATGCCTGATTTTTGTCAATCAAAACACTACATACAGCCGTGGACAAAATGATTGGTAGTGGCATAAATTTTGTGTTTTGAAAAGTTTGCTGCTTTGTAGATTATTTTTTCACATGTTTCTATGGTATGCTGGAAAACAATAATAAGTATTTCATAAGTTTTAAAGGTTTTTATTGGCAAAAACATTCAATATATGCAAAGAGTCAATATTTACAGTGTTGACCCTTGTTCTTCATAACCTCTGCAATTCGCTCTAGCATGATGGATATCAGATTCTGGGCCAAAACCTGACTGATGGCGATCCATTCTTGCCTTATTAGTGCTCGGAGTTGATCACAATTTGTGGGCTTCTGTTTGTTCACTCACCTTTTGAGGACTGACCGCAGGTTCTCTAATGGGATTAAGATCCGGGGAGTTGCCTGGCCACAGATCCAAAATTTCAATGTAATGATCACCAAGCCACTTCATTATCACTCTTGCCTTGTGATATGGTGCTCCATCATGCTGAAAAATGCACGGATCATCAACAAATTGCTCCTGGATCATTGGGAGAAGTTGCTCTTGCTGGATGTTTTGATACCATTCTTTATTCATGGCAGTGTATTTGTGAGAGAGCCCACTCCCTTGGATGAAAAGCAACCCCACACATGGATGGTCTCAGGATGCTTCACTATTGGCACGGCACAGGACTCATGGTAGTATTCACCTTTTCTTCTCCGGACTATCAATTTTACAGATGTCCCAAGCAGTCGGAAGGGGGCTTCATCAGAGAAAATAACTTTCCACCAGTCTTCTGTTGTCCAATTCTTGTACTTCCTGCAGAATTTCAGTCTGTCCTTGAAGTTTTTCTTGGAGACAAAAGGCTTCTTTGCTGCCCTTCTTGACACCAGCCCATTGTCCAAAAGTCTTCGCCTCATTGTGCGTGCAGGTGCACTCACACCAACCTGCTGCCAATATTGAGCAAGCTCTCCACTGGTGGTGACACGTTTCCATAGCTGACTCCTCAGGAGGAGACAGTTCTGGCACTTGCTGGACACTCTGGGATGTCCTGAAACCTTCACTGCAGTTCAGCCTCTCCCATTGAAGTTCTTGATGATCTGGTAAATGGTTCTTTCAGGTGCAATATTATTTGCAGCAATTTCCTTGCATGTGAGGCCATTTTGATGCAAAGCGATGATGGCTGCACATCTTACTTTAGGGGTAACCATTGCGAACACAAACACATTGATTGGAAGCACTTCTTCCCTCCTTTTATAGCAATCAGTCTGCTCTTATAATCCAGTCAGAATGATTTCACCTAGTACTCGTTCACACTTTCCCAGGTGCTGCTGATATGATGTTAGCTGGTCATTTTGTGCCAGGGCCAAAAAACTGTGAAATTTGGGTTTTTGTGATAAGTTTGGTCAATGAAGCAATTTATTTAAAATGCATCTGATCACTCTGCACAATAATCTAGAAACAGTGTGAATCAACACCACAACAACTGAAGCAGAAATCTTTGCGAAACACAACATTTGTCACTGCCAATACTTTTAGCCATGGCTGTACATGTATATGTACTGTATCTAAAATAGAGTATACTTAGATCTGACAGAACACACGGCATGTTCTTTTTGTGTGGCCATTCCTAGTTGCAATGTGCCTGGGGAAGTGGATCTTGGTGGGTGTGCATATGGTAAGCCAGACTGTCCAAAAATCAAAGAAATTGTCAATTGCAAACGGCTTTAACTAAGGATAAAAAAGCAGAAATTCCCAATGCTCATTCCACTGAACATCTGTTATAATAACATTCCTTTTGCCTTGAAATCTGTTCTAACATTCAGACTAAGATGCATTCCATGAAATGTTACAATATCTGTTTAGATGACAAAAATCTAAAAGGATATGAGTCATATCCTCCAAATAATCAGACTTTTACTGTTGATCTAAACACAGCCTAAAGGCCTGTTCACACCAAACCCATTTTTTCGGTACAATTGTTTGTTCCAAACAAACCTTTGTGCAGTATAAATGGAGTCTGGTGCCGCTATTCATACAAAGTCCGACAAATCATCCTCCGGCAATCCAAAGTATTTTTACAGAGAGTGTTCTGATTTTTTTTTCTGACTGCAATAAAACTGACTGACCAATGAGATAAAATGTGACCAATGTGATTTTTGTTAGTCACTGTAGCAACACAATCCAGCACGCTGGTGGCGCTAATCAACTGGCAAACACCTGCAATTGTACATGTACAATTAAAAACCGTTTATACTGCATACATAATACGTTCTGTTTTTGAAAGTCTGCTTATGGTGTTTAGTCTTAAGGTGCATTATTTAATATGTATATCACTGTGCCTGTTAAATTTTCATGGCATTAAAAATAGCAGCGAGGTTTAGCAATTCATTTGGACTAAGCTCATAGTAAAATCCCATAAAAACATTTGTTACATGCAATGTTTTAGGCAAACAAATTGCAGAACCGCACTGCTATTTTTATTGCAAGGATAATATAACAAATTATTGTAATAATTTAAATAAAGAAAAGGCAGTGAGCCAGTATTTTCTTTCTATTATTTTTAAAATATGCATCCATTTTTATTTTTTTTTTTTTAATACTAAACTGTTATTCTTGATGTACATTATTCAATGTTGTGGAGATGGGGGCGTGGTCGAGCGATGTTCTGCGGAGAGTGCGGCCGGGAGAGGAAGAGCAGTAAGGATTGAATGTTTTGTGTAGCAGTGGTCTCCTAGGCAACCAAATTGGCCCGGTTGCTTAGGAGGGTAGAGTCACATGGGGTAACCTCCTCGTGATCGCTGTAAGGTGGTTCGTCTCGTGGGGCATGTGGTGAGTTGGGCGTGGTTGCCGCGATGGGTGGCATGAAGCCTCCACAAGCGTTGTGCCTCCGCGGTGGTGTGCCCAGCAAGCAACGTGATAAGAAGTGCAAGTAGATGGTCTCAGACATGGAGGCAGCTGGTTTCCGTCCTCTGCCACCCGGACTGAGGTGAATTTTGGACATTCCAAAAATTGTGAGAGAAAAAAAAAAAAAAAAAGATGCATTCACCTGAGAAGCATCATTTAATATATTTAGACTTGCTTTTAGAGAATGTATCTTTTATATAAGTATATTTTGTCTTTACTGCACTCGCAGAAGTATAACCAAGTGAAAAATACATTTGTACAAGTGAAAAATTTATATTTAAGATACATTCTCTTAAAGCAAGTCTAAATATCTTATATGTTGCTTCTCAAGCAAATGTATCTTGTTTTAAGTATTTTTAGACAATTTTAAATGACAAAACACTTGATAACAAAAGCATATTTTCAGTGAATTTATTTCAAAAGTATCAGAGTTATTTTTAAAAGATGACTTTGTACTTGTGACAGGGCGGAGGGTGGGGCCAGGTCGTGATTATACACACCCGGTCCCTTATTGGGCTAATTGAGCCTCGGAGATGGATAAAGGCCGATTGCGGACGGTGGTGCGGGAGAGAGAGATCGTTTACGGACATGTCCGTCATGTGTGTGATTTGTCTTTTGTTTAAGTTATCATTAAAATATTATTTATATTGTCAAGCCGGTTCTTGCCTCCTCCTTGCCCATCAAAATCCCTTTACAGTACTCTTTATTGTTAGTAAGCACTTTTAATACAACCTTTTAAGTCGGGGCACAAGCTGAATAATTGGTTAAAAGCTATTAATCATTAAAATAACCGCAGAACAATCGTTAGATTAATCGATAATCAAAATAATTGTTAGTTGCAGCCGTATTACACACGTGAATTTACATATCACTGTACCTTGTGTTATATTATCCAGGCATTATAAAGAGAGAATTTGGGTTCTGGAGTCTGTTTGAAAGATCCTCGTAGATAAATACATGTGCAAATATAAACAGGACATATATGCATTTATGCAACAGTGCTCTTTACTCATCTCACTCGCATGAAAAACACAGATTATATACTCCTTAAAATTCATCAACAACATAGTACGAACATAATGAAACCAAAATGCTGAATTATTTAGTGTTTTTACTGTGTGTGACTAGCCCTTCCGTCAGAGGTTCGTCTCGCAAAATTGTCACAGATTTGGTGTGAACAGGCCTTTAGTTTATATTTCATATACCAGTTTTGCCTCTAACCTTGCCAGGAGGGACCTGGACAGCAATAGAGGGGGTGGGCAGCAAACCTGAAGCACTGACATGTAGAGCCTGTGGATGCATGGATCTCAGTGGACTCTACAAATCATCAGCAAGAGCAAATGCGTTCCCTTCACACATACTCATGCATCATG
The DNA here is from genome assembly GCA_032164185.1 of Moxostoma hubbsi. NCBI lineage: Eukaryota > Metazoa > Chordata > Actinopteri > Cypriniformes > Catostomidae > Moxostoma > Moxostoma hubbsi. The sequence goes on from JAVLUX010000215.1 coordinate 7,476,084, forward strand.
CAGCCAGTGCACCATGAAAATCAGCTGTTCAAAGTAGTTGACCTTCTTTGTCTAGTTTGTGAGAATTTATTTCCCGACCAGCCCTACTTACAGAGTCTGTGAATCCGGACTGTTGGTTGGCATGTTCCAAGTGTTTCTGCAAGGGAATCCCAGCACTCGGGATATAACCTGCAGAAAAAGAATGGAAAGCGAGAACAGCTGTTTAGAGTTAGACAGAGAAGGGACAGAAGAATGAGATGGAAATAAAAAGATCAATGAGAAAAATGTAACACTCAAGTGACAATACTCTTTGCTACTACTGTGTCTACTTTTAGACTCTTCAACGGCAGCATCCTAACCAAAATGGAACCTCGTATGAAATGCTTTTCATGGGCAGCAACAATGTTAAAAGTTACTCATGTGCTAATGAAAATTAGTATTCTGGGATTGCTTATTAACCCTTATATTCTGTTTGGGGTTAATAAGACCCCAGACTCTCTTCAAATAGTGAAAAAACATAAGCATCATGACCCCAATTCATTTTCTTCAACATCCTTGATATTAGAGCATACAGTGCTTTTTGGAATATTTTGTGGCATCAACGAGTGGTGAGGTGCCAAATGAAACCGGAGGAGAATATTCTTGGAGCAGCTGCAGAGCGCCTTCCAAGGTCACTTTATGTCGCATCATTTGTGAGGGAAATTCAAACTCAGCCTGAAGCAATCGCTTCAGAAATACATATCCTTGTTCCAATATAGTATATAGAATATATCAATATTTGTTTTCATAATTTTGTGTAATTAAAAAAAGTTCTATGGTTATTTCTGGATTTTATTGGTTTTCCGAAATGTGCACACCTAATTTATAGTAAAAGGAGGGGTTAATGATAAAATTATTTATATATATTTTTAGTTTAATATGCCCAGGATAAATGTAAAAAAAAAATATTTAACTAAATATTTATTTCATAATTAATATTATTATTTCACATTTTAATGGTTGAGGTAACTGTGACCCCAAACAATGAGGAAGTGAGGATGATGTCAGCAGAAGACAAGGGTTAAGGATACATGGGGTGCAGCCTTAGATTTTGTCAAAAAACTTTTCTTATCAGGCAGCATAATTTTGCTCTGGATCAACCTTTGCCTTTGAGTGCCTAAAATGTTATACATAACACACACCTGGCTGAGAGGTGAAATGACAGGTTCTCAGGTGTGGTTCTTGGTGGGGCATGTGATGAGTTGTGCGTGGGTGCCGCGGAGTATAGCGTGAAGCCTCCACATGCGCTAGGTCTCCGTGGTAACAACAAGCCATGTGATAAAATGAGCGGATTGACAGCCTCAGATGTGGAGGCAACTGAGATTGAGGCGAGTCACTACACCTCCACACAAAAACCTAGAGCGCATTGGGAATTGGGCATTCCAAATTGGCGAGAAAAAGGGGAGAAAATCCACACACAAAAAAGAGTGTTAGTTCAAATAATATACAGCGGTTTGCAGGGCTCACCTTGCATCTTCCGCTCCCTTTATCTCATAATGTGCATGTGTAAGGCACATGCCATGGCACTGAACAATTTGGGCCTCTCCAGAAGTGCTGGCATGATGGTAAGGATTGGTGGTGCCAGCTAGAGTAGAGAGGTCAGGCATACTAAATACAAAAGACACGCTACATAAAATATCTTTATCCAGATTTTTCTGTTATTTACAGAATCCTTCTCATCAAGATTGGAATTATATTGTATTGAGCCTATCATAGAACTTTTAAATCTGGAGAGTATTTAACCTGATTAATAACATCATAATAAGAACCAATGACTCTCTTATTACTGCTGTATAACATCTGATTCAGATTAATTACAATTACTTCATCGAAGTCCCGGATGACACGTCACAAACACAACTAGGCCAGCTGTCAAAAAGTTGTCAAGCTTTCCCAACGTTCAATACACCAACTTATAGCAATTCTAAAAACCAAAGACTACGAGTTAGAGCAAAACATAACTGAGTAGAAAACGAGTTGTGGTAAGAAACAGCTAAGAAACAAGACAGTTAAATAAATTTGCAAACTCCCTGCACTGGGTTAGCTATTGCGCGACTTGACAAGCTAGCTGCAATGCTTGCAGTAGCCTGATTATCTTGACAGTCGATTCAATTAATCTGTCCACGTTCACGGAAAACAATCGTGCACAGGCATGGTTTTAATCAAGGAGGATGATTTCCGTTTTTTCCATTACGTTGTATTAGCAGCTGATCATTTCAGGCAAACGTCTCAAGTGAAAGCTTAGTCAGCTAGCTTGCGAACTATATAAAACTGATCTCTTGCAATGAATTTCTTGGAATGTTCATGTAACGCACTTTTGTCTGTTTCTGATATTTAAAGTATGCTGAGCTTGTCAGGTTTTCCTTATCAAAATAAAAATGACAGGAATCCCAGTTGTCGCACTTCCGCTGTGGGCGTGTCTTGAAGTCCCAAAAGTGTGAGCATAAACGTCTGTTTTACCCTGGCTGTCATAATTAATTTTTATCATATGTATATCAAACTTTTATCATATGTAATTTAATGGTTTCCTGCGCATATCCCTAGTATTTTTTTTTTTTTTTTGCATTAATAAAAATAAATAAAATAAAAAATGATTGGGGTTGTTTTACAAAACACTCAAGAGTTATAATTTACTCACCATCATGTTTTTCCAAAACCATATGCCTTTTCTTTTCTTTGGTGAAACAAAAGGAGAAATCAGGCAGAATGAAATCCTCAGTCACCATTCACTTTCATTGCATGGGGGAAAACAATCCAATTAAAGTAAAGGTGAAAAAACATCACCCTTACAAGTCATACCGAATAATATGAGAGTGAATACATAATGACAGAATATTATATTTTGGGTGAACTATCCCATTAAAATGATAATTACTGCTACAGCATCTCCTTATAGTTTTTACTTAATCACATTAGTTGTTCGGTTTTAATATGACATCAACACAAATATTAATGATCAAAATTTAACATCAACCTGTTTTAGATCCAGAACTGCTCTATGCTCTTCAAGAGGTCTTTTTTTCCAAAGTTCATGTTTTAAATTATTATTAATTTATCTGTTTAATATCTATTCAATTTAACATTGAGGTAACATTGATTATTTAGGCACAGCAGATAATATAGGACTTGTGAGAAAAGTAGAAGACACCATCCATTAAAGACTCACACAGTCAGAGTTTATCATCAAGTTTATAATGGTGGCAAGCTTAAGACTGGTGGCCAGATGACAATTAAAGCTTTCAGGGTTAAAGTACAAAGCACACCAATCTATATTTTAAACAAGTGAAAAAAACAAAAAACAATTTGTGAATGTAAACCTTTAACCTTAAAAATAATGATAATTATAGAATGGAGAAATAAACAAGCATTGCCCTAATATATTTTAACCACTTTATTCAAATAAACAGCATTTCCAACCCATTTAAAAATAATAATTATTGGCAATGGTACACACGCACACGCACGCGCACGCGCACACGCACACACACACACACACACACGCACACACACACACACACACACACACACGCACACACACACAAAATGTAAAATATGGTGTGATAGTCCAGTATTAGTGGGTTTCGGTCTGTGCAAATGTGGTGGCTAAAAATGAAATCAAACCTAACAGTAGACTGTAGCAAAAAGCGGCTGCAGGATATATGCAGAGAAAAAGTGAGAAAACGTGAAAGGAAGATAACTTTTTAACATTGAATAAGCTTAAAAGATATGAATACCACTAATTTAGCCAACTAGACCATAAAAAAAGGATGTATTGTGTCTGCCTAAAAAGCAAGATTGAGGGGGGGTGGGAACTTTGAAGTAGGATGGAACAATAGTGCACAAACAAGATTTCATAAACAGACTAAGAGGAGGATATGAAAGTGCATTCAGCATGTACACTTCGTGAGGCCTAATGCATTGATAATTTTATTTTAGAGGGGGGCATTTTAAAGTCAGTAAGTTAGTTACACATATCTCAGATTGTCCCCATAGACACTTTCATCACTGTAGGCAATGTAAAGGAAAAAGTCTTCTTCATGGTGCTCCTGAAACAGAGATATAGAGACAAGGAGTTTAGTGATGCTTCATCCTATGAAATAACACTGCCATTAATAATAATATTGTCTGAATTCTACTGATATAAACAAGCAGGTGCTAAATTTTCAATTGGAGCAAATGAAATAGAGGTTCAGGTATAAATTATTGTGAAAGAGATTAAAAAAAAAAAAAAAAAATTATATATATATATATATACATACATTGTATAGTGTTTAAGAGAAAGTCAGACAAGGAGATATACCTGGTAGAGGAGCCCCATGGTGGCTGATGTGGGAGGAATGACATTGTTGACAAAGAAGAAGAGGGCATCCTCGGCCCTCAAGTGGATCCTTTTCCGAATGAGGAAATAGAACTGGCCCACTTTGGAAACATGAAGAAAAATGTCAACACGTTTCCTTTATATTTTTTTATACCATTATAGATCATACAAATTAACCCTTAAAGGAATAGTTCACCCAAAAATGAAAATTTGCTCATGATTGACTCTCTCGCCATGCCAGATGTGTATGACTTTCATTCTTCAGTAGATCCAAAGTGAAGATTTTTATAAGCACATTTAAACTCTTTTAGTCCATACAATGCAAGATAATGGGAGCCATTAGACTGCTGGCTAGTTGACGGTCCTAAAGTCATATTTAGGCAGCATAAAAGTAATCCACATGACTCCAGTCGATCAAACAATGTCTTCTGAAGCAAATTGATAAGCTTGTTTAAGAAACAAATCGATAATTAAAAAGTTTTTATCTTTAAATCGTTGCATCCATCCACCACTGTATTGTTGTTTGAAACAACCTAGCGTCGACTGCTTGCAGGAAGGGATGTTTATAAATTTAATAAACTTTTAATTATTGATTTATTTTTTTCCACAAACCTATTGATTTGCTTCTGAAGACATTAATTGATCAACTGGAGTCATGTGGATTACTTTTATGCTGTCTAAATATGACTAGTGGACATGAAAACTCAAATAGCCAGTAGTCTAATGGCACTCATTATCTTACATTGCATGTGCTTATAAAAATCTTCAGTTCAGTTCTGCTGCATACACAGCTGGGATGTCTTAAAGGTGAGTAAATCAGGAGAGTATTTTCATTTTTGGGTGAACTATCCCTTTAAATGCATACCCCGGTTCTTTAGAGACCCTGGACCTCATTTCACCCACTGTACCTCATTCATTTTAAGGAGTTGTGTGCCCATACCTCTTTAGTATTCTTCAATCACAAAAATAAAATGTAAGTTTATGCCAGTTATTTTTTTTATAATGGTTTAGCTACAGTTTACTATTAGCCGTTAGAGTGTGCATCGATCTGCACTTCGGATTCTGACCAGAAATAGTAAGTAGACCATCCGGGTATCTTTGGAACCATAGATATCTATATATAATTTTTTATAGATATGTATGTGCCGGGTCTCTAAAGAGAATTTTCCATGCATTTAAGGATTAATCTGTGTGGTTGAAAGGAAAGTAACCTGTGAGGTCAGATGGGACAAGATATTTTTTCTTGTCCAGATCTCCTATTCTGGCTTTAGGAGCTTTCTCAACGATCACCTATCGGGGAAAAAAACGACAACAACAAAAACAAGTCAGTAATGATGAAATTAACAGCCAGTCATGTACAAACATCTGCTTCTTTGACAAGCGAAATAACATTAGTGACATCCCCAATGTAGCGCTCATTCCAATTCTAACAAATTTCACTGTCGATATTTGACTGACGACTGGAATTTTACCCAGTGTGAGAACACAAGTTAATACGCAAGAAAACCTCACAAGTCATTTTGTCCTCGACTGACTTCTGTCAAACCAACAATGCTTATTTGAACGATGATTCAATCACACGCGCGGGATATACAGTAGTATGTCAGCTCTATACATGCTGTGTAATTCCTTAACCTCAATCATTTTAAGTCTACTTATATTATCCCAGTACAAAAATATGTAGCTCTTGATTCATCGATTGTATATACTGTAAATTATTATGTACTGAAACCGAATCTAACGCTAACATACTAGTCCTTACCCGTATTTGAAGGACAGATTTAAAACGACGATGGCAATTCATTAGGCCTAATTAATCGTACATGTTTAAGCTTTCGCGGTTTATAAGAAAACAAGGTTTCCCCGTGTGAATAAGCGTTGTCGTTGTTTTGTCTCCTCAATAGGTTTCTGTTATTATCTGTAAGAGCAAGGCCCTGACAAAACAACAACATTTTCTGACTCACAGGCACTCTGTCTGGGTACTTCTTTCTGATTTTCTCCCCCTCGGACCGTCGCTTCTCAAAGGGATGTTCTTCTTTGTACATAAACTTCATTTTGACAGGCTGGGAGATCTTAAAAATCTCCGAGAAAATCTGTCGTCGATGGTGTTTACAAACTAGCTATGGTTTTGACAAGTGCGTCGGAGGGCGGAGGGATATCCAATGACTAGGAACAAGGGAGGAGGCGCACGTGACGTTACGTCAACTGCGTAATGATGCCTTCCGCAGCCAGAAGGCAGGAGCTCTATATGGCAATACTCGGAGTGAGGAATGGTTTCTAACGGTCAAATCAGCATCAAATGCTGCATGCAGAATGCGATGAGTGATTTCGTTATACACGCAGTCAACTGGTAACCAAATGGTGTTGGTTTAAATAATGAAAGTGTTGAATTATGAGCTATCAACCATCATTGTGCCCTTGAAGCACATAATTTGATAAAAAAAGAAGTGCCAACTAAAGACACGTACTCACATTCTATATCCGAAACCACCAAAAGGTTGACGGATCGACACACCCTTCTTCTTATGGGAGCCCTCCGGCAAAATGTCAAATCCCTTTTGTAATGGTATCATAGGGAAAACAGACAAGATTTTTTTTTTTTATCCCATCATGATTTTAAGGCACACGAATTGAGGTAAAAGGACTTCAAGTCAAACTTAAAGGAATATTTCACCCAAAAATGCAAATTCTCTCACCATTTATTTACTCACCCTCATGCCATCCCAGATGTGTATGACTTTCTTTCTTCTGCAGAAAACAAACAAAGATGTTTAGAAACATATCTCAGCTCTGTAGTTTCATACAGTGTAAGTGAATGGTGAACAAAAACTTGAAGCTCCAAAAATCACATTAAGGCAGCATACAAGTATCAATTAAAGTGTTTTAATCCAACTCTTCTCAAGTGACCTATTTGGTTTTGGGTGAGAACAGACCAAAATGTAACTCTTTCACTGTACATCTTGACAGCAGTCTCCTTGGTGATCATGGTTTAAAGCTCGATTACACATTGTAGCACCATCTAGCACTCTAGGCATGTGTCAAGCACTAGGAAGTATAATCAAGCCTGAAAACATGATCATGCCTAAAGACTTTAGCAGTCATTTAGGAAAGGTTTACAGACTTTTGCAAAGGTTTACAGTGCAAAAGGAATTACATTTTGGTCTATTCTCACCCAAAACGGTTTGGATCAATCCAGAAGACATGGATTAAAACATTGGTGTTTTATGATTACTTTTATGCTGCCTTTATGTGCTTTTTAGAGCTTAAAATTTTTGGTCACCATTCACTTGCATTAATTGGGCCAACAGAGCTGAGAAAACTGTTCAGCAGCAGAAAAAAAGTTATACACATCCAGGATGACATGAGAATAAGTTTTGAGTGAACTATTCCTTTAAGATTGCATATTTGCAATTTAAATGTTTATCCTACAATAAAAAAAAAAAATAGATTTTTGTTTTACCAAGCACTGAAACACAAATTATTTTAATGCAGTGTCTTATATCTATAAAACGTTTTGTCAACCACTAAGAAAATAAAAATTATGAGACGAAGAGATTACATAATATTATGTAAAATATAATGGATAGTGCATGATAAGAAGCTAATTGGACTGGACAAAAAAAAATCTAAGTTCTAGATAAAGCCCTGATTTCCAGATGAATCTGTGGCACTGTCTGGAAGAATTTCTTTTAATGAAAAAATAAATAAATAAACTGGAGCAAAGCTGCCTAGAAATATGGGCCAAAATGATGGGACCACCACTGATTATGTGAGGTAGTAGTACATACCTTCTCTTATTTTAAAGTTGGTTGTTTAAAATATATAAACATGTGGATTTAATACTTTTTAGAAAAACATATTTATTTATTTTTCCAATAAAGTAAGTTTGAGCTTCAGTGCTTTGAAATAAACATCACAAAAAACATTTGTTGCAGGATTTGTAAATCTATAAATTGAGAAAAGTGCCTGTGAAGTGTCTGAATACTTCATTTCACTGTACAATGTTCAGCCATTCTAAAATTAATTTTAAAGTATCCAAAAATGTGTAAGAGCCTGTCATTCCAGTTGTTGACAAAAGGCTTCATTCTATTTCTTAATTATAACTTGGTTATCAGAGTCCTTGTTGCTTAGTTTCTCTCTCTCAATGACTGATGTATCCATGTCGAAGAGTTTCTACAAAATTGGCACCCAAAAAGATGATAAAACCTCTCTAATTTATCCATAGATTTCACATGCGAGCCAGCTAAACATACCGGTACACAGAAAATCAACACCATAAGCTGTAATGATGGATATTAATGTGTTGTCTCTGTCCTACTGTTTTTTTATTGCTGCTGATAGTTTATCTTGACCACAGTGTTAACAGCTCCTCAGCACTTAAAGGGGAAAAAATCATCCCAAAAATAAAATTGTCATAATTTATTCACCAATGGGTTGTTCCAAACCCATATGACTTACTTTCTTCCACGGAGATGATAGCAGAATGTTAGCCTCTCATCATTCACATTCAATGTTTGAAAAAAACTGTGCAATTCAAGTGAAAAGTGACTGCATTTTGCAGTACATCTCCTTTTGTGTCTCTTTGTAGAAAGTCATATGAATTTGGAACAAGTAAATGATGACAACATTTTAATTACTGGGTAAACTACCCCTTTAACATAAAGAAGTGGATCATGCGAGGGTCATGCGAAACAAAAAAAAAAAAACTAGCGCAGATATTATACAAAGTGGAAATAAGTGATAATGAATTGTGGAAATAGGCCGGTAATTATAACCTGCTCTTTGATTCTTTATTTACCTCAAAAAAGTAAGGTAAAATGGGACTCGCAATCATTCTCCCCCTTTTATTTAGAAATACTCCAACATGCACACATTGGATCCAACAATTGTAAGGCAGAGTGTTCATTTTTGAAGGAAAAAGAATTGAAGAAAAATTGTGGCCTCTCCATTTGTTTTGAGTTTATTTGTAATAGTTTCTCCATCATGTGTATCTTTCCTCTATGTCCTCCCATGTCTTCTCAATGAATTTCCTCAGGGGAGTCCACATAACTCAAGTGAGCTCACATGATGATGAGGGCTTACAGTTCAAGAGGCTAATACCTAGCAGGCAGAGCAGTGTAAAAACAAGGAGACCAGAAAAGAAACCGGCCCGATTGATTGGATCACCAGAGCCGATGCTGGTGGAGATTTCGACTGAGGACAGAGCGAACATCTGAGGTAAACCTAGAAAATGAATGAAAAGACAGTGGGGACAACTGACTGAAATAGCAACACAAGACATAAATATCAGAGCAAGTCTAAATACTCCTATTCAATCAAACATTTCAAAATGGTTTCACTTCTCTTTTGAAAAGAATTAAGGAAACATACTTGTGGTATAGAAAGGTAAATTTAGAACCAATTCTTTGCCTTACCTCTGTTGAAAAACAGGTAATGTTTCTGTTCTCACAATAAACATTCTGGCTCGTAGCTCTTAAAATAATGTTAATACTACTGTGAGAATCTGAACAACAACAAGGTCTCTGCTGAATAGAGGTTATTAAGGCATATACTTTAAAGAGAACTTGCATACCTCAATGCATCCAACATTGGGAGCAGGTTGAGAAGTGCTGTGTCGCTTGGGTCACTAAACCATGACTTTATAGGTATTGCATTGTCTGTGAGGACGACAGATATACATTCAGGGTGGAAAAAAGTCATAGTAGGTTAAAATTCATATTCATATTTTATGTTAATTTATTAATATCATTCATATTAATGCACCTGGTTTGTTTTTTTGATTCACATGATGGGTTAACATTTAAAGGTTCATTTAGTAATTTTATTTGAATTTATACTAGGGCTTTGAATGGATTGCAAACTTTAACCAATTGATTGCACAATTTTCGGTGATTAATCGCGATTAATCGTGGTACATTAAAACATTAAACATTAACAGAATCATAAATATATTTACTTATATAAATATTTGTCTCAAATAAAAGAAATTGGTTAGTCATCATTTAATTATTCAAATATGTACATGTAATATCATATTTTTATTTAATTAGACATTTCTACAGGTATAAATATTTGATAAACGTATAATTAAGAGTTTTCCAGTGGACTTTAATTATAGGATCGAATGGGCATATTCAATTCACATCAAGATTTTTTTTGAAGATTGGTTTAATTTACTGATGTTTAAAACCTCAAAACTATTATTTTCTCTGGCTGCCATTCAGTCTCTATCACACACACACTGGGTCTCTCTTGTGTGGTTTCGCTTTGACACCGAGTGGTTCAGATGAGAGCGAGTGAGTATTTTCGGCCGATATTAAGAGATACGGCAGCTTGCCCAAATCTCTCCCACACCTGGCTCTTTGCTTGTGAGAGAATTATCCACCTTCCGCACAGTAAATCCGCTCTGCTAATTTTATTTTAAATAATCCTTGGGGGGGGGGGGGGGCTGGGTAGCTCAGTGGTAAAGACGGTGACTCAGTGGTAAAGACGCTGACTACCACCCCTGGAGGTAGCTAGTTTGAATCCCAGGGCAAGCTGAGTGACTCCAGGCAGGTCTCCTAAGCAACCAAATTGGCCCGGTTGCTAGGGAGGGTAGTCACATGGGGTAACATCCTTGTGTTCGCTATAATGTGGTTCGTTCTCTGTGGAGCATGTGGTGAAATGAGCGCGGATGCCGCGGTGGATGGCGTGAAGCCTCCACACATGCCATGGCGCTCAACAAGCCACCTGATAAGATGCGTGGGTTGGCTGTCTCAGACGCAGAGGCAGCTGGGATTCGTCCTCTGCCACCCAGATTGAGGTGAGTCACTACACGACAATGAGGGCTTAAAAACGCATTGGGAATTGGGTTTCCAAATTGGGTAAAAAAGGGAAAATTATGTGGTTAAAAATGGTTAACTTTCCCAGGCCTACATGGGGCAGTTGTGGCTCAGGTGGTAGAGCGTGTTGGCCACATATCGTAGGGTTGGCGGTTTGATTCCTGGCCCACATGACTCCACATGCCAAAGTGTCCTTGGGCAAGACACTGAACCCCAAGTTGCTCCCAATGGCAGGCTAGCGCCTTGCATGCAGCTCTGCTGTCATTGGTGTGTGAGTGTGTGTGAATGGGTGAATGAGTCACAATGTAATGCGCTTTGAAAACCACTAAAGTTACAAAGGGCTATATAAGTGGACCATCTACATGTTTCAAAATTACAACTGAATACTAGTAGAACAAAACTACTGATTTAAAACTACTTTAAATTTAGCAAATCAGAGTGGACTGATACTAAATTACTCTTGTACCATCTTTTACCTGGGTGACTTCGATAAGCTCCAGGTGAGTTGTCCAAAATAACTATACTGGAGAGATCTTTGTGTACTACAGACAGATCTTTAATGTAGCTACCTAGATCCAAAGTGCAGTGCTGCAAAAAGTGAGAAAGAAACACTTGTTAAGTAATTAGACATACAGTATATGGAGATAGATAACTGATGTGCTAGAATGAAATGGTGAATAATGATTCTAGAGCAGTGATTCCCAACCCTGTTCTTGGAGGCCCGCCAAAACTAAACATTCTGGATTTCTCCCTAATCAGACACACCTGATTCAACTCATCAGCTCATTAGTGGAGACTCCAAAACCTTAACTGAGTGTGTCAGAAAAGGGAGATATAAAAAAGTTCAGTGTTGGGGGGCCTCCAGGAACCTAATGTCTTAGTGCAACATTCTAAAATACTTAATCAAGAGCAAATAGAAAAGAAATGTTTTTTTTTTTTACCTGTCTGTAGTATCTTCGTTTAAGGATACTCCTGTTGTTATCCAGCTTATCTGCTACTGCCGATCCATAAATCTCCATACTAGCTGTAAACACCACCAACTCATACCACTGACTAACCTGCCGTACACAACAAGAGGATAAATACAAACAGGACACACACACAATACTCATTAGCATATTTTGCTAAACTAACGTTGAAGGCAAATGCAAGTAAACACAACAGCTCTCTATTCGGAGATAGAGATGAGTCAATTGAAAAAGTTCTCTCACCACTTCTAAAAAGAAATCGACATGTGGCCTTTTATGAACAAAAAACCTGACTGGGTGCTTGTCTATTACCACCTGTGCAAAAAGACAATGAGAGAAAAAATTGTTTGAAATAGACATCTTGTTCCTCATTGCAAATTCACATTTTAACAAAATCTACATTCTAATTAAATCCTAATGTTCACAAGGTTTTATACAGACAGGAAAGAAAAGGCAAAAAAATGCTTAGTTACATACAGTACTAAGAAAAATAAAACCTTCATTTCTTAAACAGAAAGTACAATGGGAATAGATTAAACGATCTATTTTGAATTGTTAGAGTGGGTGTATGTGCACCTTGAGGATGAAGTCTGGTGGTGTACCAGGCCTTACTGTAGGTCTAAGGACGCCATCATGGTGAGAGTGAATCAAAGTCTCGTCCAGATCCAACACCAAGATCTTTCTCTTCACTGCATCTAAAGCAAACCGAAAAAACAGTCAACACATGCTCTAAATACAGTCGAAATCCATAGAATTTTAAATGTTTTTGACTTCACTATAGAAGGCAAGTCAATCAGTCTACTCTATACCAGTGGCTCTCAACTCTTTTGACTCAAAATGTTCTGAAAACTGATAGCATGATATTCTTCTCACCAAAAATATACAGAGCGGTTATCTGAGTTACCGTAGACTTTCCATCCACAAAACTGCCACTCACTGTATGTTTTTTTGTTTTCAGCACCATTTGGAGTAAATTCTAGAGACTGTTGTGCGTTAAAATCACAGGAGATCAGCAGTTACATAAATACTCAAAACAATTTTTTTTCCCCATTCTGATGGTGTATGGGAACATTAACTGAAGCTCCTGACCTGTATCAGCATGATTTTATGCACTGCTGCCACACAATTGGTTGATTAGATAATCACATGGATGATTGTTGGTGCCAGATGGGCTGATTTGAGTATTTCTGTAATTGCTGATCTCTAGAATTTACTCAGAATGCTGTCAAAAACAAAAAACATCCAGTGAGCGGCAGTTCTGTGGACGGAAATGCCTTGTTGATGAAAGGTCAACAGAGAAAGGCCAGACTGGTTAGAACTGACAAAGTCTACGGTAACTTAGATAACCGCTCTGTTCAACTGTAGTGAGAAGAATATAATCAGAGAATGCTAAAATTAATTTTTAAAGATATTGGCATTTAAATCCTGCAGTCTCTCTCTTCATGTCACTGAGGTTAAGAAACCTTGTCCATAGAGGACACAACCATGCTCTAACTGGCACTGATCATGCCTTCGCAGGGCACTTTAAAGGTAGCTTAATCCATGCTGTAGGGTCGTTCCAAACAAACTTTCCAATAAGAATCACTGAAGTAGTGAGCTCAGACTGACCATTGTCATCTCAGCCATCTAAAGTGCTCACAGTGAAGGGTAATTGTCTTAGAAAGAAATATGGATGGTCTCTTCTGAATGGGATGTGCAACTGCGTGAGAGGGGTGTGAGGAGTCACTGTTAATTTATACTTTTTTTGTGCAGCCGGAGGTTTCTAGGGATGTACAGCTCGAGTAAACATTCTTTATGCTTAAGAGTATTGTGACTGAAAACATGGATATATTATATTTTTCTTGCATTATGTGCACTGAACTTGCACAACGGCTCCAGCCTCATTGTAAGCAAAGACCGCGATATGCTATGTGTGTTTGTGGACTTATTATGGATTAATGTTGTCAGTTAAATCACCGTTCGGTTCTCAAGTTTTTAAAAAAGCTGGCCAGTATTAAGGTTGCTTCTTAGGGGCCTGGGTATCTCAGCGAGTATTGACGCTGTCTACCACCCCTAGAAGCACAAGTTCAAATCCCAGATGTGCTAAGTGACTCCAGCCAGGTCTCCCAAGCAAACAAATTGGCCCTGTTGCTAAGGAGGGTAGAGTCACATGAGGTAACTTCCTCGTGGTCATGATTAGTGGATCTCGCTTTCAATGGGGCACGTGGTAATTGAGGCGAGTAACCACGCCACCACAAGGACATTCCTATTTTAAATGGAAATATATCAAATCACCAAATCAAACTATGCTCATCAAGGCAATTCATAGGGACTTTTAAGGTCTCGTCTAGACACGTTGGCCAGTGTGAACTGTGTAGTTAGAAGTTTCCCTTGTGGACTGAAATACAAACAACAGAGAGGAGGTAGAATGTGGAAAAAGAACTTACTGAGTCTGTTTCTGGAAACAGGGGAGAGAGGTAACGTGTCATAACGCACTGTTTGGTATTGGATTACCTGTAGAAGATAAAACAGTGGACAAAGACAGAGTCATTGATGCACACCGAACAATCAAGTAGGCCTCGGCTTGTTCTTTACACTGATAGATGGCAATAAATTAATTTATAAACGTTGTATGATACAGCAGTGACAGCATAACGTTGAGTAAAATAAAATACTTTTGCAAACTACTAAGGTCTGGAACACACACACATACAAACTCCTTACCAACCTAGCTGCTTCTGCTAACCAAACCCTTGAGTTCATCCATATTTAACCTCCAGAAATGTTAAACAGAATACACAGAGGTTTCATTGATTTTGGCTCTTTTTTCTTGTCCATCTATCTCTCGCTAATTTCTCTTCTTTAGCCCCTTCATTGCACCGATGTAAAACTCTGATGAGGCATCATGTAGCAGACATCTAAAACAGCCCCATTGCCACTTTTGTACTATTAATAGCCCCACCCCCACAGCTGTCAAAAGATGTCAAAGTAAAAGGCAAGTGGACCAGGGTGATTTCAATTAAAACTCTTCTCTCTTAACTTGTTCAAAAAAAGACTAGAAAACGTACACTAATAAACCCTTAACTCTCAGATAAAACTGCATTATAAGCTGAAATCACAAAGCACTTGGTAATCAGGCCTAGGTTACATTTGGGTATTGTTTTGTAGTTTTGGTTCAGTGCTTCAAGTGGGAGCAGGCTAAACATATACCAGGGTCCATAGTCCAATGTAGCTTGAACATATGCAGCATCATAAACACACTTTTCCAGGGTTATTGAAGGGTAGTTTGACGCATGCACAATCACTTAGAACTACCACTGTGGCAAAGTTGAATAAAATGTCCTACTATATATTGAGCCAAAGCTAACATAATTAAAGTAACATTAGACACATTTAAAAGACTCAATCTTGCTCTCTTATTCAAGCAGCTTTTGCTACTACAGGAGCAAAAATGGATTGCCTGAATGAGAGACAGCAGGCCAGAATAGTGTATGTTTGTTTGCACTGAAGGCCATAAAAATTGCATAAGTGGTGAAAATTATATCAGCCCAAATCTTGTAGTACATTTAAAAAAGACTTTAATGATCTGAAAAGCGTACTGGTTAGTTACCTGGAAGTGGTAACTGTCTAAAACAACTAAAGCAGTAGTTGCTTAATTTGTGAGGATTATTTTGAAGACAATAGGTAGTAGAGGAGCTCATAAAAGGCGACCAAAAGGAGAATACTGAAGCAACAAAGGTTGTTTACGAATGACAGGTTAGAATATAAAGTGTAGACTACAGTACACTGATTCACAAGACAGATGTTGACGTTTGGGAAAAACTGTGTGGCTCTCACCGTTCGTAGATGTTTCCTGAGTATGTATAAAATGAAACTCCATAATCTAGACGTCACTCCAAGGAAAGTGCGAATTCCTAGTAAACACTGACGTGTCTTCAACATGTTAACAGTGGAGTATTGGCGCAAAGGTGAATCATAGAAGAAACTCAGACAACACCAGAAGAGACCAATTACTTTAGAAGAACTAGTCGTATGGCTGCAGCTAATCAGGTAGGCTAACCACTTCCCTCTGCTTGTCTGCTCTCCAAAGAAACTCAATCGTCGTTAGCCAAATCAGAGAAACAGGCAAACGGTGACTCGGCTGCACTTGGGCCGGCGAGCCGCTGTCACAAAATAACAAAAATGTCCAACGTCATCGGCGATCTTTTCGCGGTGTTGAAGTGTGTAGCCACGCATACAAATAAACCTCTGAGAACACAAGCTAACAGGTCTTGTATTTTACTGGAAGCCAGTTAGCTTTGGATCCAGCGAGCTCTACAACAAATTTTCCCGCTTTGAATTCACGACCCTTGTGCTCGACTGCTTCGACGTTAACCTGAAGACTCCAGACAAATGGCCAATGAGTAAAAAGTCCAATCAGACGCCATTACATTTGTTTCAGTACATATCCGGGAGCAAACTGTAAGCCGCCATCAGTGCTTAGCTTTCGTCACTTCCGAGAAACAACAAACGTGTCCTCGGTGATGAAGCTGGGTCAAAGGAAGAGAGGAGACTTGGGCACTGAAGATGCAGCTAATCGAGGACACTAATGAACTTAGAGTCTTTACTTAGATTTAATAATAACACATTTTCACTTTACTTTAATCTGCCTTGATAGAAAGTCTAGACTAAAAGAAAATGAATAGAGAAACATTTTTATTATATTTTTTATTTTAAATGAAAAAGAAGCTTTATGTACAGTTGAAGTCAAAAGTTTACACATTTTAGGTAGCCTTCCACAAGCTTCTCACAATAAATTGTTGTAATTATGGCCCAATCATCCAGACAGAACTGCTGTAACTGAGTCAGGATTGTAGGATTTCTTGCTCGCACACACTTTTTAGGATTGAGGTAAGGGCTTTGTGATGGCCACCTTGACTTTGTTGTCCTTTGTTGGGATGGTGTTCTTCGGCTTGCGAGCCTCACCCTTTTTCCTCCAAACATAACGATGGTCATAATGGCCAAACCGTTAAATGTTTGTTTCATCAGACCAGAGGACATTTCTCCAAATAGTAAGATCTTTTTCCCCATGTGCAGTTACAAACTGTAGTCTGGCTTTTTTATGGTGGTTTTGAGCAGTGGATACTTCCTTGCTGAGCAGTCTATCAGGTTATGTCGAAATAGGACTTGTTTTACTGTGGATTTAGATACTTGTCTACCTGTTTCCTCCAGCATCTTCACAAGGCCCTTTGCTGTTGTTCTGGGATTGATCTGCACTTTTCACACCTGGCACCAACAATCATGTTCCATGGTCCAAATCACTGAGATCACATTTTTCCATATTCTGATGGTTGTGAGCATTAACCGAAGCTCCTGACATGTATCTACCTGATTTTATTCACTGCATTGCTGCCACACAATTGGCTAATTAGATAATTGCATGGATTGTTGGTGCTAGATGGGCTGGTTTGAGTATTTCTGTAACTGCTGATCTCTTGGGATTTTCACACACAACAGTCTAGAATTTACTCAGAATGGTGCTAAAAAACAAAAACATTAAGTGAGCGGCAGTTCTTCGGATGGAAACTCCTTGTTGATGGGAGAGGTCAACAGAGAATGGACAGACTGGTTCGAACTGACAAAGTCTATGGTAACTCAGATAGCCACACTGTACAATTGTGGTGAGAAGATTAGCATCTCAGCACCTGCCTAACACAATATTAGGCAGGTGGTTTTGATGTTGTGACTGATCAATGCGGAGAGCAAAAAGAGAAGAGAAAAGGAGATATCCAAAACTATATAATTAAATGTGCATGTCTTAAAAGTACACAAAGTCTCTGCAAAGATTGGTTTTCATGGGGCACCTTTGACTGTGTGTACTAACAGTACTATTTAAGACATAAAAAATGTTTTCACAGCAATAATTAATTCTAGCACTGAGGTAGGTTTCATGAGTTGTGGGGCCATTTTACTCGTGATGTTCATGAGACATCTATTCAAGGGAAGTTGATTGGCTATAAGGCACTCTATTAACAAAAACATAGTCACATTCCCATGAGGGAAAATATGTTTAGAGAGAACAAAAAGTTCTTATTTATACTTGTAAATGACATCCAGACCATTCTGGAATGCAGAAAGTCTTGAAAACACAGAGAAACAGAACAGAATTCAACCTGAAGCTTCCACTTATGATTAAATCAATACAGCTGAAGTCAGAAGTTTACATACATCTTAGTCAAATCCATTTAAACTCAAATTTTCACAATTCCTGATATTTAATCATAGAAAACATTCCCTGTCTTGGGTCAGTTAGGATTACTACTTTAAGAATGTGAAATGTCAGAATAATAGTAGAGAGAATTATTTATTTCAGCTTTTATTTATTTAATCACATTCCCAGTAGGTCAGAAGTTTACATACACTGTTAGTATTTGGCAGCATTGCCTTTAGACATATTTGTGACCGAGCTTTCACTTTCTGGCTGATGTCTTGAGATGTTGCTTCAATATATCCACATAATTTTCCTTCCTCATGATGCCATCTATTTTGAGAAGTGCACCAGTCCCTCCTGCAGCAAAGCACCCCACAACATGATGCAGCCACCCCTATGTTTCACGGTTGGGATGGTGTTCTTCGTCTTGCAAGCCTCACCCTTTTTCCTCCAAACATAATGAAGGTAATTATGGTTAAACAGTTAACTTTTTGTTTCACTAGACCAGAGGCCATTTCTCCAAATAGTAAGATCTTTGTCCCCATGTGCACTTGCAAACTGTAGTCTGGCTTTTTTATGGCAGTTTTGGAGCATTGGCTTCTTCCTTTCTAAGCAGAATTTCAGGTTATGTCGAAATAGGACTTATTTTACTGTGGATATAGATACTTGTCTACCTGTTTCAAGTCAAGTAAAAATTTATTTCTACAGCACATTTAAAAGCAACAGTTGCACCAAAGTGCTTTACAATAAAACGTGAGCATATAAAAAGAAAGCATTAAAGGAAAAAAATGGAACGTACAAAAATATATACACATTAAATAAAATACAATCAGAAAACTTCAACATAAAACCCTTAATTTAATCTCAAGCAAAAGCCAGAGTAAACAAATAAGATTTAAGAGCCGATTTAAAACTAGCTAGCGAAGGAGAATACATCACATTTACGGGCAGACTGTTTCGGTTTAGGTGCTGCAACAGAGAAGGCCAGACTACCCTTAGTTTTACAGTGACAACGTGGGACAGTAAAGAGCTGATTACTAGACCTAAGTGCTCTTTAGGGAGAGTAAGGATTCAGAGGGTCACTAATGTATTTTGGTGCGACACCAGATAAAGCCTTGTACACAAAAACAGCAATTTTAAAATCGATTCTAAACTTTACAGGAAGCCAATGTAAAGTCGCTAAAATGGGAGACATGCGATTGACTTTTCACACCAAACTACGTTCATCACTAGGAGACAGAATGCATCTCCTTCCTGAGCAGTATGATGGGTGTGTGGTCCCATTGTGTTCATACTTGTGTACTTTTGTTTTTACAGATGAACGTGGCACCTTCAGGCATTTGGAAATTGCTCCCAAGGATGAACTAGACTTGTGGAAGTCTATTTTTTCCGAGGCCTTGGCTGATTTCTTTTGATTTTCCCATGATGTCAAGCAAAGAGGCACAGAGTTGAAGGTAGGCCTTAAAATACATCCACTGGTACACCTCCAATTTAGTACACCTCCAATCAGAAGCTAATTGGCTAGTTGTCTAAATTTCTGGAGTTTTCCTAGCTGCTTAAAGGCACAGTTAACTTCACTGTTACTAGTGTATGTAAACTTCTGACCCACTGGAATTGTGATATAGTCAATTAAATGTGAAACAATCTGTCTGTAAACAATCGTTGGAAAAATTACTCGAGTCATGCACAAAGTAGTTTTAATGACTTCAACCCAAGTGTATGTAAACTTCTGATTTCAACTAAGTAAAAATTTTAAAATAAAATAAAAATACAGAGTTGTCAACAGTGATGAAGTACGCTTGAAAGAGTTGAACATGTTGACAATGAAGATTCAGGGATTTTTGTATGAAAGTAATCTAGTCACTGAACATTATATAAAAAAGAAATACTTAATAACCCTGCATACATTTCAAGTATTACCAAGTACACTGATAACATGAATGCATAGATACATGATTACAGAAACGCAGATACATTAATAATATTTCATAATTTTTCTAAATGATGGATATGTATAATCACATCAAGAATATACCATAAGCAGCAGAAGTAAATAAAAACCTATTTTACTAATGCATCCGAAAGTAAATTACTAAACATTTTACACATCGGGTACATTAGTAGAGTGCTTTATTCAGTAGCGAGACACCAGCTCCAGAGATTCACTGGTCTTATTTCTAGTAGTGTGTGCTTTGGCCAGCAGAGGGCATTCTTTCAAACTGAATGTGCAGCGAATCTGCAGTGGGTGTAAACCTCGTTCGAAGAACTGCTTTCGTGTTGAGGACTGAAGGAGATAATTTTTCTGGTTAGCTGAGGGTAAATAGCATGCGAAAGATGCTAACCATCATATCTAACGTTCTCAGGGGCAGCGCCAGCAGGAACGTAAGTATTTCCCTCTTAAATCATAGTGATTTCGTTATAGTTGAGTAAAGCACGGCTTTTAACGGCTTTTAACGGCTAGCAAAGCGCAGTCATGCCATGTTGACCTTGCGGGGCACACAAGGCCCGGTTGACCTCCTGCTTGACTGCTGTTAATGCTCATAAATGTTTGCGCTGATTATTTAATGTGAATCATTTCGCTCTTATTTCTCATTTTAAATATAAATAAAGTCCGTTATCTGAATCTCTCTAGTTGTTTAGAGTGATTTAGCTTGGCTAACTAGCTAAACCTGCCACTGTAATGGTAATGTCTAAAACTGGTTCGTCAAGTTACAAGCTGCCATAGTAGTAATAATAAAATATGACGTTTTAACATGAGATTTGAAACTTTTTACTATACATAAAGTGGTTGGTTTAAGAACTAATCTGTCAGTAATAAAAGGTGACCCCCAGTGAGAGAGGCAGCATTTCATCATTATTTTACTGGTTGCAGATATCCAGATGGCTACTGTTCTCTTTTACGCAACATTTAGACATCAGAAGTCTGATTCTTATTAATGTTAATCCGTTTGATTAAATAAGGCCTGAATGGTTACCTAAATGTAAGGTCAATTTCGATGACACATAGCACCACGAAATCAGTGTCACTGTTTTCCTGGGATCAGAGAAGTTGAAGCTCATAATACACGATTTGTTGCCACAATTAAATGAATGGCTCTCTCTTTTTCTTTTTATCTCTCGCTTTCTTATTGGCTGCCTATATAAGGGAGCCGAACTGGTATCAGAGGTAAGATATGGTACTTTTAGAAATATGGTACTTTTAGAAATATGCTTGTGTCATCTGCTCCTTTTTTTTTCCTCCAGTTTGTATTTCATCTTTGGTTCATTCTTTTTCGCTTGTTCAGTTTCCAATTGGTGGGGGGTGTGTTAACTATTAAACACATGCTTCACACTAGTGTGTCATGAAAGATTGTCAGGTGTGCCTTTGAAAATGATAAAATTCCACAAAATATATAAATGCATTTCTGGGATCCAAACTCCTCACCTTTCGGAGAAATTTGCCGTTTTGAACCCATAAATGGTCACTTTTGTGCAATGATTAATGAAGTGATGTGCAGAAGTGACTGATATTTATCTGATCTGTGTATTAATGCACATATGATCAAATATTATGATGGTTTTAGTGCTGTTTTGATGTGGTGTGGGCTAGGAAGGAATAATTCCGCTCTATTGGCTACTACCTGCAACTGTTTATCAAAGCCCATTACAGCTTCTCTCATCATTTTTATAACACACACACGTACTGTAAATTAAGAGCACTCCCAGTGTTATTATAGAAAATACCAATTTTCATCAGGTGGTTTTACCTTGTCTAATAATGATGTTTTAGGAAAGAAGATGTTTGTCGAACATTTTGAGATATGCTGGATTTTTGGCTGGTTTTTCAATTTGATCTGTCAGGGAATTGCCTGCTATAGTTTATTTATTTCCTGTGAGAAGCTTAGCTTAGATGGTCATAGATTATCTTAGATCAGTAGTGTTTCCTCTGAGGGGGCAAGGGAGGCAGTGCCGCCTCAAAAAATTCAGATGAGAAAAATAATCGACCGTACATAAATTAAATAATATTACGACATGTGAGCTCAAATAATGTTTATAGAAGTCATATTTCTAAAATTACATGTGAGACTAGGCATTTACTCAACTTTTATTTGATTGGTCATTAACCTGTTCATTTGTCGATGTGATAACACCCAGCCCACCTAGTGGATCCACAGATCGCAGTGAACGGAGCAAACTTGTGGAAGCGGGCAAACTATTACAGAATAATCAAAAAACTGACACAGACAACACCACTTCTGGTCACATCAGAATCAAAATTAATTTGAAATTTCTTGAAATAGAATAGAAAATCATTTGTGAGTGAGCTGGTTTTACTTCACCTAATTTAAGGTGCACCGCTGTGCCATCATGACACATGTGATGACCTGTGTGTGCTTGCCCTTCTTTTACAGTCCTCCACTTGCCGGGCCATTCTGCAGCTCCTGGCGGTACAGGGAGAATATGCAAATTTGACTGCTCCATATGACCATGACCCAGATCCCCCTTTGCACTTAAAAGATCCACACTTAACCTCACAGTCTCCAGTACCCCTTTCTGACACTAAACACAGCACTACAGCTTCCCTTCTGTCAGCAAAGATGCCCGTCAACACTACAACTGCCCCAGAACTCCTTACATACACAAATATGCCAGAATCATCCCTAGAATGCATAGCTTTTGGATATGTGGCCAGTGGCCAGTCCATATCAGAGATGGCACCAAATGACATACCAGAAGCTCCAGAAATAAGCTGCACAGAGCCTGTAATTACTAGTCATTTGGCAACTGCCCCATTAGCTTCTACTGAAGAATTATGTATTGATCCTCCTATTAAAGAAAAAAGATTAGTCATAGAAGCTGAGATAACTTCCAAAACTGCAGATAATCTTATCTTAGACCATGTTTCATCCATACCCATATTTGAAGAGAGTGTACAACCCACTATTGAGGACACCATTCCAGAACCTGTTTCAGACAATATTCCTCCTTCACTTGCTTTAATTGCAAACATGTTGCCTTTTAACTCAGCCCCCCACCCAGCAGCGTTAACCCCTGCTGTGGCTAACAACAGTGCCAATGTTACCAGGACAGACCCCCTCATGTCCAATTGTCCCCCACCAGCTGTGAGCCTCCTGTGCCCTGATAATTCCTTCCCACAACACCCAGAGAACATCCAAAGCCTGGCTGAAGAGACTCCCTTACCAGAGCCACAGCTTGCTGTGAGTACTGGCAGCCCCTATATTTAAATTAGAGATTCGTCTCTCATATACACACAGCCTAACATTACTTAAACACTCCCACTACCCCACCTAATGAAGTCTTGCATGCCCCCTCTCCTTTACTTTGAGCACTGAGCACTTGGACAGTCTCTCCGAACTTACTCTGAATGCTTCGGCCGATGACTGTTTCATCACTTAAGATACTAAAACAGATTTTAGTTCAATACACTTTTCTCATTCTTTGTCTTTTACATTTATAATGCAAAATATCTTGAAGTGCTCAGCATGTTGGTGCCGCACCTTGGACGTTTAATAATTACAGGTTGATTCCTCTTGATGAAGAAATGCTTGATGTGCATCAGTTTTCCACATCCAAAACCAGATCAAAGAAATGTGCAAAGTTACTGCAGATGATGTTGTGCATCAGTCTCTTAGGCCTGTGTTTTATTTTAGGGTTATTAGATTTGGGATTAGTTGGTGTTTGTTCACAGGGTTGTTGAGTCTTCTGTTTATGATAATTTTACACTAGTGGTGTAAGTCAGATTATTGCAAATATAGCTTTTCTATTTTCTCTGAGCTTGCTTCTTGCTTCAGACAGATCACTTTTGATCAGGGGTTTTTAACATACGAGTTCTGTTTAGAGGTGTGTGTGTGTTTCCATTCAAAATTTGTGTTACCATCTCTGTAGATCAGAGTTCCTACATACATGTATTAATTTTTTTTTTTTTTATTGTTCTTTTTGTTTGTCTTTTAATAGGGTGCAAGAGTGGTGATATCAGCCAGGACCTATGCAGACTTCACCCCTCAGGCCACTTTTGACATTAAGGTAAGTCTTATTAGTTCAGCAGGTACATAATGTATTAAAATTTGAAAATAATATATTTAGTATTTTATGCAATAGTTTTAAGTTGATTTATCATTGCAGTTAGGGATGTAACAGTATCACGGTTTCATTGTATACCACGGTTTTACAAAGAGACGGTTATAAAACCGTTTACATTTATAATTCACAGTATTGCATTCATGGTATTACTTAAATATTTTTGGGTTAAAATCCAAGTAAAGGAATAAAAGTTCCCATTGTAAATATCAGTTAAATTAAGAGAGAATCGGCTACATTTGTACAGCATCATATAAATGTGATCAAATCCATTTCTAACTATCTAAATCCTCATGTTTCACTAAACCGTCAATTCATTTTAAAAGCCACACGTGTGAACTGCACGGCAGAGAGAGAAGTGTCGTAGCCTGAATGTTTATTTTCCTCCACCAAGCGGCTGAATTCCAGGTTGTGGGAATATTTTGGTTATTTAAAAGACCCACAAGGCACCATCAGTGATGGCTAGCCAATCAGTAAACTTTGTCGAAAAAATGTTGGCTCTGGCAGGGAACACTTCAAACCTGAAGAGACACATCCGTGATCATCCCAAGGATTTTGCGGAGATGAATGTAAGTGAAAATACAGTATATAGTCTAAAACCCTTTTCATTACACTCCCAGATATACAAGATTTATATGACTACCTGTATTTTCCTGAATATAAGTTAGGTTTTGTTTTTTCATTATTTGAAAGGTCCTTCGACTTATAGTCTGAAGCAGCTTATATGCATAATTTATACGTAATTAATATCGGCCATTCAAATGCAGGCACAACAAAGCAAATATGCTTGCACTCAACCAGATGGAAACATCGGTCATAGAGATGGTAGAAGCATTTTAAAGTGGCTAATTCAGAATATTTTGCCTTTACAAAAGTACTTTATGCAACCAGTTTAAATATTCTGTCCATCGTAACATTATTTTTCTAACAAACTTTACGTTTCATCACACTCGTAAGAAAAACATTCAGTCAGTGAACCGGATAATTAATGCACAGCATAGAGGGTTCAAATATCAGAAATATTCACAGATAGACAGTCTCTAACATTTATGAATTAATAGAATACAACAGGCATACTGTTTTAGTCACAGACTAAAAGCTGTTTATTTGTATATAGCATAGAGATCTGTATTTCTTGAAGAAATGTAGTCTTCATAACGAAGCGCGTCTAACTTTTGTGATACCGTAATACCATAGTATTTTTGTGAGGGTTATTGTACCGTGAACATTTCATACATTACACCCCTAATTGCATTGCAATATATTGTGAATTTTACTATATTTTACTCATAATTTATTTTTATATTCAAATTAGATGGTTTACACCAGTGTTTCCCAACCCCTGTGCTTGTGTGCTACGAAAGATTGTCAGGTGCGCAGTGGAAAATGATCAAATTCCACAAAATAAATAAATGCATTTCAGGGATCCAAACTCCTCACCTTCGGAGAAATTCGCCATTTTGAAACCATAATCGGTCACTTTTGTGATTGTGAAGAGCAATGATTAATTTGCAGAAGTGAGTGATATTTATACACGTTAAGGGTTTTTCACTCGCGTCAGCACTACAGAATACATGAAGTCTATGAAGTGTCACACCAAAGTGTTTTTCACACACACGTTTTCGCATCAATAATGTCTTTGAGAGTACTAAGCAACAAGAAATATTTAAAAACTGTCCACATTTATGGCTCATAAATAATGCCTCATAATTTATTTTAATTAAATATTACCTTATCGTTAACGAATATCAGAGACCCCAGTTATTGAACTAATTTAAATTCACCAAGAAAAAGCTTAGATTAAAAACAAACAAGTCATTTCATTACTTTCTGCTATCAAAGCAACTGCAAACTTTTTTTTTTTCTCTCTTCCAAATACATGTTTTCAATGTTTATTGTGCACACCTCCCACTTTTTTACATGGCAAACTCGTAAAATCGCCCCTCTGTGACGCTTTCTGCAACTCTTGTCACGTGGAGGGCAATGTGGCACTTGAAGCTGGCATTGACCCGAGCGTTGATGCCTCGACTCAACTCATGTGAAATGCACTTTACAATGACGAAAGAACATTATGGAAACTCAAAATTATTATTATTTGTGTATTATTGTGGTATTTTCTGATAAAAGCCACGCTCAGCAGAAAAGGATACCATAGATCTGCTTTGTTTATAATTCTTATACTCAAGTCAGTAGATTTGTAGTCATGAAAGTTTTAAGGTAAGGACGTTATTGAAACTCACTATTATTGTTGTCTTTTTGGATGAAAAATAATGCTCAGACTGAAGGAAGATTATAGATCTGCTTTGTTCTTTTAATGCTTAAACACTATAAAGTCTCTTTGTTGATTTCGGTCAATGAATGACTCAATGATTCACTGACTCACATATAGCACATAAGACGCTCATTTGTCGCCACCTTAAGATATTTTCAGGAGGGCTCACTGACCTTATCCATTAAAAAAATAATAATTAAACAAATTTGTGAAACAGAAGCAAGCCTAACCAAAATATTCTTTATTTTGCAGGTAATTCTGCACAATTGTAAACTTGAATAAACTTGAATCAGTAAAAAAGCTAGAATTGGTGCTTTAAGCTTATTCTTTAAAAACAAAATTGTAGAATAAATGTTCGTTGCCAGTGATTGTCTTATCTTTTTCGCCCCTCATATGTTTGCATCCCTGTAATTTGTTGTGGCATTGAAAGAACAAATCTACAAAATAGAAAAGAAGCAAATTTGTCATTTCTTCACTACCCATTTAGCACTCTTGCCACCTGTGACCTCACAGTGTAGCCTACCTATGTGACTTGTTTTTTTGTTTTTATTTATTTTTGCATAGCCGAATTTCAAACTTTACGAGTAAACACGCTACTAAGACGGATAGAAAACATGGACAAGTTCTTGAAAAGGAAATATTTTGACATTGGCCCGGTTGGTAATCTGTTCCTGGTTAGCCTATGTAGAATAGTGGTGTGCCGTAGAATTTCTCAGCAATAAAAATTGTGCCGTGGCAGAAAAAAGGTTGGGAAACACTATACCATGGCTTAATTTACACCTTGCTTTTAAATGTATTTCATATCCTGAATAGTATCTGGATATTCACAAGCTGGATTGCATTTACATCTGGCAGTCAAATGCATCTTCACTGTGATCGGATAGAGATCAATGTTACCCATGCAAAATGGAAAACACTACTTGCATATTACATCTTTTAGTGAATAATAAAAAAAAAAGATGGCTTCCATCAACAATTGACTGTCAGGGTTTTTCTTTTCTAAAATTTGGGTCGCCGAAGCAAATTTAATTATATTCCTCTAACGTTCAGCTAAATATGTTTCTCAGCGAAAACCACATATTGTGATACGGAAGCGATTGGGGATTTGATGTGAGAGACGAGATATTCCAAGTGTGTTCCAATGGAATAATTCGTAGGATATTGTTCATTGTTTAGGTGAAAAGATTGCTGGAGAGCAGTGTCTGTTGTGTTCCCTACCTTGCAATGGTAGAATAAACAGAACAAGGAAAGAAGAAACCACAACACAGCACTTTAATAACTGATGTCTGTAGCGCAACCACCTAATTAATTGCTTACAAAGTTGTATTCAGATAACAAAAATGCATTTGCATTTACACCTGCTTTGTATGTGGTCAGAATCTGTCCCTAACTTCCTTTGAATGTGGTTTCAGTGATCCTATCACGATCCAATCACCTTGGGAGCATTTACACCTGACATTTAATGTGGTCAGCTGATATACGATAGTGATACTATCACCGAAAACGGATGTTGATAAGATGTAACTGGGACCAGTGATTACTGATAAAAAAATTGTAAAATATATCTGAACATACTTTGTCTCTATTTTTGGCAGAAATGTGACGTGCACAAGCTGGAGGAGGGCCCACCCCTGCAGGCCGTGCTTACAAGAGAGGAGGGGCTTCAGTACTACCGCACCATGCAGACCATGAGACGTATGGAGCTCAAAGCTGATCAGCTCTACAAGCAAAAGATCATTAGAGGCTTCTGTCACCTTTATGATGGACAAGTGAGTCAAAACACTTGCATAGAAATAAACTTTACAAGCAGAAAATGACCAGTGTCTCTCTCAGTTGTAAATACACACAAACCCACTAGATTTGCCTGTAGAAAATTCTCAAGTTAACCTGTTGATACGCACCCCCTTTTTGAGCAAAATGAAAATGATATACCTGAACTTAAATGGTTGTATTTACTGAACCCTTTGGAGTATGGACACAGTTGTAGTGTCTTTTGAAAGAAGACTTTGGCTTTATTTCCCAAGTTTCACGCAAAGCAATTGCGTATCAACAGGTCAAATGTTATCATACGTTTTCATTCATAAGTCATTCGTAATTGGCGAAAATGTGAAGGAGACATAAATACTTAAATGTCCATTTTGTCTTCAAACAGGAAGCGTGTGCTGTGGGTATTGAGGGAGGTATTAATCTAACAGATCATCTTATCACAGCCTACCGTGCCCATGGGTACACTTTTACTAGAGGGGGCACCGTTCGTGAGATTATGGCTGAACTCACAGGTGAGGACAACAAAACGAAGAAGTGTAGTTTCTGGAAGACAACTGTTTATGCAAACAGTTTTTTCCAATTATTCCTTTTTTCTACGTTACTCTTCTATCTGTCTCTATCTCTCCGTCAGGTCGTAGAGGAGGTATTGCGAAAGGAAAGGGAGGATCTATGCACATGTACACTAAACACTTCTATGGAGGAAATGGAATTGTGGGAGCTCAGGTATTTTAAATGAATTATTACATACAAAGTCAAGGGTCTTCAACAGGGGGTCCGTTGTGGTACCGCAAATAATTGTTTGATCCACCATTGGCAATCACGCTCACGAGAGCGATAGTGAGAGAGAGAGGAGTATATATTTTTATCCAACAACATGTTGAGGTCCTTTGCAGCTGCATGCCAAATCTTAAAGACTAAACAGCGCTAGTCAGCAGAAGTACACAGCCCAGGCAAACCATTTGTGTGACCACTGCTCATCACGAGCCACTCAAAGCACAACACACATCAGGTTCAGCAGCGCTGCAGAAATGGGTTCTGTAAGGAAACGCTTTGCGTTGGTAACCCTGTGAGGTTGAGCAGATGGCAGCCAACAGTTTCTTTTATTATTAGTTGCTTTTTGGTTTCAGAAAAATAGCCTACTTGCCTGGTGTAAATAGTTACCACTGAGATTATCCAGCTGGCATACACGATCCTTAATGTTCCACACACACAAGAAGGTGACTCTCAAATCAATACAATTAAAGCTGCACCAAGTCATTGGTTTGCTCATTGCAAAGTTTTACTCCAAATGAAATACATTTTTAAAGCTGATCACTCACATGAGATGAAAACTCATGTGAGTGAGGTTATATATTTGTAACCTTATAAAATGTCTTTTATTCTGCAGAAGGGTTGGAACAGTGATTACAAGGAAAAATAAAAATATCACTTCATGGCAAAAACCCTGCTGTACACCTTGTTGAAAAGACCAGAGAAAACAAGCCTAAGCTGGTTGGCTGGTTTTATCTGGTCACCAAGCCTAGCCACGCTGGTAATTTAGCTAGTTTCAGAGGGGTTTTGAACAATTATTAGCTGGTCAGGCTGGGAGACCAGCTATGATCAGCACAAACAGCCTGATCAGCTAAGGCCAACTTAGACCAGCCTGACCAGCTTAAAAAAGTGTTCAAAACCCCTCTAAAACCAACCTGAACAGCTATTACCAGGCCGGGCAGCCAGCTAAATCCAGCCAACCTGATTATGCTGATTTTAGCTGGTCTTTTCAGAAGGGCAGCATTTAAGGATTATTTTAATGGGTTTGCAATGTAAACATCATGAAGTATGTACATAGAATAATGTGGTTCCCTGTCATACACGGTTTTTTTATAGGCATAAAACGCAACACTCAATTTTATACACAATATGTAATAGGGGTCCTAGCTCCGTCTCTTTTCCCACCAAGGGGTGCTTGGCATGAAAATGGTTAAAGACCCTGCTCTAAGATGTTCTTGGAACTTCACTGATGCTTATGTAGTCCTTACAAATTATATAAACATATAAAATGTATACATATTGATGTCCAAGAGTATATCTCAAGCGTCTTGGCAAGACCAATGATATACATTTTTCTTGAATGTAAAAATATGGAAGAGAGTGAGGAACGAGCTGATATAAACCGTTTAGTTGATCTGTATCAACATTTGACAAACTTGCATTCCAGGTGCCTCTTGGCGCAGGTGTAGCATTGGCCTGCAAATACCAGGGCAACAATGAGCTGTGTGTCTGTCTTTATGGTGATGGTGCTGCAAATCAGGTAAATCACACCTCACTTACATGGAACTTCCAAGTAATCATTCATCAACCCCATTACAGGTCCAAATGACCAATTTGGCCACTTTAACATTTCAATGCAAATACATAGATCTGCCTTCTGTACGTAGTCCTTATAATGAATTACTCTGCTTTATATGCATTTGAACAACTTGTACGATGATGTGTATGTAGTTTTGGTTCTACAGGGAGTTTTCTACACACTTTTGCACTGTTTCTGCAGGGTCAAATCTTTGAGACGTATAACATGGCATCTCTGTGGAAGCTGCCCTGCATATTCATTTGCGAGAATAACAAATATGGCATGGGTACTTCTGTGGAAAGAGCAGCTGCAAGCACTGACTACTACAAGAGAGGAGACTTCATCCCTGGATTGAGGGTATGATATGCACACTGATGCGACAGGAAGGGCATTTTCAGTCATGTAATAAATTGAACTTTGCATGTGATAATGTCAGAATGTCTTCTTATCTGTTCTCACTATGTAGGTGGATGGCATGGATGTCCTTTGTGTGAGGGAGGCCACCAAATTTGCAGCCGACCACTGCAGATCAGGAAAAGTGAGCTCTAGTTGATTTTAATTGTATGGAAAAACCTGATTGTTGACTATCTCCACTTTGTTAGGAAGCTTGATATTTCAAATGCTTGTGTTTTATCCAAATCAGGGCATAATTCACTAATTATATGGACAATGCCAAAGTGACAACTTTATGATAAATGCCTACCCAGAGTGGTTATTGTAAATATTCCCTTCTCAGAACCTTAACCTCTAAGTTGCCACTTTTGATTACAACAAAAGCAGATGAATATTCTATACGGAAATACTTTATATTAGTAATAACGAAACAAAAATAAAATGTTAACTGAAACTTATTACTCAGGGTCCCATTTTGATGGAGCTGCAGACCTATCGTTACCATGGACACAGTATGAGTGACCCAGGAGTCAGGTAATAATATCTCATCTCAAACTATAATTGCTCTGATCCTTGCATAGCAACAAGCAGGTTTCCTTGATATTTATATAAATATATTAAGTAAGGATAAAAGATTCAAGAGGTCATCATAATTTAAAACTCCTCTAAAACCCTTCACGGTTTAAACTGTGAAACTCAATTCGCATGGCTTGAACTATTCCGACTGTACCTCAGTATTACTGCTGTATCTCTGGTGCCCTTCTATGTACCTAATGCTTCTTTCTGTTAATGCCCCTCACCATAACTGACAGCAAAACCTTTGCTCTTATCCACTGTGTTTGCATAGTTACCGCACACGTGAGGAGATCCAGGAGGTGCGCAGTAAGAGTGACCCCATCTCAATGCTGAAGGATCGTATGCTAAGCAACAACATGGCAAGTGTAGAGGAACTTAAGGTGAGAATGCATAAAGCCCAAAGTATACTTTGGTTTTGATGCAAATGCAAGCCTTTCAAAATATACTTAATTTGACCTCGCAGGCATACACAGGCCGTTGGCACATGGCGCGTTACAACTGATATGATATACTGGACTATTTCTCTGGACTATTTCTCCTCAGGAGTTTAGACAAAAAGATGTCTTTATATTCCTTCAGACTTTAGTTATACAAATGCAGGGATCTCTTGGACTCCCCTAACATGCGCTCTTGACCTGCACATCCACTGTTGTTTCCACATTCGTCTCCTGTTTTTTAGTAGTGATTCCATCTAGCGCAGGGGTACTCGATAAGTCCGGACTGAAGGACAATTAAGTCCGAACCGAGCTCTAAATCTTTGTGCTGGTTATCACAGCATAAAGCCTAATTTACTGTACGTACGCGTTGCAGGTGTGGTTTATTTTAACAACAGTAGTGGAGAACAGTACAGATACTGGCATCTTTCGCTTAAACACACTGCAGAAAACAAAAATTAAGCAAAGTGAAACTATCTTCATTTGTCTGATATGTTATTCAGGCAGGTCTTAAGTCAGGTTTGTGTCAGGGCAAGTTAACATGCCACCTTTAGACTAACATTTGTTCCATCTATATTAGGCTTTATTAATCAGCATGTTATGAGCCTTTCTTAATAAACATGGCATCATGGCAAGGAAAGCCTATTTATACTTAAATTCATCAAATAGCTATTTAATGCGTCACTTATGTAAATTGTTTGTTGTTAGTAGAGTCTCACTAAGTAAAATAGACAAATAGTCCATTCAGACATTTACATTTTTATAACTTTTCTCTCAGGGGACATCCCTGAACCCACAGCTGTGTCCCATACATATGTATAGATTCTGAATGTAAAAATATTTCAACACAAAATCTGTACTGCTGTCATTCTGCTACAAAATGAACTGCTGATCTTATCTTTTAATATTCACATCCAAGTGCCCTCGACTGATGAAGTCTTGATGAAATATTGTAGTCTTTTGGTAGAAAAGATCTCTCAGACCCCACTAGCTGTCACTGGGCTCCCAGTATCCTCATCAGGATTTGTTTTTTTACAAAGTATTATTGCTTTATTTTTGTAATAAAAACTTTTTAAAAAAAGATACATAATTTCCTAGCCATATAACTACTGGCACCATGTAAGCTACATATTATTATCTGGACCTTTTGCTGGGAAGGAAATGTAGAGACTGGACCTCTTAGAACTTTGAGTATCCCTGTTCAAGCGCTTCATCATGACAGCAATGTGAGTGTTGGCACCTTTTGGACCCACTAATTAGTGCAAATATTTCCATGTGCATGTGCAATTTGCGCATTTAAAGAAGTGCAGTTAGAAAAATCGGGCTGCGCGCTCAGTGCTCGAGCACTGCGCTGATGAATAAGTTTACGTCACGTGAGTGTTCACGTCTGACCAAAGAATACTTTGGGCTTAAGCCCGAGATCCCTCAATATACTGAATTAGGAAACATATATATATATATATATATATATATATATATATATGAATGTTTCAGTTGCACTGTTTTGTATGGCCCTTTTTACAGATTAACATCTGTATTGGGTAATCTAATCACAAGTGGTCAGATGAGACGCATCAATGAATTTCCTCTGACTTTGGTTCATCATACAAGCATATTTCTAGTTGGACATTTCTACTACTTAACTGTGTGTGTGTGTGTGTGTGTGTGTGTGTATCTAGAAATAATCACTTTGTCTGTGACTGTATAAACAACGATCTTCTGCTTCTGACATTTTACACTTATGTCAACATGTGGTTTTGTGATTGGAATGGAATTAAACATTGCACCCAGTCAGAGTCCTTATCCCTTCATGCAGCTGTAATAAATATTTACAACAATAGAGATTTGCAACAACCATCTAATTATGACACCTGTTTGCAGGAGATTGATGTTGAGGTAAGGAAGGAGATTGAGGATGCTGCTCAGTTTGCCACCACAGACCCTGAGCCTCCACTGGAGGATCTTTGCAACCACATCTTCTACAATGACCCTCCTTTGGAAGTGCGTGGCACCAACCCTTGGACCAAGCTCAAGTCCGTCAGCTAAACTATCTTCCATCATCCCAACTTCCCACCTCTTCTGAACAGCTGACCCTCTTCTGTTTAAGCGCACATCAAAACAAAATACTGTTACCTCTTATTCGGCTATAGGTTTCATAGACACTGTTTTGGGAAACCCAGCCAAATCTGTCTGCCACATTGAGACCTTTTTTGACATTTAATCATTGCCATGTTTTGTTGTCTTCATCATGAAGTTCAGCCTAGCATAATTCCAATACAGTCTTCGGTACTTATTTTATAAAGGTTTCATTACTTAACTAAATGCAATAAAACAAATAAAATACATATTAGCAATGGGTGAGTGTAAATGATGACATTTGGCTTGTAAATTTTGGTGCTTTCCAAGTGACCCCAATGTCTCTGTTGTTTAGTGTCCATGTATTACAGACACCTCCCATCATTAAGCGGTGTCAAAGTTCAGTCATTGCAAACATGCACACATACATCTCACACGCTTTATATTGAGTGTGGTGTTGCAGCCAAATCATATCTTTCATCAAATTCTTGCAGCCCTACTTCCTATTAAACTGACCATAATTGTTGAAAGGGAAAGGTTTATTAATATTAATTAAATGTAAATCTATTTGATCATGTAAAGCATACAAAATAAATGTGGTTTTTTTTTTTATGGGATTTGAAATGGGAAGTGTTATTTTAGTCTGTTGTATCTTGGAAGGCAAACAGGGCCCTACTAATATATATATATATATATATATATATGTGTATATATATGTGTGTATATATGTATATGTGTGTATATATGTATATGTATGTGTATATATATGTATGTATATATATATATATATATATATATATATATATATGTGTATGTTGGGTCTGAAAGTGCTTAAGCTATAATTATATCTGGAAACCAAGATGAGTAGGATTTTAAAAAGTAAAATCTCAATCTTTTATTTAAAACAGGGTTTTTGTTGTCATGTATTTATTTTGAGCAATGATACTTGGGAATACAACTTCCCTTTAGGTGATTCCACTGCATTAATGGTTATTTGAAGAAGATTTGTTGCATTGGATGTTAGGATGCTGTTCAGGTTATGAAGGGGCATCAGGGTCACTGGTTAAGCCCTTTTGCTATGTTGACCAGGATGAGTCAACAAAATCAGGCAATGGATGTTATCCAATGTGGTCTTTTTAACATAAGACTAAAAATAAATGTTTCCAATACAATCTTTAGTTGTGATTTGATGACTTTATTTTATCCCCCTTTTGATGTAGTTAAAATATATTATTGAATAAAAAGATTTATCAAAAATAAAATGCATTTAAGTTAACAGAAATGTACAATCAGAAACCTCTTTGGTGCACGATCATAAAATGCTTCTAGAAAATGGGTCTCATAAAAAAGGAGAGTGCAAACAAAACACAATCCCCAAATCAGCTTTAGGCTAAGCCCTTTGGCTGGATGTGTATGTACCAGCTGTGGGATGGTGATTTCATTTCCTCAGCTGTTTTGAGGAGCACAGAAATCTAACTCGGTGTGCACTTGACTTAGATGTGTTACATTAGGAACAATGAATACTATTTAATAACAGCATTTATTAATGTTCATTTGTGAAAAATACAATCGTTTATGTTAGATATGCGTTAACTTTGTTTTGAAAATTTATTGGTATATGTTGAAATTAACATTAACCAAGATTAATAAGTGCTGTTCAAGTATTGTTCATTGTTAGTTCATGTAAACTAATGTTGTTGACTAATTTTAAACACAACCTTATTGTCAAGTGTACTATTATTTCTAATGACGCACTAAATTAGGTTTAATTATAAAAATTATTTGAGGAAAGCCTAAAAGAGACAGATAGACTCTTCTACATAATGATAAAAAATGTAGCGCAAATATACGACCGAGAATGCTCCAACGTGCCCTAAAAAAAGAGTTTAGACAGCTCCACCACTGAATAGGCGATTTGAAAATGGAATTTAAAACCACGCCAAACTATATAGACAGACCTTATTTAAATAAGCATTAATTTATCGACACAACTTTTACCTGAGCACTAGAGTACGGGGTGGGTACCAGTGGATGGCAACGCGTTCCCTCTATGACGTGTGATGACGTTTCCTCCAGCCTCGTTCTGACAGCCAGGTGAACGGGACGACGACGCCATGTTGAGCGATAACGGAAGTGAATAGTTCTGCTGTTAAAAACATACTTTGAATTTTTATCAAGAGAATCTTTGAAGGGGAGGTGGACACTTGAAAAGTAAAGAGTAACCCACAACGCATTTGAGCAGGACTAGTCTTATATTCAACGCGCGAGATAGCGCACATCCTTTTTTGGGACTCTTTGTAGTACAACTTTGTATTGACAGCGTAAAATCACTTCACGGAGTGGTTGTAAGTTACAGTTCTGAACTTAAAGATGCCACTGGCACAGTTTGCGGACCCTTGGAGGAAGTTGCCCATGGGGCATGTGGAAAACGAGGTGAGCTGCATTGCGTTTATAAATCGTTTGAGATCACAATTAATCCTTAAAGTAATATTTGTGTCAAAGAGAAATATCAGTGTACAGCCTTTTTACATGCTTCCGATGAGCCTGGGGAAATACAAGTCATACCTATACAAATACTTTACAGCAATGTAATCACTGGTTTCACATAAAAAGTTTGCGTTTTCATGCAAGCACTTCGCTACTTTTCGAGCATGTTACTGAAATGCACAACCTTTTTAATCGTTTACGAGACCAGAGTAAATCGACGTTAAAATGCAACAAAGGATTCAATATGTTTCTTGTGGATGTTTACTGATAACCATACTAGTGCCATGTAACTTGGAGCAGTTTGTAATGCTTGAATATGTAAGCCACCAAAAAAAAAGGTCCATGTCGAGGCCGGGCTTGACCAGACATGCACAGTGTGTGTTCAAATTGCTTCGCGTTTCCCTTATAATGCATATTTGCTAGGTTTAGTAGCTAGTTGAAGTTTGACTTGAGGACGACTTGGGTAATCAGCACAGGGTGGGGAACTGAGATTGTCTGATAGGCGGTGTCATAAAAACCTAGTTGTGCTGCTTACCTAGACAGGATATTTTGGGAATCAAAGGGGCGTTTTTCAGTATGCTAGCCAGGTATGTTGCTCAGTAAGGTTTGAGGCACAACTAAGGTGTAGCTTTTGGCTGGGTCGCTGTTAAACATTCTTTTTGCATTCTAGACAGAATTATGCCTGTTTGCCAACCAATTAAACGTTCGGTATTCTTTTTCGCCTCAGGTGTCTTGCCAAATTTTGACTCCCTAGTATGGTTAGGTTTAGGGGTAGGTGTAGGTGTGGCCTTTTGGGATTGGGACCAATGATAATGGGTTAAGGTTAGGGGCGGGGGTAAGGGTTGGGCTTTAGGGATAGGGACCAATCAGGTAGCAGGGAGTCAGATTTCAGCACAATACCTGTGTATCTGTCTGCTGTCTGTATTTAGATTTAGTGCATTTACATTACATTTTTAATAACTTTTTGTAAATCTAGCTAATCAAAAGTGTATGATCTGAACTAGAGATGTGGAGCGCTTACATTGGGTCTTAAGTGACCCTGGACTCCCTGTTCTTCGATTCTAATCTTTTCTATTTGCAAAAGTAATGATTGGGAGTCTAAAATGTATATTTCCTATTGACACACTAAAGCTAAATATATAAATAACCATCTTAAGACAAATGCTTTTGTGAAACATGTGCAGACTTCCACACATTACTTTTGCACAGTACTAATATATATATATATATATATATATATATATATATATATATACACACACACACACACACACACACACACATACATAATATTATTTTTTATAATTTTTTTTCCTTTTTCTTCTTGTTACATTATTCATTAGATAAAGGTATACTAAAGAGGTGTGGGCATAACCCGGGTGAGTTTTTATATATATAAAATGCATCTTAAACATCTTATATAGGTGTTTAGTTGTTTACCTATATTGTAACCTTGATTTTCGCCATGCAAATTGCCTTAGAAGCTGATAATGTGTTAAATACAATCAAACAAACAAAGTGACAGTGGTAAAAGATCTGAACTGTTCATTGAAAGTTTATAAGTTCAAACTGCACCAGGGACGACCCATGAACTATTGTGCCATTGAAAGGCACTTGACTACAGATTACTTCGGCTTGGTAAGTTGGCTTTTGATTAAAGGCATCAGATAAATGACAAAATGTACTACTAAAAGAGTCAGTTGTCTCTCTCATTCTCTCAGGCCTCCACCTTTCGTACTCTTTCCCTAATTACTCTCCTCTGATCCATGCTAATCCTGTGGTTTGAAAATAGTCACACTGAACACTTTTAGTCCACTCTTTGTGTGTGGATCTATAAATAATCACTTCGTCCGTGACTGTATAAACAATGATCTTCCGCTTCTCTGACATTATACACTTATGTCAACATGTGGTTTTGTGATTGGATTGGAAGTAAACCATTGAACCCAGTCAGAGTCCTTATCCCTGCAAGCAGCTGTAATAAATATTTACAACAATAGAGATTTGCAACAACCATTTAAATTGTCCTCCCCTTAATAAGAGTGTATTATTAATTTGCATCTTCCCTGCCCTAAAGACCACTTTATGTTTGTGGTTTAAAATTTTGGCCTGTCCAATTAACCTGAATGATCATTGTACCTCCCAAGTGCTTTTCTAATAATAACATGATGTCAGAATTATTTATTTTTTTCAGACTCCTTTGTGTTGCTTTGAAATAACATAATTTTTCATGTGTTTTGTAGGATGACTCCTTGGTAGATGATGATGCTCCTGTTCAAGTAAGTTTAAGACTACATCTAGTTATAAGGTGTACATGTGTTGTCTGTGTATGTGTTTTTGCTTGTTTGTGAATGTGTACATACTAGTGTTGTCACGGTACCAAAATTTAAGTAGTCGATACCAGTGAAATTTCACTGTTCTTGACACCAATTTTGATACCACAGCAAAAATATGCTAATGTGCTATTGAACACATAAGTTTCGTTATTTTTAATAATTATAATTTTAAAATTATTATAATTTTCCAGAACATGTTTTAAAGTTTAATTTAATCAACAAAATGGTATCTAATCAATTCATTCTTAAAACTTTTAATAAGATAAAATATAACTTTTTAACATGTCATTGCATTTTTTTGCCAAACGTTTCTTCAACAGCTGTCTTGCTTGTGATATATTGATTAATTATTATTATTATTACAGTGAATATTAAATTTTACTGTACAGTTGTAATATATTTGTATTCAATTCTTATAAAAATTTCTTGAATCGTGCTTTTATTACGACGTGTGTTTTTTGCCGGAAGCTTCACATTTCCGGATAAACGGTGTGATCATTGAAGACTTTCAAGTCATGTCTGATATCTCAGCTGTTTACACTGGCCTTTGAGTCTGAGAAATGAAATGTAGCACACAGTTTTGGAGTGTTTATATTTAGACTACTGGTGTTTGTGTATGTAGTCATTTTGAAATGTTATATTTTAAATTGTATTACTCTGAAGCACTTTGGTCAACTCTGTTGTTTTAAATGCTGTATACATAAAGTTGAGATTAAAGCGCAAACGCTGTGATGCGTGCTTCACAGTGGATTAGTGCTCTTCTTTGTCATGTCAAAATACGTGAATGATTCTCAATGTCTGTGGAGTTTCCAGAGTATGAGCGGTTGGATTTATACATTAATTTAAAGTACGCATTTCATCCATGCTAAGAATGTGAGCATTTTAAAGCTTTCGCGTGTCAGTCATAATGCGCGCTGGCCTGATACCAGATAGAGTCTGTGCTTGTTTCTATCGGTACTGCAGAAACACTGGGATTGTTACATCTTTTTTTATTTTAGTACTGACTTGGTACTAAAGTACTGGTACTTTTGACAACACTAGTAAATACAACCTTTCTGTTTTGTGTGCATTTATAGGGAGGCTGTGTGTGTGTCAGCATCTTAGAAAGGGAATAAAGCATCCTTGACTTTCATTCTCTGACAAACTGAATTAGATCATTTTTCGAGGTTCTGTTAAGTAGTTAAACTGGAAGGTATCCATATAAAGTTTAGTTCAATGCAATACAAAATAGCTTTAATAATACCAAAGGGAAAACAAAACAGGAAATATGGCTGGTTGTCGCAAAGAAACAGATGGTACAAGGAAGAGGACATTGACCACTCAGAAACATGAACTGAAGAAAAGTGTAGCCCTTTTTGTGATGCAGCTTTTGAAAAGGAATTTGAGCCTCTCATTTAAACAGCCAATCGGCTTATATGCAGAGACATTGCCTGGCCTTTTTGCTTTAGGAACAACCTGAAAAATGCCATTTCTTAATTAAGCTATGGATTTTAGATTGTAATAAGTTACGTTGTAATATTTTATTGGTGACTTGACTTATTATTGAAACTTGAAGCTTGGCAAACAGTTTTTTTTTTTTTTTGGTCTCTCCCCATTTAAATAGACAGGAGCTGAATATGACTAAAACATATCTAGACAATGTAAAGTGAAATAGACAATAATGTACAAATTATTATATATGGAATTATTAGGCAAGCTTTCATCTTCTGTAATGTATTTGAGTGTAATTTCCTAAGTAAACTAGAAGTCTTTTACCATCGCATATTTCCTGTCTCAGAAGAAGGCCTGGTTTTATTGGTTTCCTGCTGGGTGAGTGGCATGGCAAGCAGCCAATAAGAGAGGAGGATGCTCAGCATTTACTTAAGGCTTGGCGTCAC
Organism: Moxostoma hubbsi; assembly: GCA_032164185.1. Classification (NCBI taxonomy): domain Eukaryota; kingdom Metazoa; phylum Chordata; class Actinopteri; order Cypriniformes; family Catostomidae; genus Moxostoma; species Moxostoma hubbsi. Next base: position 7,517,003 of record JAVLUX010000215.1, read on the forward strand.
TCTCTACTGAGCCAGCCTTTATGAAAGCTTTCAGAGATCATGTGACCCACAGCACTGGTTTCCCTCACTTCATCACACCCATGGTGGGTGTAATGGTACTTGAGTCAATTTCCCCTTGTGGCGGAAGTGGTGCCCACGCTTACTTCCACTTCCTGTCAAGGGCTGTCCCTCAGTTACCATCCTGGTCACAGTTCAGTTTAAATGTCTTCAGTGAGATATGCTACCACTCTCTAAGAAATGGTTTGACAAGAGTACTTTGTTTCCCAATGTTTTGACAAATTTCCTATTCAAACAGATTGGCGGGACTTGCAGTATAAAGGGCTTGTTCCTTATTTTAAAAGCCAGAAGCATTTACTTTACATAACAGCCATAAACCATAATTTGCTGTTTGATATTGCTAGTCAAGTGATATTAGGGTGAGCGATACTTGGAATTTTTGTTTTAAGTTATTAGTGCCAGACACTTTATCAATATTTTTGTTTCTTTTTCTCTGAAGAGAGAGACTGAAAATTGCAAATGTGTATATACTGTATATGCCAAAATATCATTTTGTCAACATTTAGTAGCTTCCTAGCATATAGATGGTCTCAGATATAATCAACATGGACTAAAAGCAATTACACATTTAAATAAAATGTTAATTTCATCAAACTTTTCATAAAAATTTAATTCCATTTTAGGCTAAACATTTGCTGATGTATGTTCTCTATTGTGTATTTCACACACTCAATTCTTTAAATCTTAACTCAAATAATAGAGCAGCTTGTATAATAAGGAATGAGTGTGTGTTTTTGTTTGACGGCTTATAAAACACACATTTTCAGCCTACGTCCAGATTAATCTGGATACATTTGAAAACTGCATTTTCATTTTCGAAACACACTGTCCACACTGCTGTTTTAAAGATTTTCCAAAAGTTGCTCGTCCACACTAAAATGGATAAACTCTTAAATCCCCTTACTGCGCATGCAAAAAAATCGCCGTTCCATGTATGATCTGAAACGCAAATGTAATTGTATTACGTTGCTTGACAGCAATTCTGGGTAAACTTCCCATTGCCTTTGAACGCATGCAATATGAAGGTTTTACAAAGTAACATTTATCTTTAACAACTTTGTCAAAGTGAATAGCAGGCACAAAAATCTTGATTTTATTGGGTTGAGTGGATCACAAGACTGCATCACATGACAACAAAAATAGTTTTCAGATATCTCTGTTTCCCCTGTCCACTCTGCAACGCGAAGACAGCATTTTCAAATGTATCCACTTGGGGGGAGCGTTTTCGAAAAGCTCAGTTTTTTGCTGTCAAGAATGCGTTCGCAGTGTGGACGGAATGTGTGGATGGAAGTCTTGAAAAAGATATGTTAGAGAAAGTAGGACAAGAGCGAAGATTGGAGCATGTCATGCTGACTAAAAAGCATGTTTGTTTGCTAAAAAATACTTGCTCTCAAATGTAGCACTTTGCAGTAGAATAGGAAATTATTTTCAAGTTGTACACATGCACTTACGTATTTTGTCTTTTTCTCTTCCTGCCACTCTTTCTCTCCCCGTCATTTTTACCTCTGTGGTGGATATTGATGTATGTGGTCTTTTTCCACCATTAATCAGATGATATCTGATATTCTATCTCATTTATATTGGCAGGCTGGCATGTTCGATTTATTGGGCAAACTGTGTGCGTGACTAGATGAAAAGTCACCACCTCCCTGTTTTCCATCTCAATTGTATGTTCAGAATGAGGTCTTCACGGAATCTGTGTCTGCAGAATTCTAAAGAAACCTCCAGATTGCCACAGAATTTAAACAGGCATATTTCTTCATATTATACACATCCTAGCCCATGTTTGTTTTTTTTTATTTGTTCTGTACAACAAAAGCATACAATTGTATTAGGCTGTCAACCTTCAAAAAGCATAGCACCATAGCACAAAAAAGCACCATAAAGGTAGTCAATATGATTTGTGCACTATATTCCTTACAATAGCTTTGTATTAGAGAACCAAAGATAGAAATATACAATTATTCACTGAAAATCTTGATCGTCGCTGTAACTCTCATAATGTCACTTGCATACATTCAGATATGCTGTGTTTAGACTGAATATACGGGAGCACAAATGAGATTTGAGTGTTATAGTGGAGGTCCAGATTTTAACAATATGTCTTACCTGTTTCGAATGAGAAGAGGGTGAGTAAATGATGACAGAATTGTTATTATTTTTTGGTGAATTATACCTTTTAAAAATGTTTTGCACCAAATAAACGAATAATACTTTTAACAACATTTTTAAAGCAATATGATTAACAATGTTACATTTTACACGTGATGAAGATTCCAGTCATATCAGAGGCCTTGAAAAAGGTATTCGCTTCTATATAAGAGTAATTAGCCCATCACCACCCCATGTCTTGCAGCTCGATTGAGTTAATAAACACAAAAGATACCTCAAAATTACCTTAAGCGTACTTTGGGCAGATTCAGTGTGGGTATAAAAATAAGTTGGTTTGAAATGCTGTGCAGGTATGTGTAGATAACCAGAGTTCCCCAACCAGAAGGGACCTGTCAGTTAGATGATCTTAACCTAGCAGTGGAGCACAACTTCTTTAAGACTGTTCACTGACTGCTGTATGAACCTCTGTGTTTGTGTCTTTTTGTGTGTGGTGTTTATTCTCTCTCTCTCCTCCCATAGGCTTTGGCATGCTACCCCTTTGCAGAGACGCCAGCTATCAGGCCTCTCTTTAACATCCTCTCATTGTGTGTGTGTGTGTGTGTGTGTGTGTGTGTGTGTGTGTGTGTGTGTGTGTGTGTGTGTGTGTGTGTGTGTGTGTGTGTGTGTGTGTGTGTGTGTATTTGCCTGACTCTCAGTATAAGCATATGCACTTTTCAAGTTTGTTACAATTGTTATTGTAACAAATAATTGTTTGTTAAAATGTTATAACATTTTGTGGGCATGAGATTGTATTGATGTGATGAAGTGATGTGTATATTTGGTGTTTTTGAGTGTTACATTGCTATTATGACCATATATCAAACAGTATAGGACAGAAATTGTGTGAGTTTGCTTGTGTGGCAGTGTATTGCATGTTTTGTGGTTTACACATACCATCATATTTATATCTCTCTTTCATAGGATGAGGGCGTAGTCAAGGAAATCAGTATCACTCACCATGTCAAGGAGGGATCGGAGAAAGCTGACTCACGACAGTTTGAGCTCTGCAAGGTGCTGGGACAGGGCTCTTTCGGAAAGGTCAGTCTGACTGCTCAGCAACATGTTTAATCTGATAAATGCATGAGATTTGTCAGTGTATTCATTTTCACATTAAAAATCATGTAAGAAATGTGTGTCTTTGTATACAGTTCCACTACTGCAGAAGTATTGTTATATTGGTTTCAGGTACTAACAGTGTGCGTTTGTTTAGGTGTTCCTAGTCAAGAAGATAACTGGCCCAGATGCAGGACAGCTCTATGCCATGAAAGTGCTAAAGAAAGCAACATTGAAAGGTGTGTCTCCACATACAAAATGTTTAATTTTGCACCCATAGATCAAATGGTTTTATTTATAACAATTATTATTCTGTTTAATTCATTTAAATTATACCAAGAGCAATGTCAAATTTTGCAACAGATTATGATTGAACTTGAATTGCATTAGAATTTTGAATGTCTTGATTGAACTGCTTTTTGGCAATGGAAACCCATATACGACACATGATTTAAATTGTGTTTTGGTTTCTTTGTAATCATGCAGAATTCTGCAGAAAGCTCCACAGATTTCCACAGAATTTCAATGTTCTGCATTCACAGAGTTTAATAGGCCCTTGCGTATTTATTAAGTTTTTTTGGCCAAAAGTCTTCGCTCCGTTTTCACAGAATTTCCACCACAATTTTTGTATTCCCAAAGTCAGCTACTGCTGGGACAAACTGTATCTGGTCTGCAATTCATGTTTCTTCTGTCATGTTGACAGAAATTAAGCAACTTGTGAGAATGTTTGTTTATCTAACTGTACTGCTGAACAAACAACATATAGTACTGAGTAGGACAAGTGAATTTAGCTGTATAAAAATATTATTAGTATTAAATCTCATCTATTATTATCCTTATTTTAGCACTCATTAGTCGAATAACACACTATCTTTTGCTGCCAGTTTTGTCTAATTGAATACATTGCATGTAAACACACTGGAAAAGGAAGTTTGAGAGTATTTAAATGATTTGTGATTGGGTGTGTGCGATTTCAGTGCGAGATCGAATGCGTACAAAGATGGAGAGAGACATCCTAGTTGAGGTCAACCACCCGTTCATTGTTAAACTGCACTATGGTGAGTCATTTATATTCCTTTACTGATCAGGGGCTGGATTAGCAAAAAGTTCTGAAGAAACAAAAAGGAAAGTTCTTAGGATAAATTATAAGAAGTTCTTAAGAATGTTTTAAGAATTGCACTTTGGAACATTCTTAAGAAACTTTTTTTCCATTAAGAATTAAATTACAGGCTTTGACATTGTCTGATTATATAATAGCCTGGTCGTGACATGAGGTGGTAACTTGAACAATAAATGTACCTATCTTTCAACCTTTTTTTGAAGAAGCAAGCACCTTGCAATAATTTGTTCTCACGAACTTCTTAAAGGGAGAGTTTACCCAAAAATGAAAATTCTCTCATAATTTACTCACTCCCATGCCATCACTATTATATCAGATGTGTATGACTTTCTTTCTTTTGCAGAACACAAATTAGGACATTTAGAAGAATAGTTCAGCTCTGAAGGTCCGTACAATACAAGTGAATGGGTGCCAAAATTTGGATTCTCCAAAATGCACTTAAAGGCAGCATAAAAGTAATCCTTAAAACTCCAGTGGTTAATCCATATCTTCACAAGTGATATGATAGGTGTGGGTGAGAAACAGATATAATAGAGATAGATATTAATCTCCCTGCCCAGAAGGGGGTGTATGCATGAAGAATGTGAATCACCAAAAACACAAGAAGAAGAATGAGAAAGTGAAAGATATCGTGGAGATTGACTGGGCAGGGAGGAGAATTTCACCCTATCAAATCGCTTCTGAAGACATTGATTTAACCACTGGATTACTTTTAAGATGAGCTATGTGATTTTTGGAGCTTCAAATGTTTGGCACCAATTTACTTGCTTTTTATGGACCAAAAGAGCTGAGAAATTCTTCTAAAAATCTTCATTTGTGTTCTGCTGAAGAAATTAAGTCATACACATCTGGGATAGGGTGAGTAAATGATGAAATAATTTTTTTTGGGGGGGTGAACTATTCATTTAACTTAAAATATTTTTTTCCTAAGATAGAAATGAAAATGAAAATGGTAGTTATGAGATTCTTACACTACTATAGTGAGGAAGAGCAATTCTGTCAGTTCATGTTGGCTAGCTTCTGTTTGCTAATTAATACACAAATGTACTTCAGTTTTTTACGTGATATGAACAGAGTTGGAAAAATGCATAGAGTATTTGGATTGAAATTGATGTTTCAGTGTCATCAGTTCTGTTGGAAATAATTTGGAATTTAAATTGCCAGTTTACATGTTGCACATCCTCTGAGATTAAATAGAACTGACAAAATACCATTGTAGCATCTGTTTACTTTTATTTTCTTGTATATTTGCTTGGTTTACACCTTTAAATTGTTTAATTATCTCATTGCTGTAAGGATGTAATAAACCATTTATAGTATTCTAATTACAAATGGCAATTCAATCCTGAATCTTTCTTTCTCATTCCTCAGCATTTCAGACAGAGGGTAAACTGTACCTGATTCTGGACTTCCTCAGAGGAGGAGATCTCTTCACTCGCCTGTCCAAAGAGGTAAATTACATGATATCTACTGTCAAGGGGCAGATAAATCCAATATGCACATTTTAATTAAAGATGAATAAAGAAAAAAGGCTAATATCTTGCTAACAGAAACAATAAGTGAATAGACAAAGTACCATACCATTGATCTTTTGTATCTTTATGCAGGTGATGTTTACAGAAGAAGATGTGAAGTTTTATCTTGCTGAGCTGGCTTTAGCTTTGGACCATTTACATGGACTGGGAATCATCTACAGAGACCTCAAACCAGAAAAGTGTGTAAAACGTTTACTTAACTTAATATTGCACAAGTAAGTGTAGTTGCAAACTAGTGTTAATTTCGTCAGACGAGACGAGACTAAATATGTTCGTCAACGACCTTTTTTTCCATGACTAAGACGAGACGATGACGAGACTGCACCAATGTCCAAAAACGCTGACTAAGACTAAATTAACATGCATTATTGTTGACGAAAAAAGACGAGACTAAAATGTTTTGCATAAAATAAAAACTAAGATAAAATCTCTCCATTTTCGTATACAATCGTCTCTACTTTTTCATCATGAGATAGAATATTCAGCTGTTACGCCTTCAAAATATTCCGAATGAGTTTGCGCTGTTGCTCTAGTAACGGTTACAACAGGTCTCATACTCCTGTGGCTGCAACACGAAACTACATGGAGCAAGAACACAACAATCATAGACAGTGGCGAACACGCGACGAGCGCCGACGACATGCTAGGTGGAAGGAAGAGGCTCGATATTTGGTCGCATTTTAGGTACAATGATATTGACAAAAAGTCAGAATGTGTCATTATAACTGACAGGAAGCACTACGGACAAAAAATATCGGGGAAAAACACCACCAACCTTAAGCGACATCTAAAGGCTAACCACCCACACGTTCAGGGAAGTTAACTTAAATATACGTCTCATAAGCTAATGCTGATTTTAGGCATCTACGCTGTAAATTAAGCAGTTAGCTATGGTGTTGTGGCACATACATTATGCAGGTTATATATATTTTATGTAACTTATTTGCTTAATAAAATACTCTTCAGAACAAGTTCATCATTTGTGAATGTGTCTCTTAAATCAGAAAACCAGACACGTTTAACAAAGTGAATTCAACATATCATTCAACAAGTGTATTTTGTCAGGTAATTATGACATTTAACCAATATTTGAGATGTGTGAAACATTATTTGACTGAAATGGTTATCTCAGAATTAATCTCAGAAATAATATATTTAAAAAAAGACTAAAATGTTTTGAAACTTGACTAAGATATATTGAGTTTTCTTTTGACTAAAACTAGACTAAAATGACGAGACTTTTAGTTGACTAAAACTTGACTAAGATACCTTAAATTCTCTTTTGACTAAAACTAGACAAATGACGAGACTTTTAGTCGACTAAAACTTGACTAACAAAAAAAGATATGTGAATGACTAAATATAACAAGGACATTTGGCATAAGACTAAGACTAAATTAAAAATAGGTGACAAAATTAACACTATTGCAAACTGCATGGTATAACACAAAGTATAATGGCAAACTGCAGAGTCAGCTACAAAATACCACATCTCACAAACATCAGTGCAGAACATATGATAAACAGTAATTCTGCCAGACACAGTCAGAAGTATTACATTTTAAACAATGCTTATAGCAATGACTATCTGTACTCTGAACCAACCCGGTATCACGCCAAGGCGTGAAATAGACACGCTGGTCCACTAGCGGATGCGTGTCGGTGTCACGCTTTGCCTCCTCTAGGCGTGTGTAGTTGCAATACCGGCAGGGGGCAATCATTTCCTCAACGCCAACAACTCTCCGCGCACCAAAGAGTAAGCAATACCGTTGTCGTATTGTACGTTCGCACGGGCAGGATGATGGCCAATTTCGCTGCTTACTTTCACTTTGTGACTATGTGACAATAAAGGGTTACTACACATACTACGTTCAGAACATATTTGTTCATTATAGTGCTGCTTTCATGAAGAAATCCTAACGTTGCTGTAGCCTAACGTTGTTATATGTGTGTGTGTGGGCTGTCGAGTATCTTATGCTGATATATATATATATATATATATATATATATATATATATATATATATATAATATATATTTAAAAAATATGTTTATATAAAAAAATATATATCCTGCTAACCAGAATTGGAGAACGCGATATATCGCTTTCTCTTTGGTGCGCGGAGAGTTGTTGGCATTGAGGAAATGATTGCCCCCTGCCGGTATTCTACCTAGACGCGCGCGTGTCATGCACACGCCTAAAGGAGGCAAAGCGTGACACCGACACGCATCCGCTAGTGGACCAGCGTGTCTATTTCACGCCTTGGCGTGATATCGGGTTGTCTGAACACATGTTTACAATAATGGCACTTTGACAAAGCCAATACAGTTCACATCTTTTTTGAATGAATAAACCAAATTTGTGTCTCTTTCAGTATTCTCTTGGATGTAGAGGGACACATTAAACTTACAGGCATGTGCATTTTATCACTTCTTAATGAGTTTGGACTTACATTATATTAGAATCAAGAGTCTTGATTGCAATCAAGTTTCAGATTTCTCAAAGCAATGACCTTTTATTTAAGCATTTTTAGCACCATATTAGAGCAGTTGTTTAAATCTGTAGTTGTCTGTTTCTTAGACTTTGGGTTGAGTAAAGAGTCCATTGACCATGAGAACAAGGCATACTCCTTCTGTGGTACAGTGGAATATATGCCTCCAGAGGTTGTCAATCGCAGAGGTCATACCCACAGTGCTGATTGGTGGTCCTACGGCGTGCTAATGGTAAGAGAGACAGGATTGTGAAAAGATGGATTCTCTCTCTTATATAAGATTATGCCAAGCAATGTATTTGTATCATAATTCTGTGATATTTTCTACCACCTCAGTTTGAAATGCTGACTGGAACACTTCCATTTCAAGGGAAAGACCGCAAGGAGACCATGACAATGATTTTAAAGTAAGAATTATTTACTTGCTCACTTCCTTGTTTGAGATACTTAACCTCATAACTGAGTCTTTGCATTGATGTTTGTTTTCTGTGTCTCCAGGGCTAAACTGGGCATGCCTCAGTTTCTCAGCCCCGAGGCCCAATCCCTGCTCCGCAATCTGTTCAAGCGCAACCCTGGGAACCGTTTGGGTGAGGAAGCTCATTTCTGCAACAGTTAGTTTGAAAGAACAGGTTTTTAATGTTGAGTTAATTTGGTGAATTTCAGCCTGTGCTTTAGCTGTTCAGTGAAGCAGACAATCTGTTTCTGTTTATTAAAGGTGCTGAAAGCAATTTTTTTTATTTTTATGGAATGGTATGCAAAAAATTGTTCACTGAAGGTCTCAACATTTTTGGAAAGAGGGGGCATGTCTAATTCAACGGCTCTGTCTCGTGGAAGTTCCAGAATGGCTAAATTCACTTATAGCACCTTTTAAATGTATTTTATTTTTATGCATGTTATATTTCAGGAGCGGGGCCTGATGGAGTTGAAGAGATTAAGAGACATTCATTCTTTTCTACCATTGACTGGAATGTAAGTGTTTAAGTAAAGTGTAATTACAGATGAATGATTTATTTTGTGCTTTAAGGAAAGCCCACATTCTTTCTTTACAATTCTTTGTTACTTTATTATTATCTTGTATATTTTTAGCAGCTGTGTTTGTTTTTACATCAGTCTAACTCAACATTTGTTTCCGGAATATTTTATTTCCGGAATATATAGGCACCTCATGGTTGAAAACTTTTCATTGTGAATCATATCTTTTGTAGTTAATACATTAATTTCTTTTTAAGCAAAGAAAATAAAATAAAAAACGTTAGGTTCGGTGATTTGTTTGTAATACACGTAGTAAAATATGAGCACAAAATGATTTCGAGATAGATTTATGTAATTACTTATGTAACATTCTCAAACCATATCAAAGCGCAAATGCGAGCAAGTCAATGGAAATCTGAAATAATTATAGATAAGAAATCTTATTACTTTAAATGTTATGCTGTTTTTCCTGCTGTCTTTCAATTTATGGTGTGTTTAGCTCTTAAGTAATATTACACGCTGATCATTATGAAGGCACATTTTGTTTTTTTTATTACTTTATCCATCAAGCTGGTCTTTCTCCATCACTTGGAATTATTATTAGATATGTTGGCATGAAGTGTCCTATTCGCTTTAAAACAACAGCTAATTGCAGTTTTAAATGCAATTTAAATAATTATTCATATTATTATAATGTACATGCCAGAGTTTGTTTGTGGGATTGTTACACGCATGCTGGTCAGTTTAGGAGTGTCGGCAGTTCAGACCCGTCTGATATGAGCTACATTGAAAATGTCATGTGAACAACCTGGCAAGAAAATAAAAATTAATGTGCAGTGTGAACATGGCCTAAGAAACGCATCTGATCAGTGTCTGGTGGATATGACCCTTAACAAGCATATTTATACAGGGCTTCCTTGAGCTTGACTGTCATTCAGACAACCGCTAGTCAATTTTGAAAATATGTAGTTTTGTATATTACTACTTTATGCAGACTGTTTGGTAATTCTGCACTTGAGAACATGTCTTGTACTCTTAAGCTTTGCCATTATGTTGAAGTGCATGCTATATTCATAAGCCTATAGAAATTAGTTGTCTTTTCGTCTATCTAGAAATTATTCAGGAGGGAAATTCATCCTCCCTTTAAGCCAGCCATTGGGAGGGCAGATGACACAATCTACTTTGACTCTGAGTTCACTGCCAAAACCCCACGAGGTGAGTAATGCACATGCTGATGTACTGTTTCAGCTCTTTCAAACTCCATTCACAACTATCAAATGGCACTTGAACTTAAAAAAAATTTTTCAGATTCTCCAGGTATCCCTCCAAGTGCCAATGCTCATCAACTCTTCAGAGGATTTAGCTTTGTTGCCACAGGAGCAGAAGAAGAGGGTCAGCCGCCCATTCAGAGCAACATTAACATGAGCAGCATACTGCAGGTATACTCAAATGTGACTCACGTGCTGCTGCTCTCACAGCTGTAACATCAGTATAAATGAGAAGAAAATACATATATGTGTATGTCATATAGCAACCCCACCGGAGTACACTTCAGTTCACGGATGTATATGATGTTAAAGAAGACATTGGTGTGGGCTCCTACTCCATCTGCAAACGATGTGTGCACAAGAGCACAGGCATGGATTATGCTGTCAAGGTAAGCACAACACCGTACTAAATGCCATTGAGCCATATTACTCATGCGCTACATTGCAAGTATTATAATGAGCTCTGATTAATTTGTATTGAAGACATTTTTTATTGGTTTATAGATCTGTATTGGTGGTTCAGATATGTATTAGAGTTGACGGGGGTTCTGATTACATTGCAGATTATAAATAAGGAGAAGAGGGATCCAGCAGAGGAGGTTGAGATTCTACTAAGATATGGGCAACATCCCAGCATCATCACTCTGAAGGACGTAAGTGGAGTTTGTGTGTCTATCTGTAGGAAACTATTAAGTAAATGATAATAAATTCTCTCCCAATAAGAGAAGAGATTTGTGGATAGTTACTTGTGTTTATGTGTGATTTGTAGGTGTATGATGATGGGCAATCGGTTTATCTGGTCACAGAGCTTATGAAAGGTGGGGAACTACTGGATAAAATCCTCAGACAAAAGTTCTTCTCAGAGAGAGAGGCCAGTGCTGTCCTACACACCATTACAAAGACTGTTGAATACCTACATGCCCAAGGGGTAAGAACATTCACATTCACCAGCTATTATTCATTTTATTATTACTAATTATTACTAATTAAAAATTTAGCCTGGCTAAATTGACACATCCATACACGTATATACATCCTGCTTGTTTGCACTAAAACATCTCCATGCACCATCATTTTAACTACAGATTTAAACTTAAAGGTGCACTTCTTTGTGGTCCTTTTGAAGATTCAACAGTAGTCTTGGACTTTATATACTGACACTTGTTGGCATGGATTCAGCATCACACAACAGCAAAAGGTTACCACTATCACTGTAGAAACACCCTATTTGGAGGCATATTTGTAACCCATGATTAGTTTATTCCACAACCATAAATGTCCCAAAAACAGAGGAGTTACTTGGATACAGTGAATATTACTCTGCTGGTAATGTGATGACAACATGGCAGTCACCATGAGGGGAACTACCTTAATGTATGAGCAACGCCTTGTGGTCCCATCACAAAGAGGCTCAAAGTTTCATGATCATTCGCTTTCTCTGCTCCTCTGTGGTGGAATTAACTTCCAACCTTCACATGATCTGCTGTTATATTCTCAACATTCAAGAACCATCTTAAAATTCTGCAAGCACTTTACCAACCTACACTAACTGCGCTTACCACTGCACTTAATGTACCGAGAAAGAAAAAATCCTTGTCTGTCTCTTTCTTTTGTGCTAGCATCTTTACTACTCCAGCCACTGTGAGAACTTGGCAGTCTTATACTGCAAATGTTGTTAAATTTTGTATGACAAATTGCTTGCTATGCGTCTCATTTGTAAGTCGCTTTGGAAAAATGCGTCTGCTAATTGTAAATGTAGAATTAAATAGCTTTTTCTAGGCCACTGATATGTCTGAAGTCTTAGTCTCTTGTGAGTGTACAACATTTTGTAAATTTGTCAAAAGTGTTATTTATTTCTTAAGCGGTAGAACATTATTGAGTGGAAAAAAGTACCTGGTGAACCTTTAGTATAGCGACTTTTCTGTTGAAATAAGTTTGCTCTGTGATTTTTATGATGACTTTGTTTAAAGATGTGTTCTGTTAATTGGCATTTTGGTTGCAGGTAGTACACAGAGACTTGAAGCCCAGTAATATTCTTTATGTGGATGAGTCAGGAAACCCAGAGTCCATCAGGATTTGTGATTTTGGCTTTGCAAAACAGCTCAGAGCAGAAAATGGACTTCTAATGACACCATGCTACACTGCCAACTTTGTTGCTCCAGAGGTACCTCTTAATCTGTTTTTTGAAGGATGAGATGTATTAGTACCATTTCCAAAGAATTTTGATTAAATTACATTTTTTGCCCTAATATACTTTTATTTTTATATTTTCTGGACTTTTTTTTTTATTTTTTTATAATTATTATTTAGTTAATTTGATCTACTCCACAGGTTTTGAAGAAACAAGGGTATGATGCAGCGTGTGATATCTGGAGTCTGGGAGTTCTCCTTTATACCATGCTTGCAGGGTATGGTTAACTCGCCATACAAGTCAGACTTATGATTCTTATTGATGTTTGACTTTGCATAGTGAACAATCCAAACAATCCAAAGTGATTTAGCAATCACTAAAATTCCTCTCTTAGGTTTACTCCATTTGCTAATGGCCCAGAAGATACAGCAGAGGAGATTCTGGCTCGGATTGGCAGTGGGAAATTCTCCCTGACTGGTGGATACTGGAATTCTGTATCACTTCAGGCCAAGGTTATGGTCTCTCCTTTTATTTAAAGTCCCTGTGAAGTGGCTTGACAAGAACAGTTCGATTTGGTGTTTTGACTTATTTCCTAATAAAACAGAAAGTGGCGGTGGGACATGTCAAACAACTAATCTCATTTTTAAAAATAGCCAATAGGTTGTAGTTACAGAGCCGCTTATTGGGGAAACTTGAGAAGTGATCTCATTACCAGCCAGGTTTTTCAAAGACTTGAGAACCAAACGATGATCTAAGTAACTGACAACATTAATCAATAGCCAGCCCACAAATGCACACAGCACATCCCAGTCGTACAAGTCCAATCGAGATGAATGAGAAACAAGTGTGTAAAAGATCATTTATCCATGTTTTGAATCACAATACATAAAGCATAAAGAACACTTACACAAGCTGTACATCTCAAGAAACCGCCAGCTACACAAAAAATATAAATAAACTAGCAACTTGGCTCGCATGCAGCTCCCACGTTTTTGCGTCCCATCCAGAAGTGAACATTCCTATGCCCTATTCCCTTCGAATACAATTACCCTCCATTGTGAGAGCTTCAGATGGATGAAAGGTGATAATGGTCAGTCAGAACTCCCTTTATAAGCTATTTTTTATTTTATTCTATTTTATTTGTTTGGAACGACACTACAGCATGGATTTTGCTACCTTCGAAGTGCCCTGCAAAGGCATGATCAGCGCCAGTTAGTATAAAGCCAGAAGCGCTGAACAGTTGTAAGGGGATGGTGCATTCTCGTTCTATAAAGCATTTTATTAGACAAGGTTTTTCAACCTGTATGTGACGTCATGGTGCTTTTAAATGCTTTTATCTTCTGAAAACTAATTTTGTCAACATTTAGAAGCACACTAGCATATAGATGACTTTAAATCTTATAGATATGGACTAAAAGAAGCATTTCACTGGATCTTTAACAATGCTGATTTAGATCAAACCTATTTTGGGTTCCTTTTTTTTTTTCTTAAATTTTTGTTCTGTCACTAATAACATTTGGTTTTGTAGTTTTGGGCAGCCAAACATGTATTGTATCTGTGTGATTTTTCTCTCTCTGATAGGACCTGGTGTCAAAGATGCTTCACGTTGACCCTCATCGGAGATTGACTGCTGCTCAGGTTCTTCGTCACCCATGGATTATCAACAAGGACCAGCTGCCCAAATACCAACTCAACCGCCAGGATGCTCCTCATCTAGTGAAGGTTTTAATTGCCTTAATGATTTTAGATTTGGCACAGAGTTCAAATACGAAACCAACAATAGAAGATTTTCCACTATCGGGCCAGGGATATCAACTGGCAAGCCGGGGCCAGTAGCCTAGCCCCTTGAGCTACGAGAGCAAAATCGAGCATTCCCACCATCAGACCAATAGTCCCGCAGTGTTGCCCTAAAACCCGCCCTTAATATGCCACCCTGGTGCTAATGTCACATACCCCGCCCATTTCATAAGCAAGAGGGAAGCTCAAGCTAAAGTATCATGTTATCTAGAATATCGAGTTTATATCATATGCAAACATTAGCTAGCTAGCTACCAAGAAAATGTTGTGGTGACAACTCACCGACTGTAACTGCCATGGTGTCCCGAGTGGTCTCTCTACTAACAGCGGGACATTGTCCCAGCACACAGTCCATGATCTTTTGGCACTGCATTCACCATTGTGCATTTTAACAGATTTGTACTGTGCCCGCAACTTTTACGTTTTTTCGATCCTGTACCATTACAACCTGACAAGTTCAGTGATCTTTACCTGACTTAGCACTTTTGACATTGACCCCGCCTCACAGACCCAGAGGAATCCCTGTGCCGGCACAATGAAGCCAAGTGACAGTGGGAATGCAACTGGCCCTGGCGTGCAAGTGCCCTCATTTGCGATTCCACCGGTAGTGGAATCGCAGCTAATAATATCAAAAATGGACCAGAAATGCGATTTATGGTTTCTCTCAAGTTCTTATATCAGCTCTTTTTCCATTTTAACAACTTAAGTTCCTTAACCATGAAGTTCACCACCTTAGTGTTTCCTTTTTCCCCATTGTGTCTTTGAACCGCTTATAATATGCTCACATTATAATTCTTATGTTTGAAACGTGTATTCTTCATACTCCGTGCCAATGTAAATGGATTTTACCTTTTCCCTCTTTACCTCAGGGTGCGATGGCAGCCACTTATTCAGCTCTAAACCGAAATGTTCCTCCTGTACTGGATCCAGTTGGTTGCTCCACACTAGCTCAACGCCGTGGTGTCAAAAAGCTGACCTCTACCGCCCTCTGACCTCTCAAGTCTAACCCCAGACTACAAAAGGCACATAAGTGTGCGAGTCGTGCGGTGGAATGACAGTCCAATCAAAAAACAAAAAAACAGCACACATTTGTTTAGCTCTTGTCATTTCGCACTGCTGCATCATGTAGAATATTATACAAATCTCTTAAGAGAATATTAAATCTATGTACAATTGTTTTATCAAAGTGCTATATAAATTTACATAATATGGAAATATATATGAATATAAAAGTATTTCTGTGAGTCTGTGTTGGGAAATAATACTGTATGATGTTGAGAGCCTGGGATACACCGTTTGTTTTCTGTATTGTGTTGATGCTATGTCTAGAGACTGCATGGACCATATTATTGATGGCTCATCATAGCTGTGCCTACTCTCTTCATTACAGACCTCACATGCTGAAACGTTTACTAGAATGCCTCTCCTTTTATAACAAAAGAGCTATCTATCAGTAATACCACTGTATGCAACTTCAAGTGGTATCTTAACATACTGCCGTGTTGAAACCATTTGTGTAAAATCAAAGAAAACCAAGCAATTACACTTACAATCCCAGAGTATGTGGCTAGACATGTCGAGTGAATGATAAAACCAGTATTTCATGTTAAAATAGTGTTGTGATAATAAGGCAAAGTTGTCTGAACAACACCCTTTGCCATGCACATTGTTTGAGTATATGTCTAAAGGAATATTCCGGGTTCAATACAAGTTAAGCTCAATTGATAGCATTTGTGGCATAATGTTGATTAGCACAAAAAATAATTTTGCCTTGCCCATGTTTTTCTTAAAAAAAAAAAAATGGAAAAAAAAAAAAAAAAAGGTTACAGTGAGGCACTTACAATGGAAGTGAATAGGGCCCATTTTTAGAGGGTTTAAATGCAGAAATATGAAGCTTATGATTTTATTAAAGTACTTCCATTTAATTCTTCTAATAAAGCATATTATTTAGAGCTGTAAAGTTGTTTATATCTGAAAAAAGTTTTTTTTGACATTACATCATCATGGCAACAAAGTTGAAAAATTGGCTTTACACTTTACACCGAAACATTTATTAAGCAATTTTATCATATTAAAACCATGCTAACATGCATATTGTTTACACCTTGCTGCTACACTTTTTAAAAACTTTAGTATTTTAACGTTTACGGATTGACCCCCATCCACTTACATTGTAAGTGCCTCACTGTAAATTTAGATGATTGCTTTTCTTTATTTTTTTTTAAGAAAAACATAGGCAAGTCAAAATTATTTTTGTGCTACTCAACATAATGCTAAAAATGCTATCGATTGAGCTTAACTTGTATTGCACCCGGAATTCCTTTTAAAGGGCATTAGATTTACCAAAAAAGGAAATTAATTCCATATCATGACCTCATTCCCTGAATTTTCTTCCTCTCCAGCAGACCAATATATTTTAGAGAAAACTAAAAAGCTGTTCCTGTGAATAAATATGAGACCATTTGTATGCTGTATCTCTTACTGGAAATGGTAAAGAGATGCGGTAGCTAGCAGTTTGTACCAGGAATTACCAGTAAACTGCTGACTCACTGCAATGATAATCTGTAACACTCCTTTTTTTTTCTCTCTTTACATTTATTCTCTCTGTGAAATTAAAGGGAAATGTGTTGGTTGTATTAATCAAGGCTGTTTCATTGTTTTCAATCATAATTTCCTGAATTATTTTTGTACTAGCAGATGAACTGTTTTCTATGTTTATGATTATGTAAGAGACCAGAGGTTTGATGAGACTTGTGTTCTCATATTATCCTGGAGTTATTTTTGAGAAATGTGACCTTTTTTTCTTCTTTTTTTTATTGCTGCTGCTGTAATGTAACAATCACAGTGGAAGTGATAACTATGTCTCTTTCCTAGCCTCTGTAATGTTCCATCATTGACCATACTTTTAAAACACCAAGTTAACACATTTGTGCTTAGAAGAACATTTTATTCCTGTGGTGGAAAATCAAAGCTTTTCTAAAATTATATACACACGCACACACTCTTAAATGATGTGGCTGTATAGAATCTTTGGAAATAAATTGTCTTCCATTATCATGCATCTGGGAAATTGTACTTCTAGTGTCTTGGGATTATAAATGAAGTGTTTATGATGCGCAGGCGTATTGTTCTAAGCGGAAGTATTTACAGGAGTCCAGCATCTTCCTTTATATTATTGATTTCTTACTCAGTTATACGATATAACTGAACTACAATCACAGTTTTCGTAAACGAACATGCCAAAGAATAAAGGTAAGGGAGATATGCCATCTTGTATTGTTCCAAACAACTTTTAATTGAACGCAATTTAGCTTCGCTCTCAAACTAACCAACTGCGTGGATCGCCACATTGCCCCATCCATGCCATTAACATGATCTTGACCTGCCAGACCTCACACGCTGAACATGTGCATCTAGTGCAGGTGGAAAGGTTCAGCTTCTAATGTAATTCCCGGTACCACCATTCTCTAACACACAAAGAATAGATTTGTTCATGGCTCTTGGCTTATGTGGATCGATGTTAAACGAATACACAAAAACACGTGATAACGCACAGTTCAACTAAATATTTGGGGTAAATGCAAATTCAGATTTTAATACGTCAGATCAAATTAGTGTGTAAACAGATATGCAGTTTCCAAATTTATAGAAGACAGTCTAGTGAATATATTAAAGTTGTACAGTTTTTGGCTCCATATCAAAATCTCGTGTAATCTAGTCTGGTTATATAACACCGTTGCAATGAATGCAGCGCAGGGATGCAAACTTGCCCAAATTGTGAGGTAAAAATTTCTACATTTTCCTTATTGAAATCATTTGAGAGAGGTTCTTTAAGCTTAAACACTAAAAAAGGAAGTCATCTTTAAATACAACAAATAAATTAACAGAAAATATACACTCACGGAGCACTTTATTGGGAACACTATAGTCTTAATAAAGTGCCTGACATGGTCTTCTGCTGTTGTAGCCCATCCGCTTCAAGGTTGTGTATTCTGAGATGCTAGTCTGTTCACAACAATTGTACAGAGTGGTTATCTGAGTTACTGTTGCCTTTCTGTCAGCTAAAACCCGTCTGGCCATTCTCCGGTGACCTCTCTCATTAACAAGGCATTTGCTTACACATAATTTTTTTTTCCTTTTGGCACCATTCTGAATAAACTCTAGAGACTGTTGTGCGTGCAAATCCCAGGAGATCAGCAGTTACAGAAAAACTCAAACCAGCTCGTCAGGCACCAACAATCATGCCACTGTGGTTTTGATGGTTGATGTGAACATTAACTGAAGCTCCTGATCCATATATGCATGATTTGATGCATTACACTTCTGCCACACAATTGGCTGATTAGGTAATCATATGAATAAGTAGGTGCTCAGTGATTGTACATATGGAACACCTGCTATGACTTTCTCACCTTTATCACTGCACATGAGTTTGTATCCCTGGCAGTGGGACTTGCACAATATTGTACAATATGAAATGTATACAATGGAGAGAAAAAAAAATATATATGTTAAATGTATGTTAATGTGCAGAATCTATGAAGACACTACATCACTTCAGCTGTTGGGTTCTTGAATGAGCAGAGGTATAGTTGGCTTTGTAGGTGTCTATTGGGTTTGGAAAAGATATCATCACATATTAGGGATTTTTGATATGGGAGAAAGAACTAGTGGTCGATGCTTGTCATTATCATTAACAAGAACATTCAGGGTCCTCGTTTCTTTCCTTTTAGGTAAGGGAGGTAAAAATCGGCGACGTGGTAAGAATGAGAATGAGTCTGAGAAGAGAGAGCTGGTTTTCAAGGAGGATGGTCAGGGTAAGTAAACATTAACAACAAGCATTCATCAACATGAAGTGAGAGGTCTGTCAAATCAAGAAATAGTATATACAGTATATATATATATATATATATATATATATATATATATATATACACACACTCACCTAAAGGATTATTAGGAACACCTGTTCAATTTCTCATTAATGCAATTATCTAATCAACCAATCACATGGCAGTTGCTTCAATGCATTTAGGGGTGTGGTCCTGGTCAAGACAATCTCCTGAACGCCAAACTGAATGTCAGAATGGGAAAGAAAGGTGATTTAAGCAATTTTGAGCGTGACATGGTTGTTGGTGCCAGATGGGCCGGTCTGAGTATTTCACAATCTGCTCAGTTACTGGGATTTTCACGCACAACCATGTCTAGGGTTTACAAAGAATGGTGTGAAAAGGGAAAAACATCCAGTATGCGGCAGTCCTGTGGGCGAAAATGCCTTGTTGATGCTAGAGGTCAGAGGAGAATGGGCCGACTGATTCAAGCTGATAGAAGAGCAACTTTGACTGAAATAACCACTCGTTACAATCGAGGTATGCAGCAAAGCATTTGTGAAGCCACAACACGCACAACCTTGAGGCGGATGGGCTACAACAGCAGAAGACCCCACCGGGTACCACTCATCTCCACTACAAATAGGAAAAAGAGGCTACAATTTGCAAGAGCTCACCAAAATTGGACAGTTGAAGACTGGAAAAATGTTGCCTGGTCTGATGAGTCTCGATTTCTGTTGAGACATTCAGATGGTAGAGTCAGAATTTGGCGTAAACAGAATGAGAACATGCATCCATCATGCCTTGTTACCACTGTGCAGGCTGGTGGTGGTGGTGTAATGATGTGGGGGATGTTTTCTTGGCACACTTTAGGCCCCTTAGTGCCAATTGGGCATCGTTTAAATGCCACGGCCTACCTGAGCATTGTTTCTGACCATGTCCATCCCTTTATGGCCACCATGTACCCATCCTCTGATGGCTACTTCCAGCAGGATAATGCACCATGTCACAAAGCTCGAATCATTTCAAATTGGTTTCTTGAACATGACAATGAGTTCACTGTACTAAAATGGCCCCCACAGTCACCAGATCTCAACCCAATAGAGCATCTTTGGGATGTGGTGGAACGGGAGCTTCATGCCCTGGATGTGCATCCCACAAATCTCCATCAACTGCAAGATGCTATCCTATCAATATGGGCCAACATTTCTAAAGAATGCTTTCAGCACCTTGTTGAATCAATGCCACGTAGAATTAAGACAGTTCTGAAGGTGAAAGGGGGTCAAACACAGTATTAGTATGGTGTTCCTAATAATCCTTTAGGTGAGTGTGTGTGTATATATATATATATATATATATATATATATATATATATATATATATATATATATATATATAAAATAAACAAGGTTCAGCTGATCTTCAGTCATCTAACATCACCTAATGTCCTGTGCTAGAATATGCTCAGGTGATAAAGATGCTGGGAAATGGACGGCTAGAGGCCATGTGCTTTGACGGTGTCAAACGGCTCTGCCACATATGAGGAAAGCTCAGGAAAAAGGTACGATACTGATGATGTCCATCACCACTGTCACATCTGTAGGCTTCTGAACCTAAATGTCTTAATTGGAAAGTTCTGCACAGCTCTGCTTTTCACAAAAGATGTGTAGTATACATGACGGGGTCTCTTGAATACTCTATTCAAGGGGGTTTCTTGAATGACCAATCAAAATAGAGTAATGGCGCCAACTAGCGGTCTGATATTTCTGAGTCACATCCACACATCCAGGGATTAAGACATATCAGACTGGTCCTCTGTGAATTGCGAGTCATCTTTTCGCACTTCTTGGATCACTGTGCGATTTCTACAAGTAAGTGAAATGTTGAAATAATGTTATTATGTGTAAAGAGAGAAATTACTGTACAGCTGAATTCAACCTCCTGTTTGCCTCAGAGTTCTGTTGGTGTTTATTTTGCGAAAATGATCATCTGATTGCTCATTATACAGCTTATTACAAGACTTCTTGCCAGAGAAGTCATAAAGAAAGAAATGCCTTCCAAGAAAGAAAGAAATGGTCGTGAAACATTTATATGATTTGAAATAATTGTATTAGCTTACTTGTAGAGACCGCAGAGTGATACAAGAAGTAGGAAATTACTCGCAATTAGGGATGCAAAAAAATATACTCTTGATTTGATATACGTCTCGTATGATAGATAAATATGAAGTGTGAATAAAGCCAAGCAATGCAACATTGAGAGCTGCGAAATGGTGGTGCTGAGCCCTCACAGGAAAACAGAGCAACTGGTCTACATAGGTCAGTTGAGAGCTCAAAGGCCGGTAGCAAACACCATGTAGATTGTAGCATTACAGCTTGTCCAATTTGCCAAACAACAATCTCATGACCTGGTTTTACAGTACATCAAGCATGTCATTTTTTTAACCCGACATCAGGCAGAAACAGCAGCAGTAAGTTGCAATTAACAGCCAGCCTCTCACAGCCGACACTGAGAGTGATGAAGTTTATTAAAAAAACGACATAAGAAACCTGAGTATATGAGACTTATTCTCTGCTTTTGACGTCGAAATGTAAACGGCTATGAGCACAATACTAAATGCACGTGGCTTGCTGATCAAAACTGATTTGATTCTCAGTGAAATTGTCATACTCTTCACAACTTCGAGATGTTCTTTCATTGTGTGAGCCATCACATGATCAGCAACATTATCCATTCAATGATCAAAATCTGTCAGACATACATGTATATTCCATAAATATCTATGACATGGAATGTTTGTGATGTCTGCTAAATCTCTGGCCAGACCAACAAGAGCGACAGGATGTCCACCAAGAAGATGGTAACTTGTAGTGTTACGTACCGTACATTGTATAAGCCAGCAAGACTGCTAAAATTTATGTGCGACGTGAAACCGGCAGAAGAGGGCAAAAAAATAAAGTGTGCCGGTAGGTTTTTGCTCAAACTGCTAAATAATAATGTATTCTGTACAATTGTAAAGTTCCTCAAGGTTTATTTTTCTCATGGGGGCTTTAAACCTCTGGGGTCGACGGACGCGCCGGCGTGTCCTGCTGGATATTTTCGTCATTACAGCAGAAACAACTTAAAATACTCATTTTTGGGTATACAGATAAGTGCAAGACATCATTAGAGACTATAAAGGGTCTTTATATGTGTACACTCATAATAACAATGAAACCTTGTGCTTTTATAAAATAAAGAAAATAAAAAGTGTGAGCTTTCAGCAGTCTCTGTGTTCACGAGCATATTTCTGAAACACGTCACTAAAATGAACTGAAACTCCGCAAATACTAATCACACAAACATGAAACATATGTCTAAAGAAAGCTTTAAATGTCCACTTTTTAATAAACCAATTAAATTTTAAAACAAATATTCTCCTGCAATGCAATCTGTTTGAAACAAAGCGATGTACAGTTTTTACTGGTTTACTAATGTGATCCCACCCACCAGCAGAGCGTTGTGCTATGTGCTGAGACGATCAACGCAAATGTACACGCCCCCCGACTGCGAGGTTGTAAACACATTTCATTCATTTTTCTGCGCGTTTACAACAATACACAGGCGAGAGAGCTCCAGGATTGTAAGGAAGAGTTAACATTTTCATCAGAAGAAGAGCGGGACTGCGATGAACGTTTGTATTTTGAAAAGAGACTTGATCCAGCCGAGGATACAATTTCGGATGATTTTATATAAACTTGAACATATTTTACTAGTGGGAGTGTTTCTAGACTTGCCAGACAGGATTCAGAGTATTTAAATTTGAAATATGTCCCAATAAGCAAGTTTTAGTTACATTTAAATGCTATTTCGGCTAAAGCAGGCATTTCAATTGTATGCTTTATAATATAAATATGATATGTAATATGATAGAAAAATAATATGAATGTTTAGATTATATTTTATCCAGTGCACACACAGAATGGACAGATAGCGGACCGTGAAGATATATTCATGTAATTTGATAAAGTCATCGAATCCTTGAATAACTTTTAAGTTAAAAAGTTGTTGCTGTTGCTGTTTTTTTTTTTTTTTTTCCGTATAGCAGTGTTTCTCAACTTTTTTTTTGATGAATGCCCCCCAACTCATTCCCCCTTTCATTTGTTGTACCAAAATAAAACCTCAATATTTGTGTTATTAGCTTAATTTGCTCAATGCAACTTTTAAAGTTTTGTTAATAAATTCAGCTATAATGAATTGGTGTACCTGGGGATGTATTTTAAGGCCTA
This sequence comes from Moxostoma hubbsi, assembly GCA_032164185.1. Taxonomy (NCBI): domain Eukaryota; kingdom Metazoa; phylum Chordata; class Actinopteri; order Cypriniformes; family Catostomidae; genus Moxostoma; species Moxostoma hubbsi. The sequence goes on from JAVLUX010000215.1 coordinate 7,540,675, forward strand.
CCTTCAAACTCAGTGCCTCTTCGTTTGACATCATGGGACAATAAATATCAGCCAACACCTCAGAAAAAAAATTGTGAACCTCCAGAAGTCTGGTACATCCTGGGGAGCATTTTTCAAATGACAAAGTACAAATTCATCTGTCCGGATTACTGGATAACTGGTCTGATATGACTTGTGCGGTTGGTATTCAGACATATAAGACCGCTAGAGAGTGCCATTGACCTACCAGAGAGCCATGCAACAATGTGAAATAACAACAGGCTGGACATTGTCCCTTACATATTAATTATATGTTTGTCATATATGAAAAAAAATATGCTGTTTCCAAATGAGTTCAATGATTCCTCTGATTCTTTAAAAAGAGATGGTAATTTAGTAAGAATTTTTTAGTAAACATTTTTTTTTAAACAAATTCTATCACATTTAGCTATTTTTTGTTTTACAGTGGGCTTTATATATTTTCTTTATAGCCCAAGTAGTGAACAAATTCTCATGTCTCTTTCAGGTTTGGATCAACACATCTGACATCATTCTTGTTGGTCTTAGAGATTACCAGGTAATTGTCATTTCCATCAAGGAACTTTTCATTTAGTAATGAAAAGATTTGTATATTCATCCTTGAAACGTCCTCTGATGTTTCTTTCAGGATAACAAAGCAGATGTCATTTTGAAGTACAATGCGGATGAGGCCCGCAGTCTTAAAGCCTACGGAGAGCTTCCTGAACACGGTGAGTCTTAAAACTGGCTTTAATTAAATCTTCTCTATGACATCTGTTGACCAGTTTTGGATCCATGATAATAAATGTCAGACGGTATACTCAAGTAACTGGCCCACCCACATTCCAAGGATTATAGAGTTTTTACCTCAGTGTTATTTATTCAAAGGCACTTGACTGACTCATATATCCCCTCTTTTCTCTTTCTGTTTTTTCCTGTTCTTTTTCTGCAGCTAAAATCAATGAAACTGACACATTTGGACCTGGAGACGATGATGAGATTCAGTTTGACGATATTGGAGATGACGATGAGGACATTGATGATGTACGTACAGAGTTGCTTTTGCCATGACAGCAGCAGTAATATTCAGTAACACAGAACATTTGTGTACATTGTTTTAATGTTTGCCTTCCCATCCACACTTGATTAATGCTTACATTTAGGAGATATAGGAGAATTTTTGTATTTCTATTTGTCTACAATTTGTTTACAATTTTAAACATGCATATTGTATTTTTTCATGTATCAATTTATTACAAACAGTCATTTAAGGAAACAATGTACTGATTTTGTCTAACCTTTGTTTGACTGCACTAAGGGATCTTCCTCTGGGCTGTTTATCTCCACAGTCATTTTCTTTAGCTCCTTATTGCTGCGTTACAAATCTCTCCCAAGCACCTCTATTAAACTTGGGAGAAAAAATTCAGAAGAGTTTTGAAACCTATAGCTTAAGGTGCATTTCTGCTCTCTCACACAGATCTAAATCAGAAGTGAGGAGTGCTGGTGGGCTATATTGTTTACACTGAGAAGAGAGGACACTTCCTTGTTGGGACAAATTGCCACTTGGGCTTACTGATGGCCCGCATCCTACTGGAGCCTCCCGAGAAACACTCTGAGACTTATTGCTTATTTATCTGTTTCTCTCTCACTCCACACAACACTCTCTCTACAAGGCTTCTCTGAGCATTTTGCCTGTCAGTAAATCTCTCGCACATTCACTCACATAAATTAGACTGTATATTTTTATAGTATATTTTTGAAGTATTTATATTGTATTCCACTGTATGCGGTGGAATTTAAAACTCAAAGAAATCAAATGTTTAAATAAAGTGAAACCTTTTGTGTATTTGGAATGAACTTTGTTTCTTGCAGTGTATATTTAGCTTTTTTTTTAAAAAATTACTATTCCTTCTTTATTTGAATTTTCTGTATATTTTAAATAAAAAAAGGATATTTTTTTGTTTGTATTTGTTTTCTCCCACAGCTTTTTGTTTGTGTGCCGCAATTGTAGTACGTTTAATGGCTACAAGGGGGCCAAACAATCAGTGTGAGATTTTCTGTTAGTTGATGCCAAACTGAGCCATTTATCTTATGCAACACCAAAACATTTGCCATGGGGTTTTACAAAGTATTTTTTTTACCACACACAATTAGCCATGAAAAAGCTGTGAGGTTTTAAAAATCTGGGTAAAAATTACAATTTGTCTAGTAAAAGTAGATGGTTCTCAAATTGTAAGATCTTTGGCTGTTGTCTGGAGACTGTATTTTCCGTTCTTGTATCATGCCTGTCTACGATCGTCACTTTTTGAGAGAAGCCTTTCTGACCCATTTGCCTCCGACTCAGTACTGCCTGTCCTGCTCAGCCTCTGGCGGTATCGGGCTGCCACGTTTCATCCGTATCACATGGAGTCATTGACCTTCTCCACAGAGGAACCGTTCGTTCACTTCATACCCTGTCAATATTAACCTCAAACTATCCTTCTAGATACCTGTGATTTGATGTTTGGAACCAAATGTAGGCTGTAAGCGATTATTCCTAAATGCTTTTATGTCCATCTGTGCTCTTTTTAATTTTTTTGGTGTCTTTTAATGCAGGAGTGCCACATTTTTAGATGCCGTGTCAAGTAAAAAAAACAACAAAAAACATACAAGACACTGCTCTGTTTTTACACATTCAACTGAAAAACATTAAGAAGGCCAATTATTTATTTAACAAATGTTACTTTAGAAGAATTAATAAGATTTTTAGTTATACCTAAAGGTCTAAATACAGAAATACCTGTGTTTATACAGTATTTGTGGATTTCTGGAACGTTCTGGGAATGTTAGATTATTGTTATGAAAATGAAACCTAAATATAACCATTAGATAATGTTCTGTATAAGTTATTTTTTGTTTGCCACACAAACCTACCTGCAACATTCTGGGAACGTTATAAAAAAAAATTTAATTTAAGAGAACGTTCCTTTTGTTTGCTGAGTGGATTCAAATCTAGGTTTTAGATCAAGATTAGAGATTAGAGATTTTTATTATATCATTTTTTTTTTTTTATGGTTATACAAATAAAACCTAATAAATATAGCCATTAGAGGGCGTTCTGTATCAGTACTTTTTGGTTGTCACACAAAAAGATACCTGTAACATTCTGGCAACGTTAGAGTTTATGGTTAGAGAAAGTAAAACGTTTAACCTAATGAGAATGTTCCACTATGAACGTTCTGTATTGCAGGGTGGATTAAGATCTAGAATTTAGATCAATATTTGAGATTTTCACTTTTACATGGTGTTTGAACATAAATGTGTGTTGGCAGTGTGTACATAACCACCCTATAATGATAAAAATCCACCCAGTCCCTTTTTTTTGATCCCCGTTAATCATAAGCGCTGTCTCAGAACAAGCAGTTTGCAGATTCTGTACAAAGTGATGTCACTTTGTACAGGCCCTGCCCACGACGTGTTTGTTTGTTTGTGTGTGTTGTTTCGTTATAGTGCATAGCGAACGTTGTAACAGTATTTGTGTGTGTGTGTGTGTTGCTCATCCATAGTTGCAAAACTGCTGTAAAAAACTCTACAACAAATAAATAAATGTATCAAATAACCATTCAGAAACTTCCTGGTTCATTCTCAAAGTTGTTACTTCTGATGGAAACTCCAGTTCAAACATATAGGGCTGAATACCACTATTTTCACTGTCAGTCATATTGCTTATGATGTCTAGTAATCTGAAGCAGAGATGTCAAAATTCCACCCTATTCTGGATACGGGACAGGGAGCACCAGCTCATTTTCAACATGGTATAATAAATGATCTGCAAGGCATTTTGAGCTGAAACTTCACAGACACATTCTGGGGACACCAAAGATTCAAATGACATCTTATGAAAAGGGGCGTAATAGGTGCCCTTTAAAAAGTGACATTGGAAAAGTTTGGCTTGGTTGTGCCTCATGCGCCACTATGCACATTCAAGTTCAATGGGACACATTCAATGGGATGTCTTGAAAGTGAGCCCCCTTCGTGGGCCGTTTGTGTTCTCCGCTTGAATTTTTAATTTATTTGTTTGTTCTCCGCTTTATTTACCTAGTGTCATCGCTATAGATGACGTCACCCAGAGATTCAGGACTGCTGCGCTGTCCAGCATCTCTGGTACACCACACGACTTTTCACAACCCACACGCTCAGTATTATTCTGTAATGTGTACAGAACCCTGAACAAGCTAAACAGCACACACCTGGTGTGTATGAATGACTTACAACCTCTGAATCGATTCATCAGTGCATATCTAACAATCTGCAAAAGGGCCACAGAGCGCATTGTGCTGAGATTGGGGAAATCGGATAGGTCCCGGTAGCGCAGCGGCAGTCCAGCAAGGAGCTTGCTATGCTGTTTCTCTTGGCTTGAATTTTCTTTTGGAGGGGTGGGGGAGTCAATTTTGCTGCGGCGCTGTTCGTGATATTGCGTCTTGTCGGAGCGGGTGGGAGAGCCGCCGGTGGACCGTGAAGATGGCGGAGAACGCTGTCAACGCTGCTGTCAATACAACGACAGGTGAGGGACTTTGCACAAATGTAAACATTGCGTTAATATTTCAGAAAGCATAACTGCGGTGTCATGGTAGGAAATGGATGAGCATGACGATGACTTGATGACTGTCAACAATGTAGTTGATAGTCAAACGGAGCGTGATGCACAGAGCTTACTATCACCGAAGAACAATGACTGACATGCATTGTTTCATTTCCTGGCGAAAACTTTAATGCTGCTGTCCGATTTGGCAGAAGAAAAACGCTAAAGCTCCAGGTTTATTCTTACATCTTAACGGGCCTCTTGCGGTTTTATTCAATAGGCTACCTTTCTCATTTTTAGTGTCTGTTTGCAGGTTTGTATTGTTTATTTACCCTAATGTCTGGCGTATTTAGATAGGGCAAGTATATTTTTGCTATAGCCTACTGCCCTATATTTTCATCGGTCATCATGGGAGGTTCTCGAAAGTTGACTGTTGAACACCGCCCAACACAATGCAGTCAAAACTCTGATGAGATTTTAGCGGTTAAGGCTAAACTACGGCCATTTGCCAAATTAATTGAATGGAAAATCAATAGAGCAAGCTACATCCGGCTCAGGTGCTTCAGCTGGTTTGATTGAGAGTGATATAACCATCGTCTGCAGAACGTCCAATTGCGTCCAATTGCTCTAAACCAAACGTAAAGACTTTGCTACCTTTTTGCACATACAAAGGCATTTTAATACATCAGTGTGTCAAGCTTATGATATAAAGTGTATTTAATAACATATGGGTAAATGTGATTTGTTTAACTTTAAATATTAGACTATGACTTGCATAATTTATAGTTCTTAAACATCAACTCCTTCAATAGACAGTTCTTTACAGGCCCATGACATTGATGATGTCATTGATGATGACAAATTTTCCAAAGTGTACCTAGTTGGGATTGTTTGGAAATCCAGTGCTTACATCTTTAGAGGATTTGACTTATACATCATTATTAACAGGCTGTTGTCGTGGTTAGGGAAATACATTTGTAAAAAAAAAAAAAAGAAGAAGAAAAAAGATATATATCTTTTAATTTTATAAAAGGGCTTTTCATGAAGAGTCTGGATGATACGTGAATGCTCAAGAATGTGTGTTTTATATCCCTTTTGTGGTGTGTGTTATGTTCAGTGCAATTACCTTTTGTCTATTATTTCTAGCGCATTTAAAGGGATAATTCACCCAAACATGAAATTTCTCATAATTTACTCAACCTCATGCCATTCCAGATGTAAATGACTTTCTTCTGTAGAACACAAATGAAGATTTTTAAAAGAATATCTCAGCTCTAGTGGTCCATTCAGTGAAAAAAAAAAAAAAAAAATCTTTACATTGTGGAGATTTATGGTAAAAAAAGACTTAAATATTGATCAGTTCCTTAGCATCATTTATCATGTCGCCTTTGAAGATATGAGTTATTTTTATGTGGCCTTTATGAGATTTTTGGTCTAGTCACCATTCACTTGCATTGTATGTACCAACAAAGCTGAGATATTCTTTTTAAAATATTTGTTTGTGTTCAGCAGAAGAAAGAAAGTCATACACTTCTGGGATGTCTCGAAGGTGAGTAAAGGATTAGAGAATTTTCATTTTTGGTTGAGTTATCCCTTTAAGCCTGAAATGATAGTAATCATCAACTTGGTCGATTCTATGAAATATTGTAATTTTTTTTTTTTACAGTTTTTATAAATAAATAAAAAATAAACAATTAGATTTTATAGACAGTCAGATAGCCTAGAGATAAATTAACAAGAGGGTTTTGAATATGTTAACTAATTTCTGTGCTAGTGCTATGTTGCATTCTTCATGGAACTTTATGACATTGAGCTCACACATTCTCATCATCTCTTACAGCAAAGCTCATGTGTGTTGTGGGAATAGAAATGAGGACACAGGAAAAAGAGAAATTAAAGAGACAAAGAGCAGCGAAGGGCTTGCAGGATGAGGATTATGAGGGAACAGTCTATCAAAGCACTCGTCATGCAAATGAAGATAAGGAGGATGGAAACAGAATATTTGGGAAACATGAACAGCTTTTGAAAAAATTATTAACATGAGGAATATTAAAAACTAAAAAGTAAATGTCACAGACAAAATTTTTTTTTTTTTCAATGCTCTGTCAACAAGAAAATAGGAAAAGATAATAAAAAAAAATGGTATAGGTATTGAAACTATTTTTAGAGCTCCCTGTACCCTTTATCATATGAAAAAAAAAAATGTATTCTGTATTAAGCTACCTAATATATATTGATCAATTGGTTCTATAGTTTTTGTTTGTATGTTCACATGGGTGCTTATGTGAATACGCCTGTGGATAAATGATGTAATGTCTGACTCTGTATGTGTATGTGTGTTTGTGAGTGTCTGCAGTGAAATGACTGATTGCGTTTGAAGGTGGAGTTTGGGCATAGGTGAAGCAGAACTAACTAAGCCAGATTATAGCTGGAGGTTTATAATCCAGTCCAGAAAAATCAATAGGCTGCTCTTTGTCCTAGACACAACACAGCACAGAACAGAATGCAACCTCATTTTATATCACACTAAAGCTGTGCTCTGTGTTCATCTCTCTCTCTATTCTCATATGCATGTCTGTAACACACACACACACACACACACACACACACACACACACACACACACACACACACACAACTTTCTCTTTTTAACAAGGCCAGCTATGTATCTCAAGGACTTTTCAATTCTGAAACTTGCCATTTCACCCAAATTTGTGAATTTAAAAAATTGTTTGTGATTTATTTTCTCAAACAGCTGCTAAAGTAATGACATCATCTTTAACTCCAGAAAAGAGACTTCAAACCAATGGCCACGCCTCACCAACTTACCAGAAAACCAACCATTGCAGCCCTACTATAAAACAAAGTACGCTCCTCCCAAACTTCTATTATTATTATGTATTGTTATCATTTTAAGACATTTATTTCGGGCCAGATGTCATATTCTTGAAAAAGGGTAAATAGAATAATTAACTATTGTTACTGATAACTGAATATTATATTTCACTTAAACATAAAAATCGGTCTTTCCTCTTTTTATGTTTGAAAGCCGATGCACTGAACACACCGGCTATCACAGAAAAGAAACCTCGGACCAATGGGCATGCTTCACCTTCTCGCCATCTGGCCAATACCAATGCAAATGCAGGTAAACAATGTAAGTCCCATCTTTTCTGTTGGTGTTGCTTGAAACCTGTAGCTCAACTGGTGCTAGCATGGTGCTAGCAATGGCAAAATCATGGATTCCATTCCCAGCGAACACTCAAACTAATCAAATGTTTGACCTGAATGCAAGATGCTTTAGATAAAAAGCATAAATGAAAATGGTGTTGAGTGGTCATCTTCCATATCATTATTTATAAGCTCTTTAAAACTACCAATCTCTCTCTCTCGCTCTCTCTCTCAAAGATGTGGAAGGCTATTTGAAGACGGATGATAGGATGAGGCTTGCCAAAGAAAGACGTGAGGAGAGGGAGAAGAGTTTGGGTAAGCATGTCTGTTTATCTTCATGTCTCGGTCTGTGTGGATAGTGTTGGATATAATCCAATTACAAAGTAATTAGATACTGTAATAGAATTACTAATTAATAAAAAAACACAAAAGGACTTTCATAACACAAAGCCTTGATGCAGCAGCCATTTGGAATCAACTCCAGTAATGATGAGCCCTGAGTTCAATGGTGTTGTTTAATAATAAGCCAAAATAAAATCAATAAATTCTCTTTTTCTCAGTTGCACGGGAGCAAGCTATAAAGGAGAAGGAGAGGCGGTCACAGCTGCAGTATGAGAAGACCGTAGAAGAGCGATGGAAGAGATTGGATGAACAGAGACAGAAGGAGGAGCTTCGCAGAGCAGCGGTGGAGGAGAAGAGAAGACAGCAGCTAGAGGAGGAGAAGGTCAGAGATCTATAGTCAAATATGCCTTAATAGTCAATGTCCAATCAAGGTATGTTTACAGTCCAATACTGAATTATAGACAGGATATCATGCATTTCAGGGTCTAGTTTTGGGATATATTTTTTTAAGGAGGTGTTTTCTTTTGTATCTTGTGGATATAACTGTAATTTAGTTCCCATACCAAGCCATGTCTTATCTGACGTAGACTATTGGAAAGAGGAGATTATAAGTGTTGGTTTTTGTTGGTTTGGGGTTCTATTTTTGTGTCCAGTAGAACAGATGTGTCTGTCACTAAGTCTAATCGTCACATTTAAGCCATATGCTGAGAATATGCCCCCCGCCACACACACACACACACACACACACACTTAGAAACCCTCTCATTTCCTAAACTACAATTGTATAAATTTCTTTGATTCTAAACTGTTTTTGAGACTCTGGCTATCTGTTACCATGACTCATATCAGTTCTTCTCAGACAATGTTTTTCTTTCAGTTTGAAAAGGACACAACGTGATCATGCTGTTCTTCCTATGACCTTTAAAAAAAATCTTGTCACACTGCACTGATATGTCGGATCTCAGAACACAATTAGATGTTTATTCAGTTAAGCCATTCATTTCAAACTTCCTTTATGATTCATCTACACATCTACAATTGTGATTCAAGACACAAAACTTAGGCCTGTATGGTGCATCATTTTATATGGAACATCTGAATTGAATGGTGAAAAATAATCCGACTTCTTATGTTGTGTGAAATGGCATTTTCACAAATTGCACTGTATCTATAGCAATGAATTCCTGCCTGACCATGTATTATTACCCACCCACAGGGCAGACACTATTCTTCCACTCACTCATTTATCTGTTATGAGCTTGTGAGTTTTTACTGGGTATCATGGCCTCTGATACGTCTTCAAATGAGGGATTTGGCCAGATCAGCCAAGAGACTTTATTTGAATCTTTCTGTATTGTTGTGCTGTGGTTTTAAGTGGTTTCTCAAATATACCACACAGTTAGCTTTCACAGCTATGTTCACTTTGGAAAGGCTGAAAAGGAGTGGGCAAGATAAATAGAGGACCAGGGAGCCAGACGGAGGAGGTGATATTGAACCCAACAGTTGGAGCTGCAACCATTTTTATAGAAGCAAAGAAGTGCAACACACACAAACAGAAGTGTGAATGAGATGGCTGAAACCTGCAGTCTGAATTACTGTGTCAGTCTTTGAGTACTTGTTTGTAGTTTCATAATGCTAATGTCTATCAGTAGCATTGCTCAGGGAGGGAATGGGTTAGTGCTAACCATGGAAACACTGAACATTTTGAGGGTTAAAGGAATATTCTGGGTTCGATAAAAGTTAAGTTCAATTGACAGCATTTATGGCATAATGTTGATTACCACAAAAAAATATTTAGACTCGTCCCTCCTTTTCTTTAAAAAAGAAAGAAGCAAAAATCAATGTAAAAGTGAGGCACTTACAATGGAACTAAATGGGACCAATTTTTTTTAAAGGTTTAAAGACAGAAATGTGAAGCTCATAATTTTCTAAAGAACGTATATTAATGTTTCTGTTAAAACACATGTCTTATTTGAGCTTCAAAGTTGTTTAAATCCTCATTTTAGGGTTCATTTCATTTTCTAAAATCAGCTATATCTTTACACATCAAAGAGAAGTGATTTTTTCACACGAAAATCATGTTAACATGCATATTGTTTATGTCTTGTGGCTATACTTTTGAAACAATATTTTAATGTTTACAGATTGTCCCACTTCAATTGTAAGTGCCTCAATGTAACCTAGATTTTTTTGCTCTTTATTTTAAAGAAAAAGGAGTGGCAAGTCAAAATAATTTTTTTAGGTAATCAATATTATGCCACAAATGCTGTCCATTGAGCTTAACTTGTATTGAACTCATAATATTTCTTTAAGGATTGCATTAGTAGGGTCAATTGTGGTAATTTAGGACATCTGATATTGAGGGAAACCTACGTTTTGGTTTACATTTCTTGCTCCATCACAAGCAAGTCTGTGTTAACTTGACAGTATTCTAGCTAGGCTGTCAAGTGGTATATGCTGATTATGCTCAGGAGGTTGTACGATTGTAATTGGTATTATGGGTAGTGTATACGATGAAGCTAAAAATGGCTTCAGTGCATTTACCTGCTCCCACAAGCCTCATGGAATGGTGTGAAGAATCACTTCAGTGGGAGTGCTGATGTAGTTGGTGTAAATGGCTGTTGTTGAAGTGAGTGTCTGGTGTTTCTCGTGCTGGAATGTCACACACAGGAGCGTCTGGAGGCTCTTATGAGAAGGTCACTGGAGCGCAGTATGCAGCTGGAGAACAGGAATAGACGCTGGGCCTGGGGTCCCAACGGCCCCACTCAAGGTGAGTGTAATGCACACCCATTACACTGGACAGGGAAACATGGAGAGGAGACTAAATAATTATGGAAAATGAGAATAGAAGAATACAGGAGACTTTGTTGCAATGCAATGCAAGCATAGTACGCACACATAATAATACCTTTAAAGAAGTAGAGGTTGATATAAATGTAATGGAAGGTTTATTATGCTCTGCCTACATTTTCTCATACATATGTCATGAAACACTTGTTCATAACCACATGACTTTACATGCTTTTGAATGTAAAACTACATTACTGAATTTCATGTGACATCTGGGCTTTTTCTTCTTACTTTTGAAAGTGTCTTTACACTTTTAAAGCTTTACAATGAGGCAGCATATGTTAAGATGCTTTTGTAAAGCTGGTGTGCTGCTGCAGTGCAGTCTCCTTGTGGTCGCATTATTTTCAACTGGCCTTTAGGACACAGTGTTACGAGGGCTCGGGTTTCATAATTCAGTTCATCAGAGAGGAAGGACAGGCTGGCATGAGTGAATCAGCACTTTCTCTCTGCTGAGCCTCTGCCTATTGGTTTGAATTAGATTCAAGGAGATTAATTAGTTAGAAAATTGGCTATTGATTGGAGCTTTTAGATTTAAGAAGCAGGAGAAGCTTTGAAAAAAATGGGCATGTGTGTAATATTTATGAAGGCTTTAATTTATCCAAATCATTGTCATTAATAACATTTAGTTAAAAAGGAACTGAATGTTGTTTTTTAATGGTTGGTTTTTCCATTTATTTTATTGAAATGTTTTATTTATTTTCAGCCAGCATAAAGAATTATTTTATGATTTTTAGACACACCTTCAGTTAACTCCCAACTTTAGATTTAGAGGTGTTTTTTGACTCTTGTGATATTGTTGTAAATGTTAAATACAACTCATGAAGTGGCAAAATATCTCAAACGGAAAACAATCCCTAGTAGCTGTTACCTTTTGTCTGTTATTGTGTGTGAACTGGTTATTGAGAAAACATAATTTAAGGGCTTGACCATGAAAGTTTGTTCTGGAAATGTATGTGTGTTTAAGTGAATGAAAGAATTTGAGTGTGTTTGAAGTCAGATCAGCCTAGCTCTTCAGCCTTGCTCATTTTGTCTGGCTGCCATGCTTTTTAGAGAATGCAAGAGAATGTGGTGGAAGTGTTCAGGTGTCTGTGCTTAGATACACACACCAATCTGAACACACATCATATACACTTCACCTGAGAGTGGTCAGTCTGTCCATAATGCTCTACTCTTTCTGCTGTGCTCTGCCCTTACCCCATCGCCCAGGTGACTGGGAGAATGCCCCACCTCCTCTCTCTGCTGCCACCGCCTTGCCCCATGACCTCGCTGCCCCCTCTCCTGCTGCCATCGAATCAGGCAACGGTATGAACCCTAGCTGGCCTTCTCTCGCCACCTCTTCCCTCCTGTCCGCTTGGAATGACACAATATTCGTCCAGTCTTTGTTTCCATCCCAGAACTCTAAACCAGCCTGCTCTCCTTCCCTGGTTCCTGCTTGAGTACTTACAATAGCTTTGCTTAACTTGCATATCCAAGTGTAATCAAGCAAACTACAGTCTCAGAAAAGAGACTGTCCAAAAATACTATATAGATCTTTTTGAAAAGACCAGCTTAAGTTGTGTTTTGGATGCTGGTGTCCTAGCCAGCAAGACACCCTTGGTCAAACAGCTTCAACAGAAAGGCCATTCTTTTTAACTTTACAAACAACAATTTGGAAAAGTGGTCTACCTGCTAGACCAGTATCAAACCAGCAGTGTTGTAGTCAAGTCACTAGATCTTGAGTCCGAGTCGAGTTCGAGTCCTCACTGCTCAAGTCTGAGTCCAAGTCACCAATATTGTGTCCGAGTCGAGTCCAAGTCCAGTTGCCAATAACTGCATTCTCCCTCTCTATATCACGTCTACAGAGGCAGAATATTTGTACGAATAAACAGAGGCAGAGCTATTTTGCGTTAAAATAGATTTGCGAGTACACATGACATGACATGTTTTAACCACCACGGAAAGCATGCAATTGCGTGGGGCTCCGGACATCAGAAGCCCCCTCCCCGAGTAGGAAAGCTCTGCAAAAACCGCTTGAGGTGACATGTTGTTCTGGGTACACACGCGATTACGCTGCTGTCTGCGGCCTTAGAGCAATTCATGAAACTGCCGGATTCGGGTCAGTAGGACTTTAGGTTAGGGTTTGAAATTTATATTAAAAAAAATATGTACAGGCCTTCCAAACTGGTTTCGCCCACGCACGCTCACTCGCACAGATATGTGCAAACGGTTGCGTAATCTAGTTTGGTGATCCCCCCGCTCGAAAACCCTTTTGGGCATGAACAACGAACACCCTAGCACCCCCCACACCCCTTTTATCACTGTATTGTGGAAAAACTGAAAAACGTGCATTAATTATCTTTTAACTAGATTTTTATTTTATTAAACATTTTGAATGTACTTGGCTACAATGGCTAATAGAAAGTTAGCAAGATAGAAAGATACATTTTGTAATTTTTTTTGCAAATTTGTTTTGAAAAGGGGCCCTGGTTGGTCGGTTGCTTGGAGCCTCAGAAATCATAAACTGATGCATGTGAATTCATTAAAAGGCTAAAGCACATAACTGTTAATCAGAAGGTTGCTGGTTCGATCCCCACAGCCAGCACCATTGTGTCCTTGAGCAAGGCACTTAAATCCAGGTTGCTCCGGGGGGACTGTCCCTGTAATAAGTGCACTGTAAGTCACTTTGGATAAAAGCGTCTGCCAAATACAGAAATGTAAATGTAAGTCAGAAGGCACCCATGATGGAGTCCAAGTCCAAGTCATTAGTGTTCAAGTACGAGACATGCCACGAATTATCAATATCACAACTCGAGTCAGAGTCCTGGACTCATATACTACAACACTGCAAACCAGTATTAGCTATCTTAAATCATCTTGAACCAGCATTGAAATTCATGCTGGTGTAAGCTGTCCTTTTCAAAAGAAAATTAGCTGGCTTGACCCTAACTTGAAAGTGTTTTCACACAAGAGCCAGCAAGATAAGGGGTTAGCAAGTGGAGGCTGATTTCAAGTATAAATGTGTCCAGTATTTGTTGTTTCTGAGCTACTCACCTATCCAATCCATATGCAGCTATACATGCCTAATCTGAATGTACAGTGTCCTGAAAAAGTATTCAGACTGATAATTGACTCTTTAACTGAATTAAAAATCCTTCACTGAAAAAAGGTTTGAAAAAAGTTCTCTGCAGTATTTTTTTTTTCCGGTCCCACTTTAAATAAGTTGTCTTTATCTACTACAAATACAGTGAACTTATTCTGTAACTACATGTTGTTCTTCAAAATTCTCACATGATTCACATTTGTTGCTGCTGAGTTTGAGGTATGGGTAGGCTTAAGAGTAGTGTTAGGGGTTAGGTTTAGGATAAGGACTGGGGTATGGATAGGTTTAGGATTAGGGGTAAGGTTAACAGTGCAACTAAAGATGTAATTAAATGCATGTATTTTAAAAGTAATTTTTTTTCTCCACTTTACACAATAAGTACATTGTATGTACATAATAAGTACATTGCATCAAATGCTTATGTGCATAGTAGTTAAAGACACTTTATATAAAGTGGGTAATTTTATCTATTAGAAAATATTTTTGGAATTAAAAAACTGAAATATGCTGTATGCATAAATATTTATTTGTTCCAATATGGTCGCATGTAATCAGGTGTACTATGCCTAATTTTTTATTTTTTAAAAAAAATAATTTTCACATGACTTTTTGAATGTATCACTGTAGTTCCCTGGTGAAATAAAGACTAGAAACACTGGAATAGCAACATTTATGTTCACAAATCACAAGTAAAATGGCAGAATATCAGCTCATTAACTTTATTTTCACCGTTTCTCACGCAATGCGGTCTTATTAAAAAAGTTCACTATAGCGCATTTCTTGGAAGGTGACACAGTTTAACGTCTGCATTACATAACTCGACACTGTTTATTCAGTGTGCACATGCTTTGAAGCTTGAGTGTTATTGGTTGGCAAAATACATTTAAAAAAAGTCTGAATGTCTGTGCTTTGTCTTTCTGGGTGTTTTGTATTGATTGTGAGTGTACTGTCTACTAACAATGTCGCATTTAGTACTTTAATTACAATCACTGTACATAGTTCTTTGGATGATATGCCTTGATGACATCTTGCTGTTTAGAAGTGTGTGTTTATCTTCCAGTGCATGTTTATAAGTTCATAGTTTGTCTTTCCTTTCTGATCTCAGTTGATTTATTAAATATATTCAAGAGGGCACAGTTACATTAACATATAAAGACACAAACATTCATGCATACATCACACTTGGCATTATCATCCTATCATCATTATATCTCAATTTTGGTTCTGATGCAATAAAGCAACTTTATTCATTTGATTGCATCTTGTGATATTTGTCTCTTTTTCGATTTACATTAACATATAAAACAAAATGTGTCAGTGGCTTATATGTTAAAAAAGAGGCTTTGGACACACCTCTCCAAATACATCCCTCTATCTTTCCATTCATATTCATGTTGTTGCTATCCCATTCATCCCTTCCTCTTTTCCCCTTCATTCTGTCTGTCCCTCCATCCCTTTCTCTGTCAGCCCATCCTTGTCACCTGAATACTCTGGACAAAACAAAAGTGAATCGCCTCCTCATACATACACACTCCTCAATGGCTCACTGTAACAGTTCTGCAGAGCTGCACGTGTCCTGTATCCACTGCAAAGGTAACACACACACACACACACACACACACACACACACACACACACACACACACACACACACACACACACACACACACACACACACACGCACGCACGCACACACACACACACGCACACACACAAACTCTCCACAGCAGGTGCATTATAAACATGCCTAAAAGCAAGCAGATTTAAAGCTTGACAGGAACTGTGCACAGTTGTAAACTGCATTAAAGATTTTCTAAGTGACTTTTTAAAAAATGTCCTAACTACCTAACAGATATCACTGAAGTTGGTGTCCTAAGAAATCACACCTGCATAGGCTCTGTACAGGAAACAAGTCTTTGGGTATGAGTCTTTTGTTCATCTAACACTGTCACAAAATGTCTGAGATGGAGGACTCATACGCAGAAATGCACAAAAAAAAAAAGCCTTTATTAAGCAAGCTACAAAAATGCATAATAAACCTCTCACAGTGGAAAGAAAAAGGCTAACCAAAACTGGACTGGAATTGAACTAGAACAGGTAAACATAAACTGACGGAATATTGTACTGACTGACTAGACTGACGAAATACACAAAACAATTGAGCACAGGACTAAATATCAGGGAAGCTAATGTTCTGTGGCTTCAAGTTAGGGGCGGGGTTCAGCAGCATGGGAGGAGGATTCAGGACAGTGTTCGACCCAAGTGACTGAGGAAATGGGCTGAGGGAATGCTGGTAGGGACTGGGGAACGGCATCCGTGGCCGGGAAGGCTGGCAGCAACTGGGGAATGGCCTCCATGACCGTGAGTACTGGCAGCGACTGGGGAACGGCCTCCATGACTGTGAGTATTGGCAGCGACTGGGGAACGGCCTCTGTGGCCGAGAGCTTGCAGCGACTGGGGAACAGCCTCCGTGGCCTGGGACACTGGTAGCGAAAGGGAAACAGTCTTCGTGGCCGAGGATGCGGGCAGGGGAACAGCCTCTGTCGCCAAGGATGCTGGCAGTGACAGAAGAATGGCCTTCATGGTCAAAGGTGCTGGCAGCAACTGGGGAATGACCTCCGTGGCCGTGAGCACTGGCAGCTACTGGGGAACGGCCTTCGGACCGTAGGAAGCACTGTTGCGGGAATGGCCTCCACCTCCTGGCGGTCGGCCATGGGCTCCTCCGCCTCCTGGCGGTCGGCAGTAGGCTCCCCTGCCTCCTGGCTGTTGGCACTGGGCTCCCCTGCCTCCAGGCGGTCAGCAACGAGCTCTTCCGACTCCAGGTGGTCAGCAACAGGCTCCCCCGTCTCCTGGCGGTCAGCACTGGGCTCCTCTGCTTCCTGGCAGTCTGCAGCTGGCTTTGGTCAGGTAAACATAAACTGACAAAAGACTGTACCAACTGACTAGACTGACTAAAAGAAATAGGCACAAGACTAAATATGGGGGAAGCTAATATAGGGAGAGGTAAAGAGAGTAATTGACGATGTCACGGCAACAGGGCTAGCATACAGCATGTAGCACCTGCAGACACAAGAGGAAAGGAAACAAGCAGACATGACAAACTGACAGAGGGAGAAGGTACAGTCACAGTCAGACTGTGACAGACACATGACAGCTGCACAGGTACGCATAGGCTCTGTGCACAAAACAAAAATTATTATTTCTCCTGAGTTTTGGGGTATGAGTCTTTTGTTGATATTAGAGGTAGACCGATAGTGGATTTTACCGATACCTAAGTTGGGCAGTACCTGAAAAGATTTTAAAATGTACATTGTTTCCTTAGTCCACAAGAGGGCGCAATAAATACATTGACCAAACAGCACCATTATATTACTGCATAGAACCTTCCTATCTTGGCTGTTAAAAAAAGTTCATTTAATTTTCAACTAATATGCATAAAATAAGCACTTCAATAGACACTTCACATGGTGTTACACTTGTACTGATTCTTACTACTCCAGACTCAAGCTTCATAATAACAGCGAAGTACCACTTTGTTTTTTTATTTAGTACAGTTGTATGAAGAGTAGCAATATTCCCAGATATCAGCTGAACTCTGTGGTGAAGCAGCTAAGACCATGAGCCCAGGCTAGCGGCTGTTCAAGCGGCTGGAAGTAATTGTAACTCGTGAACAAATCATTTGTATTCTACGTTGAGCCTAGTAGCGGTCACATGACAAATGAACAAAAGACACAATTGGGAGGTGAACTAATCATTTCTGTTTCCTGTAGAGCCTGTGCGGCTCTCACGTGTCAAATAAATGAAAGACTCAGATCTGAAGACCCAGTCAGAAGGTGAACTAATAATTTCTGTTTCCTGTAGAGCCTATACGGCTGTCACGTGACAAACAAATTAAATGGCTTGAGTAAAGATTTGTTCATTTAAGATTTGTTCATTTGTTCACTTCTTAACAAGATTCAAAGATCCAAGTCAGTGAACTGATCTGATCATCCCATCACTACAAGGTGCTGTAGAGATCAAAAAAGGACCAATGCTTTTTTAGCCAATCAGGAATCACAACAGGGTTGTCTTTGTCTTTGGAGAGTGGGCATGTGGTTAAAGGGATGGGGGTGAAGTGATCTAAATGTCTCAAATCACTTAGAGCACCTTTTACTGTTTGTTTATTCCACTGAATTATGTTTTTATTTGTTTGTTTGTTTTTGTTGTGTTGGTTGGGATAATGAGAGGGCGGATGTGTATGTGTGTTCAAGTGGTTAAGTGTTTTCTGTCAGTTCACAGTGTGTGGGAACGAATGATACGGGTAGGCTGTCAAAATGTTCTGACTGGGGAATGTTCAATGCTTCTTCCTGTGCAGTGCCCTCCAGTCCCCATAGGTCACCATACCGAGGGTCACCCAGCCGCCGCAGAACCAATGCAATGCCAGAGGAGTCCATTGGAGCTATAAGTGCCCCCAATACTCCCAAGGTCAGAACAGATATATAATGGACTCCAAAAAATAAGCTTGCCTCTCCTATTCAACATTTAATCAAACAGATCTTACAATTGAGAGGGGTACCTTTCTGAACAACTGCTTTACTAAAGTTGTCAACCTTTTTACCATAAACAGGACATGTATTGCCACATATGCTAAACTTTGTTTATAATAATGTTGCTGTTGTCATGACAACCAGCATGCATCTTTTCGCAGTGCACAAGAATCAACACAGTAGGCAATATTTTGTCAAAAATTTAACATTCAAGAAAGTTATATATTGTTTTCTTCTATTGTGACTCCTGTGTAAATAGTTATTCCATTTATATGTCACAATAATTAACCTGTAAACTCTGCTTTCATATCATAGCATGAGAGAGACCCTTAGACAAATGACTTTTGCAATTTTCATGAAAATGTAATGCAAAAGTAATGCTAAATAGTAATTATATAAAATAATAAGTTACTTTTCTTACTATTTTGATATTTAAATTGGCATAAAAGAAATGATCTCTCACTGTTTAGATGGTCAAAGTACTAAGTCAGTCAATAGCAAAGTTGTTGGCCCGCGCTAAGAAAATATGGTGAGTCTGATCTTTCAATGCACGTGAAAATTCTAACTTGCAAAGTAGCATATATCTGCATAGTATCTAATGTGGATTCAGTTTGCTTATGTGTGTTTGCTGATTTCTGTGACGTCATAAAATATGCATGTACCTGTACATACATTCATGTAACAACATATCCACACTGCCATGGTATTCCTCCCCTGTCTCACGTTTGGGTGGTAAAAAGTCGGTAAACCTACTACATACTGAGTGACTTAAGATTGATGTATGACTCGCACACAAACAAGCAGATACAAACACTCACTTTTATGTGTTATTTGGATTTTGAGCAGAAGGAGAGATTGCTTAGAGAAAGAAGAACTGGCTCTTCGGCCACAGGTTCACCAGTGAGACGAGCTAAATCTCCTGCTGATGTCACCCGGCGCTCTGCCTCACCCGGCACACCAAAGTAAGATATACCTACATATATACATACCATACCAAAGTAACACTGAAATGCACTCACACATCCTGTACATCTAAGGTGCTGATACAGTTACCTCCAGTTAATTGCATTTTATTCAGTGAAGTGCTGACTATAAGCATCTGAATCAGCTATTTGTTTGTTCGGTTGTAGGTTATTGCCTAAGAGTCGTAATCAGTCACCCTCTACAATGTGGCAGTATCCACCATCCCCTATGAAACACAGACCTGTAACATCGGTCAATGACAGTGACAAGAAGACAGAAGACAAGGTCATGGACAAACAAGCTGAGGACGGCAAAAGTCAGGACATTAAGGAAGGCAGGTCTGTTAAGGCTGAGGTCCATCAGAACAAAAGCTCAAACAATGAAAGTTTGGCTAAGGCAGCAAAACTGGAGACATCTGTTTCTAGTACTCCAACTCCAGAGAGGAGAACACTGAAGATAGAGAGCTCCAGTAATGGTGCAAAGGAGAAGAAAAGTGCAGTTATGGAAAATCAAGAAAAAAAGAATGGCAAGGTGGAGACCCCCGAGAAAAAACTCCTTAATTCAAGCTGTAATGATGTGACTGCTGACAAGTTTGCAGGTGGGTCTGAAACTTTAACCAGAAGTGACCCGCTTCAATAGATTGGTATCTTATTTGTAATGGCTGTAAGTCTACCTCAGACAGGCTGTTTAACCATTCAAGCTCACCCAGAAAAAAATAATTATCAAAATGTTAATTACTACAGTCTTGACCAACACAAAATAGGTATTGTTTTAAAGCTTTAAAACTGTACTTTACAATGCATGTAGGCATTCTGATCAAAACTGAACAAGTGCTTTGAAATTGGCTGACAAATCAGAAGTGTTCCATTTTGATAATTTAGTAATAATTTTGCACTGTACATACAGTAATATTGTAATCTTTAAAAGCATAATACTGATTAAATAGCCATGTGTCATCATTGGAACATTCAATGAGTAGAATACAACCAGCCTATTTGTTTTACTCAATGACAAAAATATAGTGAGTGATAGCTAAGAGTATGTCTTTTAGATACATGTTGCATATAAACAGGTGTTACTTATGAACCGCATTTTCACTTTTTCAAAAAAATAAACATATCATAAAATATCACATACCATTACATAGAAGATGGGATATTCATTAAAAAGAGTCCACACACAATGTAATCGGATGCATGGATCATTAGATAATTCACACAAAGCACAATGTGAACACAGCACGTAATGTGCTATCTGGCTAAAAACACGTTATCTTGAAAAATTATGTAGTAAGTTGCCCAGCATCATGTAAAGCTAAACCAATCGTATAAGGATTTAGATCGCTGCAACTAGAGGTGGAAGTCATCCAAATATGGGCAGAGAGGATCGTTCACTCTAATTACACATGGCCACCAGGAGATGGAGACAAGTACATGACACAGACACGATGATGGCTCAAATGACACAGAATGGAGATCTCATTACTCATGCCTGTATGCTTTGGAGAGAGAGCATGCCTTTAGTCATTGTTGTATTTGCACGTGTAATTAGTCTTACGTACAATTATTTTGTTTTATTGTTTGGAGAGTATTTTGAATACTTGGGAGGCATTTTTGGAAACCAGGGTTAATTATTTTTGTAATGCTATAACTTAATTGCTTTGTCGTATCAACACCAAATTGTTCTCAGATAGAGGTGACATGCTTTGGAACAAAACAAATGTTTTTTAAGACCTACCTTATTTACACCCTGATATATATAATGTAAAATCAGAAAAATAAGAAAAAATAAAAATTTTAGCTCAAGTTTTTTGTGATTTTGCAACAGTTTCTGAAGCTGAGTTAAAATGGTTCTTTAGTTATAAGCCTGTAATTTTGGTCATGCCACTAAAACAGGAAATCTTTAAAAACACCTTCAGAGCTTAAAGGGTTAAACTCATGTTAACCACAAATGCTTTGTTCACACTAAAATCACATAAATCTTATTTTAAATAACACATACTTTTCTTGATTTACTCTCTCACAGATCCTTCACCTGGGAACCCTGCTGGCAAGATGGTTGTTGGGACAACAGATGCTGAGGAGGCATCACGTCTGCTTGCAGAACGCAGACGCTTGGCCAGAGTACTGAAAGAACAGGAGGAGAAACAACGCAGGGAACTGGAGGAGCAGGAGAAGTAAGTGTTTATGTATTTTTGTGAACTACTAGTATATGAAGTGTTCAGTGCCTGTTGAATATGACTCATGCACAACAGTAGAATAAGTATGCATTGCATAATAATGTGAAAGTATGCATATGATGCTGCCCTGCAAATTTGATAGTAAATTTCCAGCATTTACGCAGGTGCTGTATGTTTTGACCATTGTGTGTGTGTGTGTGTGTGTGTGTGTGTGCGTGCGTGTGTGTATTAGACTAAAAGCTGAGCAGCTTAAGAAGAAGCAGCTGGAGGAAAGAGCCCAACAGGAAGAAAAGGCTCGTCAATTAGAGGAGGAGAAATACAGACAACAACAACTACAGACAAAGAGAGAGGTGGAGGAGAAAAAAGAAAAAGAGAGAAAAGAGAAAGTGCTCCAGGCACAGATGGAGAAAGAGGTCAGAAGGTTTAAAGTGAAATTCATTAACCTTCTCAGTCGGTGTACCAATTGATTTTTATTTGCAATTAATTATAAAAGGTAAATACCAACAACAAACTCCTGACAATAAGTCACTTTACATGTGATTTACACAAAGCCACACAAAATAACTGTTCATTTGCACAGCTCCTTTGAAGAAACTAGTTTACTGAAACTAAACAAAACTGCTAGCCAACCATCAAACACCCTTCCTCTTCTCAGCATTTATTTCTTTCTTAAAAAACATTAGCTGTATCCCAAAATTATGCACTATACACTTACAGAATACACTATGCACTATGCAAAATAGAACACTTAATATTTTTCACTACATAAAAGTATTTGTCGTTTAACAGCTGACGGTGACTTTTTTTTAAATGCACGTTATGTGTTGCCACTCAGTTCAATCTAAAACTTAGATCTAAAATAATGACATATTCATAAAGGGTAGGTGATGATAAAACATTTAACTCACATTTGTAAGGTGCTGTCTTCACTGAAGTTTCACCATATGCCACAGTCTTCATCTTCATCCACTTTTCATGCTGTTTTGTTATCAGTGAAAATGTGTAAAAAAATGTTTGTGAAATTTGCCGTCTTCTGTTTGTTTCCATTCAAATGTCCTTTTTTTATATAAATGGTGTGTGTAATGACGTCATGCTTAAAAAAATATACGTTTTGATTTATCGCAAAAGAAATCTGCCCCTAAGCTGTTTCCATACAGAAATGTGTGTAAATCGCTAATTGTGTACCTTTTGCCTACCAGATGTCCCTAATTTTTTTCCCACAAAGTGTTTGTAAAATGGGGAGAGAATTGAGACAATTCATTGATTTTAGCCAGCTTACTGTAATTTCACAAATAAATGCAATCCGAAGATGAGGAATTTCTGATAGGACTGTAACATTGCTCCTGATGTTGCGCCTATCGCAGGTTGCCACAGGTTCAGACCCAAAAGTGAATCGTCATGGGCTTGTTTAAGCTGGCAACCTGCACCAAGTAGTGGGGGAAACTTTTGATCTTTGTGTAAGGACCATCCATCGATGTGTATATGCTGTGTGCACAGCTATTAAAGAAACATTGATGCTTGAAAATATCAGGGTTTACATATATGATACATTCCTGATATTCAACAGGCTATTTTGAACAATGATCTCGTCTAAATCATCGCCATCACAACTGCATTACTGTATGTCCCGCATATTTGTCCAGCAACTTTTAACGACCAACTGAACTTGATTGTCATCTAAAATTAATTTTAGCATCATAATGCAAGTTACATTTTCTGAAGAAGTTCTGCAAATGCGATCCGAGGTAAAGAGGGTTAGATTTAAACTATTTAAAAGTTTTAAAATGTTCAAAAGCTCATTTTCTGAAAGTTAACTCTAGCTTTGGAAAAATAGTTCTGATAGTTTATATTCTTGAAAAAAGTGAAGAACAGACTTAGACTGTCATTCAGCCAACTTTTTTCGTCTACAGAACAGGGTAAGGCTAATTTAAGTTTGTGTAAAGAAAGAATTATATAGGCCGAACAATATTATTTTTGAATTTGGTAATACATTTTTTTAATTTAATGCTTTATTCGTTTGGTAATTCATTTAATTTAATACAGGGAATTGTGCTGGCATTTTTTCAAATGTAATCTAAACAATAATTCTATAGAATGTAAGTGGTCCAAAAAACCAAACTGAAGCTTTTCTCCTAGTATTGGGTATTTATTTTTTAATTTAAAACATCTTTGTGCACAGAAATTATATGTTTTTTTGTATTGTGGGCTAATTCCATGACAGCAGTCTATTATTTTAAATGGTGTGGAAAAGAAACTTTAATAAATGTGCAGCATCAGACCTGTGCAGGTATGCCATTAAGACCAATCCATAATAGTGTGAGCGATGCATCAAGGACAATAAATGTACTTTTAAGGATGTATACCTTGACGTCATGATTAACACAGGCAAACGATTGGTGTAAATTCTGTCATGTGACACTACATTTTTGCATTAATGCCAATTTTCTCGACAAAAAGTGTTTCCAAACCAGTTTTTCACTACATTTCAACTATCGACATAGAGTTTATGCACTAGAGTTAAATGGAAAAATATTATGTCAACACTTGTGGAATTTTTGCGATGATTTAAGTTTCTATCAGCTATATCGGTATACATTTTGATATGCTACACCTTTTGACACAAAAAATCCTTGTATGGAAACTAGTTATTGTTTGCAATTGTTTTGTCAGACCAGCATTGCTGCCAGGTAACTCTGCAACGTACAGCAAGCCATGAGCGTGAGTGCATGAAGTGTCCAACATTCCACACTTTGTTTTGGCGGTCGAAGAAGTAAATCATCTGGGTACTCCTTGTACACTTCTTTTTGTTGTATTTCAGTGGAAACAGACTACTTGCACTAATTACAATACAAAATGGCATAGAATAGTGCAGAAGTGTGCGGTTTGGGACGCACCTATTATTTTTTTACTCCTGTGGGGAATACCATATTTTTCTGCAGGATCGCTCGCTCGATCAATCAATCAATCAATCAATCTGTAATCTGCTCAACTTTCCGGTTGTGTCTGTATGTTTAATAGAAAGTGGAGGCCGAGATGCATGCTCAAAAGAATGCAGAGCGAAATCGTCAGGAGAGAGAACTTGTTAAACAACAAGAAGAACAGGAGAGACAACAGCGAAAAAAGGTAAATACTTCATTGTAATCATCAATATATAAAGCCCATAATTTATAATTCCCACCTAAATAAACTTAATAAGTGTAAGCAGTGGAAAAATTACTATATTTAAACATTATAAAAATCAACATTTAAGGCGTTTAAAAGGACAAATAAGTGAAATATGGTCATCTTTTTTTTTTTTAGAGAATTGATGAGATAATGAAGAGAACCAGAAAATGTGACGAGATGAAGGTATCAGTAAAAAACTTTTAATCACTTAAATTAGGTAAAGGAGTGTACAGCTGGGACAAATGCATACATAGATCACCATTAGACATAAATTGCCCTTTTTTGTGTCAGGTAGAGAGTGAAAATTATTGCTCTGAAAGTAAGAATAACCTCCATATTCACACAGAGAGAAGATAGCAAGGAGCCCGGATCCCATGTCTCTCCTCCAGGTAGGTGCTCTTTCTATTCATCTTTTTCTCCCTTCCTCTCTCACCCACTCTCTTTTTCTCTCGTTCAAACGACATATACTTAAAAACATACATATTTTGGGATAGTTTAGATAACAGGCATTTGAATGAAAGGGCGAATACAGGTAAAGTGGGAAACCTTAATTTAATTATTATACACTGCTCAAAAAAATAAAGGGAACACAAAAATAACACATCCTAGATCTGAATGAATGAAATAATAGTATTAAATACTTTTTTCTTTACATAGTTGAATGTGCTGACAACAAAATCACACAAAAATTATCAATGGAAATCAAATTTATCAACCCATGGAGGTCTGGATTTGGAGTCACACTCAAAATGAAAGTGGAAAACCACACTACAGGCTGATCCAACTTTGATGTAATGTCCTTAAAACAAGTCAAAATGAGGCTCAGTAGTGTATGTGGCCTCCACGTGCCTGTATGACCTCCCTACAACGCCTGGGCATGCTCCTGATGAGGTGGCGGATGGTCTCCTGAGGGATCTCCTCCCAGACCTGGACTAAAGCATCCGCCAACTCCTGGACAGTCTGTGGTGCAACGTGGCGTTTGTGGATGGAGTGAGACATGATGTCCCAGATGTGCTTAATTGGATTCAGGTCTGGGGAACGGGCGGCCAGTCCATAGCATCAATGCCTTCCTCTTGCAGGAACTGCTGACACACTCCAGCCACATGAGGTCTAGCATTGTCTTGCATTAGGAGGAACCCAGGGCCAACCGCACCAGCATATGGTCTCACAAGGGGTCTGAGGATCTCATCTCGGTACCTAATGGCAGTCAGGCTACCTCTGGCGAGCACATAGAGGGCTGTGCGGCCCCCCCAAAGAAATGCCACCCCACACCATTACTGACCCACCACCAAACCGGTCATGCTGGAGGATGTTGCAGGCAGCAGAACGTTCTCCACGGCGTCTCCAGACTCTGTCACGTCTGTCACATGTGCTCAGTGTGAACCTGCTTTCATCTGTGAAGAGCACAGGGCGCCAGTGGCGAATTTGCCAATCTTGGTGTTCTCTGGCAAATTCCAAGCGTCCTGCACGGTGTTGGGCTGTAAGCACAACCCCCACCTGTGGACGTCGGGCCCTCATACCACCCTCATGGAGTCTGTTTCTGACCGTTTGAGCAGACACATGCACATTTGTGGCCTGCTGGAGGTCATTTTGCAGGGCTCTAGCAGTGCTCCTCCTGCTCCTCCTTGCACAAAGGCGGAGGTAGCGGTCCTGCTGCTGGGTTGTTGCCCTCCTACGGCCTCCTCCACGTCTCCTGATGTACTGGCCTGTCTCCTGGTAGCGTCTCCATGCTCTGGACACTACGCTGACAGACACAGCAAACCTTCTTGCCACAGCTCGCATTGATGTGCCATCCTGGATGAGCTGCACTACCTGAGCCACTTGTGTGGGCTGTAGACTCCGTCTCATGCTACCACTAGAGTGAAAGCACCGCCAGCATTCAAAAGTGACCAAAACATCAGCCAGGAAGCATAGGAACTGAGAAGTGGTCTGTTGTCACCACCTGCAGAACCACTCCTTTATTGGGGGTGTCTTGCTAATTGCCTATAATTTCCACCTGTTTTCTATTCCATTTGCACAACAGCATGTGAAATTGATTGTCAATCAGTGTTGCTTCCTAAGTGGACAGTTTGATTTCACAGAAGTGTGATTGACTTGGAGTTACATTGTGTTGTTTAAGTGTTCCCTTTATTTTTTTGAGCAGTGTATTTATTATTATCATTGTGTATATTCTTTCATTACTAAAAACATTATAAATCAGCATTAAATTCTTATTAAAGAATTTATTTCTTCCTTTCGGAACACAAAAGGAGATGTTCAGTCACTATTTACTTTCAATACATGAAAAAAAGATGCAATGAAGTGAATTGTGACTGAAGCTAACATTCTGTCAAACATCTCCTTTTGTATTCCACGGAGGACAGAAGGTCATACTGTTTTGGAACAACATAAGAGGGAATAAATTATGACAGAATTTCTATTTTGGTTGAACTATTCCTTGAAGTTCATCATAAACTAGTATTAGATTACATTGATGTAGACATTTGGAGTATATATTAACAACAGTGTAAATGAAAAATTATCAGAAGTATCTCACTTTACCTGTATTCACCATATCTATCTATGCAGCTAAT
This sequence comes from Moxostoma hubbsi, assembly GCA_032164185.1. Taxonomy (NCBI): domain Eukaryota; kingdom Metazoa; phylum Chordata; class Actinopteri; order Cypriniformes; family Catostomidae; genus Moxostoma; species Moxostoma hubbsi. The sequence continues at coordinate 7,568,081 of JAVLUX010000215.1, forward strand.
GATAGATACCCATAGAATTATGCATTTAGGTTTCCCTGCTATGTAGGTTAGGATTTACTACTGCCAGTTAATCATTTGGTGTCAGATAGCTCTTGGGACAAATGTGTATATAACTGCAGTGTGTCAGCAGGCCTGCTGGTAGTTTTCCATTCTTGCAGCATCTATAGCATCTTCGGGAAAGGGGGGCAGGGGATCATATTCTCTGTGTCATAGGTTATGTTCAAGGTTATCTATTCTAAGACTGCTCACACTATATTTAGCCTGCTGCAAATAATGGTTTTTGACTTTGGTTCATTTTGACTTTTGGTTCCTTACATTAATTAGGTCATGGATCAAGCGTGCACAATACACAGTATCTTAAATGTTGTATCTTATTTTATTGTTTCTGCATTTGATTGCAATATACTGTACGGGAAGTATAATGCATGTGATCATATTTTGTTATGTAACTGGATGAATCAACTTATCTATTTCAGATTAATTCATTTCAGATATATCTATTATATCAGATATAGACCAAATCTATTTCAGATATAAAATCTGTAAACAAAATTGATAACACTTTACAATAAGGTTCCATTTATTAACATGATTTAATGTATACGTTTTCATGAACAAACAATGAACAATATAAATTTTAAAGCATTTATTCATCTTAGTTAATGATGGTTAATAAAAATATATTGTTAGTTCATGTTGGTTCATAGTGCATTGAAGGAATAATTCATCCAAGAATTACAATTCTCTCATGATTTGCCCTCATGCCTTCCCAGATGTGTATGACTTTCTTTCTTCTGCTGACCACAAAGATTTTTAGAATAATATTTCAGCTCTATAGGTCCATTTAAAACAAGTGAATGTTGACCAGACCTTTGAAGCTCCAAAAATCACAAAGGCAGCATAAAAGTAAACCATATGACTCCAGTGTTTAAATATATGTCTTCTGAACTGATGCAAAAACGTTGGGTGATACAGATCAATATTTAAGAATGTGAAAGTGTAGTTTTTTTTTGCTTTGGAAGATATGGATTTAACCACTGCAGTCATATGGATTACTTTTATGCTGCCTTAATGTGATTTTTAGAGCTTGAAAGGTCTGCATTCACTTGCATTGTGTGGACATACAAAGTGGAAATATTCTTCTACAAATCTTCATTTGTGATCTGCAGAAGAAAGAAAGTCATACACATCAGGGATGGCAAGAGGGTGAGAAATGATGAGAGAATTTTCATTTTTGCGTGAACTATCCCTTAAAACTAATGTCAACTAATACAACTTTTGATTAAACATTTTCTTATTAGTATATGTTGAAACTAACATTAACCAAGATTAGTAAATGCTGTATATTGTTCATTGTTAGTTCATGTTAACAAGTGGAACATGACTTTGTCTGTCATGCTCAAGTGCATGACCCTAATTTAATTTAAACAGTGAAAACATTCACTGATTTCTTGGTAGGGTGCAGTGTACATATTTATTTTCCTTAGATATAATAACAGCTAGCTACGAGTACTCATAATATTACTCAAACGTTATAATATTCTGTTTGCATTCAATGCATATTTTAAAGTTTTAGAGATCAGATTGATTTTATATCAACTAATTTTAGAAGGTGAGATAATAAATCACGGTCCATTATTGTAAAAGAAGTATACAAGACCTATTTTTCAATTCAGGTGGAGTCCATTCATCCTCGAGTGCAAGTGCTGAAGTCAACTCTCAAGCCAACCTTATCCACACAACCTCTGCATCAAACATACAGGCAAATGTTCAATCACATGGCCAGGCTGTCGGGAAAAGACCAGAGAGTACGAATGAACAGATTAAATCATCTGCTCACATATCCCCAAAAAAACCCTTCTCAAATGGCCAGATGAACACTGACCTCACTGTGGTGAAAACAGAAGAGAAAGGAAAAGTAAATGAAGAGAATACAAAGACTATCAGACAAGAGAGTGAACAGATGAAGACTCACAGTTTCCAAGTGAAAGGAGACGCAAAAAGTCAGGTTAACCAAGAAGACACATCATCAGCAAAAGTGCAGTTAACCCCACTTAAGAGCTCCTCTCAAAACACGGTAGTGAAGGTACCTTCAAATGTACCCACTATCAATGCACAGGAAGGTACTCTGTTAAAGCAGGAGAACAACTTAACCAATGGAAAAAGTCAAACTATCACTCAGGTGGCCAGTCAAATAAATAGAGTGGCCACAGCTCAGGGACCCAAGAAGGATAGCACTGTGAAGAAATCCGACATCTCTCATGCAAAAGGGCAGAGTGTCCAGGGGAGCTTGACGGTAACTATCCCACAAGCAATGACTGTCACTCAGACTGGTGGACACACAGTAACACAGCTGAAATCAAAGGAGGCAGTGAAAAACAGCTCACCCTCTTTCTTGACCACATTGCCAGAAACAAAACATCCACTCCCTCTTATTCATCTAGACACTTTGGAAGGCAAGAGTGGAGTGGCTGAGGATTGCGCAGATGAAGTGCAGTTCATGGAGGTTAGGTGAGTTTGACACAATAACTGCATTAATATACCCTGTACACTGGACTACCCTACACTGACCAGGTAGGAACTATATCACAGTAAAACTAAAGATAAAAAAAACAATTATAAAACATGTGCGCACTTTAATGATTGTTAATTACATACAAAGTTAACAATTTGCAGCACTGGCCTTCTCCTTTTATATTATCTCCACCTCCGCAATTTTTGTATATTTTAATCATAACTGATACCATGTTTATACTCATCAGGGTAAATATGCACACTTTAGAAGACTAAATTGTTATTATTATTTGTTATCTTAAAGGGATAGTTCATCCAAAAATGTATATTCTCTCATCATTAACTCACACTCATGCCATCCCAGATGGGTATAAATATATTCTGCTGAACACAAATTAAGATTTTTATAAAAAATATCTCAGCTCTGTTGGTCCATACAATGCAAGTGAATGGTGGTCAAAACTTTGAAGGTTCAAAAAGCACATAAAGGCAACAAGAACGTAATCTATATGACTCCAGTGGCTAAATCCTTATCTTCAGAAGTGATATGATTGTTGTGGTAAGAAACAGATACATTTTACTATAAATATCCACTTTCACTTCCACATTCTTCTTCTTTAGTGATTTGTGATATTTGTGCATATCACCACCTACTGGACAGGGTAGTTTTCTCACCAACACCTATCAAATTGCTTCTGAAGGTATAGATTTAGATTTATACCATTCACTGGCCAACATTCACTTGCATTGTGCGCCGATCAGCCACAACACTAAAACCACCTTTTAAATATTGTGCAGGTCCCCCTTGTGCTTCCAAAATACCACCAACCTGCATCTCAGAATAGCATTCTGAGATGCTATTCTTCTCACCACAATTGTACAGTGTGGCTATCTGAGTTACCATAGACTTTGTCAGTTTGAACCAGTCTGGCCATTCTCTGTTGACCTCTCTCATTGACAAGGTGTTTCCATCTGCAGAACTGCCCCTCACTGGATGTTTTTTGTTTTTGGCTCCATTCTGAGTAAATTCTAGAGAATGTTTTGCGTGAAAATCCCATGAGATCAGAAGTTACAGAAATACTCAAACCAGCCCATCTGGCACGAACAATCATGCCATGGTCGAAATAACTGAGATCACATTTTTCCCCATTCTGATGGTTGATGTGAACATTAACTGAAGCTCCTGACCCGTATCTGCAGATTTTATGCACTGCACTGCTATCACATAGACTGATTAAATAATCGCATTAATGATGGTTGGTGCCAGACTTGCCGGTTTGTGTACTTCTGTAACTCTGATCCCCTGGGATTTTCACAAAAAATAACAAAGTCTACGGTAATTCAGATAACTGCTATGTACAATTGTGGTGAGTAGAATATAATCCCAGAATGCTATTCTGAGATGCGGGTTGGCGCTGTTTTGGTAGCATGAGGGGGTGTGGCTGATCGGTGTATGGACCAACAGAGCAGAGATATTCTTCTAAAAAAATGTTTGGCTGAACTCTTCCTTTAAATGGGAAGCTACCTATACAAGCCCTCCACACAACTGATTTGAAGCACATTTATGAGCATTTCCATAATGCATTCCTTCTGGAACCTCGATTCAATGCATTCTTGTGCTACCAAGAATCCAAGAGATTTTGTTTTGGTTTAGGGCAGTTTTTTCTTACCCTGTTAACATTTTAGAATTCTGAATGTTGTTACATTTACCATTGTAGTATAGAGTGCAATCCAAGTATTTAATCAGTAATTCTACAGACATCTAAGCTCTTCCCAAACAGTTTTGCTTAATTTAAAATGGTCTGTCTCAACATTTGGAAGTGTAAAATACGATCAGATAAATTAGACATTCCCTAACATATCTTTTGATTTAACTCTTTCCTTTCTGCTCCTGTACTTTCAGTCCTGTCTTAAAGGATGAGTTAATCTCCATCCCAGAATTCTCCCCAGTAAATTCTCCACAGCAGAATGGAATGAATAACGTGCGTGCTCTCGAGGACCTGCTGGACCTGACGGGGCAAGTTGCTTACCCTAGACTCTCTCCTGTAGCCAGCCTGGGTGACTGCAACAAGAATCTTATAGAGGGGATCTGTAGCCCTGGCCCTGACTCTAAACTCATCCCCAACAACCCTCCAACCTCTGACAAAAACAACCTAAAATAAATTGGTAGGTAATTCATATACTTACATGCAAAATAGAAAGAAGAGACGATTATATAGACATTGCTTACAAACAATTACAAGAACTTAATAAGCATAGATAGAATAACATAAAAACAGATGTATCAATGTTAATTCTAGAAAAATAACAGTAGTTTTCAACAATAGTTTTCTGTCCTCTACATACAACGAGGTCCAAAAGTCTGAGACCACACTGAAAATCTGAGATTCAAAATCTATTTTAAACTTGGAAATAAACAAAATGTATTCATAAGGATTTTTTTTTTAAACAAAGAAATGTTATGAAGTAAAATTAATAGGAAATGTTGTAGATTCTGCACTATTTCTAGGTAAAAATAATAATAATAACATAACCAAGTTATTCTCTTTTGTACAACTGAACTAGTCAGATTTCCTGGTAACACTTTACAATAATGTTCCATTCATTAACATTAGTTAATGCATTAAGTATCATGAACAAACAATTAGCATTATATTGTTTACAGCATTTATTAATCTTTGCTAATGTTAGTTAATAAAAATACAATTGTTCATTGTTAATTCATAGTGCATTAACTAATAATTAATGTATTAGTACACTCAGGAAATCAGTTTGCCAAATCAAGTCAAAAGTCATTACCCTTATTTTCTTATGTTGGTCCAACTTAATTTATTTTATGAATCATTAGTATGTGCGAGGTGAGCAAGTGTAAGGACAGTTAAATTGTTGCACTGTCAGTTTAATTGCAACTACAGCACTCTGCAGCACTCAAAATCACACATCACTGTGAAATTCCATCCTCAGCCTAAGCACAAAAGCCATTCTTCGCCACAATGGTCACCCCCAAAACTCCAGCATAACACACACTCTTTTTAAAAACCAATATAACAGAACATTAACAAATCTCCCCCTATTCTCAATTTCTAAAAAAATTAAGACTTCATTTCAACATTTGTTCACCCCATCCGGTCCCAAGCAAAGCATGCTGGGAAATGGAAATCCCCTGCCCAGTTTCATCAATGCTACAAAACGCATTAATGTAGTCCCAACTCAAATGGATTAAGTAAATTAAAAAAATATTTTACAAATGAAATCAAGTTGTGACAGAATGTTCTAGAATTGTGTTGCTCTAGTTCATTATAATGAAGTAAACTGAACAACCTGCAAAAATATTTTTTGTGTATATTTTGAAATTAACATGAACTAATATTAATAAATGCTGTAAACGTGTTGATCATTGTTATTTCATGTTAACTAATGTTGTTAACTAATATTATCAAATGGTACTTTATTGTAAAGTATTACCGATTTTCTTACTGTACATTCATTAGAGCAAAAGATGATCTATGGACCAACATTCGCAAATGATACTGGAATTACATGGATCATCAGGTTTCATACAAACTTATGGAGTCCATGCCAGCTTGCTGTCATTAAAGCAAAAATGGCACATAAATGCTATGAAATTCTGACATTCATGTTAACTGTTTGTCAACTTTTCACAAAAAATGATAGTGATAATAAAGTTTGTAATGAAAAAACAAACAAATGTTTTAGAAAAGTGCAGAATAGATGGATTTTAGTGGTCTGAGACTAGTGGTCTCAGACTTTTTGACCCCACTGTATAATACATATGAATGGACATAAACACATGCAACTATGATCTACTACTAACTTAGAATATACCCTTTTGTTCATTAAACAGGTAATGTGACATAGTTAATTTTGCAGCAGACTGTGAGGATAATCAAGGATCTCTTACAACAGAAAAGCAGAAAGGAGAAAAAATGGAAATGAAGAAGAAAAAAATATTTCTTCATTGCTGGGCATGAGTGCTAAATTCTTCCATCGAGTTCTGATCTTCTCGTTAAAAATTATATGATATCCTCCTATCTATTTCAGCACAAAAGTCAAGTTTTCAACCATTGTAACAAAGCCCAGGCTGCCTGGTTCAGTATTTTGGACAGAATTTAACAGAAGTGTGAAGTGGAAGCTAGATATGATATGCGTGCTTTGTATGGATATTTTTTCATATATCAATAAGGATGGCCAAAATTGCTAATAAGAGGGTTTGGACATAATACTTTGAATGTATAAGGCAGAACACTGATTGGTTACTCTTACATTTTAGGAACCGAAACTCTATGGAGTCATTCATAATGTTTAATATTAACTCTTTGTAGTTAGAAATACATGATATGAAGGTTTCTTGTAATGACTTTCTCTCGTTGGTAAAAGATTATTATTCTAATTTGTTTGGTTGAGTAATTGCTGTGTATTCTATGTTCAACTGACTAAGACTCTTTGTCGCGCATCAGTTTACTGAACACCCAGTTTGCTATAAATGCTTATACCGCTGTGCATTAGCACACTGGAGAATTCACCTCTTTCAATATCATGTTGGTCATTAGTAAATACAGCATGTATACTATAACAATTAAAGGCAGTGAGCCTATTTTAAAGCCCTTGTTTACCAATAATTAACTGAACTTAAATTAGTGTTATATTCCTCCGGCCCTATCATTGTTCTTTAACAAGGTAGCTTCAATCTTTTTCTCAGAACTTCTTTTGACAAATGTAAACCAATTATGTCAGTATTGATGTTATTCCTTGACATCAACAAAAGTATTGTGGTCCAAACCAAATACCCATTGGTGTGCTTTTACTTAACAAAACATTTTAATAGTCTGTGAGTGTTTCAGGTGTACATATTTCTAGAGTGGGTGGGTATGAGAGATGAAGGCTTTCTTGCATAATTGCTTATGTGGATGCACGAAAAAAAAAAAAAAAAAGCATACTTGAAAAACTGTATAATTAGCTTGCAGAGAACCTCTGGACCAGGTTATTAGATGGTAACTCCAAGTGTCTCCATTTCATTCTCTTGGTTATCAACGCAGTACTGCATTGAATTTAAAATGTGATTGTGTAGTACTATGATGTGCATGGTGGCATGAGCATCAAGCGCTAATTATAGTCCTATAAATAAACAAATAAACTTTCTTTACCAGCTCATGTGTCTTATGTACATGTTGGCATAAGATCTCTTGTCTCTGAATTTCATTCCTGTACACACCACATTATTGCAGAATTCACTCTTAATTTTCACACATAATTTGAGAAATTAGTCTACTACTGTGTATTTTACTCCAGTTAAATTGTTGATTGCACAATAATGCTGCCTGCTGTACGGCCACATGCTTTATCTAGTTTTTGGTGATGATGTACGCTTTCACATCTATGAACAGATTTAAATTTAAAATCATCAGCATGTAATATTTCCTTTAATGTTTATGTTACTAATACTAATTACTAACTGGTTGATCCTCCATTAAAAAGTAATGCTATAAGATGATGATCGGTCACAGAGTGAAACTAGAGCTCGACCATATGGGATTTAGACCAATACAGATTTTAAAGGGGGAAAATACCAATTTGATTATGCAAAGGTACTCAGAATGCTGCTTTCTTAAACAAATATTGTTATCAAAGAATATTTAACATTATAATTATACTTTGACAACAAATTCTAGAAATGAACACTGAGAAAATAAAGAATAAATACAAATACAATAAATAGCAAGTAAACATATGTTTAGTATCCATCAATGGCTGACCATTAATGAATAAATTAAAATACAACATAGGCTATAGCTAAATAAACATCAGTTCGGTTTAGTATCAGTCAATTGCTGACCATTTAAATAAAGAATAAATTACAATATAGATATATATTGTACATACAACAGATATAGAGCGGTATTACATCGTATTCTGCTATACAAGTTCAGGAAAACTTTCAATGATCGATAACCAGTAGGGGTGTGACGATACACTTAGCTCACGAGACGATACTGCAGTTTTCTGTCACTACCTCAAGAAAGCACTGTTCCCTCTTTGAACGAGTTCTGTGACTGAAAGTGTGATCGCTGTCTGCTGGTGTATTTTAGCATTTCTGCATGTCAAGATGGCGGAAGAATTTTTTTTTTTAAATGATATGAACGAATGCAACAATTCGTGTGATATGAGCGCGCAGGATCGTCTGTGTTCCGCGACTGCTTTCGGGTCCTTGAATAACGTATAACATGCGAGTAAGGGCAAAGTAATTTATGGTGCCCACCTTGGGTAAGATGGTGCCCTATGCAGACTGCTTATAGGGAGCGGTGGTACTGCTTGAGTCTCTTCAGTCCTAGTGCATTTTAGTTGAGAGCTGTGGTGGTTCTGTAAGTGTCTTTGCATAGTGCTTGTGTTAGCTGCGGTGTACGGCACTATTTTCTTAAAGTACTTACATATTTTTCGTGTCTTGTCACATCCTCTACCGTTTATTGTTTCAACCGTGTACCCAAAATGCTGCCACACAAACGATTTAAATGTGGCGGGGTCATCTTCTATCCCAATTTCACCCTCAAATTCTGTAATGCTGATATCGCGAAACAGCTTTTCACCTCGACGAGAAATATCGTCACGTTGTACTATCGCGAGGTCGTCACACCCCTAATAACCAGACTTTTAAATATTACATTTTATAAATGCAATGACTGGAATTGTTCGATTGAAGGGGGAACCAAACTGCGAATCCTGAATAAAACAGTTTGGTGAATACATGTTTACACATTAGCTTCCACTCAGCTGCAAGGCGTGATTTTTATTTTTAATAAATTAGCAAAGATTTCAAACAAACTTCTTTCAATGTTGTCATTATGGGGTATTGTTTGTAGAATTTTGAGGAAAAAGGTGAATATAATCCATATTGGAATAAGGCTGTAACATAACAAAATGTGGAAAAAAATGAAGTGCTGAGAATACTTTCCGGATGCACTGTATATTGAAAAGGGAAAATGATGGGGTCATTGTTTATTAAGGTTACAGTATGCATTTCACAAACTAGTTAGCAACTTACTGGGAAGACACCACTTAACTCCGCCCTGTCTGCAGAGCCACATCAGCTCAGCTCTGTAAACAATGTAGTGGAGCACACCCTGCTGGACAAACTACATTATGACACCAATTCTAAAGCATTGCTTTCTGCATGTTCTGAAAAAAAGTTTCCATATCGGCACATATACCCCGATACGCTATATCGGTGAAAGGCTAATATTGGCCACCCGATAAATCGGTTAGGGAACTAAGTGAAACCTTCACAGTATGTAATGTACCACCCTTATGTAGATAATTTGTTCAAATTTAATCTTGAAATCCTCTGTTTATTCACTTTAATGTAAATTGCTTTGGTTCAAAAGCATCTGGCAAGAAAATGTAAAGTAAATGTACAGTATATTCCACATGATTTTAAACAGAAACTACATTGATTGAGAAGTTTACCAAGTGTAATAATTTACTTCCTGTTAATAACAATTATTAGATTAAGTGTAAACTGCTGAGGTGATCCTTCCCATTAAAAAGGGAGTCAATGCTTATAGAGGCCATTAATTTCCAAGTTACAGTAGATATAATTGTATGACAACATAAACATGTTGGCAGTTACGAGCTTACAAACTTACAATTCTCCCTTAGATTTTAATTGTATGTGGATTACTGTCAACACATTTTTTTTGTCAGTTATTAAAAACTGGTATGTGTCAAAATTATTTTTTGTGGCAATTGGTCTCAACTTAAATTTAAGAGTGTTAGGCCATTTCCACATGAATCAGTTTTTGAAATGTATTCTTAATAGTGTGGATGTGGCCTTGAAATGAAACTTGAAATTTTCCAGGTAAAAGCTTCTGATGGATTGTACCTGCCCTCTATTTCTGAGATGCATAAGCAGTCAGAATCTGCTTGTGCATCTCAGGAATTATTGGTGGAAACACAATTCTAACAGTAAAAATTGTATTAACCTCTGGAATTCATTAAAAAAAAATTCATACAGGAAACAAAATACAAATATTTTTTTTTTATTATTTGGTTTCCCACAATCCACTTTGTACTGGAATATGATAAATGGAATGCATCTCAAACAAAGGGGAATTTTTTTTCAAGGGAAATCAGTAAACCAAGAACAACATCCAGGAGTAATTGAAAAAAAAAAAAAAAAAAAACCCCTGTGAATTGTTTTTATGATACACAATATACTTGTATTAACTAGCTTGTCTGGCCTTTTCTGTAGCTTCTATCACATTTAGTCTGTGCAAAACCCATGACTAAAAGGTCTCTATATTTTACAGATAAGATAAAAATCTTACATGTGTGTATGCATGGTTTATTTTCCCAGGCTAAGTTGTCTGTACAACTGAATAATCAGGAGTTGGATCTCAGCATCACCAGTATTTATGTCAATTGCCTTCAGAAAGAAATCCAGTGCTTCCTGCTTCCTACCTTCTGCCAAATTACATTTACCAGAAAGAACCAGTGACTCATATGTGTCCTCTTTTGTGGCTGTCACATCACTGCTAAAGGAACTAACTGGAAGAACTGGTGTTTCTGATGGAAATGTTTTGGGGGCACACTGGTCCATCATTTCACTAGACTCTAGTTCAACATCTTCAGTGGATTCGGTTAAGGCACTGTGCCATTCTTCTTGCTCCTTGTCTCCTTTCGACTCTACAATATCTTTTTCCTCTTCAAGCTCATCCTCCTCATCACTTTTACACTCCTCTGTGTTTAGAGTCTCTCCACTTGGCTCATCCTCTTCCATCACAGATCCATGAGTTTCACTCGCTTCAGATGGCTGATCCGATTTGTTTGTTCCATCAATATGCTCTGATGACTCGTCAGAATCATTGTCGAGCACAGACATCACGAGAGACCTTCTTGATGCCACTGAGGTATTCAGGCTGCGCCTGAGTCGAGAATGATCAATCAGAGAGGATTTTGGTGTGGAGGAGCCCAGGCTGCTAAGGCCACCAGCCAATGGGCTGCTACTTAAACATGGCCTCTCTGACTCTTCATCCTCTTCTTCACTATCAGAGATGACTTGCCTCTTTTTCTTTGTCCGAACAGAATGCACAAAGGAGTCATCTGCAGTTGTATTAAAAGTAGAATGCTGTTTTATTATAAGAGATTCATGCTTACTGACCTCACTGTTGTTATGGTTTCTGATTCCACTGTTGTTATGGTTACTGACACGTCTGCTGACATGGATACTGGCTGTTTCCAGTTTCTCTCCACTGATATCCATCTGAAGCTGAAACTCTGCACTTTCTTCTGCTACAGACTCGCCTTCTTCATTAACTTCCTCATCCTCAACAGAGAACATATCTGCACTATCCTCAAGCTGCAAATTGAAGTTTCCTTGAAGCAACTCTATCTCCACCTTAGAAGACTCCCTTGCAGTGGCCATTGGAGATGAGGGCGATGAGAGCACGTTTGAATGGGGACTGTCCATCTGAGCTTTTTTGTCATTAAGATGATCAGACATTACAGAAAGATCTCCCAGCTTGGGGAACTGGTGTGAGAGCATTGATGAGGTGTGTACAGAGTTTTGTTGCTCATCAGTCACATTTAAACTGTCATCCAGCATGATTACATGCTGACTATGAGCCAGTCGGTCAGCAGCAGGGTTAACCTCAGTCTTCACAACAGGAGAGTCCCTTTTTCCACCTGATTGAGATGATGCGTCATCCACAAGCACACCTCCATCTACAACTTCCTCGACAGACAATGAGTTCTGCTCATCTTCCTCCTCCAGTTCTGGCCCATCAAAACTGTTATGAGTCAGATCCACCATAACTGGCAAGTCTTTGGTATGAGGAGGGGCTGGGCAGTCTCTACTGGCAGACGTCTGCAGACCACGCTGCCCTGACAGCCTGAGCCAAGCCGGTTCAGTGTTCTGGGCCATGCTGTCCATCAGCTGCCCATGCAGTTCTGATTCTGCCTGCATAAGCTCTTGTGCTTTCTGAACTCGAGTCTGTATGTAGTGATGCGATTCTGCATTCTCAGGGACGTCTTCATCAGCAGCTGCCTCTTTAGTGAACATGAGGTCATGATCGGAGATGCCAAACATCTCCATACTGTGAAGGTGAGCGATGTGCTGGTCCAGTTTGGTATCAGAGCGGCGATTTTGCGAATGCATGGCCTGTAGCTGCTGCTGAGTGGAGGATGAGCGTGGATCCTCAAGGTTAAACAGTTCTCGCAGTTCCTGCTTGCTGAAGTAACGGAAGGGATTTTTCTTGTCACCGGTTGTCTGCCTTATAAGAGAATCTTTAAACACCTGTAGAGGTTGAACCAATGTTAAAAAAAACAATGTTACTGTATTTCAGGCATTATTTTGAACTGTTTTTCTGATACTAGCACACCAGAAAACGACATTTTTATGAAACCACTACTTCCCAAATAGTAAAATTACACAAATAATTGGATGTTTTTTTTTTTCTATACTTCAGTTCAGCCTTAAAGGAAAAGCTAACCCAAAAATGAAGTGTAATTTCTTTTACATATTTTATTATGTTAGTTGTATCATATATTACTTCAGTATTTAATTAATAATTCCATGATGTCCTCAATTTTGACTATTTTTGGAACAAAACAAAAAACTTTGGCAACATTAGCAAATAGTCATAATTTAGTTTTTGGTGGATACTTTTACCTCTCTGACAAGGACTGGGTATCGCCAGCCACCTCACGATACAAGTATTGCGATACATGTCACTATTTGATATCACGATACATCAAGATATCGTGTTTCAAATTCCGATTCACAAGCTTTTAATTCCATTCATTCGGGTAAATTACAGTTATAATGTCCATTTTGCTTAAATACAGTATAAAAGCTAATGCTGTTATTTTAAATTTTTATCCCCTTTTCTCCCAGTTTGGAATGCCCAATGCCCACTACTTAGTAGGTCATCATGGTGGCGCAGTTACTCACATCAATCCAGGTGGTGGAGGACAAGTCTTAGTTGCCTCAGCTTCTGAGACATCTTAAAACGTTGCTCATTGTGCATGATACCGCGGAGACTCACAGCATGTGGAGTTTCATGCTACTCTCCACAATCCACACACAATTTACCATGCACCCCATTAAGAGCAAGAACCACTAATCGTGAACACAAGGAGGTTACCCCATGTGACTCTACCATCCCTAGCAACCGGGCCAATCTTGTTGCTTAGGAGACCTGCCTAATGTCACTCAACACACCCTGGATTCTAACTCACGACTCCAGGGGTAGTAGTCAGCGTCAATACTCGCGAGCTACCCAGGCCCTGCTAATGCTTTTAATAATTATACAGGGGACCTTCTAACTTGTTAAATTATAGAAATATAAATGTTATATTTTTATATAATTTTGGTCACATTTTAGCTTTTTAAAAATATATAGTGTCCATGTATTCAATCAATATATGTCTTGAAACTGCATATCTTAAATTATAGTACATGTTTGTCATTTACATGCCTAATTTGTACTATTTACAAGTATTTACACTGATATAAAGAACAAGTTCTAAACGATACAGTCTCATTTAAGACCTCAGACCTCATTAAGGGCTCCGTTTTAGTCTCTCTCATGTTAATAGTATCTGATTGCACTGAGGAACACCATTTTCAGAGTTTACACTTATTTAGACAACTGGGATATTTACTGAAATGCTGGACATGAATATAAATATTGATACATGGATCTAAAGTATCGATACAATATCGTGAGAAAAAGTATTGCAATATAACGAACGATATTTGATTATATCGAAAAAGCTCTCTCTCTGAGATTTTAACAAATTAAATGGGAACAGTTTTTTTGCTGCAGTGCAATTCAGCTTTCTGTGGAAATGTCCTCTTTACATTCAGCATGCGATGAGGAACAGTGGTTTGCTGCGTTCAAACAAGAGTGGGTTTGCTGCTGGGTCCAAAATAGTTTTCAACTTCTCCATTCTTCAACAACAGCCTCTTTGATAAGCCCAAGCATTACATTGTAACAGGTTCACAAAACAATCTATTTTGATATATATCCCCCCGCCAAAACAAACAAACAAAATAAAACTCTGTCATAATTTAGTCACCCCCATACCGTTCTAAACCCATATGAATTTAAAAAAAATGCAGAACACATAAGGATAAATTTTATTGAGTCTCTTTTAAATACAACGGACCCAACAGAAAACATGCCCATTTGTTTGAGTGCAGGAAATCACTGTTTCTCTTTCACATGAGAAGACTGCATGTATACATTTAAATGCACAGCGAGTGGAAAATGGTTGTCAAAAATTCAACTATGGCTATGTTGGCGCCAAAATTTAAAGTAACATTGTGCATGGACATCATGAAAAACATTGTTGAAAATGACCGCTTTGCAGATGCCCTTTTCTTCCACTCACATGCACAGCTTTAGGTGAAGTGCTCTAAGGTAAAGTGGTAAAGTTAAAATTAAAGAAATGAAAAGTGTAACCTGTCTGCGGTAGATCTTCTCCTCCACGGTACCACAGGTGATGAGTCGATAGATGATGACGTTTTCGGTTTGGCCAATGCGGTAGGCACGGTCCACAGCCTGAGCATCTGTTGCAGGATTCCAGCTTGGGTCAAAGATCACCACACGGTTAGCAGCAGTTAGTGTGATGCCGACACCACCCACCTGAGTGGTGAGGAGGAAGATAGTGTAGCGTCTGTCTGTCTGGAACAGCATAATACGCTTCTCCCTTTCCGCCAGTTGCGTCACTGTACCGTCCACGCGCAGCAGACGAAAGCCTCTGTTCCGAAGGACACGCTCCATGATGTCCAGCATCTTCCTCGACTGGGAGAAGATCAGGGTACGATGTCCCTCCTCACGGAGACATTCCATCAGAGACACAAGAAACTGCAGCTTCCCTGACTCACCGATCAAAGTCTTATCTGAAATATGATCAATCTGACTCGCTGTGGACTTGCTCTCTTCATCCAGAGAGGCAGATCCCTGCTCGAGGCCTAGCTGAGTCACAGCTCGAGCAGAGAGGAGTCTGGGATGGTCACAGAGCTTCTTGAGCAATGTGAGCTCTGCAAGTGGGGACCTTGTAGTCAGCAATAGCTCCTTAATTTGGTCCAGTGAGATGAATTGGTTATAAATGTCCTCCTGCACTGAGCTCAAGTATGTCCACACAATTAAATCATTTTTTCGCGTCAGTGACGGCATCTCTGCAACTTGGCCAGCATTTGGACATTTGTTCTCTTGATTTTCCTTGTTCTGATTGCCTTCTCCATAAGCTCTCTGCTTTTTGTGCTGAACATCTTCTTTTGTCCGCCTCAGGAAATAAGGCTTGATGATGTCCATCAGGTTTTGAGAGATCCTCAATCCAAGAGCTTTCTCTCCGGGTGTGGCATCTTTCTCCCGCGCACGTGTGATTGGATTTTCATACTCCGTTTTGAACGTTTTGGAGGTTCCCAGCAGCGACCCCTGACAAGCAAAGTCAAAAAGCGCCCACATCTCTCGTAAGTTGTTCTGAACTGGAGTGCCAGTCAGTAGCACGCGGTTTCTTGCTGGGATGGCGTGAGCGCTTTTAGCGGTTTTAGTAGATGAAGTTTTAATTTTGTGGGCCTCATCCAGGATGACGTAGTCCCAGCAGAACTCACCCCTGTCAAAGGATGCAAGTTGCTCATAATTGTTGATAAGCATCTGGTAGGTGGTTATGACGACGCCACCCTTGCGCTGGATTCGCTCCAAGTTCCTGTTCCGCTCAGATTTGCTGGTGCCGTGGAACTCTTTCACGCGCATGCCAGGGGTCCACTTGGCAAACTCTCGCACCCAGTTCTTTATGAGTGACGTTGGCATTACTAACAGCGTGTGATTGGCCAGCTCTGCATCGTACATCCCTGACAAAAATGAGATGACCTGAATAGTCTTTCCAAGACCCATGTCATCCGCCAGTATTCCCCCTTTCCTTCCATCTCTGTACAGACTGTACAGGAATGCCACACCCTCTTTCTGATGCTCATAAATTTTGTCATAGAGGCCCTTATAAAGCTTCAGCCCAGAATCATTCACATTCACAAACTCTTCCTCATCTTCCTCCTCCTCCTCTTCTCTCTGAACTAGTTCCTGTATGGCCTGGATCCGTTTCTTTAGCTTGTCACTCGGCTGCAGCTGGTAAGCCAGCTGAAACAGCTCAAGAGCACGAGGCAGCTCACCACGCAGGGCAGACTCCTTCCCCTCCTGCCGGTATCTGCAAAAGCAACCCAACAACACTAACTGTTACACAGGATCAACACAAGAAGCACTTACATACAGTCAAACACACTCTAATAACAGCCACAGTAAAACGGTTCCTGGGTACTTGACATGATATTTCAAGCAGTGACCACTGTGTCCTGCAATTTGACATGCTATACTTCATCTTAAAACTATTTTAATCCACATTTGAATTCTTGTATAGTTACTATACACATATTTGACCTCATATTAAAAAAAATGTACACAAAAAAATTTCATTTTACCATAATTTACTCCATATATTACATACCAAACCAGTATGACTTTCTTTCTTGTGTGGAATGCAAAAGGAGAATTTACAACCTGATATTCGAGTCATTTTTTAGCGACAATCTTGGCGTCCACGGTGCGTTCATGAGAAGCTTGTTCACAGTAGAATGCGTGTTCTCTTGAGAACTTGTGTTGTTTTTAGCATAAACAGATAAGCCACTCTGAACGAGTTTCACTCATAGCACTAATGAACACACACTAGACATCAAGATTTTTATTGAAAAAGTATTCAAGCTGTTCCAACCAAAACATATTGCATGAGAAAGTCATATGGTTTTTTGAATGACAAGAAGGTGAGTAAATTATGACATCATTGTGATTTATGAACTTCCTTTAAGAGAGACAACATGACAAACAAATGAATTTGTCACACTGCAGGACTATTTAATTCAACTTTTCTTTATTTTATAAAAAGTTGATTAGTTGTAGAAAGTAGATGAGTTGCACCTAAATATAGACTTTTAATTATATAATTATTAAACTTTTAACCTCCAAGTAAAAACATGTTATGCCTTCTAAATCTGTAAATTTGTACATGAACATCGTATTCCATGTCAGTTCTGACACTGGCTCAGCTGATGAAATTGAGGACTTTGTGCAAGAAAAGCCAGGTAAACTGCCAAATACACACAAATAAATTTTGAAGAAAAAAGTGACAATTTTCTATAAAAATTTTTGTGTATTCTGGATGTAATATTAAAACATAAACACTGCATACAATTATACAAGAAAAATAAAAATATATATATGTTAGAGTACAGCATATCACACTGCCGGACGTCTAGTCAACTACCCACATTCACTTAGACCTCCCTAGCTAAATGAGGTAGATTCAGATTGTAGTTGTGCTGTACACATTTCAAGCAAGACAAAAAAAAAAAAAAAAAAAAAACCTGTCATATGTGTCCATCTTTTCCGTGTCCATACATAGTGACCTGCAATAAGAGGAAACTCGATTAATGCATGTTCTCTATTTACATCTACACTCTTGGATCGTAATCGATCTTAACGGGTTTCCTCAAGAAAATGTCTTTGCGGCACACAGGCAATTATTTGATGACTTACCTCTCTAACTTCCCCGCGATTTCTTCCACTTTATCACTTTCCATTTTGCGTTTATATTCCTCGGATTTTCATTAAAAAATCAACAATGTGTTTCTATCGACCTCTAGTACGGAAGCGGCTTTGAGTTTGAACAGATATTTTGTTCGCGCGCAGCTCTCATCCAATCATTTGCTGCATGACCGAGCATGCGCAGTGTGCTCCTGCGTTTCAGGGAAGTGAGCGATTTTGTGTTACATCAATATTCAATACGTTAATAGGAACATTGTATCAAAGGTGCGATGTTTTGCGGTTCTCAGTCTGAACAAAAAAAAACGCCACCAGAATCAGAACTTTGTATTAAAAAGGAACTGAAATTGCGAGTTTCTCTCAAAGTAACTCAATAAACTACGGAGCCCGTGAAGTGACCTGTGCAAAAAAATAAAAAATAAAAAAAATTACAGAGACTTTTGCGTGCGCACGAGAAACGTTTCGCGTGCGCACGCGTTACAGATTCCGGTGAGTGTGTATAGCTCTTTTCCGATTGCGTCATTGCCATCATTCATTTGGCACAAAAAGATATGAAAGACAGAATGTTATGGACTGAGAGTCTCAGTCACCATTCACATTCATTGTAAAGAATATTGATGCAGTGAATGTGAATGGTGACTACTGATATGTAGGCCTACTGACAGAAACGTATTTTTCTTTTCTTTCTTAAAACATTCATGCAACATTCTAGCAATGTCAATTCTAGGCCTGCACCTGTTAATGCAGCTGAAAATGAACTAATCATATTGTGAGTTAAGACAGAATGTTATGGACTGAGAGTCTCAGTCACCATTCAGATTCATTGTAAAGAATATTGATGCAGTGAATGTGAATGGTGACTGAGACTCTCAGTCCATAACATTCTGCCTTTCATATCCTTTTGTGCCCTACACAATAAAGAAATTCAGATGATTTAGGAACGACGTGAGGGTGAGTAAATGCAGAATTTAGATTTTTGGGTGAATTATTAATTTAATAGTTTATGACTGTTGAAGTAACAAACAAGGGGCATTGCTCACAGTTCAATTTTAAACTTTGAAATAATTGTAACAAATGTGAACACTTTCACAAAAATATTACATAAGGTATGAATATATACATTTTATATCTGGATCATGCTAAGCACAGGTTATAATGAGGTTAATATCTCATTCCTTAAATGCAAGTACAAGTCTATTGCTTGATTAGTGTCCTTTGGAAGATCAAAGCATGTCTCAGCCATGACAGTAATGTCATAGACAGTAATGTCTTTGTATTGAAGGCCAAGTTTAAAATATATCTCTATAAATTCATGCGCATCCATGCTCTCAGTATCTTTGATTAAATGAATGATGGCAATGACGCAATGTGATTTTTTTTGTTTTTGTTGCACAGGTCACTTCACGGGCTCCGTAATAAACTTACAGTATGACATAAAATTAAAAACTGTAATCGGCATTTAGGTACAAATACAAAAATTACTTACTAATGCACTGTATTATTCAATGTATAGGCATAGTGCACTGTAAAGGGTTTTAAATATTTGTTGTTCAACTGATAAATCTTAACTGTAATGTGTTTTGTAGCCACATTATTTATTTACTGATTTAAAGTCTCAACAACCTGCCCTGGAAATTGCAATTAATGTGATTTGTGGGCTTTATTGACTGTAGATTTAAGGGAGCATCTGTCCAAAAAAATTTAAAAAGTAAGTATATTTGGTTTGATGTCTAAGAGATATTAGTGGAACACAGAAGGACAGTGGTGTAGATTCCGGAGGGAGGTACCCCGGGAATCTACCCCCATTACCATGATTAATGGAAACATGGCTAAAAGATTAAAAACAATTGCAGGCACTGTATGGATAAAGATGCAATGGAAGTGAATGGTGACTGAGGCAACATTCTGCCACCTCCAAAAACACCTATTTTTGTGTTCCACTACAGGTGAAAAAGTAATATGTGTTTGGATCACCATGAGGGTGAGTAAATGATGGCAGACTTTTCATTTTAGGGTCTAATATGCTCTGCTGCTTTATAACTAGTATGTGTTTTTTTATGCACAATATCCCGCAACTGTAATCCTAACAATTAACACTTGTAGTACTATTTAAACTTTGTGGTGATCTGCAACTGTATTGGTACCATGTTCATAATGGCACCCCAGATTTACAATAAAATAGAAAATGTTAGCTTAAAATAGCTCCCATAATTAGCTATAAATACATTTAGTAGTGATCTATAAGAGGAACTGATGCTTGACCAACAGATGCTACTGTAGAATACATACAGAATTAGTGATTATAAAAGTAATCATTAAATTGAACACATAAAATAAGCATATAATATGCTACCTTATAAAATTATAATATAATATGAAATAGTAACAGAACATGTAAATTGTACTGAACATGTTTTGAACACTTGAGTAGTTATAGAGCTGGTTCTTCTGAACACTGTTAATTGACAACAGCTCAGCTGATGTCAAGAAGTCATTAAACGTCAGTCATTTAACTTCCTCATTTTCCTAATAGAGTTCTCTCTGTGAATGTGGGTGTGGGTGAGTATGTGTTCATAAGTTCTCTGCAATGCACTAGGGCTTGGTTGACACAGATTTGGCTGTACACAGGTACTGTAACTAGATTTGATTTAATGCTTCCTTTCTTTGTTTTCAACAGTTTAAACAAGTAGTAGTTATTACAAATAGCATAACCAATGCCATTTTAATAATGGTAATGAAGATGGATGACAGTAAAACATAAACATTGAATCTTTATTTAGGCTTGTTGTTGGGAGAGATGCATGTTTAGTCAGTCGATATAAGGTAAACAGTTCAGTAAAATATCATTCCTCTTGTTTTGATGTTTGACCGATTTCTATCATTGTATGTGCATGCTCTTCTAAAAAAGATAAAGCTTTTTTGTGTGTGTTCATGTGTTTGCATCTTCCTGCAAGTTTTTAAAATTTAAAATAGCTTAGTTATTATCTCGGTTTCATGAAGAACACTGATTAGAGCTCACTTCCCACAGTTAACCACAGCTAAGAGAGGAGTATTGTTATTTGTGTCCTAAAAAGACTAGTGTGACTTCTGATATATTTAAAAGGTGTTGTTTCATTAGGAGACCTTCAGAAATGCTGTGAATCAGGTTTGGTGACTTAATTGCATTACAGTAAATTTATGTTAGGTGGAACAGATGCTATGCGTTTTTTTTTGTTAAGGTCATAGACTCACATCGTGCTCACCAATGTCAGGGAAGCAGATCAAGGTTGATAGGATCAGGGTTATAAGCCAAATGTTATTACTGGGTTATTGGTTTTTATAATAATTAGTTATTTGGTGATTTGTATAAACTGGGATTCAAATTTATGAATAATCCTAAATACCAAATAAAGGTGAACAGGCAGCTTTGTTATAGGGACCCTTTTCATGTGTCTGACTTCCAAAAATATGGGACAAATTTCATATAAGTTAGAATATACGAAAATGTTTTTAAATATGGGACTGAGCCAGGAAAAGTGAGATGGCTCGGCACCCTATATTTTATAGAAAACATTATCTACTTTTTATGGATGGTAAAGGATTAACTTATATATGGTTATTGTATTTGTATGAATTTACTTATTTTTGTATTGACTAATTTGTAATAATTACCCATGAACTCATTCAAGAGCACTTGTCATTCACAGGTGCACACACCTCAGTCCCAGAACATGTCTGTAAAGGTAATATGTGTATTTGTTGGCAGATATATTTGAAAGTATGTATATTATCTGTATGCAGTATATTCTATTAACTGTTGCACTATTTTATGTTCAAGGAAATGTAAAAGCTTTGTCATATACATTGTACTTAATTTCAAATTTATTCTGATAAATATTTAGATGTTGTCTAAATATTCTATCACAGAGTCCTTGCTAATATATTGATTAATTCTTTCATCAACAATTACTAGTGTGTTTGATGTATACATTTTTTTTCAAGCAGGAGGACCTCTTGCGAGACCTGCAGAAGTGTTTTAACCTCATAAATGTTGAAGAGAATACAAGAGAATCATTCATTCATAGAGAACGGTGTGTGTTCTGTGGTTAATGTTGACTTTCTTTGTGTGTGTGTGTGTGTGTGTGTGTGTTTCTGTAGACCTTCTATGGAAGAGAAATTATAATTACCTTATTGTGCCTAATATTAAAGGTAAAGTGTAATTTTTGTAGATGTTAAAATACTTTCTCCAATACAACTTAATATGCAGATACATCTATAAGAATGCCAATTGCTAATTTGATTTCCCTGAAAATTGTAAACACTGTGGCATTATCAAAACATTGCTATGTTTGTTTGAAAATCCTGACCAGCCCATTGCTCAAACAAATGAAGAAATGGCAGTTTAGTGGGGACTACCTCTTTTGCCGACCAATGGCAGATGTGGGAGTGTACAGGAAACTTGTTTGAAAAACAGTAATTATTTTTGCAACTCTGTTTGGTGACGTTAACAAAGCAGAAATTACACCTTTACCTTTAATAGAGTATTTGTTTATTTGTGTGAGTGTTAGTGATGACAGTATTGATATCCGTTGCACGGAGTTTCCCGATTCCCAAGAGGAGATCCGTAAGATTGTCAAAGCAGGCTGGCTGGAAAAAACTCCTCCAAAAGGGTAAGTGAAAGTTGTGATGTGTAGCATTTTGCATTATATTGTAATGCGATAGTTTTACGGGATATTTTTGTTGGGTTTTCAGAGGGAAGATTTACAAGCGGCGATGGGTGCAGCTGGATTCAGAATATTTGAGATATTTTCAAAACACAAAGGTAAGATCAGTTAATAAATCAGTCAGTTGGGGGGAGGTGTGGCGCATAAGCTTTTGCTTTACTCAGATGGTATTTTATTTATTCTTCTCCGACCCTTCTAGATCTGTATCTTGCCTCCACAAAATTATTCATTACTTTTCTAAATTCTCAGAATACAGACTCAATTGGTCTATATCTGAAGCTTTGGCTCTGACAGTGTACTGCCCGGTAACGGCTTTTCAGTGGCCCAAACATGGCATTTAGTATTTGGTTATTTTATTCCCAGCAAATTTATGTGATTTCGTTTGAGTTAATGAGTTAATTTGACTCTTTAATAAAAAGGTTTTCGAGCGATGTGGACAGGTGGGCTTCATTACATTTATCTGTGTTTGGGAAGGTTAATGTTATTAAAAATAATTGTATTCCAAAATTCCCTGTAGATATAGGACCAGATTTCCTAGTTCACCATACACTTTCCTTTCCCTCCAAAACAGCTATAAAAAGTTATTATTTGGTTTTATTTACTCTAAGAAAGTTTTTTTCCAGCTACTGTGTAAACATTATGCAAATAATGTTCAGAATGGGTTGGTGTGGTAGGAGTACTGTACAAAAATCTCTCTCTCTCTTCCTCTCAATGATAGGAGATGTACTCTAAAAGGATGGTGTCTCTGGCATGTGTGGATAAGGTGGTCAGTGTTGGAGATTTGCGCTTTGAGCTTCACAGTCAGAGCCGAACTTTTCTGTTCCGAGCGGACAACACTCGTGTGTATTAATCTTACAGTATGTTTTTAATATTTAGCCTGTTCCTCATTTACACATGTTTATGTGTGCATCTCTGTCTGTACTTTTGCAGAGGAAAGAAATGACTGGGTGTGTTGTCTTGAAAAGTTTCTAAGTGATCGCACACATAGTCTGGGGCCCAGAAATCTGTTCTTTAAGAATGGAACTGGGGGTATAAGTTTTGAGGGCTACATGGAGATGATGTCACCACGCACCATAGTCTACGCACTTATCGGCAGGGACAGGCTGTACCTCTTCAGGAATCGTGAGGTGTGAGTCTGAGAGTGGATGTGTGATTTCGTAAATGTCTAGTACATTTATTTGATACAGTATTTGTGTGTGTTTGTGTAGGAATATTTGCTGGGTGTAGGCATCACTGACATAGACATGCGAACGGCCAGTGTGAAAGATAGAGAAAACAAGCGATCTTTCACACTTACCACCCCGTATAGAACATTCAGGTAAATGTGTCACCACTTTGAGGGTAATTTTAACACTTTTGGTACAGCTACTTTTGTTTTAAATCAGAAGATCAACCCATCTTTCATTGTTGAGACAAACAATTTGCCTCTCCTGCCTCAAACATTCACAATTGGTTGAGTACATCAGGCTGCTCCAACAAACAGAGCACACATAGCTACAGTGTTTACACTCTTTGGGGAAATCAACCTATGAATGGCTTACCTATAGTAGTCTCTGTATATTTAGCTTGTATGAGAAAGTATTTTAATGTTGAAAAAAAGAACATACTTCCCCTTTAAGAAAAACTCAACCTTTAAGCACAACAGGTGCAACATCTCTCTCTATCTCTCTCTCTCTTTGTAGTTTTTTGGTAAATTCAGAGAGTGAGAAGACGGTGTGGAGTGAGTCTCTTAATGAGTGTGTAAGTCGGTCTCTGTCATGTGATGGAGTTTGTGAGAGCGTGTGGCGTGTGGCAGCAAACCGTGTATGTGCAGACTGCAGGGCCCCAAAGCCTGAGTGGGCATCAATCAACCTCTGTGTTCTTTTGTGTGAAAAATGTGCAGGTACACACAAATACACAAACATTAACAAGTGACAACTATATCAAGCTTTATTTATGTCTGCCCATAAATGTGTTCACATTTATATGATAACAGGTGTGCACAGAAGTTTGGGTCAGAGCGTGTCAAAGGTTCGCAGTCTGAAGCTGGATGAGCGAGTGTGGACAGAAGACCTCATCAGGGTAAAATGAAATGTGATTGGATGTGCTACTAGAGTCCAGAAGCCTATAGAGCTGTTCAGCTGTGACATCAGTTTGAAGACAAACCCACAAGTCTAATTCGACATGGGTTCCCTCTGATTTTTCCTATGGGGTTTTTTGAACTTATGAGTAAAATAAAGTCTGTGGTAAACATTACTTGACGATACATGGATGTTTTGTTCTACAACATTCAGCTTCAAAATTCACGTTCACAAGATCACATTCACATAACAATTCAAAAGATTTGCAAGTGTGTAATTTATGTTGTAGAACAAAACGTCCACGTATCATGAAGTAATGTTTACCTCAGAACTTATTGTACTCATAAGCAGGGGCGCTTTAATGCACGGTCTTATACAGCTTGGTCCTACAACCCCCATGGGGCCCAGCGGGAGGACCTGGGCCTCATAGTTGTTGACATGGTGATAGTCCGCAAGCATTAAAGGCTTCCTTTTAGTGCTTGTTCATTGCACAGCAGTTGATTCTGGGTTTTTGGACTTTAAAGGAATGTTTTGGGTTCAACACAAGTTAAGCTTAATAATGTTCATTACCACAAAACCCCTTTTTCTTTAAAAAAAGCACAGTGAGTCGCTTACAATGAAAGTGAATTTGGCCAATTTTTGGAGGTTTTAAACACAAAAATGTAATGCTTATAGTTTGATAAAAGCACTTGCATTAATTCTTTTGTTAAAACTTGTGTGTAATTTGAGCTGAAAAGTTGTTTAAATTGTGATATTTACAGTCATTTTAGGGTTTGTTGACATTACAACGTCATGGTAACAAAGTTGTAAAATTGGCTATAACTTTATACAGAAAAAGGTTAGTGAGTTTTATCACTCTAAATTAATTTTTACACGTATATCCTTTATGTTTTGTTTTTATAGTTTTGAAACAGTGAGTATTTTAATGTTCAAAAATTGGCCCCCATTCACTTTCATTGGAAGTGCCTGACTGGATCAGTCAAAATAAATAAATTTTGTGGTAATCAATATTATGCCACAAATGCTGTCAATTAAGCTCAACTTGTATTGAAGGTTCCTTTAACAGGAACAGCTGTAACATCACTGTTCTCATTAAATGAGAGTTAAATTCATTGTTATGTGTCTAATGCACTAACACAACACTTACAATGTAGAATCTGCTTGATGAAAGTTTCGTATAATTGTATCACATGT
Organism: Moxostoma hubbsi; assembly: GCA_032164185.1. NCBI lineage: Eukaryota > Metazoa > Chordata > Actinopteri > Cypriniformes > Catostomidae > Moxostoma > Moxostoma hubbsi. The sequence continues at coordinate 7,594,163 of JAVLUX010000215.1, forward strand.
TGGCAGGTTTTCTTGCTGCTGGGCAACGCTAAAGCAAATCAGTTCTGGGGAGCAAATGTTCCCCCGAGTGAGAGTCTTTGTATGAACTCAAGCGACGAGCAGCGTCTCCAATACATCACCGCAAAATACCAGCATGGAAAATATCGCAAATACCACACACTCTTTGGCCAGCAGGTGGCGCTAAACAAAGTCAGTCATATACAGTACCACATTTTTAATAAATTACAAAAAATTTACATGAAATGTATGTTCTTCTCTTTTTCTTAAATTTTAAAGTTCTGTTTGTCTGGTTTTCTTAGGCTCTGTGTTCAGCAGTGCAGTCAGCTGATTTGTTGGAGACTCTCTCACTGCTGCACTGTGGGGCAGATATCAATTGCCAAACTGGAGTCCCAGAATATCCTTCTCCGCTGACTCTGGCCAAACACAGTGGTCAAAAAACACAAGTGGAGCTACTTACGCAGAACCTGAAAACAGGTGCAGAAATATGCTAAGAAAGTGTTTTCTCCCCATAAGGATAGTAAAACCTGACATTTTTGATGTTGTGGGGACATTTTGTCAGTCCCCATGAGGAAAACAACTTATAAATCATACTAAATGATGTTTTTTGAAAATGTCAAAATGCAGAAAGTTTGGTGTAGGGATAGGGTTAGGGGATAGAATATATAGTTTGTACAGTAGAAAAACCATTATGTCTACAGAAAGTCCCCATAAAACATGGAAACCCAAGTGTGTGTGAGTGTGTGTGTGTGTGTGTGTTAAAAAGAGAATAATTAAAGAATAATGGGCCTTATTCAAGAAACACAAGCAGAAGGACTTTCTGTGTAAAAACATGAATTGTTGTTTTCAATTCACTGGGACAGTTTCTGTTCTAACGGATGATTATGTATGGTTTATTAATTAATTAATTGCACAGAATTTTTTTTCCTTCTCATCTTTTCTGAATAAGTGAATGAGCCCAATGTTTTTTCGGTGCTTTTGCATTTTATTGCACTATTCATTTTTCCTATCATAATGTAAATAATGTAAAAAGGCAAATCCTTTTTGGGACTCTTAACTGTCACTCTTCACTGTTACTGTCAGTACTGTAAGACATGGCTTTAAGAGCTTTAAACATAGACAGATAAATAGCAGGAAGGAGAGTGTGGATGTCTGTATGAGCTCAGCATTTGCTTGTAATGTAAACTCTTTTTTGGGTCTTTTAACAGAGTCTTCTGGGTCAGTTGTTAAAGATGTATTTATTCGATCTCAATGTGGCTACCTTTTTAAGACTGCCTCATCAGCTCGGCCAATCACAGACCACAAAAGCAAAGCAGGTGGGTGAAGCCTTATTGGTTTAGTGGTTTGCAGAGTGATGACTGGTCAGTAAACCCCAATGATTTGTAAATTTTCAACTCCCCATTTGCACATTTTTGAAAATGATTTTATGTAAAAATTAATAATTGTTTTGATTTCAGTAAACCTAAGTTTTATTATGATTGCATTTAAAAAGTTTTCTATGAAAGATGAAAGGGTTGATCATTTGTATTGTGTATATTAAACCTTACACTATTGAGGTGAATATTCTAGATTTTTCTCAGCGTTGGTGTTCTGTTGGTGACGGTGTGTTTAGCTACTATAAGAATGAACAGAGTAACACCAGGTGTGGTGGCATGAAGACCAGTGAAATCATCTGCTTATCTGTCAACAGTCCAGGGAAACACAGGTAACCCTGACCTTTAACCCTGAGAGAATTTATTTCTCCAGATTAGTCAATTTATGTGCCATGTTTAAAGTTTCCTCTCTAATTTACTGGCAGCTATGAGCACACCTTTGAGCTGTACTCTGAGGAGGGACGAGTCTACCTGTTTGGAGCAGATGACGTCAGCATTGTCAGGAACTGGATAAGGGCTTTTGCCATGGTAACCAACTTGTATAATTAAGAGGTGGTTTATTCAGCTATTAGTCAGTATTTGAGGTTCTTGTGTCAGGCTACCCCCAAAAAAGTATCAACATTTGAATAAATGAAACCTTGGATAAGTTTAATACTCTACATATCACTCCAAATGTTAGTCAAAGTCTTTGTTACATTTAAAGTCTTGGCAGATGATAACTATTGTATTAGTTAAATGTATGGATCCACATCACTTTTTCTCTCTTATCTCTTCATTCAGGCTATATTGCCTCCTGCATTGTTTGACGTATGTGGAACCTGTGATCGTCTGGGCCGCCTGCGCTGCGCTGAAGGCAGCCATGGGATTGGTTGGTTTTGCTTGAGTGGCTTTAGACTGCATGTGTTACTGGAGGAAACTGTACAAACAATTGACCTGCGCAAATTACTGAAACTCAGTGAGTTAGAGCATGCACATACACAATCATGTGCTGTTCGCTCAGAGGCTGTTTGTTAATGTGAGTGTTTATATTTATTTATGTGTTTGTGTGTATAGCTCTCTCTAACAGTGCTGGCTCTATGGTGCTGGTGTGGAGAGGTGGACCCCTGCATTTACTGGCTGATCATAGGCCTCATTTAGTCGGCTGGCAGACCTGCATTCAACAGAAATCTGGTGCTGGAGATCAGACACTATACCAACAGCAGCTCACTGAGGTCGGGGTCCCTGTGACCATTGAACGCTGCCTGGATCTTGTGACACGTTGTGGTATACCTACACACATACTCACACACACACAACACTCCCATTTTCTCATTGGATGATGCCACAATTTTGCCAATACAGAGTTTTTCTTCAAAGGAATATTCTGGGTTCAATGTAATTTAAACTCAATCAACAGCATTTGTAGCATAATGTTGGTTATTTAAAAAAATATATTTCAAATGGTCCCTTCTATTTTTTTTAAGAAAAAATCTTGGACATACAATGGAAGTGAATGGGCCAATTAGTAAACAATAAAATACTCACTGTTTCAAAAGTATAGCCATATGTTTGTTACTCTGATTTCAGTGTGATAAATCGCTTGCTAACCTTTTCTGTGTAAAGTTATATCCAATTTTACAACTTTGTTGCCTCGACAACGTACTCTAACACTATAAACCTTAAAACGACTGTAAAAACAATGATTTTAACAACTTTACAGCTCATATAATAAAGTTCTAACAGAAAAATGTATGTAAATGTTTTTATAAAATTATAAGCTTCACATCCCTACCTTTAATAAGTCCCATTCACTTCCATTGTGAGTGCCTCACTGTAAACCTTTTTTTTTTAATAAAGAAAAGGATATTTATTTTTAGTTGTAATCAACATTATGCCACTAATGCTGATGACTGAGCTTAACTTTTAATGAACTTGAAATATTCCTTTAATTATTGTGAAGTCAGTAGACAAGCTACCAATAGGGGTGAACAAATTGCAGTTGCATTACCCATAATCCAAGAGTAAAATAATAAATTCAAATTGACTGAAAAGATTTTTCCATTTTTTGTAATCAGAAATTAAATTACTTTTTTATTTTCAGCATGTGCTATTGAGTAGAAGGGAAACAACTTTATAAATAATATAATGTTTCCTCAGAAAATCTAATTTTTCTATTACAGAACTCTAAAATATACAGTTTAAAACTCTGGTGGTTAATCCACTAATGAAGTACAGTATCTGTTTGGTTTGTACAGTCTAGGTATCTGATTGGCTTTTTAACCAAACTTCATAAAATCGAACGATTATTTCCCATGGAAACTATAGTACAAATTTACAAGAAGGTATAATGATTACCGAATCTGTATATATACACAAAACACAAGCTTATATTAGAATATTTCTTTCAGGACTGTTGTCTTCCGGAATCTACCGGAAGAGTGGCACTAATTCTCACATTAAAAGACTTCTGGAGAGGTTTCAAAGTGATGCACGAAGTGTTACATGGAGTGAGTCAGACTATTCTGTGGATGATGTAGCGAACACACTAAAACGATTTCTCAGGGAGGTCAAAGACGGAGTGTTTAACGGACAACAGAACAGTGAGAGTTGGCTCAAAGCTGCAGGTGAATAGCAATTTAAATGTTGAAAATAATGAAAATGAGTTTGGTTGTAGTATGGATTATGTGCACAACTGCTCACAGGACAAATAATGCAATACAATTAATTATCTATTTACTGTATATGATATTTACTATTATATAATTTTACCTATTACATTAGGTGAGTTAATAATATTGATGATATTTTAATATTTTTATAATTCATATTTTAATTAAATTTTAATAATAATATTTTAACTCAGGTTTTAGATATTTATTGTATTACTCTATTCCTTTATAGCTCATTATTAACTATTTTTAGGTCTAGATGACGCAAGTGAGAGGCTTAAAAAATACCAGATTCTCCTCTCAAACCTACCAGATGTCAACAGAGAAACACTCAGAGTCCTCATACACCACCTGCTTTGGTAAAGTGCTAGAAGACATCTGGTATCTGTCTGTGCAAGTACCTCTTTGAAGCTCTAACTCTAGACAGCAGTGTTTTAAAAGGCTTTATTTTTTTTTAATAATTGGATTATCTTCCCTGAGATCCACTGAAAATGTTAGTAAAGTTTCTTGGCATTAAAACAGTCATAATTTAGTGATATATGATCATTTTCCCACCCTGTCTCTGGCCCTCTGTCAAAAATGCACGTTGTAATGGGGTAAAATGGAAAGGAGGAGGCAAGAACCGGATGAAGCATTAAAGTCATATTTAACTAAACAAAAACACACAAACGTAAACACATACAGGGCAGCTGCCTGTAGCTATCTCTCTCCCGAACTGCCGCCTTCGGCTGCCTTTATCCCTCTTGTTGGCTTGATTAGCCTGATTAGGGGCCAGGCATGCATCATCACGGCTCAGCCCCGACCTCCTCCTTGCCACACTCTGTTTTGGCCTCAGGCCTGACCTCTTATATTGGCTAACATCCTGCAGCCCCTCGAATGTAGCCATATTTGAAACTTAATTCAAAGCGAATGAACAAGCTCCACAATATTATAAAACTACATATCAGGGTTTACACATAACGTACATCCAACACATTCCATATGAATATATTAAACCGTTCACTCAAGCGCAACTGTTAACACTCATCACCATAAACTAGTTATGACATTTGAAATATTCATGAATGAAACTGTTTACTTACCATTTTGTGATTGGGATCAACATTGTTTTTAACTGCCCTATCCTTCAATAACAGTTCCTTTGCCAAGCTTGTATTGCATTATGACTGGTTTACAAGCAATCAACTATGATATGAGCCAAACCCCCCCCCGCACATTCATAGTCCAAAGCACGGTGAAACAATATGTGCACACATACAGTATCATCCTGCACTGATGCACACATTGTCGAAAACGCATCAAAATGATCAAAGACATCCATCTAGTACATGTTTATATACACCAACAATTAAAAATAGCATAGATAGGCACAAAAATGCACCCAGGACGCGTTTGTTCTCAAAACAGCAAGACCCAGAGTAGCAGAATGGGGTCTCCTTTTTAGAGTTAGAGTAACTTGACACTGCGACATTGCATGTTTATATACAAAAATAATTTAGAATAGTCCAATTGTGTCCCCTTTGGTGTTCAGACATAGCTCTCTCTCTCTCGGAGTACAAAATGAGCACCAGTGGACAGGGCCAAGGGTGCGTTGATGTAAAGTAAGCATTTATGTCGTTGCTGCACAGGCGGTCATGAATTAATGGGCCCCTAGTGATTTAAGGAAGTCGCATAAGTAGAGAACGAGGCATTTTTGCAGCTTGGTTTTAGTAAATGCTTTTTTTGCATTGGGGATTAAGTTTTGTATTCTGAAATGTACAGTATGTTTTTATTGTAGAATGACCTCTTATATTTAAAAATATCAAGGAAAATTTTATTCCTCATGACATGACCCCTTTTAATTAATGTATAGTTATTTTAAATTGTGTAAACATGCTTGTTTCCTGCAATTTTCTGCTTTTTCTTAGTGTGCAGCACCTGTCCGATGAAAATCACATGACAATACGAAATCTTGGTATTGTGTTCGGTCCAACGCTCTTTCAGACAGATGGAACTGATACCAAACCATCTCAGGTGGTGGAGGAACTAATCCAAAACTATTGCAGTGTTTTTAATGTGAGTCTTAGAGATAGGACTGCAGAATTACCATTCATTACCAGTAATTAATTTGGTCAATTTGCATGTTATTGCTGAATTCGTTTTAATAATAATAATATGGTAAATCATATATATTATTTTGCTGTTTATTTCATTCTTGATTTTTGATGAATGGATTAATTAGGTTAATTAAAATTACCTTGGATCAACAGATACACAAATTAAGTAATAAGCAGAGTATTAATCAAATGCTGTTAATCATTATACTAAAGAATGCTGATAAGTTGAAGATTCTGTCACAGGTCTCGGAGTCTGACATTCAGAAGCAGCTCAAAATGATGTCTGTCATCCTGAATAAACACAATTATCAGGTCAGAGTTCAGAGGACATGGGCATCTAAAATATGAAGTTAATCATGCTTTTAATAATTTTTTTATTGCTGTAATTGTTTTTTTTTTTTTTTAACATAAATAGCTATCTACAAAAAGAGCATTCATTGAGCTCCCACTTTTAATAGGTCTTTGGTGTCAGTAAATGGCATTATTGTGTTTTAGATGTCTGTAATGTAAATTGTCAACTTAATTATGTTACAGAGGCCCATGAATCGAACTCCATCAAGCACCATTTGTGGTGTTTACCTGCAGGAGATAAAAATGGGGGCGGAGGTGCTCATTCAGGTGGAGATTTAATCTTAACCCAAATTAAAATGAATCTGCACTTTTCAGTTAGTACAGATTAGGTCTTTCGGTTTGTGTGTGTGTTAGGTTGGGGTGGATATGACAGCAGTCAAGTTGGTTTCTATGGTTTTGGAGCTTAAAGGAATTCAACAGGCAGATGAAGAGTTCTGGAGCTGCTATGAGATTCTAGAGAGAGAGGAAATGGGTGAGGTTTGATCACTCTCATTTGGCCCTTTAATGCATCTCATTATGGATGTGCATCAGCACATGACCATGTAATGAAATTCGATCAAAAGTATTTTAGATAGTAAATTTTAGATATTTGATACATTATTCAATAATGCATTAGAATTTTATTTTATCAAGCAAGCAAGTTTCTTAAGCATTTTATTTTTTTGTAATATTTGTAATGTTTTTATTGTTTCCCTGATTGATTTATTATGGCTTTTATCTTCACAGTTACATGTTTTCTGGCATCCCCACATCACCCAAAAAGGAAAATTCTATCATCATGTACTCATCCTCATGCCATCCCAGATGTGTATGACTTTCTCTCATCTTCTGAACACAAACTAAGATTTTTAGAAGAATATCAGCTGTGAAGGTCCATACAATGCAAGTGAATGGTGGCCAAAACTTTAAAGCTCAAAATACACATAAAGGCAGCATAAAAGTAATCCACACAATTCCATTGGTTACATACAGATCTTTAGAAGTGTTATGATTGATGGGTGAGAAAAATTCAGTCCTTTTTTTATTATAAATTTCCACTTTCACGTTCCTCTTTTTTAGTTTGTTTGTGATTTGCATACTTTTTGCATATCGCCACATGCTGGGCAGTGAGGAGACTTTATAGTAAAAAAAGGACTTAAATATTGATCTGTTATTATTATTATTATTATATTGATCTGTTATAATTGTTATCATGTTAAATATTGACCCACGACTATCATATCGCTTCTGGAGGTACAATATGTATTTAACCACTGTTGTTTTAATTAATTTTATGCTGCCTCTTATGTGCTTTTTGAGCTTTAAAGTTTTGGTCTCTGTTGACTTGCATTGTATAGACCTACAGAACTGAGATATTCTTCTAAAAATCTTTGTTTGTGTTCAGGAGAAGAAAGAAATTCATACACATCTGGGATGGCATGAGGGTTAGTAAATGATGAGAGATTTTTACATTTTTGGGTGAACTATCTCTTTAAAAAGACAACAGCAACAGATTCCAAATCAAAATGTTAAACCTCACCTATATACGTTTTTTTTTTTTTTTTTTTTTTTTACTTTAAGTCTGGTAAAATGGTTAGTTCAGTGGGAAAAACTTAATTTCTTCATCATTCTTGGTTCAAATTAAAGCTACATTTTACACTTATAGGCATTGTTTGTTTGATTTCAGGTTTATGTATTTATATACGATGTATTACAAAACAAGAACATAGTGTCAATAGCATGTAGTTGATTTAATTTATTTATGGGCTTCTGATGAGTAGGGTATTACTTTATTTTATAATAGAGCGAACTCTACATGACCAGGAAAAGGTGCTGCCACTCTATTTCTCAATTGGTACACACTGCCACCTGCTGATCAAGAAGAATCAGTATCTCACCAGCATCATGAGGTACCTGGGTATGTTTCATTACACAAACACTAACTCTGAAAATCTTGTGCATCATCAAATTACTTAACTGATAGCATTAATTTTTTAAACAACAGTGAGCTTGGTGGAAAAGATGTTTACATTGTTAATATATGTTTAAATTTGACTTGATCAGTCCAAGCCTTTATCAAAATGAAATATACCTTAAGAATTGGACTCAAAGACATAAACAAAGCAATAAATGTACATTGACCAGCTAGAGAACCCCCAGACTTATACTACCTTTTTATTATTGGAAAGCTTAAACATCTGCAATAAAATTAAAAGTTTCAGTTATTCTTAATAATTGTAACACTGCTAACGTTTTTAGCAACAGTGGAACTTGTGTTTATGTGTATGTGCAGAGAATAAGGAGAATGTGAGTAAGAGTGGCCTGCTGCGCGTTTGTGAGGTTAAAAGTGAACGTAGCCGTAGTTTCTGCTGTCGTCACTGTGAGCTTTCTGGCACCACCTTCAGACTGTACAGAGAACTACAGGTATGTATGTGTGCATGTTTTTGTAAAAGCGTAAAAACAAGAACTGGGTTGAAAAATGTTGGGTTTCCATGTTTTATGGGGACTTTCACAAACTATACATTCTATACTTATAATTTATGAAATCCATGCTTATGAACATTTTTAAAAGCTAAGGTATACAAAACAAATATCTACGTGTAATTCTTTAATACTAAGTAATAATGTACTTGGTGTAACCAAAAAAAAAACAAAATCAAAACATCCACTATGCAGATGTTTAGATCCACTACGTCATCGCACTACAGTCTGCAGTGAGGAGCCTCTCTAAAAACACGGCAGGAGGATACATAGCAGCTGTGCTTATTATTTGAGAATTTTGAATAAAAGTAACATGCATGAACAAATCACATTGACAGGCTAAATGAGTGAATAACTAAAGAGAATTAATTCATCTTTAACTTCTAAAAAATGGAGTTGGTTGTTTCAGGGTTCTCAGTGTGAGAAGGAGTGGCCAGTCAAAGAGCTGAAGGTCTACCATGGTTACCGGAGCAAACTGCATTCACCCACACTGTAATGGAAACAGAAACAAATCAATATCTACACAAAAGCACACACATAAATATCATTTGTGATGTGTGGTAATTTTCTTTCTTTAAAGGTGGGGACTAACGCTGGTGCATGACAGTCAGCAGTGGTGAGTTTAGACTATAGAATATACATAGACTGTAGAGTTAATGTTTGTCCCAAACCATCTGTAAATGAGCTGCCAGTTGTGTTAATGAGCTGTCAAGATGGTGTCAGCATTAGTGATGAATCCCTTGATCCGTGCATGCTGAGGCAGTGTCATGTTATTGTGTGATCCTGCCAGCTGAAACCCTCATCATGTACCTGCCCACCTTTATCTGTCTCTTAATATTTGCCCTCAGGTATCTGTGCTGTGAGAATGAAGATGAGCTGATTGAGTGGACAGCCACTTTTTTCAGCATTCAGGTATTATATTTGTCACATCATTCTATGCACTTACTTATTTATTTGAATTATACACATTGTGTGATTAAAATATACAAGTAAAACTTTTAACGTAAACAGTCAGTTTTTATTTCTCTCATAGCATAATGGTGACATCTAGCCCCCTCTACTGGTGAAGCAACCTCAAAGCAGTTGATGAGTTGGATAACAGTCATCACCAGTTTTTTACCTCATGGAGTTGTAATTTGAAAATCATTTATATCACACTGTATAGGAAAGTACAGGAATATATGTCTGTCTATCTATCTATCTATCTATCTTCCATCCATTCCAGCCTACCTACCTACCTACCTGTCTGTCTGTCTGTCCGTCCACAGTAAATAACTAATTACTCTGATTTCTAAACTTTTCTAACACTTCAAAGTTAGGGATACTTTCTGTTGACAAGGAGAGAATGCTTCAAACCTGACCCGTTTCCACTGTGCCTGTCACTGTATTAGGAGTTTTTTCCAAAGAGTGCAACTGTTTGATTCTCCACACCCACTGCCCACTGAACTCTGTGATCATATCATTCATATCTCACTTTTAATATACTTGTGCATATACTTGTCTACATAAGTTTCTTTTATTTATGTGATACAACTGATGACTGATTTTATGTTGTCTTCTAAATGAGACGCACCTTTCCAAAACAATCTGTAATCCATGCTTTGTACACTCAAAAGAAAAATATACTTTTTCATGTGAAGAAATTTAAAGGAATACTTCACTCTAAAATTACATTTTGTCTTTATTTACTCACCCTCACTCACTCTTATAATGTATGAGTCCAAGTCCATTCAAATGTGTTTTAGACACATCCCATCAGATTTGACGTCAATGACAATTGGCCACATCGCACTGACATAATGCATCGTTTATGTTAAACCTGATGTCTTAAGGTGCCACATTTGAATGGACACAGACATATATGTGATTTAAGGGCTACAGCCAAGGACAAGATTTTCAGTGAATAATTACTTAAATGTATGTCTGTTCCACACACAAAGCTGTCATATGGCCACTTTAGCGGGTGACGCTTTCAGGGTTTTTCCTGCATTGAAAAATCTGTGAATGCAGTGCAACTCGAAGCCACTGCTTTAAGCAAATTTAATTGTATTCATCTCACTTTCAGTGCTTTAAAAGCACTAAATATGCCTCTCTCATAACTTACATGTGCATTTTCGGGGCAAATGAAATGTGCTTTTGCGCGAACCTCCGCAGCTAACATCAGTGTGCTCCAAAGATAAGATCACCAGAGCTCTGGGACAGCGCAGAGCAAAACTTGTGTGAATCAGTCAGGCTTCACTTGATATCGTAGCGGCCTATGGAGACCACAAAACTTATGTGATCTATTTGAATAGTACAGAGAACATTCTAGTATAAAGCTCTATATAAGCTCTATAGATAGCAATGACAAGGTAAAGAGGAGACAAATGCACATGATCAGTTTTTAAATCAAAGTCATACTTACTAAAAATTATTATTATTTTTGTTACTGCAATGACATTAACTGGTATAGATACATATTAAATCTAATAGTGCAAATCTATTAGACTTTATTTGTTATTTCAACTGTGAAAGTTTTAAAAAACATTTTTTTAGGCTATTAGTTTTTTTTAAATAATTTTTATAACAAATACTGTAATTTTTTTTTAAAGACTATCAATATTAACACAACCACAGTAATGTGGAGCCACCCATGGTCTTAACTGTGGTAATAGTAATTACAAATGCCATTATTAAACAATGGTAGAACAATGGTTAACTTTTATTTAGCAAGTACAATTTAGTATGAAGGGTTAAATTCTGAACTTCCATGAGTTGACAAATTATTGACAAATTTTCCTTCTGTTCTACCCTAAACCTGTTCTAACTTGCCATGTTTACCTTCAGATATTCTAACGGTGACTTAAATCATGTGTCCTACTAAACTAATAAAATTCTCGTTCAAATAAAACAAATGCATGGAATTACAGTCTCCAGTTACCTTCATCTCTTTTTGCGAGGCAGGGGATTTTGGGGGATTCTGGCTAGTGACCTTGGAACACTACTAGCCACAGTGGCCCGTGAGCCAAAAAGTAAATTTAAAAAGTAAAAGTAAAAAGTAAAACAAAAGAACAGATGATAATAAAATGTGTTTAATTTGTCAACACAAAAGGTGTTGCAAACTGATCTTGATGATGGCCGGTCCCCCCCGCCATGCTTCTTCTGTGGCACCCGAGGGTACCCAGGAGGGAGACATCTGAGGGCAGATGATGAGCTTGAGTTTTAGAAGGAAATCTCACCGGTACAAGTCTTGCGTGCTTCCTCACCTCCCCTTCAAGAGTTTTTGCCTGTGGAGTATGCCTGTAATGATTTGTGACCCGCTGTTAGGCTGCATGGCTCCATTATGTTCAGAGGCCTGGACACAGTCAGTGGTCAAGGTCACTGGTGTTTCTCTCTGAGGAGAGGAAGACAGTGCTGCAGTCTCTGACACCAAACTATTTCAGGTGCTCTCTCGGGCAGTCGAGAACCTCAAACTCAACTGGCCCATTCCCACTGCGCCTGAGTGTTCTGGGCTAGTTGATCGGTTCTACTCTACTACTTTAAGCACAGTCAGAGAAACAAGCTTGCAATCACAGGGATCTGTTACTTGCACATTTGGAGCAGTTGGGATTTAAAGTCAACTGGTCAAAGAGTGTGTTGATGCCCAATTACCACATCTCATTTCGCAGAGCGAATATCGACTCGGCCTCTATACTGGAGCATCTAAAAAGAGTATTTATAGTTACCATCCTGCTGAAACATCTAGTTTTGAAGTCTGTCTGTTTGTGATGTCACGAGAAATTGTGACAGTTGCACTTACAGTTTAGAGAATGTTAAGCCAGTTTCAAAAAATTAGCCAAAGCAATTGAGAAAAACTGTAATAAGTGGACCTCAAGGAAGAAAATAAAACGATAAAAAAATACAGTATTTTATGACTCCTTTAAATTGTTAAGTTCATTCTATATGAACACCAAGTTCATTTAACATAATATCAACATGAAAATAACACGTTATGACTCATCTGCCAGAAGAGCAGTGCCAGAACACAACTGACATAATTTAAGATTTAAGATTCAACCACAGATGTCGTTTAAGAGCACAAAGTTACGTAGTGCAGCTTTAACGTAGGCTATCTTTTAAACTTATTCAGTACTTTATCAGTTTAAATTTAAAAGAACTTATTATTTTACAAATTAATTTTGAATAACTAATAAATTGATTTAATTGTAATTTATTAATTATACATTATAAATTTGCATGAGTTGATAGAATTGACTGCTTATAATAAACCCAATGAAATAATAAAGAATAAATATAATTACAACATTATGCAACTGAGCATAGAAACTAAGGTATTGCAGTGGCCACTCTTAGCAGTTTCTGCGATTTTGCTCTCCTTGATATTTTTCGTCAGGTGGCAAAAATCTATATCCAAATTGAAAGTCGTGCAGCAGGCACAAGATTGACATGCACCAAACATATAAGTATGATCTTACAGCAAATATAAGGTCAAAATACATGAGGAGAAGTGTGGTGAAAATTCAATATCAGCAATCACAGACATTCGCATTCAGATGGGATTAGATTTCTCAGAGGACCCTTGTGATAGACGAAAAACAGTAGGCATTTTGCTCTGAAATTTTTACAGAGGTTGTACGAGAAAAACACAGACTTGTCAGATTCGGACAGGATTAAAATCACAAAGTATGTCTGTGAAACACAGATTTCGCTAACTTCCTCAAGGAAAACCAGTCCCGTACGAATATGGCTAAATATAACTTGAGAAAACAAGAACAAGTGGAAAGTGTTGAATCATTCATCACTGATGCAGAGCATTTCAGTTTTGGAGCTCTTCATAAAGAGCTAATTAGAGAAAGAATTGTGGTGAGCATACTGGATAGGAAACATTCGGAATGACTGCAGCTAGATGCAGACTTCACATTGGCTAAAGTCATCCAGTGCGTGCGTCAAAATGAAACAATAAAAACAACAGTACTAGTAAATATAATATACGTTGTGACAAAAATGATTTATGGCCTATGATTTAGGACCTAATTGGTGTACATTTGACCTTTTGATTCATGTCCCTTTTAAATGATGTGTCTTTAATGGGGTGCAATGCTTGGTGACAAAACTGTGTGAGACTTTTCTTTTTACTTTTAACAAAGTGGTGAAAATGTATTTCTAAAACAGTAGATATTGACTGAAGCAAACTCATTCTGATGTTCACTTTAAAATAATGAATAAATGTTTTAATAAACTTAATGTCTGGCATTAGTATAACAAACAGGATACGATTCTAAAACACAATGTCATTTTTGTTGTAGCTTTAACACAAAGAATCTTACATTTTTCCGTTCAAAGTCCTTTCACAAGATCATCCAAATTGATAAGGTGTTTTATGATCCAGATTTTAAGGTGATAGAGCCTGTCCCTCCAACAGAAATGAAGAAGGGTCTCTACAGCACTTACTTCATTGTACCCAAGAAAGGTGGCGGCTTACAACCGATCTTGGACTTGAGAGTTTTCAACCGGGATTTGCACAAACTCCCGTTCAAAATGCTCATGCAAAAACACATCTTAACTTGCGTCCAGCATCTAGATTGGTTCGCAGCGGTAGACCTGAAGGACGCGTACTTCCACTTCTTAATATTGCCTCGACACTGACCCTTCCTTCGGTTCGCGTCCGAAGGTCGGGCATATCAGTACAAGGTCCTCCCCTTCGGCATGTCTCTGTCCCCTCGCGTCTTCACCAAAGTCGCAGAGGCAGCCCTTGCCCCGCTCCGAGAAGCCGGCATCCGCATACTCAATTACCCCGACGACTGGCTCATCCTGGCCCAATCCCGAGAGTTATTATATGCTCACAGAGACCAGGTGCTCAGGCACCTCAGCCATTTGGGGCCTTCAGGTCAACTGGGAAACGAGGAAGCTCACCCCGGTTCAGAGCATCTCTTTTCTCGGCATGGCGTTAGACTCGGTCTCAATGTCAGCATGACTCACCAACGAGCGTGCTCAGTCAGTGTTGAAATGCCTCGCCTCCTTCAGGCCAGGCACAGCGGTTCCTTTAAAACTTTTCCAGAGGCTCCTGGGGCATATGGCATCCTCATATGCCCCAGGATATGGTTGATGCATATGAGATCGCTTCAGCACTGGCTTCAGACTCGAATCCCGAGACGAGCATGACGCCGCGGCACGCACCGTGTGATAGTCACCCCTGCCTGCCGCCGAAAACTCAAACCCTGGACAGACCTCTGCTTTCTTCGGGCAGGAGTACCCTTGCAGCAGGTTTCCCGACGCGTCCTGGTCACGACCGACACCTCCAAATTGGGTTGGGGCGCTGTGTGCAACGGGCACGCAGCTGCGGGCCGTTGGAAAGGGGCCCCGCTGCGCTGGCATATCAATTGCCTAGAATTGCTGACCGTTTTCTTTGCCCTGCAGAAGTTTCTCCCGTTAGTTCAGGACAAACATGTATTAATCAGGTCAGACAGCACCACCGCGGTAGCGTACATAAATACTCTGGTATCCACGTCCAGACCTCTGGAACCTCCACATCTGGCCCCTGGACGGGAGGCAGAAGATCTAGCTGGTCTACCACCTACCGTCGTAGACATGATCAGCCAAGCCAGGGCCCCTTCTACCAGGCTAAAAAGTGGCGCCTGTTCGCAAATTGGTGTTCTTCCCGGACTGAAGACCCACAGAGGTGCGCAGTTAGGTCAGTGCTCTTATTCCTACAGGAGAAGTTGGAAGAGAGGCTGTCCCCTTCCACCTTAAAGGTGTATGTTGCCGCTATAGCAGCTCACCACGACCCAGTAGACGGCAAGTCTCTGGGTAAGCACGACTTAGTCATCAGGTTCCTAAGAGGCGCCTGGAGGTTAAATCCCTCCTGGCCAAGCCTGTTCCCCTCCTGGGATCTCTCGGTGGTCCTCGCCGGTCTTCAGAGATCCCCCTTCGAGCCGCTAGAATCAGCCGGACTCAGGACCCTCTCTCTAAAGACGGCCCTGCTGATCATGCTCGCCTCCATCAAGAGGGTCGGGGATCTGCAAGCGTTCTCTGTCAGCGACACTTGCCTGGAGTTCGGTTCAGCAGACACACACATGTGATCCTAAGGCTGCGACCGGGCTATGTGCCCAAGGTTCCTACCCTTTAGAGACCAGGTAGTGAACCTGCAAGCACTGCCCCGGGATGAGGCAGGCCCAGCCCCTTCGTTGCTGTGCACAGTACGTGCCTTACGCACCTACGGATCGCACGCACGACTTCAGGTGTTCTAAGCAGCTCTTTGTCTGCATTGGCAGACAGCGGAAAGGGAACGCTGTCTCCAAACAGAGGCTCTCCCACAATCCTGTTGGCCTACCACACCCAGGCCGTGCCCCCCCCTTGCGGGTCCGAGCACACTCAACAAGGAGTTTTGCGTCCTCGTGGGCACTGGCTAGGGGCGCCTCTCTGGCAGACATATGCAGAGCTGCGGGTTGGGCAACACCCAATACCTTTGCGAGGTTTTACAACCTCAGGGTTGAGTCAGTCTTGTCCTGTGTTTTCTCAGGTCCGAGCTGGTAGAACTTGGTACACGCTGACGGTCTGACTGGGGGAAATCGCTTGCGCCCAGCGACCCTTTCCCTGGGCCGAGGTAAAACAGCGCGCTTTTCCCTCCCAGGACATCCCACTCACTCAGCTCCCTGGATGACTCCTCCCTAGCCCTGTGGGTCCGCAATTCAGCGGAGGAATTCGCCGACCCAATCCACTGCAGGTATCTCAAATCTACCCTTCACTGGGAAAGGTGCTCCACAGATCAGGCCTCCTACGCAGACTCCTCCTGTGTGTATTTTCCACGGTACGGTCCCCTTACGAGCAGAGTTGGATCTACCACCATGCCATTCTTTCCCACATGTGACCGAAGAGGCCCATGTGATGTATTTTGCCACGTTACCTCCCCCTTCCTGGGCAGGTGTGGTCTCCGCAGGGTCTTTTCCCCCTGAAAGAATAGGAAAATGGGTAAGACCCCCTTCCCACGATGCGGTAAGGGCCCCAGCCGTTTGGCTCTCTGAGGTAAACATAGAAAGAAAAGAGGCCTGGCTAGGCTCGGCCCGTCCCAGGTTGGCAAGCATCACCTTGTTCCCCTGCTTGGGTAACTAGAAGGATTCTGACGTCTTTTATGGGGCATTGGGGAAGGGTACGTGCAGTCTGACACAGCTGGTTGTCCTGGCACATGAAATACCTGCCCGCTCCTGTTTCAGCAGTACACGTACACGGCTCAGCGCATTTGCCGCGTATGTCTGGGGGCGGGGTATGCAAATACTGTCTGCCAACTTCTCATTGGCCTTTTTTCATGCATCAGAGGCATATTCGGCACTCAAGAGAGACCCCTAGTGTTGTTTCTTCGACACGACGTCTCGTTCCCTCCATCAGGGAACAGAGGTTACATACGTAACCTAGACGTTTTTTAATTAGACTATTATTGATTGTTTTTTGTTTATTTTTAGTAGACGAATGGATATTTATTAACCTGATATGCAGTACAAAACATTAATTGAGTAAACTAATTCTTGGTTGTATATTTAGTTAAAAACTATTTTATAAAAACAAAGAATAACGCGACATTGGTGAATTTGATAGTTTAATATACGCTTAAATAATTTGAAAGGACTGGCAATACACTACCATTTTTGTTGTGAAATATTCAGAGATCAAAGATTTAAATTGACACTTCGAGATCTTAACATAATTCCAAATCATTTTCCCATGAGAGTTAGTACACGATTCCGCTGTCTCGTGATACACACTCACGAAGTCACCACAGCTATCAGACTCCATCTTCTGTTTCTTTGTGTTAAAGATAAATTTTATAATGCATACTATTTAGTTTAAAATTTAAGACATTTTGTTAGCGGTACAGCTAAAAATAAATATTGTGTTTAGTAAAAAATAAACCTGTTTGTTTAGCCAATTTTTCATCATTTTAAAGTGAACATCTGAATGAGTTTGCTTCAGTCATTATCCACTGTTTTAGAAACACATTTCACTGCTTTGTTAAAGACATTTTGTAAGAGCTACAGCTAAAATTAAATATTGTGCTTTAGTAAAAATAACACTGTTAAACTAATATCAAAAATTAAGTTTGTTAATCATTTATTCATTTGAAAATGACTTTGTTGTGCTTGACAATTAAGATAATTAAGATTCAACTTTATTGTCATTGTGCAAAGTACACTTACAGAGCCAATGAAATGCAGTTGTTTTCGCATATCCCAACTAAGCTGGGGTCAGAGCGCAGGGGGCAGCCATGAAACACCTTCCCATACTGGGGGTCGAACCCGGGCCGTCTGGGTGAAAACCAGGAATCCTAACCGCTAGAACATATGGGGATCTGATACATTTTGTTTAAAACATAGTTTCTCCTCTGGTAAAATAATACTGTCTTTGTTAAGACATTTTTCATCATTTTAAAGTGAACATCTGTCTTTGAGATTGCTTCAGTCAATATCCACTGTTTTAGAAGCACATTTTAGCCTCTGGTAAAAGTAAAAAAGAAGTCTTATACCAAGTTTTGGCACCAAGCGTTGCAACCATTAAAAGACACATCATTTAAACACATTTTAAACGTAAAAAACACTTTTTATGCCCTACAATAATAATAATAAATAAAATAACACATATCTTTTTATCATGTTTTTGAAAAACATCTCATTGATTACATCAATTATTTAATCATTCACTATTTTTGTCTGTGTTGAGAGAAAACAATTCTTATACCATTATTTTTGTCACCTTAGTTTTCCATTAAACATTGTACATCATTAAAGATTAATATTTTGTCTACTCTTTTTAAATACACAGATGGGCTCGGCTACAGCATGGGGATATCAGAACAGCTGACCAAACACTTCATACTATTTCCTGTACAGAACAGCTGACAAAACAATTCATGGGGTGGGGAGGGGAGGGGGACAGGAAGCAAAGGTCAAAGGTACACCAGTTAAGTCATAAATCATAGGCCATCAATAATTTTTGTCACAAGGTATATAATATTTACTACTTACATATTTTAGCCCAGTTTGTGCTGAATACAGTGTTATCAGACATTAGCCATTAATATGTTTTAAGCAACTGAAAAAAGCACAAATGTCAAGGCATGTCAAAACTTCTCCAGGGCCCAAAACACCCTCAGACCCCAGAGGGTTAAAGCAAGTCTTTGCCAGACACAGGGTGCCAGAAATCATGGTCTCAGACAGTGGCCCTCAGTTCGCCTGTTAGGCTTTCAAAGCTTTTGAAATGCTTTCCAATTCCATGATTTCCCTTAGGCTAATGGAGAAGCAGAGCGGGCTGTCGGTACTGTCAAAAGCCTGTCGAAAAACTCACCTGCCCAGTTATTAATGGGTAGACACCTCCGTAATACTGTCCCGCAGTTAACTGCTACCCTTCTTCCAAATTTGCCAAACGTAAAGCAATTCAAGGAGGCAGACAAAACAGGACAGCGAGCTGTGCACTACAACCAGTGGAACTGTACCCACACACTGCCATGGCTGAAGTCAGGTCAGAGAGTCTGGCTTACAATGGAGTAGACCACAGGTGCTGTAGTGAGTGGTGCAGGAGCACCCAGATCATATTTTGTAGAGACAGACAGAGGTGTGTTCAGAAAGTCACAAAGTCCATCCTCCAGAAGCACCAGTGGAAGCATTACCAACACTAAAGACTACCAGATCAGGACGTGTCTGAAATGTCTGACGTTAATGTCTGCCTGAAAAGATAACTCTCTAGGTTTAACCTATGATAAGTTACCTCTGTTGGTTCAAACTAGAAGATGTTCTGTGAAAAAAGTAATGTATGTATGCTTTTCACAATTTCAAAGAAAAAAGTGTTTAAGTGTACAGATTAAAAGGTGAGATATAAGATTTTTGGTAAGGTTAACTAATTAAGACATTAAATGCCTGGATGTATGTTCAAGGGAGTGAAGAATAACCTGGTTGGTCAAGCATGCATTGTCTCTATGTCACTCATAATGTAATAGTACATATATACAAATAGTACATCAAATCAACCACTGTTAAGGCATACCAATTCCTTTATATCCATCACATCTTCAAACACTTGCCCATTTATAACAATCCCTCCCCACAATGTGATATGCGCATTAAAGTCCCCACACCAAATTACCCTCAGTAGTATTATAATACACTGAATGACAAAATATGATTTATCACCCAATGATTTATGACATAATAGGTGTATTCTCACATTTGACCTTTGCTTTCTCTTCCTCCCTCTGTTGTACAGGATATGGTATAATGTGTTTGGTCAGCTGTTATGATATTCCCACACTGTAGCCATACCATCTGTGTAATTAAAAGAGTATATATTATGTATGTATGTATGAATGGTATACAATGGTTAGTGGAAAAATTAGGTTAAAAAATATTGCATGGTATAACACTTTTTCCTCTCAACTCAAACTCAAAACTAGTGATTGATTACAGACGGCGATCGAGAGAGAGAGCTCAATTACGTACATGTCCGTTGTCATATGTGTTTGTCTTTTGAGTTTTACATTAAACCTTTAGTTTATATGTCAAGCCGGTTTCTTGCCTCTTCCTTGCCCATGAACTTGAACTGTCTTACATAGGCACACACCCCCTGTTCACAACCAGACCAGACAGGGTCTAGTGTGATCTTGTTCAGGAAAACAAGATGATGCGATGAGTTTTCTGTCCTTTTACGATTTCCTTTCACTGAAAAAACTTTGTGACAACCTAACATGTGGGGAAAAACTAGAGAAAAGTGTTTAAAAAAAGTTTTTAATGTCTTTTCCCCCCTATTTTTGTTATTTTTATTGTATTGTATCTTTTGTAAATGTTATTAAACTGTTTTAAAACATTGTTTATTGGTTTTCTCGGGTTTATGTTTCTGTTAGCATATATTTAATGACTCATCATGGCTCTGTATTTGATACATGCATAAGGCAGGGACGTCACTAGGATTGGAAGACGGGGGGGGGCTTAGCCCCCAGGGTATTTGTAACTTGCGTTTGCAAAATCTTTGCACTCACATCTAGAGCAACACTTATGTCAACAACCAGTCAAGAAACCAAGATGTTAACAAGTAAAACGTGACAGACATATCCTCTTCTTCCATTTCTACTCTGTTAAAGAAAAGTTACTGTAATGTTAGCTTGTAGACACATCAAAGCTGCATGGGGGAATTTACTTAGGCCAGACTTTGCTCCTGATGAGTTATTCTATAAGCAATGACTTAAATGCTATCTGTCTGCTCATGTAAATATATGAAAAAGCAATAGCATACTATATCTAATTCCTCTCTATATAAGATAAGTTGTCCACAGAATGCTATTTAATTACTCTAATTACTGTAACTGCGCTGTGGATTGGTTCAATCAGTGTGTAATTTCGCTGTGTAGTTTGGCTTGCATACAGTTTAACCCAAGAACCAGAATTTTAAGGTCATAGTGAAATTTGACAACACAGGTTTGAGCGTTTCTCAATTAAAGATGATTTATTCTGCCAAATGATGTATATAAATCAACAACAAAAAGGCAACATTCTATGGGGATTGATATTGTTTTATATGCCTATTATAGAGATAGGTTATATTATTGGCAAAGAATAAAGAGCTGTGACTAGCTTGCTAAGTTAACCATTTCTTGTATTTTGCTTGTTCACTCTAGCTAGACTACAGTTTTCCATAGCAAACCAAAATATCCCCTTTCCTTTACCTCAAGAAAACGTAGCTAAAGGTAAGCAGGTAATTAAAAACAACTTACAATTTCACTCTGTATCACGACACTTACCAATCTTCCTTTCACCATTAGCGTGTGTATTGGTGTGTGTGTGGGCGGGAGGGTGCATAGCGAGTTCAACTTCAGACCAAACTAGAGTAACGACAAGACGAGATGAATCCTTCAGTTACTTGCAGCGCTCCGGTCTGCAACGCTCTGAAAGCTGCCACAGTTCACACCAATGCAACGAGACGGTGCGGTGCATCATCTTGATAGCACAACGACTCTTTGTACTTCTGTCCAACTTCCGACTATTTTTTGTAGATGGATATATATCATTTGTTGCGTCTAATTCTAAATATGAATGAGGATACTGATAAATCGAATTGTTATTGTTGTTCTTATTATCATTTAGGGGGGCTTAGGAACATTTTGGGGTAGCTTCAGCCCCCCTAAAATAGGCCTAACGACGTCCCTGGCATAAGGCATCCTAACTTTCCACGCCATGACAATGGACAGCAGGGGGAAGTAGCCACTGGTAGTCTTCAGATCAAATTCAAAAGTTACAGTCTCACACAAGTTTTGTTTTTTCCACTATTCAATCTATTTTTGTCTCAGGCGTGTGCCAATCGTTTTGGATACTAGTGGTGTGAATTCATTGAGGATGTGATGACTGTAATGTTTTTTAAATAATGTGCTCTCTACATGAGTACATGTAAATGAGTCAACGTAAATGTTATTCAAGTTAAATGTAAATGTAGTGTATTAGTTTGGAATTATGGTTTAGGATTTTTATCCACTGTTCTGTCCACACCCCTTTCTGATCTATATTACGCAGATGTTGAACATTGAATTCACCATAAGACTAAAACAAGACAACAATGTAAAATTAGGAACACTTTTTCCAACTTTAAAGATCAACAAGGGAATCAGAATGACATAGGGCAAAAATAGGGCCACAATGTCTAAAGTTTGATTTTGAGGTCATTTGATCTAATATTTAACAATTTTTATAATGTTGCAAATTTATGTAATGAGAATTGCTGAAATGATCACATTTATTTTTAGACAACATACTTATAATTTTCAGTTTTGTTCAATGTGGTTAAATCAAAAGTTTTTTTAATAATTGGCCAATAAGTGAAAGGATAGTATTTGGATTAAAAAGGACTTTTCTTAAGTGGGGCAAATAGATTCATGAAAATTTTTCAAAGTAGGCTCACATTGACTGATCCAATCACAATGGAGATTGATTTGTTTATTGAATATTTTAGATGTTATTAAATGCCAAATGCGATTGAAATGAACAGAACGTGCTTAATCCTTTCCTGGTAAGTGGTTATTTTGTATAGGCAAATATCAGAATTTGTTAAATCAAAAAACTTCTGGCTGTCTTTTAAGTATTTGCATAAGTTGACAAATGTTTCCCTATTATTTTTGTCCCTATTTACACAATATCACCGTAACCATGTATGGGCCTTTTACCCCATATGGTGTAAACACATATTATGTTGATACATCAAACTCCAATAAAAATCTATTTTCTTTTTCATTCTTGATACACTTTGTGACCAGAGAAAAAGCAATTTTTTCTTAAGGTGTGCCTTTAGCCCCATTGAATCCTACATGTAAAATGTTACCACAAGACAACATTGAAAATAGAGCACATAGAAAATTTCAATTTTGAAGATGTTGACTATGAGAATCAGAATTACTGCTTTAAACAACAAGGCAATAAAAATAGATGATTGAAGGAATTATTTATTTGACTATTTTATCTACTAATTGGTGAATGTTTTTGTATTGATAGATTGTGTTCAAAAGATGTATTGTTCAATTTATCACTCCATTAATCACAAATAGTTGTAATGCTAAAATAAGTTGGTGCTTATTTTTAATTTCCAGGAAAACAAGTATTTATTAAATGGGAAAAGAGGAACTGCTGGACAAAGCCTCACCTTGATTGTTATTTGTCATTTTTTCTGGTATTTGCCTTTCATATCAGGTTTCTCCATCACCACGGCAACATACTCCTCCTTCCATAATTTAAATATCTGTCTTGCTTTCTCTTTGACATTCAGTTTTGCAAGTGATTAAGGACACAAAACCAACTAATACTGGAATAATGCGACATCAAATTGTTTATTCCTTTCTTCTGGTGTTGGTTGGCATGTCACTAGCTGGGTATGTAATTGTTTAGAATTTGAAGCTGGTTTATTCTTAGTGTATTCTTGGATCTTAAATTAATAAAAGCAAACACACGCTGTTTAGGTGCAATTTTTACACTTGGTTTCGTGCATTTCTCAATACTGAGAACCCATGTTTAAAACTTTTCAAAATAGTTTGTTCAACTGCAATCTCTGTTGATTACAATTTGGATATTTATTATAAAATTCTGACAAATGCATGTCCACAAGTTTCAAAAATCTTAATTAATTTAGCAAACTCTCTAAGGCCAATGTGAACATCTTTATTTACTATTTCAAACTGTTCAATATATGTTAAAAAGTTTAGCAGTAAAGAAAACCGATTTAGACAACAATATGCTTTGTTTATAATGTAAACAGATTAAAATATTTGAATCCCCTTTAGCAACTGACCAACCATTTGTGATTAAAGTACTGGCTAATCAGCATTGATTTGATGGTACGCTCAAATTAGGTGAACGGTTTAGGAAATGTTTTATAAACAGACTCCGCATTTTCAGGAGCTCAAAAGTAACATAATCATAAATAAAACGGTCCTTCTAAATACCTGGTTGAAAATCTTTGCAGTGAATGGCCATCGCCAAATTAAGCTGCTGCTTGTTTGTAGGTCTTTTTTCTTTCCGTTTTGTCTTCAGCGAGTGAAATGCATGTTTAACTGGGTTGTCGGTTGACTGACATTAAAGAATATTCCACCTTTTTGTCTCGAAAGGCTCTTTGGTTGCCTTTACAGTATGTTTGAGCGGAGCAGTGTGTATAGAAATTCAAGAGGGTCAGAATTCACGTGTTTTGTATCACCGTATTAAGCTTTGAAACGGCGTTTTCTTAGGCGTTACATTAACGCTATACGCCGTTACGCGTTATTTTAGCACCTCACTTAACTTAATTAGCGCAATCATTTGCTCATGTACGTAAATCCTCAATCTACGGCATCTCGGAGGATTCAAATAATTAACGGCAACGAGGAAAATTGTTTCACATTGCAAACGCACATTAAATGACTGCAGACGACTTTTGGCTAACCAAGACCCTATTTACTAACTTTAATTCACAAATTAGTATTCACTTACTGCAGTGGGTGGGTGTGTGTGTGTTGCTAATATTACAAAGTATTTATTTACTGTTTACAGACATAATTGCTGTTGGCCAGTTTGTCAACTTTTCTTGTTATAATGCAAATGTATTATTGTATGAGATATTGTCAGATTCACATTGAAATCTTAGTTAGATTGTTTATTTAAAAGTTAAATCGGCTGCTCTACAGACAGTTCTGGACATCGACCATTGCTAATTTGTAGTGGATATAGGTTGATATCTTGTGATTTGTTCTGTTAACACAGATGGCAGATATTTTACAATATATATTTTTTTCTATATTAATATTTCTATATTCCTATAATTATCAATAGTCAAAGATGTTTAAGGTAAGTTATTACTTGTCAACCACATCACTGACATAGACACAGATGATAAATGAAAAGGTTTAACATAAAATTTAATGGTAGGTTATATTATATAGTGATATTTCATTGACCACACACTTTAATACATAATTTCTGCATCATGTAAAACTTGTATGATCTGCAGAGGCTGCAGTCATTGAATGTGCATTTGCACTGCGAGACAGAGTTCCTCATTGCCATCATTGTGTTAATTATTTGAATTCTCCGACTTGCCGTAGATACCTCAAATGCAATAGAGATGGAGTTATGTACAAAGTTTCGTGAGGCGCTAAAATAACGTGCACTAACGTATGGCGGCGTACAGCATTTATGTAAGGCCTAACGCCATTTACTTAACGCCTTATGGCATTTAGAAAATGCCGTTTCAAAGCTTAATATGGTGATACAAAACATGTGAATTCTGACCCTCTTGGCTTTCCATAGGTGTGACACATAGGTGTGTATGGACAGCCAAGAGTGTCAGAATTCACGTGTTTTGTATCGGTGTATTAAATGGAATGCCAATCCAAAGTAAGCTAGTGCCGGAGGCCCTGGGGGGACAGGCATCTATGACGTCTCCTGGCCAAACTCCATCTGCCAGAGCCAGGAGACTGAATCCTCACCCTCGGGGCTCCTCCAGAAACAAGAAACAATCTTGCCACTATGAGGGGTGGACAGTGCTCTACTCGGGGCAGGAGACTGCCAAACAACAGGGAGTGGCTCTTCTTCTGAACAAAAGAATGAAGGGAGCGTGGGAGCGTGGCGGTGAGGTGTGGGAAGCTTTGAGCCCTAGGTTACTTAGGGTTCGCCTTCCCATCAACCAGAGGCGAGGAGTGGTGGTCATGGTTACTTATGCCCCCACCGAAGATGAACATCCGTGGAGGGATGCGGGAAAGGCCGATGAGTCAGATGCCTTCTGTGACCTCCTGTCACAGGTGCTGGCTAAAGTGGCCCCTCAGAATAGAATCATCATGTTGGGTGATTTCAATGCCCGAGTTGGTCAGGATGCTAGCACCTGGTCAGGAGTGATTGGAAGACATGGGCCAGATCAGCTCAATAATAACGGTAGGAGGCTGCTAGATTTTTGTGCAGCCCATGGGCTTGTAATTACCAACACACTGTTCCCACATCGGCGCATCCACACAACATCATGAATGCATGCCGGGTCCAAGCAAAAACATCTGCTGGACTACCTAGTGACAGAACAGCGGATGTGGGTCCATGTCCTTGACACCAGGACCTACCGTGGAGCTGATCTGCCCACTGACCATTGACTTGTCATCTGTAAGATGCGCCTGCCATTCTTCCACTCCGGTGGTGGGTGTAAACCCAGGACCCCTTTCAAACCCATAGTGGCCTGATCTAGGCTAGCTGATGAAAGTTGCAGGCGAGAATTTCAGCATCGCTTGCAGCTGGGGTTGGTATCGTCCCCCACTCCTCCGGATGTTGAGGGGAAATGGGCAAGGTTTAGGACTGTGGCTCATGTAACTGCAATGGCAGTTTTGGGCACATGGTACAGACCTCCTCAGGGAGCCTGGCTGACGGAGGAGGTGTTCAGGCTGGTTGAGAAAAAGCGATCACAAATCACTCTTTAATTCTATCAAAAAAGTTACTTTCAGCACCACACCTATTACCATCATTAGGGGAAAAAATGGTGATCCAATCTCTGCCCCCCAGGAACAGGTTTGCAGATTTTCTGAGCATTTCTGTGAGGTCCTGGGGAAGGGGAAGTCCCTCAGCCTGGAAAACATTGTGGGACAAAGTGGGGATGACCCTTCGGGGGCAGTGGTGCCTCAACTATTGGAGGAAGAAGTCACTCACTGTGGGTGGCTGGCTGAGGTGCCATCTTTGGAGGAAGTACTGAAGCCGATCCGGAGCCTGAGACCAGGAAAGGCACCAGGCAGAGATGATGTCCCAAGCGAAATGCTGAGGGAGGGTGGCGTTTGTGCACAGGCTGCCCTACATGACATTATAACAACAGTCTGGACAACTGGGCGGGTTCCGCAGGATTGGAAGGATGCCCTGGTGGTCCCTCTCTTTAAAAAGGGGGACCGCATGAATGTAACAACTATAGGGGCATCTCGCTCCTCAGTGTGCCGGGAAAGGTCCTGGCAAGGATTATTCAACATCGCCTTGCCAGGCACGCTGAGGAGAGGCTTGCAGAGTCCCAGTGTGGTTTCAGGAAAGGGCGGTCTTGCACAGATGCCATATTCTCTGTCTGTCTGCTACAGCAGAGGTGTAGGGAATTCCAGCAAGACCTACATCTCTGCTTTATTGACCTGGTCAAGGCCTATGATACCATCAGTAGGCCTGGGCTCTGGGTTGTTCTTCATGCTTTCGGAGTCCCAGACTCGCTGCTCGCGATCATTAAGGACCTTCATGATGGCGAGTGGGCCCGGGTAAAACGTGCGACAGGGATGTCCTTTGGCTCCCACATTATTTATTATCTATTTCGACCATGTGGTTAGTGAAGCCTTCAATGGCTGTATCAGAGGGATTTCCATCTGGTACAGGTATAATGGGAGGTTGATCGATGCCCAGGTGCGGTCAAGGGATGACTCCCTATTGGTCAATCACATTATGTATGCTGATGATCTGGTGATTGCTGCTCACTCAGAGGAGGAGTTGGAGGCACTGCTGATGAACCTGGAGCTTGCCATTAAGAGATGGGGCCTTACCATCAGCCCAACCAAAACTAAGCACCTGCCTGGGTATTATGTACTGTCGGACACTCCACCCTCACACCTCCCAATTGGTGATGGGGAAGTTGTGGAAAGAGTGAAGTGTTTCCATACCTGGGCAGTATGTTTATGACCAGCTCCGGTTTGACAGCAGAGGTCTCACTCTGAATCAGTCGAGCGGCATTATCTTTTCATCGGTTGCGTAACGCTGTGTGGAAGCTACTCAGTTTGTCACTCCGCACGAAGTTTCAGGTATTCTCCGCCACGGTCCTTCCCTCCCTTCTCTATGCTTGTGAAATGTGGACCCCCCTAATGGAACTTCTTCGCCGGTTAGAAACATTTAGGCTGGCCTGCCTAAGATCCATCCTGGGTTTAACCAGGCTGGATTGTGTGAGGAGCTCACAAATCTTTGAAAGATGTGGACAAAGTCCCATCAGTGAGCTCCTCCGGCAGGCAAGGTTGCGTTGGCTGGGTCATGTAGCCAGCATGCCCGGCCACCGCATGTCTAAACAACTTTTGTTTGGCCGGATAGAGGGGGCTAAGCGGGCGCGGCACGGTCTGGAGAAGAGATGGAGTGATGTGGTACAGGAGGATGTGGAGCTGAGTGGACTTGCTGATGACTGGTACCAGCGTTGTCAAGATCAGCCTCTTTGGAGGAGGCTTGTGAAGGACTCTACTGGCCTGTTGGAGGCAGTCGCCCTCCAAAAACAATGGAGGGCAGAGGAGTGATGCTCACAACATCACTGCCAGGTGGCTAAAGCACAGCAAGTTGGCATAGCAGGGGGCACAGGTGGTGCATCAGTCAGTCATCTTAGTCAGTCAACCCATGTCACCTGTTGGATCTGTCCCATGTCCGTTCGACACTACACATGGCCTTAACGTGCACATTGCCTGGCAAAAGCGTCGTGGTGACGTCACCACCTCTTAGTGGCGAATGGCGGTTGTTGTTGTTGTTGTTGTGTGTGTGTGTGTGTGTGTGTGTGTGGTGTAAGTATTGGAAAAGTATTGATGCACTCATTCTCATAAATATTTACATTAAATTTACATTTTTAGAATTGAAACCATGTATAGGAGTCTGGAGTGGACAAGGTAGAGGCCTATAAATTCTGCAGATTAAATAATCCATGGAATAACAGAAATTAGACAGGAGAACACACGAAGGAAATTACATCACACTGAAATGAAACTGTCTGGTGTTCTCCTGCGTGTATGTGTGTTTATGTATTTCCTGGTATGATTCCCTTGCTACCCCGATTCAAATGAAAGAACATGGAATTGTCTATGATGTTCTGGTGCAGAGATATGTGATTTTTTTCTAGGGTAACCCCATCTGGTTGCTAGGCATTTAACAAGGTAATACTTAAAAGGCTCCTTGCTACCCTGAGTCCTATGGACGCAACCAGAAATCTCTATGATTTTCTGGTGAACAGATAAGTCATTTGTTACTTGGTTGCTAAGGTAACCACATCTGGTTGTTAGGCAGTTATCAAGGTGATACTGAAAAGGCTCCTTGCTACCCTAAATCAAATGAACATAACTGGATGTCTGTATGATGTTCTGGTGCAGAGATATATGCTTTGTAACTTTGTTGCTTGGATAAACCAATATTTATTTAGTTTATTTAAGAGTTTGACAAGGCAGGATATTGAGGGACAAAACCCTGAAATGTATCAAACGGAACACATACTCAAAACAACCATATGTACCTAATTTACTAATAAAAAATAAAAATAAAAGAAACAAACAGGAGTAAAACAGATGCATTGAAAAACACATCAGGATTTCATACAAAGAGAACCTGTAAGTTATTTATTCACAACAAATTCCCTATGCTGCCGTAGTAGGTATGTAGGTGTTGAAGCCACAGACAGGAAACAATGCAGTGGTGATGAACTGTCCTTGAGTAGTTTTGTAAAGGTACGTATAGTGGCCTCATCGCGCCTCTCACTCAGTGATGGGAGAGAAGAAGTTGGAACACCTATTATCCGACAGCAACGTTTTTGGACCCTTTCTAACTCATCAGAGAGACTTTAGGTAGTCCACCCCATACTGGACTAGCATACTCAAGAACTGGCCATATAAATGTCAAATATATTTTTATTAAAACATCACATGGGAGACCCGCATTTTTAGCAACACAGAGATAGTGGATTCTAGGACGCACCTTCGAAATCATGTACTTAATGTGTGCGCACCACGACAGATCAGAAGAAATTTGAACTCCAAGCAGTTTAAAGGTGGAAACTCTGCTAATTACGTGTCCTGATATTACAGGAGAGAAAGGGCAGGGAACGTTTTTGTCTTTCCTGGCGCTAATGACCATGTCCACCTCCATTCATTGCCAATGAAAATTCATGTCCCGATTCCGCCACTGAATCCAAGGCCTTCTGTGTTAACCCTGGTAAAGATCCCATTAAAAGTTCAGTGATTGTTAAATCATCGGCATATTTCACCGGAATTACTGAAGGAGGCAGGCGGGAATCCAAGCTGTTTATGGAGATGACAAAAAGCAGAGGGGATAGAAGTCCCCCCTGGGGAACACCAACTGAAATTGGGTAGGAGTTAGACACACAGGAGCCCCACTTCACTTTTTGCTCTCTGTTACTCAGATAGCTCCTTACACTGAACAAAGTGGACGTCTGACATTCATGTCAGCTAATGCATTAAGCAGTTGACAATGATCAACTGTGTCAAAAGCTCGAGTAAAATCAACAAAAACAGCATGAATGTCCTATTTAGGATTGCTGTTGAGTGCTTCATGCCAGTGTTGCAGAATTTGAATCAGTGCAGTGTCAGTGGATCTGTTCACCATGAAGCCATGTTGTGATGGTTGAATTTTAGCAACTGTATCCTCCAGAATGGCATCTCTGAGGATTCCTTCATACACTTTTCCAACACAGCTAAGTAGTGAAATCTGCCGATAATCTGCTGGAAAACTGGGCTTTGTTTTTTTGGGAACAGCCTTGACCATAGCCTCCTTGCATTGTTTTGGAAAAATATTCTTTTGCATGCATGTGTTAAAGATATCACATAGTACCGGTGCCAGCTCCTCATGAAAGGTCTTTAACATCCAAGGAGGGATGCCGTCAGGACCAGCAGCCTTTGTTGCCTTCACTTTGCAAAGTCTAACCTTAACTTGTCCAATACTCAAAAGAGGTATACTACAACTGGATAACTTGCAGGTGACCTCTTCCTCAGACGGTAAAATGTGACTTGCATAATCCCACACAGAAGCAAAGTGCTTTGCCAAGTTGTCACACTCATATTGCATGATGTTATGATCCTGAGACACCATATCACTCTTATCTCCTTCCATCCCCATTAATGCCTTCACAGACCTAAGCCATTGTTTAGGCTTAGTGCTTTGCAGTTCCTCGACCTCATGTATATAGTATTGTTTCTTTGCGTTCTTGATTTTTTGGGCTATAATTATTTTTAGTTTACTTTAAGTTGTTTTGTTCCCAGAACAGAAAGCAAGCTGTCTGTCTTTTATCAGATCCTTAATTTGTATGGTCATCCATGGTTTATCATTATTTGTGATAGAAACTTTCTTAAATGGAATTGTTTTATCCAAGATAGACCTAATCATGGAAGTGAAGGCACTAACCTTAGCCTCAGGGTCCATAGCCTCAAGAATGTGAGAAAAGTCAGTAGTATTCATGAGAAGGCCCAATTGCCTATTTGTTTCAGGGGTACGCTTTCTACAAAAAATGTGCTTGATAGGCTTGGTAGGCCAATTTCCAGCATTTAGCAGGATAGTCTCATGGTCAGAGGAGCCAATAGGAGGCAAATGCTCTGGTGACTCATACATGGAGGAAATGTTTGTAAGGATTGAGTCTAATTGACTGGTCTTTCTGGTTGCTCCAGCCACTATCTGTTTCAGACCATGTCTGCTGCAAATGGTTTCAGACTTGTATTTATTTGTATCACAGATTATGACAATTGCGGCCTGCTGGTAGTTGCATTCAATATTTCTAAGGCAACAATCCAAGTACTGAGTGATTATTAAGTCAGGTTGGGCCGTTGCTGAAGAATGCGGGGGAAAGTACAGCACAGCAGCGATAATACAACTTAACCTTCGAGGAAGACGACTGGGACGTAGCCAGACCCACAATGCCTCAAGTTTGTCTTCTTCTAGGTGAGTCAGTCGAATCTGAGTGATGTTTTCGTCGACATACAAAGCGACTCCTCCTCCCCCACTGCCCTCACGATCCCGTCGATGCATTGTATATCCAGGTAGAGTTACAGTTGAGTCTGGGATATCAGCATTTAGCCAGGTCTCTGATACAGCAATAACTGCTGAGTTATTATTCACAGATGTACTGTACAGCTCGTCGCAATTGTAGCGTAAGGAGCGCACATTGGAAAGTAGAAAACCAGGCATAATTGGCATTGATTTATGTTGGTTTGTCTTAATGTAAATTAGATTCTTAAGATCCTATCCTTATATGGTTGCGAGGCATTTACCAAGGTGATACTCAAAAGGCTCCTTGCTACCCTGAGTCAAATTAATGAAGTCGGAAGTGTCTATGATGTTCTGGTGCAGAGATATATGATTTGTTACATGGTTGCTAGGCAGTTTCAAGGTGATACCCAAAATGTTCCTTGCTATCCTGAGTCAAATATTCAAAACCAGAAGTATATATGTTGTTCTGATGCAGAGATATGTGACTTGTTACTTGGTTGCTAGGGTAACCCAGTCTGGTTGATTGGCAGTTACCAAGATGATACTCAAAAGTATCCATGATGATACTTGACGAATGATTGCTCACCCAAGTAAAACAAGCAAACTGTAATTTCTCTAGGACATTTTGATTCAAAGATATCACTCTCAGCCTTTTTTAATGGAAGTCAATGGGGTTTGCTTGTTAGGTTGCTCTAAATGGTTGCTAGGGCATGGCTAAGTAGTTTCCATGATGATGCCTGAAGTCTTATTGCTCACTCAAGTAAAACAAGCCAACTGTCATTCCTCTAGGACATTCTGATCCAAAGATATCACTCTCACTCATTTTGAATGGAAGTCAATGGGATTTGCATGCTAGGTTACTCTAAATGGTTGCTAGAGAATGGCTAAGTAGTTTCTATGATGATACCTGAAGTCTGATTGCTCACCCAAGTAAAACAAGGCACTCTCAGCCTATTTTAATGGATCCAAAGATATCACTCTCACCCGTTTTGAATGGAAGTCAATGGGGTTTGCTTCCTAGGGTACTCTACTTGCTCATCCAAGTGAAATAGCCAACTGTCATGTCTGTAGTCCATTTTGTTCCAAAGATATCCCTCTAAGTCATTTTTAATGGAAGACAATATGGCTGGTTGCTAGGGTGCTCTAAATGGTTGCTAGGGCATGACTAACCAGTGACCAAAGAGATTCTTATTGGCTGATTACTAGGGCTTCCCCTGACCAAAGATTTTCCTAGTCATTAATTTAAGCCATTAGTCGACTAGTTGCACATTTATGATATTCATTTAATTACAGATAGATACTAAACCATAATAATTAACCTTTAAAATGAGAGTGGGATAAAGCACATAACTGTTAATCTAAAGGTCGCTTGTTCGATCCGCACAGCCACCACAATTGTGTCCTTGAGCAAGGCACTTAACTACAGGTTGCTCCGGGGGGATTGTCCCTGTAATAAATGCTTTGGATAAAAGCGTCTGCCAAATGCATAAATGTAAAATCTACATTTTACAAGCGCATGCATGAAGCAAGCCACAGCGACTCCGGCAAAAGTGATAATGATTCTGAATGTGTCGGAAAAGCCAGCAAGGAGACTGTCTGAACAATTTGGTAATTTACAGAGAGAAACGCACATTCAGGTTGTGCAAACAGACGATGATCTCGGTGATCAACGAAGATCAGAGAGTTTCACTTAGCTGCTGAAATTTGATTGGTTGATGGTGGCCATGTTTTTCAGCATACGTGAATGTCCATATAGACAATGATGGCAGCTGAGGCAATGTATGCAAATTTTGAAGTCAACAGTATTAACGGTTTCATAGTTACAGCCAATTTCAAGTTTTTTTGGTATTATAGCGCCACCATGTGGCAAAACCGCACCAACTTTTCTTGCCGAACAAAGATTGACCTCTTACATAAACATGCCAAATTTGGTGAATATGTCTCATTTCCTTCAAGAGTTATAGCCATTTACATAAAATTGGCATTATGTTTTCGCATACTGTAGCTAGTTTGAGTCGAAAGTTCAAAATTCTTTTATTAACTTTTGACATTGAGACATAGTTTGCAAAAATAGGTTTCTGAAAAATCCAAGCTGGTGGAAATTGGTTATAGGCGGAAAGGAAATCGAGAGATATATGTTTTGTTTGGTTTGAGCCAAGTATTCCAATGGTATAAAGCACTTGAGTCTACGACAAATGGTCTAGGAATTAGGAGCAGTTTCATGTTTTTGATAGCTATAGCACCCCCTATTGACCGTGTTTCTGAGTAGCAAGCAATACTACTACCATCTGACCAAGTGTCATGTTTCTAGGCCTTACTTACAAATAAGGTAACATGTGGAGTTGAATCTGACACTTGGAACCATTTTTCAATGAAGCTACATTTCTCAATTTGTAGCTCAGGTACCTCTGGTCCTAAAATTATGTATTGCGAATTAAGTGGAACTTCATGTCCTGCTATGTCATACAACCATTTATTTTCATGCTCTGGATCCCTACCCTTATCATATATTAGGGTACAGTGGAATCAGTTTTTGGCAAGCTTGATTCACAAAGCTGTTTTTTTATGTATTTTTCCCATTTATTTACTGTTGCTACTACATCTTTCCCTAAATCTCCTAACCAATGTATGTTTGCTTGTGGCTCTTGGGGTTCTTGGGGTTTTGTGACAGTCATTTGTTTGATTCCCCTGCTATCTATGTATATTCCCTTTGGAGAGCACCATATTTGCATGTTACTTTTACAAATGGCATCCCTTCCTAACAAATTAACAAGTGTTTGTTCTGATATTAGAATGGGAATTTTTATTTCTGGGTCTTACTTTTATGCTCACTGGAGCCATCATTAGATGTGAGAGACATAATTTGGATTTATACACGTGAATGTGGCTCCAGTGTATAGCATAACTGGTGTTGTCTTGCCCTCTATTTTAACCTGCAGCATAGGTTCTTGATCAGCATCAGATGATATCATTGGAAGCTGATCCCTCCCCGTAGTATCCTCTGAGTAGCCCTAGTAGCCCTGTTGTGGCCCACACCATGGGCTGACTAGACCTTGTACTTGAGCTTGGTATTCTTGCTGCCATTGATTATTGCTTGGACTTGGTGGCTGGTCATTTTGCCATGGGTTAATAGGGCAGTCTCTCCTGTTGTGTCCTGCCTAATTGCATCCTCAGCATATTCCTGGTGGGCCATTATTCCTTGGGACACTGTTCTGTCTTCCCCTTCCTCTTCCTCCTTGTGGTGGTCTGTTCCAGTCTCTATTGTTTAGTTGATCTGGTTTTAGGTTGATTAAAATTTGTGCTGGTGGCTGTGATGCATTTCAAGTAGTTGACACTGCATTCTGGACAACAGGTACAGGTGGTGTTAGTGCAGTCTAGGGCTGAAACGATTAGTCGACATTGTCGACAATGTCGACAATAAAAAATTGTCGACAAATATCTTTGTTGTCGAGTAGTCGTTTGATCTCACGTGATCTAATGTAAGGGCCTGCAATATCGCGATTTGACCGCTACGACGCTGTACGCTAGAGTGTAATGCAGCCCTTACAAATGCTATTGCGGTAGAAGAAAACAAAGCGCGAATTATGACGGAGTGCAAACGAATCCCAACTAGCAAGGTGTGGGAAAGTTTCACAAAACTTCAAACCAAAAATTCTGTTGTGTGCAATACATGCAAGGCGGAACTTGCTTTTCACGGGAGCACAACATGCATGTTGGAGCACTTAAAGAGGAAACATCCTGGCACAAGAGGAGCCGGTGAGAGGTGAGTGTTCTCCAGCTGGAGCTAAATAACTTAATTGTACATCTCTTTATTAGAGAATGCAATACTACTAGTAATAATATTAACAATAATAATATAATTACAGTAATGTGATGATTTATTTTGCATAGAATAAAGCTTGATCGAGCTTAGGAGTCAGGGCTGTTTTTATTATTTTAACACTATTAGGTATTATAGCCTTATCACTTGCCTGTATTTTGTTCCATATTCATGAAGACTTAGAAAAGGAGATGTTAGGAAGAATATCATGTCAGTCACTTTTTCATACTGTTAATTAAATGGTGAATGAAAATGTCTCTGTCAGCTCAAATGTCATATAAAAAAAATATTGTAATTTTATACTTATAATAATTTTATAATATATTATATTATATAATAATTGTTTGCAGATTCATATTTTACCATTCTTTGTGAATTGTGTCCTGAACTAAATGTCCCTTTTTCTGTTTTAGTTCTAAGAAAAGCAGTGGGCCTATTGATGACTTTTTTTCTGAGGAGAAATTCTTGTACTCCTCAGCAAGCCACTGCTCTTACAGAGTCAATTCTAAACATGATTGTTAAAGACATGAGACCTCTTTCCCTGGTGGATGGAGAAGGCTTTCGTGAAATGGTTTCTACATTCAATCCTGGATATATCCTTCCATCAAGAACCTACTTTACAAGATTAATGGAGCAAAAAAGTTCATTAAAACACCATTTCAAAAGATGAAGTGATTTTTCTTTTTTTATATTATAGTTAGAATATGTATAACTCAATGTTTTAATTAATTGAAAAGGCTGAATAATCGTTCCAAACTTTCTGGTTAGTCGGCCAAAAAAAAATAATCGACGATTAGTCGATTAATCGTTCTAATAATCATTAGAATAATCGATTACCAAAATAATCATTTGTTGCAGCCCTAGTGCAGTCTGGGCAGCAGGTACAGACATGTTTACAGGAGCCATCGCTGCTTATTGTTCTTCTCCTTTTTCTTTTACTGCAGCTTGAATCTTCTTTTGTCAGTTAGTTCTTTGAGTTGTAGTTGTGTCCGCTTTCTCTGTAGTTCTCTCTCTTGATGTTTCATTCTCAGTTCATTCTTCCTGTGTTGTTCCACAGCATGAGTCACATGCTCGCAGAACTCCCTTTGTGTCTTGGTGTTTAGTCCAACTGCATCTTCCAGTTTTTCCTTCACCGGGGATGGCATAGCATCCACTTTGGTGGTTCTGAACAATGTTGTCATCACTAAACCTTACTCTGGTTCCCGTTCCAGTTCTTGCTTCCATCTTCTATGTTGTCACTGAATATAGGCGGTAGGATTTTCTGTCTCGCCAATTGGTTCTCCTTTCAGTGACTTTGGATCCATCTGTGTCGGGTAGTCTCTTCTCAAAGCCATCCATATCTTAGTACGGCACTTGTCAAAGGGAACCCCATCCACTCCTGTATTGTCAATTGCTTGTTTTAGATCTACTGCATTGAGGATCTCATTAATCTTAGATCCTCCCAGACATTTAGCTAATAAAGCTTTGATATCTCCAATTGCTAGAAGTTTTCCCATTGTTTCTTCTTCCACCATTCTGATCCATTTTTCAGCCCCCTCATAGATGTCTGGAAGGTGAGCTATCAGTCCATCAAGGACCCGATTGGCTCATGGCACATACTGTTCTTGTCTCCCTTTAATTAAAATAGGACACTGTTTTGAATATTCACTGGATTGATGCATGTCTCTCAGATATTCTCTGGGTTGACACATGTAGTTTAGATCTTCATCAGTTTCATCATGCTTATACCTGTCACTTGGATATTCATTAGGTAGATACATACTGCTTGTGGTTCTTGTAAGTCTGACCTTGCCAATTCTTTTCCATTGTAGTTACTCTTCTGGCACATCTTCAAAATGTAGTTTGCTTGAAACATGTTTATATTCTCGCTCTTTGAGTGTGCTTTTGTCCTTGAGCATCTTTGTTTTTCTCTTGAGTCTATTTTTGTCAGCCTTCATGAACTGGTTTTCTCTTGTTATATTTTTTATGCTTTGCTCTAATTCCTCCAGCTCTTCTTAGGTGTAAATCTTTCCCTTGATATTTCCACACATTCTTCTTCTTGTCTCCCTGTCATCTCTTCTAGTTCTTGTGATAATTCCTGATAGGCAATCAAACTTTCTGCTCCTTTATATGCTCGTCTTTTCCCCCTCCCTTTCTTCTACTTCTGCCTTATCCCTATAAATTGGAGCCTCACTTTCCCTTTCTTCATTAATTATTTTGTGTGCATCATCATCTATTTCTACCTTACCTATTATATCTACTGTTCCTATTATGACAGGCATCTACTTCTCAAATTGATTGAGAGGTGGTGCATATGGAGGTGGCCTCAGTTTTTATTTATTTTTTTTATCATCCAATAATTTTTTCTGCTTTCTCTCACTTTTTAGCAGTTTTATCCCCTGGCTTTTGAACAATTGCAGTATCCCTTTTTCTTTTCTCTTTTTTTCTTACCTCTTCTTGCCTTTGTCTTTAGCCTTATGTTTTTTTATCAATGCCTCCATTTCTCTACATATAGCTACATCAAATGTTCCCTCTGCTGTCCATTTTGAGTTTAGACCTTTTGTTCTTTTCTCCCATTTTTTAGAAACTTCCTTTATGATGTCTCTGCATACTGGAAATTCTGTGCACATTCGTTCTACAGGTGTTGATGCCATTGTTGCTTATTATTGAAGTAGGTTCTATAACTTTGTACATCTCTAACCCCAGCTTGACTTTATTCTTTAACTAAACTTCACCAGGCTTGTCAGATGAGGATCACTAAAAGTATCTGACCTCAACATTACAGTGGACGCGCTGTTGTGACAGGTCACTCGCAAGGGAGAGTGGAGACTCCACCCTCAGGTCGTTCAGGTCTAATTTGGAGCCGATATGGGCAGGCAGAAGTAGACCTGTTCACCTCCCTGGAATCCTCCCATTTCCTGCTCTGGTACGCCCTGACCGAGGCCCCCCTTGGCATAGATGCACTGGTACACAGCTGCCCACCTGGACTATGCAAGTATGCATTCCCGGACCCTGACACTGTGCAAGTTCAGCGAAGACGAGGAGCAGGTCACCCTAGTGGCTCCCTACTGGCCCACCCAGACTTGGTTCTCAGACCTCATGCTCCTCACTTCAGCCCCTCGGAAAGATCGGTGGGTGGGGCCTTGCGGCGGGGTGGAGCCAGGGAGGCCACATTGATGGGGTTTGAGCCCTGTGGTGGTGCTGAGTCGAGAGACATCAAAGCACTTACCTGACTCCTGGTGCTCACCGGCGGATCGGTCGAGGAGGGGGGAGGAGGTGTTTCATCCCCATGGCCCATCAAAAAAACATCCGGGTTTGAGTACTGTGCCACAGCTTGGTGTGCCGGGGTGTGGGAGCTGCCACCGGGGCGTTGAACCTGCCAGAGAGAGAGAAAAGCCGGTGGTTGGGGTGACAGACGAACACACCGATTATGTGACGGAGGGACTGAGGAAACTGCTCTTTTGTTGAATGTTTGGGTACCGCAGGTACTGGAGTATATGGCAAAATAAAAGGAAAAGGGAGCAAAAGATTCTCCTCTCAGCCCGCCGACCCGGGAAAGTATGTCCATCATTTCGGCGTCCACCTGTGACTGGGCGACCACACCTGAGGGGGCTTTTCTTACGAAAGCGAGCCATGACCGCAACGTTGCATGGTGATT
Organism: Moxostoma hubbsi; assembly: GCA_032164185.1. Taxonomy (NCBI): domain Eukaryota; kingdom Metazoa; phylum Chordata; class Actinopteri; order Cypriniformes; family Catostomidae; genus Moxostoma; species Moxostoma hubbsi. The sequence goes on from JAVLUX010000215.1 coordinate 7,633,740, forward strand.
GCCTCGCAATGAGGACATGATGCATCCACAAAAGATACTTTGGCATGGGTGGTGCTCAGGCATGAAAGACAGTGAACGTGGCTGTCAGAAGGTGAGAGGTATCGACCACAACCAGAAATAACACAGAATTGGAAAGGCATCTTTAAAAAGACACATCTTGAAAAAGACGTTCTGATGTGTGCTGCTCTTTTAGAAATATACTTTTTTGTGAGGGAAAATGCTCTTTCAGAATATACTCTTTTAGATCTGCTGAAGCACTCAGGGGCGATCTCCGCAGTGCACCCATGCAGAGAGGGGCTCCGAAGAGAAAATCTAATGAGCGTGTTCCAAATTAGGTTTGAATTACTGGATCGGTATGCACTGACCGCCACAGTGTTCCTGTTAGAAAACTATGAGTTACTGATAGATAATATATTCCTTTAATGATCACTCTGATGTTGACATATGAAGATGCATATGTAAGAAGGACATATGTAAGGTTTGTACAATAATAGAGAATAGACAAATAGCAAAGTATGACTAAAGTGTCATCATTTACACACATTGAATGTAAATAACATAACTCAGTGTTCTAGAGCATTATCTTCTCATATACAATCTATAATAATTGCTATATTACGTTAATAACTCCTCAGATAATCAACATCTGAACCGAATGCGCATTGCCCTCCCCAACGCCCCCTCAAAGTTTTAGCATACCAACCTCGTAATTTCTCGCACCCCTGGGGGAGAAAGAGGTATTATGTGCAGCATGGGAGCAAGCCCAGCAGCTGCGGCCTTCTCTCTCACTCTGTCTCTCACATAGGATGTTAAGTGTCTGGGGCCCAACTTATGTCGGGGAAGGCGGTAATTCCCCGAGGGGAGCAGAAGAGGCTGCGCTTGGCGCAGCGGGCTGCTCCCTGCACCCAGCAGGGGGCAACTTAAAGACTGAAGAAGAGGCCTAAGAAGGCATCTTCAAACTCTTCGGCGCCGCGTGCCAGGCGCCTAGGCGGGACCAGAGGCGAAGTAGCGTCCGGCCCACAGATTTCCTATCCTTTCAGGAGGGGAAGACCTTGCAGAGGCCACACCCTACCCAGTCTAGGGGGAGGAAATGTATGGCAAATACACCACGAGTGTTGTGAAGCCGGACGTGGGATACGGTGCGGTGGTAGGTCCAGCCTAATAAGGGGGGAACTCTACAGACACGGGGCTGAGGCAGCGAGCTGCCAGAGGGAAACGCGGGTCTGCCGATAGGGGGACCATATCGCGGAAAATACATCACGGGAGTTAGCCTAACGAAGGGGGACTATGCCCGTGGAGCCCGACCCCAGTACAGAGCCTCAGGATATCTTGAGAAAATGCCGGACCGAACTCCAGGCAAGAGTCACTGACAGAGAACGCTTGCAGGTCTCCTACCCTCTTGATTGAGGCTAACACGATCAGGAGGGCCGTCTTCAAGGAGAGGGCCTTGAGGTTGACTGAATCAAGCGGCTCAAATGGGGGTCTCCGAAGGCCCGAGAGGACCACAGAGATCCCAAGAGGGAAACAGGTTAGGCCGGGGAGGATGTAGTCTCCGGGCACCTTTCAGGAACCTGATAATCAAGTTGTGCTTACCAAGGGACTTGCCATCTACTGCGTCGTGGTGGGCAGCGATAGCGGCCACATACACCTTCAAGGTGGAGGGGGACAGCCTCCCTTCCAGCCTCTCCTGCAGGAATAGAAGCACTGACCAAACTGCACATCTCTGTGGGTCTTCGGACCGGGAATAACACCAATTCGCGAACAAACGCCATTTCAAGGCTTAAAGCTGCCTGGTTGAGGGAGCTCTGGCTTGATTGATCGTATCTATGACAGCAAGTGGTAGATGAGCTAGATCTTCCACGTCCCGTCCAGGGGCCAGACGTGGAGGTTCCAGAAGTGCCCCGTCCCTGAGAAAGAAGGTCCTTCCTCAGGGGGATTTTCCAGGGAGGGGCTGTCACGAGGAGCATGAGTTCCGAAAACCAGGTGCGGATGGGCCAGTAAGGGGCCACCACGGTGACCTGTTCCTCGTCCTCCCTGATCTTGCACAGCACCGATGCAAGAAGGCTCACTGTGGGAAATGCGTACTTGCGCAGTCCCCGGGGCCAGCTGTGTGCCAGCGCGCCTGTCCCGAGGGGAGCATCCGTCAGGGAATACCAGAGTGGGCAATGGGAATTGTCTTGGGAGGCAAAGAGATCTACCTGTGCCTTGCCGAATCGGTCCCAAATGAGCTGGACCACCTGGGGGTGGAGCCTCCACTCTCCGCTGAGCGAAGCCTGCCGTGACAGCGCGTTCGCTGTCGTGTTGCGTTCGCCAGGGATGTGAGTGGCTAGCAGTGACCTGAGTCACGGCTGACTCCAGAGGAGGAGATGGCGGACGAGTTGAGACATATGACGAGAGCACACTTCGCCTTGGCGATTTATGTACGCTACCGTCGCGGTGCTGTCTGAACGGATCAGAACATGCTTACCTCGGATTAGTGGAATAAACCTCTGTAGAGCAAGGATAACGGCCATCAACTATAGGCAATTGATGTGCCAACGCTGCCAGGGGCCTTTCCAGATGCCAGCGGCAGCGTGCCCGTTGCACACAGCGCCCCAACACAATTGAGAGGCGTCTGTGGTTACCACGACGCGTCTGGACACCTGCTGCAAGGGAACTCCGGCCCGTAGGAAGCAGAGGTCTGTCCATGGGCTGAAAGTTTGGTGGCAGGTGGGGGTGATTGCCACACGGTGCGTACCGTGGCACCATGCCCATCTCGGGACTCGGGTCTGTAGCCAGTGCTGGAGCGATCTCATATGCATAAACCTGAGTGGCGCGACCGCGGCTGAGGATGCCATATGCCCCAGGAGCCTCTGGAATTGTTTTAAATGGACCGCTTTGCCGGGCTTGAAGAAAGCGAGGCAGCTGAGCACTGACCGAGCGCGCTCATTGGTGAGACGCGCTGTCATCGAGACCGAGTCTAACTCCATACAGAGAAAAGAGATGCTCTGAACTGGGACGCGCTTGCTCTTTTCCCAGTTGACATGAAGCCCTAAATGGCTGAGGTGCCGGAGCACCTGGTCCCTGTGAGCGCGTAGCAATTCTCGAGAGTGAGCTAGGATAAGCCAGTCATCGAGGTAATTGAGTATGCGAATGCCCGCTTCCCTTAGGGGGGCAAGAGCAGGGGACAGGCCGAAGGGGAGGACCTTGTACTGATACGCCTGGCCGTCGAAAGTGAACCGTAAGAAGGGTCGGTGTCATGGCAAAATGGCGACGTGGAAGTACGCGTCCTTCAGGTCTACCACCGTGAACCAATCTAGCTGCCGAACGCAGGTGAGAATCTGCTTCTGCGTGAGCATTTTGAACGGGAGTCTGAGCAGTGCCCGGTTGAGAACTCGCAAGTCCAAGATTGGTCGCAACCCGCCACTTTTTCTGGGTACGATGAAGTAAGGGCTGTAGAGACCCTTCTTCATCTCGGCTGGAGGGACGGGCTCTATCGTGTCCTTGAGGAGCAGTGTAAAAATCTCTGCTCGTAAGGCACTGGCTTGTTGGCCGCGCACTAGAGTGGAGCGAATACCGCTGAAATGAGGCGGGAGCCGGGCTAACTGAATCGCGGAGCCGAGTCAGATGGTCCTGGCCAACCAGCGCAATGGGTTTGGAAGCGATAACCACGCGTCCAAGCTCCGTGCGAGGGGGACTAAAGGGACGATCACATTTGACGTACCGGGCGGGGCTTCGCGACGGTGCGGAGCAGGTGAGCCTCTGGTGCTGAGAAAAGACTCAAGCACTTACCTTGCTCCGCACACCCGGCAGGGGGCAGGTTAGCGACTGAGCAGGAGGAGGTCCAGGGTAGGCGTCCTCTAGACTCGTCGGAACCGGCCAGCTGGGGAACAGTCGTGGGGGCTGGAGGCAGGTGGTCTGTGTCCAGGATGCCGGGACTGTTGAGATCTGGCAGCAGAGTGCCGTGAGAACGGCATTTGCGGGCCAGTTGCCCCAGAGACAAAAGGAAATAGCTCTGTTACTGAGAATATGAGAGTGTGAAAACTAATTCAAAAAAAAAATAAAATTCTCCTCCCGGCCCTCCACCGGGGACGGAGCGGTCTTACCATCTTCGGAGCTAACATCTTGGTCCCTGGGTCGAGCATCTACGGAGCGCCTGGGAGCCTTCCGGGTCCTCGAGGGGGCGTACGCCACCTGCGAGGTGCTCGATGCTGGGGCTGAGAGCTGGGCCCGGGTTGAGGAGCTACCTGTTGTTGCTTTCTGGTCGCAGGGGGGGACGCCCTCGGCGAGAAGGCGGGGCGCGGGCGCGCTGACTGGCTGGCGTCGCGGCATGATGTGAGAAACTGCCCCCCTCTGCTTCCTCACCACCGAGAACTGCTGGGCAAAGTCGTCGATGGTGTCGCCGAAGGGCCGAACTGGGAGGCAGGGGCGTTGAGAAATCGTGATTTGTCAATGCCATGCATCTCGACCATGTTCAGCCAGAGGTGGCGCTCCTGGACCACTAGTGTGGCCATCGTCCACCCGAGAGCCTGCGCCGTAGCTCTGAGAGCGAGGTTGGAGCAGAGCACAGTTCCTGCAGCACATCGGGGTTGGAACTACCCAGGTGCAGATCTTGAGTGCCTTGGCTTAGTGAATTGCAGGAGAGCCATGGCATGCAGGGCGGAGGTGGCCTGTTCAGTGGTGCTGTAGACTTTTGAGGAAAAAGGGGACGTCATTCTACGGCTCTGGAGAGGAGTACCGGATAGTCCCGCCAGGTGGCGGTGTTCCGCCATCCAGGGTAGTGAGAGCGGACAAGCGGAGGGCAGTTCCGACCGCGTTGGCTCGTCATGCACTTACGGGAACGACGGAACCAAGGGGGGGGGGGCGTGGCTATAAGAGGCATCATGACCCGAGGAACCGATTGAGTAGCCGAGAGGGGGGGGGGTCTCGCGGCGGCCCGGGAAAGCATGTTCGCGAGTCCAGTCTCGCGGCGGCCCGGGAAAGCATAGCGGAAAGCATAGCGAGCTGCACTCTTCCCGAGCTCGGACTGAAGCAAACAAGTGTGCCGGGGGGCGGGTGGTTCGTGGGGATTTACCCGGCGAAACCGAGCCCGTGGTCATCCCCAAATCGCCTTCATCACCAGCCAGGTCGACCTCAATCCTGTGGGAAGAAGGAACAACGCGGGGGGGCGGCTGAAGTGGCTTTCTCTCATGACAAAAGAAAGACGCGACCGCAATGTTGCCATGGTTATGTTCTCGCACTGAGAACATGAGTCATTCATAAAACGCTGCCTGCGTGTGATCGCAGCCCAGGCACACAAGGCAGCTTTCATGACCGTCAGAAGTGGAGAGATATCAACCGCATCCAGGAACTACACAGAGGCGGAAAGACATCTTTAAAAAGATGCGTCCTGAAAAGGACGTTCAACGCCTGCTGTGTATTGCTCTTTTATGAGTGGGAACTCAAACTCTTTTAGAGAAAATATACTCTTTTAGGAGGAGAACACTCTTTCAAACAGAAAGAAGCGCTGTCGAAGCGCCCAGGGGCGTGAACTGCACAGCGTGCAGAGAGAGAGAGAGACGCCAGCTGGAAATGTGCCATGCGGATCCAACAGCAATGATTCTCGCTGGTAAAGGTGAGTGACACAGGAGTGTGTTTCAGCTGCTTGCGGTACAACCATTCGGCTCCGAAGAAAAATTCTGACTGGCATTCCCGTTTATTCCCGTATGTCCGGGGCGGGGCATGCAAATTCTGTCTGCCAACTTGACATTGGCCTTTTCTCAGGTTCAGAGGTACGATTCGGCATCCGAGAAGACCCCTTGTGTCACTTCCTTCGACACTGCGTCGAGAGAGTGACAGAAGGGGAACTGAACTTACAAACAGTATCTCTTGCGTATACTCAGACAATATATATATATATATATATATATATATATATATATATATATATATATATAACATAATAAAGTAAATAACAGTAATCTTACTTCGTCTGTTACTCATACAGTGTCCCTAAAACACGTGCAATCCAGAGAATCTTCCAGTCAGAACGGCTGATGCAACATTATGGCGCTACACTCATTCACTGAATACTCAGTTTCTGTATCAACGCGAGTAGCCTATATCTTAACTCCGCCTAGCGCTTATTCTGTGCTCCTCTCCATTAGAAGAACAAACATAGAGAATTCTGTACAGAGCGGTATGCATGTCACCTCCTTTTATATCCGTATGTCCCAGGGAGGGGCATGCAAATACCACTTGCCAATTCCCATTGGCCTTTTATCAAAGATCAGAGGTGTCTCGGGCTCTCAAGAGTGACCCCTAGTGTCACTACATTGACACAACGTCAAGTGAGTGACAGATAGGGAACTCTGGATTTAATGACTAACGCAGCTTTTACTTTATTTAGTCTATGTTTGAGTGGAGGGGAAAAAGCAACAAATACTGTAACTGAAATGTCAACAGAACAATAAGAATTGTGTTAAAGGACAGTTTTGTCTTCATACACCTAAAGCATATACTTTCATTCTGAAACCACTCTGAAGTCTGCTCAGAAGGAAACTATTTATAAAATATAGAGGTGTTTTTGTTACAGTTATATTGACAAACTGACTCTGATTCAACTCAGACTCAATTGTTTAAAGACTTGGACTTGACTCAGACTCGACTAAGACTCAAACCCAACACTAGATTTAACAAATAAAAAATATTCATCCTTAATTTATGAATTACACTGCCTTTAAGAATTTTTTTCCCCTGAAGTACAAACATTTATAGCTTATTTCTCTGCACATGAATGCAGCAAGCGATGTCAGAAGATGCAGTCTGCAACCAATAATCTAGAGTCCGTTTTTTAATGTTATCATTAAGGTGTGGATTTGGCTTTGGGAAACTGACCAACAGTTATGTGCCACTTTATCCCGTATAGTATATTTTCTATATCATAGTATATAGAAAAGTACTTATATTGAATAGCCTGGACTTTGTGTGACACAGGAGAGAGCATATGATGTTATTAAAAGTGTTTATGCTGCAAGAAACACAGTGCACTCAGCTGTAGCAGAGACAATGATACCATGATAAGAGAAAGCACTGGGAAACACAGCTAAATTAAAGATGAACCAAGCAAATGGTCAAAGTGACCATATTATGCTCAGATTGTTTTATTTTATTTACTCAATGTATACTTTTATAATAAATTAATTTAAAAGGTAATTTTAAAGAAATGGACTAAAAGCCATCATTAAAAAGAATTCAGAGTGTGGACTTAATATACGAATAGCGTTGATGAAGGGGAGGTGAGTGCGAGAGCGAGAAATTTGTCTGTACATTTCCCTGAGAACCAAGATCCTTTAAATTAGCCTCAGAACCTACAGAGGGTGCGGCATCCATGAAAAGGACATGCCGTCTGAGGTTTCAGGGTTTTCATTATGGAAAAATGAAATGCTGTTCCAGTGATTTAGTTGCAGGGACCAAAATTTGAGGTCTGATTGGCAGCCATCATCAATAGAAACATTGTTGAAATTTTATTGATGGAATGAGCTAACTTAAGGAGGTGAGAGATGGAGTGGCCTTGAGGAATGATGCGCATGGTGAAATTTAGGTGGCCCATGAGGGACAGAAGATCGCATTTGGAGACTGAAACTGATGAGAGAAAGGACATGCAAGCTGACCTGATTCTGACTAGTTTATCCTTAGGCAGGGAAGCTTGCATATTTAGGGTATTGAGCGCAATGCCGAGGAATTCGAGACATGTAACGGCCCAAAGTTTTTTCACTGGAGATGGGAACACCCAGCTTGTAAAAAATCTTGGTTAAAATGTCGAGTGAAACTGTGAGAGGCAGGGAAATCAATGAGCAGGAAGTCGTTGAGCAAGTACAGTATGAACGGGAGCTTGAATTAATTTAAAAGGATCCAGCAAAAGCCTTCTGACAGTGAATTGATAATGTGCACGCTACATCTACAACCAAAAGCGAGACGAAAAGCAAAAAAATGTTTGACTGCCACTTAACACCAAAAAGGGGCCAGTCGACAGGATGGTTGGGCATGATTTTGAAAGCATATTTGATGTCTGCTTTGGCGAGGAGAACACATGTAGGACTTGATAAGTAATTGTATAACATGATTGACTAAAGCGTAGTTATATGAATATTCCTCTTGTGCAATCATGTCATTTACAATAGCGATGTGGCTGATTTTGGATGCAGGTCCTTGTAAAAACTACAGACATGAGAGAACACACAGTTATAGAATGCACAGACTGATTTGTTAAAATTAATACAGATAGGGCTTCCATTGAAATAATCGATGATGCGACCCTTTGAGTCTTACTGATTGGCCACTTGGGGCTACCTTGGAAGCTGGAGAAGCGCACAGATTTTGAGCACATATTGGATGAGTGTCCGTGTACGCTGCAGATAGCGCAAGAGAGCACATTGTGCCCACCAAAATGACTGATGAGCAGCTCTGTTTCGGTGTAGGAACAGTTGATTTTTTAATTATATTGTGAAATGAACATTGCGGATTTCGCTTTGAATGATTTATGGTACTCATAAGTGTGTAAGTGTTCCGCCATATTGCTGATTGAAATCAGTGATCATAGCCAAATAGCAATCTAGTTCCTCCCTGCGCTCAGGAAAATTGCTGCAGATATCGTCTCTGTAGATACTGAAAGTGACCACAAACTCATCAAAGGCAAGTTTGCGCAGCAGTCTGATGGTTTTTAGGCTGGTGTGGAGTGTTGAGATGGAGCACTGACATCGTTGGAGAGGTAAGGCAGGCTTCCCAGGATATTACATGCAAAATGATTCACTTGCTGCCTGAAGAGAGCTGAGTTGATGCTGATGCCTTTTTTTGCTAACATTTCTATGATCATTCCGAGAGGGCAGCAATCCCACTCTGAATGATGCTGCAGCAATGAGCTGACTGATCCTGGATGGAGGGTAAAGAGCAAAGTACTGAAGCCCAGAGCGGGTGTAAGCTCTTTGGGGAGCAAAGCTGAATCATCATTAGTCATTGTAGCTGTCGAATGAAACCGTGTTGGCACACTGAATCAGCAAAGCGGTAGATTGAAAGCAGACTTTTAAAGCAATGGCTGCTGTATGATTGGCTAGGATTCAACTAGATAATGGCATGATGATGTACAGCTGTGAGTCTCCTGCTAGAAGCACGCTTAAGCTTACATTTATTTTCATGAAGTCTTCACTTAATTTTGGACTATGACAATGACAAAGATACCTCCTGGAGAGATTTCTTGACTTCGTATGATGTTGTAAATTGTTTTTCTTTTACAAGGAAATACATTTGTGATCCTCCACCACATTTGTCTTCGTGGTCATCTAGCCCTTTAGGTTTTGATTAGCTCAAAAGTGTGTTACTTATTTTGTACCACAGATTTTACCAAATTGTTGATTTAGCCACTTCGAAATTTTCTGCTATCACACTGAATGATTTTGCTTTCATCCCAATGATGGCCTGCTTTTCTTGCATTGACAGCTCTTTGGACCTCAAATTAAGAGTTTACAGCAACAGATTCCATATGCAAATTCCACATGTGGAATCAGCTCCAGACTTTTTAACTGCTTAACTTTAGATGAAATAACATGGAATCAGCCCACACCTGGCCATAAAACAGCTTCTCAGTCAATTTTCCAATGACTTTTGAGCCCCTGAAAATGAGGAGGTCTGTAAAAACAATTCTGGAATACCTAAACCATTCACTCAACATAGAAGTAAATTCCTTCAAATTAAAGCATTTAATTTCAAATCCATGGTGGCATACAGAGACAAAATTATGTGTATCTATGAAGTGAAAATGAAACCTTAGAAAATGAAAATGAAATCTATGAAGCCTTAGAGTCATCGTTGTGTAGTTTGATTAAATAAGATTGTAAATTGTGTATAAAAATAAATAATTAAATCCTAATTTTATTTAGAACCTCATTGAGAAAGCCGAAGGGGCAAGAAACACAAAACTCCATAAGATGTTGGTTAATGGAGAAAAATAACCTTGGAATAAACCAGGCTCAATGTGGGGGCCAGTTCCCCTCTGGCTAAACAGCATGAATATAATACCAATATTAGTTATTTATTTGCAGTGCAAGTCATTTATGTGGCGTGTGCAGGGTGCATGCGTGAGTGATATGCGGGTGCGAGACGATCGTACTACGAAGAGTGTGGCTGTGTCTGAAATTATTCACTCATTCACTATTTCCTATGTAGTGAATGGCAGTTAGTGGACTATATCTCAGCAGTAAGTGAACGAAATGAGTGGTGAGAAAACGGAGAGAAATCTAGGCCTCAGACACAGCGAGTGTTTCACGACCGGGGTTGGTGCCCAATGCACTAGGCTGCATATATGCATTTAGAGAGCAGAAGTACTGCTGTACAGAACTAATGATTTTAATACTTATGACACTGAAAACTATAACTACACTGAAATAAGAATCTACACAGGACTTTAAAAGCTATGAAATAGCTAAAGTAGGCATAAATAATACGTGATCTTGCTTTGGATTATATTTCAGCATTATATATAATGTCCATGTGGGACATTTTCACACTTTCACTGTAATAATTACTAGAAATGTTTCCAAACCTCTCTTATTGACAAATTCATCCAGATCTCGCAAGAGCCCTAAAGGGATAGTTCACCCAAAAATTACAATTCACATTATTTTCTCACCTTCATGCCACCTCAGATGTGTATGACTTTCTTTCATTTGCTGAACTCAAATTAAGATTATTAGAATATCTCAACCCTGTAAGGCCCATACAATGCAAGTGAATGAGTGGCAACATTTTTAAGCTAAACAAAATCACATAAATCAGCATAAAAGTAATCAATAAGACTCCAGTGGTTAAATCAGTATCTTCAGAAGCGATGTGATAGGTGTAGATGAGAAACGGATCACTTTCACATTCTTCTTCTTGTGTTTTTGGTGATTCATATTCTTCTGTAGGAGCACTGAAGGGAGGGTGTGTGTTTGTTTGGCTGTTGAGTTCAAATATCGCTTACTCCACCTTTAACATGAAAACCAGTTGAACCTTAACACCAGCAATGTCATCGGACAAGCCGATTCCTGTCGCTGCAACGCTTTCTGTCCAGTGTGTTTATGTTATAGTGATGATATGCAAATCTATACTGTATAAACAGCAGTCTACTTACTGATTTTTTGTGTTGTTTGCGTAAAGTTGTTGTCAGACATTATATTATCCTTTATTCATAGCCTATTGCAGTATTTCCCAACCTTTTTTCTGCCAATGCACACTTTTTATGACTAAAAATTCTACAGCACACAATAGGATAACTGTTACGATCCTCTGTTGTCTGCCTTGTGTTTTTTTCCCTTGCCATCCCTTAAACTACACTTCCCATAATTCCCTCCTTGTCTCATTGGTTCATTGTTTAATTACCCTGTTTTCAGTTCTAGTTTGTCATTGGTTTCAGTTTTATTGTCTTGTTATCTTGTTTTGACTTTTGGTTTTCCATTGGCTCACGTTTCCCCTTGTTTTTTGTATTTAAGTCCTCATTTTTACCTTGTCCCTTGTTGGTTATTGTTTGGTAAATGTTCATGATTTGTATCCCCATCACCGTGTTCCTGCTCGTGCCCTCCGTGGATGTTTACACCTTTGTTTTCCAATCGTGGATGTTTTATTTGTTCCTGTGTTAATCGTTTGCCTCACTTCGTGCACTTACAATAAAAACTGCAAGTAGATCCAACTCCTCGTCTGCCCTCTTCGTTACAGAATAACCAACCACTATGGATCTAGCAGCTTTCCTCACGGAACTAACTCAGGTAGACTTATCCATCCGTGTGTTCACGTATTTTTTCTCCAACGTGGCCATCCACTCCGGTCTGGATGACTCCACCCTGAAGATCCTGTATTGGGCCGGTGTACCCAAACGCCATCGGTGGGATTTTCCGGGGCCCGGAGATTGCACCTGGCAGGAATATGTGGGGCTCTTCCTGGAGACATTCGCTGTGGAGGAACCACCTCTCTCGATTCCGGGCTCAGCTCCTGGGCATTCCAAGTCTGCCACGGCCAACGTGCTGTCGGCCTCGTCCATTCCAGAGCCAGCGCTGACAACCTCGTCTGCACGGAGGAGGAGGAGAAGAGGAAAGGCTTCTGCTCTCCAGTCCACGCCTGCCACGGCCAACGAGCCAACGCCCACACCTGCCACGGCCAATGAGCCAACGCCCACGCCTTCCACAGCCAACGAGCCAATGCCCACGCCTGCCACGGCCAACGAGCCAACGCCCACACCTGACACAGCCAACGAGCCCACGCCTGCCACGGCCAACAAGCCAACGCCCACGCATGCCACGGCCAACGAGCCAACGCCCACACCAGCCACAGCCCACGAGCTGGAAGTCTCATCCGTCCCAGAGCCAGCGTTGCCAACCTCGTCCGTCCCAGAGCCAGCGTTGCCGGCCTCGTCCGTCCCAGGGCCAGCGTTGTCAGCCTCGTCCGACCCAGAGCCAGCGTTGCCAACCTCGTCCGTCCCAGGGCCAGCGTTGCCAGCCTCGTCCATCCCAGAGCCAGAGCCAGCGCCTGTAGCCTCGACCATCCCAGAGCCAGAGCCAGCGCCTGTAGCCTCGACCATCCCAGAGCCAGAGCCAGCGCCTGTAGCCTCGACCGTCCCAGAGCCAGAGCCAGCGCCTGTAGCCTCGACCGTCCCAGAGCCAGAGCCAGCGCCTGTAGCCTCGACCGTCCCAGAGCCAGAGCCAGCGCCTGTAGCCTTGACCTTCCCAGAGCCAGAGCCAGCACCTGTAGCCTCGATCGTCCGGAGGAGGAGGAGAAGAAAGTCTCCCAGGGCTCCGCCCCTCGAGCCTCCCAGGGCTCCGCCTCTCGAGCCGCCCAGGGCTCCGCCTCTCGAGACTCCCAGATCTCAATCCCCGGAGCCTTCCACGCCTCAGTCACCTGTGCCTGCCACGCTTCAGTCACCTGAGCTCTCCACAGCTCCCGAGCCTTCCACGGCTCCACCTTTGGAACCTTCTACAGCTCTGCCTCCTGGGCCTTCCATAGCTCCATCTACCAAGGCTCTGCCACCTGAATCCTCCACGGCTCTGCCCCCAAAATCCTCCATGACTCCGCCTCCCTCGGCTTCGCCTTCTACGGCCACGCCTCCTGAGCCTTCCCCTGCTCTGCCCTTGGAGTCCTCTGTGTCACCGCCTTCCACAGCATCGCCTTCTACGGCCACGCCTCAAGAGCCTACCACGCCTCCAGAGCTTTCCACGGCTCCGCCTTCTACGTCCACGCCTCCAGAGCCTTCCACGGCGCCGCCTCTGAAGTCTGCCATGTCTCCGCCTCCCACGGCTCTGCCTGCTCCGCCTCCCACGGCTCCGCCTCCGGACCCTTCCACGGCTCCGCCTCCGGGCCCTTCCAAGCCTCCAGAGCCTTCCACGTCTCCGCCCCCGGAGCCTACCTGGTCTCCGCCTTCCAAGGCTCCGGCCCCGGACTCCTCCTGGTCTCCGCATTCCACGGCTCCGCCCCCAGAGTCCTCCTGGTTTCCGACCTTCCATGTCTCCGCCCCCAGAGCCTACCTGGTCTCCGTCTTCCTTGGCTCCGCCTCCAGAGTCCTCCTGGTCTCCGCCTTCTATGGCTCCACCCCCTGTACCTTCCTTGGCTCCACCTACAGAGCCTTCCGCGGCTCCGCCTGATCCAACTCCTCATCTGCCCTCTTCGTTACAATAACCATTGTCAATATTTTTCCTTTTCAAGAACTTGTCCATGTTTTCTGTCCGTCTTAGTTGTGTGTTTACGTGTAATGTTTGAAATTCGGCTATGGAAAAACAAAATTATAATAAAAAATCACATTGTATTACACTTTATGGACAGGGTCGTAAAAATTCCGTCACAATCTATTATTACCAGTCATTTTAATTTTTATATTTTAATAAGATATTTAATAGCTTTTATTTTCGTTCACATTTTAATTTTTAATTGCGAAATTACAGGACGAGCATTATGCATATGAAAACAGAGACACCACACGAAGCAGATGAATGCTTCGTATAAAATATGAACACAACACTTCTGCTTTGACTTAAACTGTGTGCTCGTCTGTGCGTAATCAAATGCATCAAGGGAGACTGATGCTGAGGTAATTGTCATTAGATTTTGCGTCTTTGCCTCGGACATACGACTTCTCGTGGCAGTTTTAATTTGGTTCTGGAGGCTGAAGTCAAGCGCCGCATTGCCCTCCACATGACGTGGTGGTTTTACGAGTGCTGATCAGTCATTGGCTGCTGGATTGCTATGGATAGTGAGATAGGTGTTTATTACAACACTATAGTAACACTCCTCCTTCCATGGAGAATGATTCATTTCCTCTTTCTTACGACATTCAATTCAGAAGACTCAACTGTTACAGAAATAATGGGATTAAAGTCTCCCTGTTTTCTTGTGTTGATTGGCATGATCTTGAGTGGGTATGTAATTTCTCTTTTTAAATACATGTATGTTTTCATTTGTGTTTACTGGAGATCTGACAATAATTAACCAGAGCTTTGGCGGTGAAACTACACTGAAAATCGTGATAACTTCAATTGTTATCTCAAGGATCTACTTCTCCTGATCTAAACCATAAAAATTACTTTTCTCATTTTTTCAGGTAATTTTAGTCTGATTAAATATAATGTTTGAATTGAATAAAATAAGTTAATTTAGATGATAACACAAGAAGCTCTTTTTACACTTTAAAAAAATTATAGTCATTACTTAAATGGGGGGGGGGGGGGGGGGTTGGGGTTATGAGTCATTGCTGCGTACATAGCAATGTACAATCAACCCACTTTGAATTTTGTGTTTCATTATTACAACATTTTCACTTTTTGATAAAGACTTTAATTGTTATTGTAATTATTTGTTTTTTACTTGATTTGATCACAAGAATTCAGATTGCCATTTTTAATTGTTTAGAGGCCCACTTTAAGTGTGTAATGAACTGTTAAATCATTCCCAGTTCTTCTCAGATTTAGAAGGCAGCCACCAAAATTAATTTTGCTTATGTGGCTTGTTTAGGACAGCAACCATAACTCTTCAGCTTTGTGATAATATGTCACTCTGTACTGGCTAGGTTACAAAATTTTGACTTAAATTGAATTATAACAATTCTATGTTTTAAGTGAGAGTTTATAAGTGAATATTGTCAAGACACCTACATTTAGTTATGGCCTTAATACAAAGAGCACTGGATTTGAAAATGAAAACAATTGTTCCCCGTCTGTCGCTCACTTCGACGTCGTGTCGAAGAAGCAACACTAGGGGTCTCTCTTGAGCGCCGAATATGCCTCTGGTCTATGAAAAAAGGCCAATGAGAAGTTGGCAGACAGTATTTGCATACCCCGCCCCAGACATACGGGTATAAAAGCAGGGGGAAATACGTCGAATACATTCAGAAATTTTCTTCGGAGCCGATGGTTGTACTGCAGCGAGCTGCGAGTCACACACCCATTCCTGTTCCTGGGATGAGTGATTTCTCTCCAATGGTTCATGTTCTTAGTGCGAGGACATGGCCGTTCCAGCATTGCGGTCGCGGCTTTCTTTTGTCATGAGAGAAAGCCACTTCAGCCACCCCCCGCGCCTCGCCTCCTTCCTACAGGATTAGGGCAGGCGCCGCGGGCGATGAAGGCGATTTGGGGATAATGACGGGTTGCGTTTCGCCGGGTAAACCCCCTCGAACCACCCGCCTCCCCGGCACACTTGTTTGCTTCAGAATTGGATGACATCGCTGCATCGGAGAGCGTTACAGCGGCGTCTGATGCTGATGACTCGCCTGGGCCGCCACCTTCGGGTCTGCTCGCCCAGTCTGAGCCTGACGCACAGAGGTCCGCTATGCTTTCCCAGGCAACCGCGAGCGCGAGGCTGGACCGGTAAACCCACCCCCCACCCCCCTCTTGGCTACTTGATTGGTCCCACGGGCATGTGCACCGCTCACAGGAACAGAAAATCAAGTGCTATGTCTCAGTAAAGACTAGAGACAATGGAGGCCCAAAATGAAAATGTAGGCCTGAAACTGAGAGCAAATTTTTATTTCTCACATTGCCCGATTTGGTTCTAAAAGAACCACAAGCTTTCAGTTTAGTTCAGTAAATGCATGATGAAGAATACCTTAGTTGACCTAAATTATTCAAGAGTAGTATTTCACAACCCATTTTCTCCTTCTGCACTGTCTATTGACCAATCTTGGGTCACCTACTTTCTTACCAATCAACGGTATTGTATAGTACCATTCTTCGGACAACAAATCAAACATCTCTCTCCCAAATTGACAAGAAGAGAGTAAAAGACTAATCAAATTATCAATCAAAACAATGAAATTTATTTAAAAAACAAATAGATTAAAATTGATTTCTGGTTACATGAATAATCAAAGAGTGATATTCTTATGCCTCCTACACACTACACGACTTTCAAAGACGTCGGATCATGGTACCGTTCATATTACACATCTGTCTGTCTTGTCATGGAATTCGTAGCGTTTTCAAATTACACGAGGAATCAGCGATAGGGGTGAACACATTACAAAACATTTCACTATTGACGAATCACCGACGACTCTGTCTGGACTCCAAATTATGTTTCACAACATAGTACACATGAGAAATGATACGAGATATGAAAAAAAATGCATGATCATATGTTATACATTTCAGAATATTATGTGTATGTTTTTAATCGCCTGAAGACATCATATATATTCTTGGTTACAATATGAAAAAGTACCTCCTACTGAAAAATCGTCAAGGTTACTATTGTAACCCCCGTTCCCTTATGGAGGGAACGAGACGTTGTGTCAAATGAAGCGACACTAGGGGTCCTTCTTGAAAGCCTCGGTTACCTCTGAACTTGAGAAAAGGCCAATGAGAAATTGCCAGACAGAATTTGCATGTCCCTCCCGCAGACATACGGGTATAAAAGGAGGGAATCATGCATCTGTCTATTGCTCACTCGACATTGTGTCGAATGAAGCGACACTCCATCCATCCATCCATCCATCCATCCATCCATCCATCCATCTTCAACCGCTTATCCGAAGTCGGGTCGCGGGGGCAGCAGCTCCAGCAGGGGGCCCCAAACTTCCCTATCCCGAGCCACATTAACCAGCTCTGACTGGGGGACCCCGATGCATTCCCAGGCCAGTGTGGAGATGTAATCTCTCCACCTAGTCCTGGGTCTTCCCCGAGGCCTCCTCCCAGCTGGACGTGCCTGAAACACCTCCCTAGTGAGGCGCCCAGGGGGCATCCTTACCAGATGCCCAAACCACCTCAACTGACTCCTTTCCATGCAAAGGAGCAGCGGCTCTACTCCGAGCTCCTCACGGATGACTGAGCTCCTCACCCTATCTCTAAGGGAGAAGCCCGCCACCCTTCTGAGGAAGCCCATTTCGGCCGCTTGTACTCACGACCTAGTTCTTTCGGTCATGACCCAACCTTCATGACCATAGGTGAGGAACAAAAATTGACCGGTAGATCGAGAGCTTTGCCTTCCGGCTCAGCTCTCTTTTTGTGACAACGGTGCGATAGAACGAGTGCAATACCATCCCCGCTGCCCCGATTCTCCGGCCAACCTCCCGCTCCATTGTCCCCTCACTCGTGAACAAGGCCCCGAGGTATTTGAACTCCTTCACTTGGGGCAATACCTCCTTCCCTACCCGGAGTACGCACTCCATCGGTTCCCTGCTGAGAACCATGGTCTCAGATTTAGAGGTGCTAATCCTCATCCCAGCCGCTTCACACTCGACTGCCAAGCGGTCCAGTGAGAGCTGAAGGTCACGGACCGATGATGACATGAAGACCACATAATCTGCAAAAAGCAGCGATGAGATCCCCAGCTCACCGAACCACACACCTTCCCCACCCCGACTATGTCTCGATATCCTGTCCATGAATATCACAAACAGGATTGGTGACAAAGTGCAGCCTTGGCGGAGACCAACCCCCACATGGAACGAACTCGACTTCGTGCCGAGGACCCGGACACAGCTCTCGTTTTGGACGTACAGGGATTGGATTGCCCTAAGAAGGGACCCCCCAACCCCATACTCCCGAAGCACCTCCCACAGACTCTCCCGGGGGACCCGGTCATACGCCTTCTCCAGATCCACAAAACACATGTACATACTCCCAGGCCCCCTCCAGAATCCTTGCGAGAGTAAAGATCTGGTCCGTCGTTCCACGGCCAGGACGGAACCTGCATGGTTCCTCTTCAATCTGAGGTTCGACAATCGGCCGCACCCTCCTCTCCAGCACCTTGGAGTAAACTTTACCAGGGAGGCTGAGAAGTGTGATACCCCTGTAGTTGGCACACACTCTCTGGTCCCCCTTTTTGCAGAGGGGAACCACCACCCTGTTCTGCCACTCCTTAGGCACTGTCCCAGATTTCCACGCGATGTTGAAGAGGTGTGTCATCCATGACACCCCCTCCACATCCAAAGCTTTCAGCATTTCTGGCGGAAAATACCGCACAGAGGGAAATCTATGCACCTATTCCAGTACAGAGTAGTTAGTACCTGTAGTAGGTCTGGTCGGGAATTCCTCAGAGTTCTCTCAGTTTAGCCTCTCAAATCAACACTCCACTTGCCTACAATAAAACCCATAGATATAAAACACTTCAAGCATAGCACACAATTTTAGTTTAAATGTTTATCACCACCACAAAGGCATTTTTGACAAGCTGAGGCAGGCTGCTCTGCTGCTCGCAACGGCATGCGGAAAAACAAATGAATGGGCTATACAATATGAACAAATAAAATAAAAAAAACATGCAGGTTATCTTACCTTTCCTCAAAAATAAAGGCTTCACCACAGAACATAGCCATTCTTATTTCCAATAGTTTCCAACAGTTAGGCTAATGAAAATAAAGTCCAATCAAACGAAAAAAAAGACAGCCTCCTCTTAACATGACTACAGCCAGAAGAACAGTCTCTTACAGAGCATTGTGGAGAAAAAGCACAATCCAGTTCTCCTTTCTTCTATAACTCTTCTTCGCTGCTACTGCTGCTGGTGGGGACACTAAACACAGTGCGAGCCAGTCTTGACAGTCACAGTAGCATGGTCTTGTGTTGTTTCCACCAGCGCAGTACATCTCTTCAGTACATCTCCACCACCTTCCATGTTGGGATTGAGACACAGATAATGCTGTACTTCGTCGTTATCCTCCTCCTGCTCTACAATATTTTCCCACTCTTCCTCAGACCTGGCCAGCACTCTCTTCTTTGCTGCATGGCCCGCAGCAACAAGTGCAGGCACAACCGAGGCCACCACTGCATGAATCATAATTATAATTATTAGTTTGGCCAAGGTAGCTATGATAAATACATTAATTTAGAAGCATATTAAATACAAGTGAAGTAACTTGGTGTTGTTGCCTGTGCAAATAAAGTGAAATAATAATGATAATAATAACAACACACATAAAAGTAAATCTCACCGGCTGGTTGATCAGCCCCTTGCACCGCCGCCTCTGATGTCTTGCCAGTTGATGGATGTCATCCCTCTTGGCGTCGGTGAACATCCTTAATTGACTGAACTTTAGCCATAAGAATATGGCTAGTTTGTGAAGTGGCTGGACGTGAACTTTCTTCATTATGCACTCGAGGTGTCATTGGTGGATAATTGCTTGGGAAGGAGTGTCTGACATTTTGCTGGCAATGTTGTTTCAGTTTGTGTAGCCAAGCCATGATGAGGTTCAGTGTTGGGTATTTATCCCCCTCCAACTCCCATTGTGCGTCGTAGAACGAGCGCAGAAATTGCAACAGGAAGGCCAGCACATCTGGGGACACATCGTGTAGTTGCTGGCTCTCATTCTCACCACGGCTCTGAAGTATCTCCTGTAACTCAGCGTAGACTGACACAATTGACTCCAGGGTGAGGAATACGCTGCTGTATCTGGTTTCTGCCATCTGTTTGACAGTATTTGACAACCGGCTTGTCAGACCTGACTGCTTTAAATATCGGACTAAAGCCTTGGCGGCCTGCAGGGTCTCTGCGATTACCGGGGTAAGTGCTACCCCGGGAGTAGGCAGACTCAGCCTTAGCATTGTTGTGTCCGGTGCGTACTTTGCACACCTACTTGGATCACGCGCAGAGCTTTAGACACTCTGAACAGCTCTTTGTCGGCCTGGTGGACAGCGGAAAGGGAACGCTGACCCCAACAGAGGCATGCCCATGGGATCGTGGACGCCATTGTGTCGGCCTCTCAGACCAGGGCCGTGCCCACCACCTTCTGGGTGTGTGACCCTTCCAGACATCTGCAGAGCGGTGGGCTGGGCAACAACCAATACCCTCGTGAGGTCTTACAACCTCCAGGTTGAGCCGGTTTCGTCCTGTGTTTTGACAGGTCTGAACATGTAGAATTCAATAATATGGTGACAACAGCTGGCCAGGTGTATCACTTGCGCATAGCGTCTTTCCCCTCCCCTGAGGTGAAGACATTTGCTCTAATCCCCCAGTCGAGTCCACAAGTCACGGACTGGGTGTCCTTTCTCCCTAGCCCTCTGGCTCCGAACTCAGCAAAGGAAGTTGCCTGCGCTGGAATAGGTGCTCCACAGGTTCTGATTGAATTCTGAGAATTATGAGGCGGCCATCTCCATCAAATTTTGTGCCGCCTCCGATTGTCTACGAAACTCAGGCAGGCAGTAACGTGCACAAGACAGACCCCAAGAAACCCACGAAAATGAAACGAAACTCAGTGTATATTTGCCTCGCAGACATGAAAAATATGTTTATAGAATGCTTGAATTGTCTACTTTTAAATGAATCATTTTTAATTGAAAACAATTACTCTCTGATTGTGTAATCCATATGAAACCAACGAGAGGTACAGTCTTTCCCGTTTGAGCTTATTATCATATTATCGTATTATCATGGAAGAAGACACGCTGTGATTTTACCTCAGAAGAAGAGCGCGATCCAATATGGCCTTTCTAACACAAAAAGTGTCCCATAAAAGTACATTTTGTGAGCTAAAACTGGAGTCTACAAAATCTATTATGTGTTTCATGGCCTTATTTCAGTGACTTAAAAATTAAAATTATATCTTGATTTTCTCAAAAATGCAAACATGTCATCTCATCTCATGTTTGGAGGCTCTTATGTTATAAAACTGCTGAGAAAGTGATGCAGTTTATTTATTCATTTAGTTAATTATTCATGCTTGATATGATGACTACAATAATGTCAACTGTATCTGGGCACATTTTTGTATTGTTATCTCAAAGCAAGTTATGGCATTTGGAACCAAGATAGCCTTTTTTTATCAAAAGTCCAAAAAACTCCAAAAGTCCAAAAGTCCAAAAAACCCTCAGTGATCTGAGGGTTTTACTGAACATAAGAACTACTTATTTGTAAATACCACAATAAACCAGAAACATAATTGCATAGAATAAGTAACAATTAATAACATCCACCACTGTTTCAGTTGTAGGCATGGTAAAGACCTGTCAATCTAAGCGATCAGTCCAATCCAAGCTGTAAAACAGTGTCTTTATACATCGTCCCTTCCCACCATACCCACCCACATACCTGAGATCAGAGATTATCTTATTATTGGTTTAAGAGGTATGCTGTTTGTTTACTATAAATGAACATATTAGCTGTTATGTTGTATTGAATTAATTTAATGTTGAACGGGTTAGCTTTTTTAATTAAATATGCTATTAAGTTGATAATTGTCATTTTCTTCAATCATATAATTATTAAACACCTAAAATATGTTGCTTGTAAGTGTTTGCTTCAGCCGGTGGAAGGCATTGGACAAGTGTATGTGTGCACACGATCAGGATGTATCACCTCTGCCTCATTTTGAGCCAGGAAAAACCCTGTTATTCCAATATCTCCTGTGATGTATTTCTCTGTAAGCGGAACCGCGTCTCCCTTGGGCAGAGATCCCTCTGCCCCCAGGTCACTGTGTTTGTAGAGCTCCTCCCTGTCAAGGCAGGACCTTCCACCGTGCCACTTCCATGTGTGGCTAGTAAGCCCATGTGACGTATTCCCCTGTTGGCCAGGATGTGGTCTCCGTGGGGTCTTTCCCCCTGAAAGAATTGGACTGGAAAAGAACGCCTACCTCGATGCGTGTTATAGCGTTAGATGGCCCCTGCCGCATCTAACACTCTATGGAGAGAAAACATATAGAGAGAAAGGCTCTGCTCCAAGGCTAGTTACGTCGCTTCCCTCCCTCAGGGATGTGGGGAACTATAAGACATCTCTTGGGGCATTGGGGAAGGTTACGTGCCTGATGCACATGCTATTTTCGCACGCAACAGCTTGCTTGCACCTGTATCAGCAGTCCACTTAACACATTCAGTGTTGTGGTGTTTTTAAATAGGGACCCCTAGAGTCACTACATCGACACAACGTCGAGTGAGTGACAGAAGGGGACTGTCTTGGTTACTGTCATGACCTCCATTCCCTGATGGAAGGAATGAGACGTTGTGTCCCTTTTGCCACAAAACTGCACTAAGCCGATGAAATGGCTAGAACGTTACTCTAGGCTCGTCAGCTCAAAACCTGTCTGAACTGATGCACGCCTCACTCCTTTTATAACCGTATGTCTGGGGGAGGGGCATGCAAATTCTGTTTGCCAATTCTCATTTGCCTTTTCTCAAAGATAAGAGGTAACCAAGGCTCTCAAGAGTGACACCTAGTGTCACTACATTGGCACAACGTCTCGTTCCCTCCATCAGGGAATGGAGGTTACGACAGTAACTGAGATGATTTCATGCTAGCCTTTCCTTTTGAATTTTAATTTACCCTCTGACCATCCTGCCAGATTACTCAAAAAATACCTCTGTGTTTAAGCCTTTATTATTTCTGAACATCCATTCTCTGAGTGTTTCCCCAGGCATCGGCTAACTTATCTCATTCACCATTCTCACAACTCAACAAAGATGTTTCTTACTCAGTGATACTGTTAGATAATTTTGTCATCCAATGTGTTTAATTTATTTTCTTGATCTGCAATCCCCGTCTCGATACGGCTCAGCTGAGGGAAGAAAGAAATGACA
The DNA here is from genome assembly GCA_032164185.1 of Moxostoma hubbsi. Taxonomy (NCBI): domain Eukaryota; kingdom Metazoa; phylum Chordata; class Actinopteri; order Cypriniformes; family Catostomidae; genus Moxostoma; species Moxostoma hubbsi. Next base: position 7,656,710 of record JAVLUX010000215.1, read on the forward strand.
CAGACACCCAATGCTATCAAATCCTTCTTCAACGTTTATTGTTCAGCACTGTGTTATATGGTCCAGAAAAACCACATTCCACTGGACCCCACAATGAAATAGTTCATTACCTTATATGGGGGTGACATTCATGTCTGAGTTACGTGTGAAACGTGAGAGTAGAGACATGAAACACATTCCTATAGAACATCCTTCAAACAGGGAACAGCTGCAGCTACACCAACAGAAAAAGTTTAAAAGATGCCTCTATTATTCCACAGATACAATAGACACAAAACACTTTATGTGTCACTTTATTAGAATTAATTTGTGAGTGAAGGACACAAAGAGTGCTATAGGAATAGGATCCCACTGAAAAGTTTCAGAAAATGATTTAATCAATTCCTCTTAGCACGTCTTTAGCTTGTGAGGCTCCCACTTCCCATCGGATGAACCAATGTGTTATATTAACATATACTAAAATATGTTAAAGATCTTTTGGGTGAAAACTAATGTATTTCTCTGCAGACAGGTGTAAAAACAAAAATATGTTTCTCTTACCTGTCCGGAGAAATGCCCATACTGGCCACCAGAGTTGTTAGATAATTTCTCCTATAATCTATGTAGTTCGACCTTTTCGCCCCAGCACTCTCAGTTGTCCTCTCACTCAAGAATTTGCTTGCAAGGGAAGAGACTCTTGACACAGAATTCATATCAAAGCATATTCAAAGGTTTATTGGCAATCAAACATACTGTATTTATACCAGAAATGTGCATCAAGGAAAATCATCATGCGTCAATAACAGACAACATCTGTGTGCCAGTCTAAGCAGCGCTCTCCGCTGTCAGAATATCAGTTTATACTAGGGTTGCAGCGGTATACCGGTTTCACTGGTAAAATTTACGGTTATCATACCAGGTATGTTTGCTTATCTACGGTATTGAGAAAAAATGCAACCGGACAGAGAATCTCATATATGCGTCTCCTTTCCTCCTTGTCTGCCTGTCAGACTTGTCAACTTGCGACAAGCACACATGCAGCCGAGAAAATGTCTGAGAAGCTAGGCGAGGGGGTCTGACATGAGTGTGTGTGTGTGTGTGTGTGTGCGTGTGCGTGTGCGTGTGTGTGTGTGTGAGTTTAAGCAGTGTTTCTCAACTGGTCTAGTTGGACTGGGTCGCGGACAGCAGGGAAAGAGCAATGCCATGGTTCTCCCATTGAAAATATTTCGGCGGCCGCCCAAGTGATAGAATATATAGGACTGCTGAGGCAGATTTAATGATAATCTCGCAAACAGCTAAAGTAGACATGGGCAATTGGATCAGGCCCTCCACATGGTTTAATGTGGCCCACGGCACATTTATCATAAAAGCGTTTGTTTTTTTTCCATTGGATATTTCAGTTAACTTGCTTTGGGACCTAACACGTCTCCTCGAGTGTTTAACATGATCAGGGTTGCCAGATAAGAGACGCAACACCCCCAGTTTGATATTTATGTTATGCAAATTGGAAATATTCCGCCTAATGTAATATTTATTTTATGCAATCTGGCAACCATGCACGTCTCGCTTTCTCCTTTGAACAAACTTAGCGATCTGTAGTGCAATATTCTGCTCAAGGAAAAGTGTTATACGGCTACTCTGTGTCCATTCTTGAGGCTGCTTGTGATGTTTGGTGCTACTAATTTTGCAGTTAAACCTTCTCAGTGATTTAATTAATATAAAAGTAGATCTCGGCATCATTGACATGCGAGCAAAAGCAAGCCAGAGATACACAGGTACGCTTCAGAAAATTGAGTACACAATTATTTCTGGGCTTAAAAGATACAAAAAACAAATCAATGCAGAACATTGTATCTCAGAAGTAATACAATGTGGACCCTTTGCACTACTTAAACCTGATGTGGCCCCTTTACCAAAATAGTTAAAAAATATTAATAATTACACACCATCACCTTTACAAATTTGTTTCAGGATTTTACATGTTATATTTTGACAAAATGTTATAGTTTCATATGAAATAATTTAAAGGTAGAATCTATTAGCCCTCATTTTAGATCAACAGTGGCAGTTGTAGTAATGTGTTTCAGCTGGAATTTTTTTTTCATAAATACATTAATTTATTATTATTGGGTATTACTATTATTTAAGACTAGCACACTGACATAACCATGGTAACGAGGAGCCTTTCCTTCTGTATAATATGTGTATAAATATGTAATATTAGTTAACAAACGGGATAATAATGGGCTCGTATAAGTAAATATGCTCTTCAATTTTTAAAAGGGGGAGAGACAACTTCCTGTAGATTTTGTTGTTGACATCAACAACAAAAAATAATGTCACTTGATGCATGTCCTTGTACTGGAAAACCATGAACAAAACTATGCAACATAAAAGGAAATGCAACCCAGTATACATTAAATACAGCATACATTTAATCTATGGCAGGTTGACACTTGGTTAAAGGTACAGACAGGAGCAGTCTGGCCTTGCTGTTGTGCACCTACAGTATATGTTAACTGTTAATATTCATCTTTAATTTTATTTTTCATTTAGTAGTTCATTTAACATGTAAACTAACATGCTTTAGTTATATGACATGTTATAGTTACATGCTATTTTTTATCATGTTTATAATTCAGTTTATTTGAATTCTGTTAGCTTTCTTATTTTTTCTATTTATTTTATTTTCAAAAGGGTGATTGTGGCAGCGGGGGCGTGGTCAAGCGCCCATTCGGAGGGAGGGAGCGGTAAGGGCGCTTGCACCTGAGCTAAAATATGTCTAACACCTGTCTCTAATTTCAGTGAGCACGGGGAGAGCGGCATATAAGAGCCACAACAATGCCAGTGAGGGGGCAGTCTAGCGTTGCCAAGCGAAGCCCAAGAGCTTGTTTATGGAGAGATCGTTCCTTTGTTAATTATAAACAGTTTATGTTCAGTGTTGTACTTTTTGTTTTGGAGATTAAAACCCTTACCTTTGAGTTCACCCTCCTGTCATCGTGTCCTGCTTCCCCAGTCCAGTAAAGTGTCACATTGGTGCCGAAAGCCGGGAGATATTAGGCATGGAAGGTCGCCCCGTAGAGTCCGCCCAGCTGACCGAAGTCCTCCAGTCCCTCGCTACACTCCATCAAAGCCACCAGCATTCCCTGCTTGAGCTCCGAGAGGACCAGGATCGACGGTTCTTCGAGATCATGCGGGCTCAAGCAGAGGACCGACTTGCCATCCGGAGCCTCCTCAGCCGGGAGGTCGCTCCCGCCACAGCCGCGACCCCGGACAATCACCCTCCGTTACCCCCTCCCATGTTACAAAAAATGGGGGCGACGGACGACCCAGAGGCGTTCCTCGATTTGTTCGAGCGCACGGCGGAGATCTGGGCCTGGCCGCACGACCAATGGGCAGCCCGCCTCATCCCATTATTGTCCGGGGAAGCCCAACTCGCGGCTCAACAACTGCCGACAGCGAACCTCCTGGCCTACCCCGATCTGAGGAGAGCCATCATGCAACGGGTTGGTCGGAGCCCTGAGGAGAATCGCCAGCTCTTCCGGGCCATGAAGCTGGACAAAGCCGACCGCCCGTTCGCGTTTGCTCAGCGGCTCCGTGATGCCTGCCGGAGGTGGCTGCTAGTGGGGGACCGCGGCGTCGAGGGTCTCATCGATCAGGTGGTGCTGGAGCAATTCACTCAGCGGCTACCCAGGAGAACGGCGGAGTGGGTCCAGTGCCACCGCCCGACGTCGCTGGAGGCAGCCGTGCAGCTGGCGGAGGACCACATGGCGGCGATCCCGAGGGCGGACGAGCCCTCTCTTTCTCCCTCCCCTTCCCCTGTGTTTTTTTCCGCTCTTCCCCATCCCCCTCCCCCCTCTCGCTCTGTCTTTCTTCCAGGGTCCGTTCCTGCCCCCCGCAGGCGAGGAGCCTGGCAGAGACCCACGGTGGCATCGCACACCCCCCCCGCCACATTCAGCCGCTCTCCCCCTCAGGTGGGGGCGTCCGCCGACGCAGGTACGGGTGTGGCGCCTGGGCCAGCCTTTTGGAGGTGCAGGGACCCGGGCCACTTCCGTGATCAGTGTCCGATGATGGAAGTGGGGACGGTGGTCCGGGTCTCCGATCCACCGCATGCTGCCCCCGATCGGGCCGGAGCGTACCGGATTCCGGTAAGAATCCAGGGGGGTACACACCAAGCATTGCTGGATACCGGTTGTAATCAGACCACCATCCATCAACGCTTGGTTCAACCCGGGGCTTTGGGCATAGCTAGACGGGTGAGGGTGAGGTGTGTGCATGGGGATATTCACAAGTACCCGATGGTGACCTTGTTAGTGAAATTCCGGGGAAAAAAGCATAGAGTAGAGGCAGCGGTTAGTCCCCGCCTCACCCATCCTCTGATTTTGGGAACTGATTGGCCAGCGTTTAAAGATGTGTTAGGGGGAGTTTGTACGGATGGGTCCTGCACTAAAATAGGGAGATGTGCGGTGTGCGATGCTCTGACAGGGGAGGCGGAGCCGGGTCCGTCCTCGGCTGCTCCAGATCGGGATGACGAGGAGAGGGGCGGGGCTTCCGCCCCTCCTCTTCGCAGGGAATTCCCTGACGAGGATTTCCCTTTGGAGCAGTCGCGGGACGAAACCCTCAAACATGCCTTTGGTCAAGTGAAAGTGATCGATGATCAACGCCTCCGGCCAGACATCGCACTCGCATACCCCTATTTCTCAATTATAAATGACCGACTGTATAGAGTGACGCAGGACACTCAAACTAAAGAAAATAGGACACAGCTTTTGATTCCACGGAGCCGCCGGGAAATGTTATTCCAAGCGGCCCATTTTAATCCCATGGCGGGTCATCTAGGGGAAAGAAAGACACTTCTCCGCCTAATAGCCCGTTTTTATTGGCCGGGCATTAGCGGTGACGTCCGCAGGTGGTGTGCGGCGTGCCGCGAATGCCAGCTGGTAAACCCCCCGGCCACCCCAAAAGCGCCATTGCGCCCTCTTCCGTTGATCGAGGTCCCCTTCGAGAGAATTGGAATGGACCTCGTCGGGCCATTAGAGCGGACAGCACGCGGACATCGCTTTGTGTTAGTCCTAGTGGATTACGCAACGCGATATCCGGAAGCAGTGCCTCTAAGCAACATTTCAGCACGTAGTGTTGCTGGGGCGCTCTTCAGAATAATCTCCCGGGTGGGGATTCCAAAAGAAATCCTCACCGATCAAGGCACAACGTTCATGTCACGCACACTTCGCGAACTTTACGATCTATTGGGCATTAAATCGATTCGCACTAGCGTGTATCATCCGCAGACAGATGGCCTAGTGGAACGTTTTAACAAAACCCTCAAGAACATGATTCGTAAGTTCGTGCACGGGGATGCTAAAAACTGGGACAGATGGATCGATCCCCTGTTGTTTGCAGTGCGAGAGGTCCCGCAAGCCTCAACCGGCTTCTCTCCATTTGAGCTATTGTACGGGCGATGCCCGCGCAGCATCTTAGATGTTTTGCGAGAAGGTTGGGAGGAGGGACCTACAAATAGCAAAAATGAAATTCAATACGTTCTTGACCTCCGAGCAAAACTCCACACTTTGGGGAAACTAACACAGGAGAATTTGCTCCGGGCTCAAGAACGTCAATGCCGGCTATACGACAGGGGAACGCGGCTGAGGGAATTTGCACCGGGAGATAAAGTTCTTGTATTGCTTCCCACATCGAGCTCCAAATTACTCGCCAAGTGGCAAGGGCCCTTTGAGGTCACACGACGAGTGGGGGATCTCGATTATGAAGTTAAGCGAACCGACAGAGGGAATGCGCGTCAAATCTACCACCTCAACCTCCTTAAATTGTGGAGGGAGGCGGTCCCTGTATCATTGGCTACGGTGGTCCTGGAGAGGGCGGAGCTCGGACCGGAGGTAAATCCAAATCCAGACTTTAATACCCCGGTCATTTGTGGAGACCACCTCTCCCCGTGCCAACGAGCAGAGGTTGCCAGGTTGCAGAAGGAGTTTGCGGACGTATTTTCTCCCCTGCCGGGTCGCACGAACCTCATCCAGCACCATATCGAGACCGAGCCAGGGGCGGTCGTTCGTTGCCGCCCTTACCGCCTCCCCGAGCATAGAAAGAAAATTGTCCGGGACGAATTAGATGCCATGCTTGATATGGGTGTAATAGAAGAATCCCACAGCGACTGGTCCAGCCCAGTCGTTCTTGTTCCCAAGAGTGACGGGTCGGTGCGGTTCTGTGTGGATTATAGAAAAGTCAACGCGGTGTCTAAGTTTGACGCGTATCCAATGCCCCGCGTTGATGAACTGCTCGATCGGTTAGGTACTGCTCGCTTTTATTCGACGTTGGATTTAACAAAGGGTTATTGGCAGATCCCCTTGACACCAATATCCCGCGAAAAAACAGCCTTCACCACGCCGTTCGGATTACACCAATTTGTGACACTTCCGTTCGGTTTGTTCGGGGCCCCAGCCACGTTCCAGCGTTTGATGGACCGTGTCCTCCGGCCGCACTCCGCGTACGCCGCTGCCTACATAGACGATATTATTATCTATAGTAATGACTGGCAGCGGCATATACAACATCTGAGGGCGGTCCTGAAGTCGCTGCGGCGGGCGGGGCTCACTGCAAACCCTAAGAAGTGCGCGGTTGGGCGTGTGGAGGTACGGTATCTGGGGTTCCACTTGGGCCATGGCCAGGTGCGGCCCCAAATTGATAAAACCGCGGCGATTGCGACTTGCCCTAGGCCCAAGACCAAAAAGGGGGTGAGGCAGTTCCTGGGGCTGGCTGGCTACTACAGAAGGTTCGTACCTAATTATTCGGACGTCACCAGCCCGCTGACTGACCTCACTAAAAAGGGGGCTCCAGATCCGGTCCAATGGTCGGAACAGTGCCAACAGGCGTTCTCACAAATTAAAGCCGCACTCTGTGGGGGGCCGCTCTTGTATTCCCCTAACTTCTCTCTCCCCTTTCTATTACAGACGGACGCTTCAGACAGAGGGCTGGGGGCCGTACTCTCGCAGGTGGTGGAGGAGGAGGAGCGCCCGGTGCTATACATCAGCAGGAAGCTCTCACTGAGGGAAACTAAGTATAGCACCGTGGAGAAGGAGTGTCTAGCCATCAAGTGGGCGGTCCTCACACTCCGCTACTACCTGCTGGGGCGGGCCTTCACCCTCTGCTCGGATCATGCCCCACTGCAGTGGCTCCACCGCATGAAGGATACTAACGCCCGGATCACCCGTTGGTATCTGGCTCTCCAGCCTTTTAAGTTCGAGGTGATCCACAGACCGGGGGTGCAGATGGCTGTCGCCGACTTCCTTTCCAGAAATGGGGGGGGAGTGGTAGGCAGGCCGGATGACGCCCCGGCCTGAGTCGGGCGGTGGGGGTATGTGGCAGCGGGGGCGTGGTCAAGCGCCCGTTCGGAGGGAGGGAGCGGTAAGGGCGCTTGCACCTGAGCTAAAATATGTCTAACACCTGTCTCTAATTTCAGTGAGCACGGGGAGAGCGGCATATAAGAGCCACAACAATGCCAGTGAGGGGGCAGTCTAGCGTTGCCAAGCGAAGCCCAAGAGCTTGTTTATGGAGAGATCGTTCCTTTGTTAATTATAAACAGTTTATGTTCAGTGTTGTACTTTTTGTTTTGGAGATTAAAACCCTTACCTTTGAGTTCACCCTCCTGTCATCGTGTCCTGCTTCCCCAGTCCAGTAAAGTGTCACAGTGATTTTTTTTTTTTTTTTACACATACTTCAATAAAATAAATGGTTTCAAGTTTCAATTCTAATAAATAAATAACCCTTCTGTTTTCACTGATAGTACTAATTGTGTAATACCATATACCGTGATATTTTCTGAGATGGTTATCATACCGTGAAAATCTCATACCGTTGCAACCCAAGTTTATACCAGTTTGTACTTAAAGACGAGCAATATAAATATATTATAAAGAAATATATACATTGTGTTTATCATAAACAGCAAACAACTTGAGCGTGTAGTGCTGTTTTTCCCCCTGTGCAAAGATGCATTTAAGCTGCATGCTCGCAGATGCACAACTCATGTGAGTGATCAAAACGCGCGAACATCACATTTCAAATTTTAGCTGTCACGGAAAGTCAGTTGAGCTGTAAGCTTGAGGGCAACGTTGCCCTAGAAAGTAAGAGAAATAAATTAATTTGTTGATACATTTTTGATTACATGATTACATTTAATTTGAGCTAACTCCTTGTTATTTATGACTTTAACATTTATTTCAGCAAGCACGAAAAATAAATGCAAACAAAACTGTTTAGTCCAGGCTTGCAATATTATCCAGTAATAAGTCATTTCATACTCAAGTCACTAAAATCTCTGTTGTGGATAAGACTAATCCTGATACCAGGTTATTTTATAATTGCATTTTCTTTGCATCTAGAAAACATGGGAAGAACGTCTAAGTTACATATTGTGTCGATGTAGTGACACTAGGGGTTTTGAGAGCCCCAATCACCTTCGCTTTATTCAGAAAAGGCCAATGAAAATTTATGAGTGGAGTTTGCATGTCGCTCTCCACCCCAGACATACGGGTATAAAAGGAGATGGCCTGCACCACTCATTCAGATTTGTGCTGAGGAGCCGAGAGAGAGTCCCGGCCATGTCAGTGGTCAGTTCAGCATTTCGGCAGGAGGGACATGAAGACGTTCCCTCTCTGTCACTCACTCGATTCCTATTCCTATACAAAACGCCGCAGGCGCTGAACCATGTCACGAGGTACGGAGGAGCGGACACATACAAGCTGCTGTGTGCCTCGCAGCGAGCGCTCGACCACATTCTGACCTTCCAGTGAGTTAGGTAAGGCATCTCCCTGGTCCCATTAATGAGGAGGAAGGAGGAGGCACTTACCCGAGCACCTGCTACAATAGTGCTGAAGCACAAGGTACCTGTGCGCACACAATAGAACTCGCAAGTGAGCTAGGATCAGCCAGTTGACGAGATAATTGAGGATGCGGATGCCCTTCTCCCTTAGCGGGACCAGGGCAGTCTCTGCGACTTTGGTAAAGATGCAAGGAGACAGGGACAGACCGAAAGGGAGGACTTGTCCCTTGAAGGCAAACCAAAGAAAGGGTCTTTTTCGAGGAAGGATCAATACGTGAAAGTATGCGTCATTCAGGTCGATGGCTGCGAAACAAACCTGATGTCATACTAAAGCCAGCATGTGCTTCTGCATCAACATCTTGGTCAGAAGCCTGTGAAAGGCTTTGCTCAAGGCACACTGATCCAGAATTTGGTGCAACCCACCCCCTCTCTTGGGCACAATAAAATGGCTGAAAAAGCCCTTGTGCTTCTCAGCTAAGGGCTCTACCGCTCCCTTCGCCAGAAGTTTGGCGAACTCCACCCGAAGGACCGATGTATCCTTACCTCCCACAATGGTGGAGAGGATGCCACTGAACCTGGCCGGCCGTCTGGTGAACTGGTTCATGCAACTTATACAGATTGTCCCAATGTACCATCGTGAGGGGCTGGCAAGCGCTTACCAGGCTCCCAGCCTCTGCACTGATGACACCAGGGAGACAATTGATTTCATCATGCCCGGGTAGCTAGGGCAGGCGAGCAGCCCCGAAAACCGCCGCACATACCTGTTTGCCGGCTTCCTTTCGATGGAGAACAAGGGAACGCGAGACACCTGCATCCCGCTCGTTGACCGGAAAGAATTTCAGTGCCTTGCTGTCGCAAGCGCAAGGAAGTGACCCAGGAAGTGAGGAAACTGCTCTTTTACTGACTCACAGGGTGCCATGGCCCAGAAGGCACCCGGTGATGTTGTGAGGGTACTCACCTTGTGGTTGCCCAGGGGCGGGAGTGGAGCCCATATGCTTACCTGGGTCAGGCCAGTCGGGTATTTGGGAATCCACGTCATTATCCGCCTGTTCCGATAAGTAAGCCTGTGTGCATTCTGTTGTTTCCTCTGTTGGTAAATCTATTACACTTGAACACCCTCTACTTTCTAGCTCTGCAGCTGTTTCTAAGGCCTCTAGCATCGCTTGCATGGCCACAACTTTCTTTTCCAGATTTAAAGTCCCTAATGATGCCTCAAGCTGTGCTTGTTGTATCTTCAGTTCACTTTCCTTCTTAGCAAAAGCTATTTCTGCTTTAGCTGCTTCAGCCTGTGCTCTAGCCATTGCGGCGTCTGTGGTTGCAACCAATGAGCCGCGCAAGTCCGCAACGAATATGATACCTTAGAAGTTCGCCTCAGCGATCCGGACTTGGAGATTGACTTAGACATTGTAGAAGGAAGATCACCTTATGAGCTGGCTTGCTCCACGCCATGAAGTTAGACAACTAGAAGTTGGTCACCGAAGTTTTCGTTTTACTGTTCTGCCCTTTATCCCAAACGCCTTGTTTGAGTCTGCAGTCAGATAACGTCTCCCAAAGACAACAGACACAGAAATTGTTTCAAGCTTTACTGCTGTCTAAGGAATAACGTAAAACTGTAATAAATACAAAATACAGAGTTTTAAGTGTACAAATTATTACATAAGCACAAAAAGGCTTTTTACATCACATATATTTAGCGTCAACTATATTAGAAACAGATTGTGCAATTCACAAAATACAGAAAATAAATTAACATCTGGCATATAAGATATAACAACTAAAAGTAAGTATGCATAGAAGAAATAATGTTGCAATATCTACATACCGAAAGTGCCTTCAAATCAACTCAGCAATAGTAGCCATGACCGAATGCTCTTCCCTGCTGCTGCTGAAAATAGGCTCACATGTATGATGTCATCATATAAAGACTTAAACAATATTATATGCAATAGCTAACTTTGAATAGAAGGGATCACTTTACTACAACTTGTTAATAGACTGAATGCAGAATGTTCACAGAGAACAGCACAGATGTTATATCACCTTTATCTCACCTTTATATATTTATTTACATGAGCATTATTATTTCTGTTGGTTTTACTTAACATTGAAACCTACTGTATCTGAAAATAAAAAGTTTAATTAGATGAATTCATTCATTAACTTGAACATTAAAATCTCTGTTAGTTTTACGTTACAATGTTGTCCATCTCAAATAAAACATTTTATAAAAATTGAGTAACCACTATATAGTAACCTCTATATATTCATTAATATTAACAATATGTATAAAAAAAAGCTTAAAAATGAATACATTTGTTTAACAAAAATGGCCTTTACAAAAAAAGGTTTTACAGTGCATGTAAGTGATTAAATGTAATTCACATAATAGATTGGTCTTGACTCTGGGGATGTTGAATTTAACTGAGACTTGACAAGTGGATTATAATATTTCTGATATCAAATTTGCTTAAATTCTTTCACTTAGAATAGAGCTGTACAGAATGTAGTCCTAAAACCCATAAGAGAAATAGCATTGGGAGAAATATTCACCTCCATAAAGACAACAACTACCACAAGGGTGTTAGTTTAGCTGCGTGACAAATACTACAACCATCTTTCATAGCAGTTTGTTGGCAACTTACATTTTTTAAAAACACATTGGTTTCAAAAGTTTAAATTTAAATATTAAACTATTAAACCTGCTCCATTAAAATTAGAGGTGCACGAAATTATACCACAGCAACTCTTGCTCTGTAAGAATCCCCCCACAGTCACTCTGCTGTCGTGCTTGGAAATTATGGGAATAGAACTTTTATTTAAAATTAGTTCTACTTTAGTTTTTCATAATTTTTTCTACTGTAAACAATATGTGTGTTTGCTGGCTATGTTGGTGTCAGGTCAACACAGCAACTCATTAAACTAGTGTGATAGGTTCCCTATTTGTCACTCTCTCGATGTTGTGTCGATGTAGTGACACTAGGGGTCACTCTTGAGAGCCCGAAATACCTCTGATATTTGATAAAAGGCCAATGAGAATTGGCGAGTAGTATTTACATGCCCCTCCCCCGGACATACGGGTATAAAGGAGGGGACTTGCATACCACTCATTAGATTTTCTCTTCGGAGCCGAACGGTCGATGGATCAAGCTGAGACAAGCGATTTCCATCCCTCACTTCTGCTGGATCCTTACGGCGCATTAAAGTGGCTTTCTCCCCTCTCTGCACAGGTGCACTGCAGAGATCGCCCCTGGGCGCTTCAGCAGATATCAGAGTATATTCTAAAAAAGTGTTTTCTCTCACAAAAAGAGTATATTCTAAAAGAGCAGCCCTTGGAACGATGGCACCATCTCTGCCTCTCACTGAGGATCCTTTGAACTGGTGGCGGGTCCATGAGGTAACATTTCCCCTTCTCTCTCGGCTGTCAAAAAGATACTTGTGTATCCCAGGCACAAGCATGTCTGCAGAGCGGGTTTTCTCTACTGCAGTAGATGTGGTCACTGCTAAAAGAAGCACAAACCAGAGCATGTGGATCAATTAGTGTTCTTATAGAAAAACCTACAAATTCCCTAATGCTGAGCAGTGATTCATCTTTGTGATGTTTGGCACATTCAGGAAGTTCCCTGTTCCCAGTGCTGTTATTTTATATTTGTTATTTGCTTATACACTCACCTAAAGGATTATAAGGAACGCCATACTAATACTGTGTTTGACCCCCTTTCGCCTTCAGAACTGCCTTAATTCTACGTGGCATTGATTCAACAAGGTGCTGAAAGCATTCTTTAGAAATGTTGGCCCATATTGATAGGATAGCATCTTGCAGTTGATGGAGATTTGTGGGATGCACATCCAGGGCATGAAGCTCCCATTCCACCACATCCCAAAGATGCTCTGTTGGGTTGAGATCTGGTGACTGTGGGGGCCATTTTAGTACAGTGAACTCATTGTCATGTTCAAGAAACCAATTTGAAATGATTCGAGCTTTGTGACATGGTGCATTATGCTGCTGGAAGTAGCCATCAGAGGATGGGTACATGGTGGCCATAAAGGGATGGACATGGTCAGAAACAATGCTCAGGTAGGCCGTGGCATTTAAACGATGCCCAATTGGCACTAAGGGGCCTAAAGTGTGCCAAGAAAACATCCCCCACACCATTACACCACCACCACCAGCCAAATTGAACAGGTGTTCCTAATAATCCTTTAGGTGAGTGTATTTTGTATATTAGAGCACTGCAGAATGTTTTGTTTTTGAAGATTGACCATATTCACACATTAAGTAGGCTTGGCCTCTATTTATTTTGCATTATATTTTAATTTAGTGTTTATACATTTGTTAACATTTAAATATATTGTGAAGTACACTGCACTATATATAAGTACTAAAAGAGCATGAAACTGTACTTTAGTATTTACTAGTGTTAATTAGTTCTAAATGATCCTGTTGTCTGCTGGGTTCAGACTTAAGGTTTGTTGTATATGTGCTACATTTAGGAAGTGTACTTTCTTGGAGCAGATAAAATAAAAAGGGAGTTAATATATCTGACTGCTTGTATTTATTGACGAAAATTTTGCTATGTGCAGTAATATTGAAATTGATGATGCAATGCATCGTGATGCCTTGTGATATCGAATCGAATTGTTGACATGATAATCGTAATCCAATTGAATCGTGAGACCAGTGAAGATTCACACCCCTAGCATGTAACAACTCGCCCGCCATCTCCTCCTCTGTAGTCAGCAGCACCTCAAACCTGTGGCAGACAGGTTTGCGGTGAAACTCACTGCCAGCCCAGTACTTGTGCTAACTATGCCCCATAATGGGACAGGTGCTCCGCATGCGCTAGAAAACATTTCCCTGTTAGCAAACTGCGTCTTCCTTGGGCAGGCCCCAGTTTCCATGCTTGTAGAGCTTCCTCCCCATTGGGCAGGACCTACCATGGGACTTCTCCACAAGACATACTACTGACTATACTCGACTATACACCCCCTGGGTGGGGTGAGGTCTCCGTGGTGTCTTCCCCTTGGAAGTGAAGTGTGACCCCCTAGTGTCACTACATCGACACAATGTCTCGTTCCCTCCATCAGGGAACGGAGGTTACAGAAGTAACCAGGACGTTTTTGTTTATCTGTGTATATTCATTTTGACAGTTTGGCACACTGAAGAAAAAAAAGGGATCATTATAATTTTTTTCATTCATGCTCTTTTCTTGTGTATTTCCTCACAGGGTCATTTATCTGGGCTTCTCCTCTACCTGGTCTAGGTGAGTTTCTTTGCAAATTTTAACAATATCAATCCATGTGACCCAGTAGGCTAATTGTAGTGGAATTACTGAAAAGAGTAGCCTCTTATTACTTTATTCAAGGGCAAACTAATCTGATAGTGGACACTGGGACCTGAAAAGAGTATATAATTACTTAATGAAAATTGATGACAACTATTATTCTGGTGACAACTCCTCAACTTCTCCATGCTCCATATCCCGTTCTCACACACCTCCCTCGTGCGGTCCCTCGGGAGCTGCAGAAGGAGTATGGTAGGAGCTGGGAGGGAAGGGGATCAGCTTCAGTTTTCAGTATGAAAAATTACAGCATCTTGAGATTCATGCATTCACAGTGAACACAATCAGCCTAAACAAGCGCCACTTTACATAAATCAGTGCTCATGCCAGCCAGACAGTAGGAAATATGTTTTTGTCATGTGCTTGTGGAAACATTTGCAAAACGCCATATTTAGAAAGACGTCGTTAAGCAAACAGCTCTTTTACGCTTGTGAACAGTATACAGTGGCGACCAAAATAATGTACAGATTTTGCTCTTATGGAAAGAAATTGGCACTTTTATTCACAATGTATAGTCAGGACAATGATAATGTGAAAAGTTACTATTACAATTTTAAAAAAAATTTGAACTAAAAAAAATTTGAACTACTTAAGAGTTCTCATCAAAACATCCTCCACGTGCAGCAATTACAGCTTTGCAGATCCTTGGCATTCTAGCTGATGTTTTGTCCAGATGCTCAGGTGACATTTAACCCCACACTTCCTGTAGCACTTGCCATAGATGTTGCTGTCTTGTCGGGCACTTCTAATGCACCTTACTGTCTAGCTGATCCCACAAAGGCTCAATGTGGTTAAGATCCATAACACTCTTTTTCAGTTATCTGCTGTCCAATGTCTGTGTTTCTTTGCCCACCCTAACCTTTCCTTTTTTTTTTTTGTTTCAAAAGTGGCTTTTTCTTTGCAAATCTTCCAGATAAGGCCTGCACCCCTCAGTCTTCTCTTTACTGTTGTACATGAAACTGGTGTTGAGCGGGTAGAATTCAATGAAGCTATCAGCTGAGGACATGTGAGCTATCTATTTCTCAAACTTGGGACTCTGATGTACTTATCCTCTTGATTAGTTGTACATCTGGCATTCCACATCTCTTTCTGTCCTTGTTAGAGCCAGTAGTCCTTTTTCTTTGAAGACTGTAGTGTACACATTTGTATGAAGTCTTCAGTTTTTTGGCAATTTCAAACATTGTATAGCCTTCATTCTTCAAAACAATGATTGACTTACAAGTTTTAAAATGATAGTAGTTAGAGAAAGCTGTTTTTTTTATTTTGCCATTTTTTACCTAATAGTGACCATGATACATGCCAGTCTATTGCATACTGTAGCAACTCTTAGCTTAATATAACTAACAATAGCTTTCAGCTGTGTTTGATATAATGGCTAGTGATTTTCTAGTACCAAATTAGCAATTTAGCATGATTACTCAAGGATATAGTGTTGGAGTGATGGCTGCTGGAAATGGGGCCTGTCTAGATTTGATCAAAAATTAGTTTTTCAAATAGTGATGGTGCTATTTTTTTTACATCAGCAGTGTCCTGACTATATTTTGTGATCAGTTGAATGCCACTTTGGTGAATTAAAGTACCAATTTCCTTCCGAAACAGCTAAATCTGTACATTATTCCAAATTTTTGGCCACCAATGTACAAATACACACAAACACAATCAGGCTGTAGCACTTATGTTACACGCTACAGAAAATTCCAGTAATTCAAATTATACCTTCCGTTGAGGCACACAGGCTGCCATAGAATAGTCCGGTTGTTGTGAAGCAGTGAAAATGACAAAGCTATTTGATTGTCCACTGTCACACAGAAGGAAATTTTACATGCTGTCCTTCAAAGCAGTAATCGTCGATCACAGGAGCACCACAGGGAGTAGAAGACATACTCAGATCCACTCGCTGTGCAGGGTGAAAACCTTGATGACGATTCTAGAAGAGTGGCCCAGTGATGTGCAGAGTACTAGAGAGAGATATTGGTACCCTGAAGGAGAATATTCAGAGGTGATATAGCTGTGCGTCACTGTATGATTCAATGATACGCACGGGGAGGCGGAGCACAAAGAGCTATCTGCCAATATTTTTTCATGAAACCAAAGGCCAAAGGTTTTATCATAGTAATTTTTTGGAACTACACCACTTCATGTCGGCAGAAAAATTTAAACATGTGCTTTGATCTAGAAGGAAACTGCTGCATCACACATTTCTTTGACTAATTGCTAGTTGTGGAGGTCACATTCTGTGAATGAAGACCTTTTTTTAACAACTACGTATATTTGCCACATTATACTGTACATGCACAGCTAATTCAGATACAAGGAAAACATTATAAGATATAAAATGTACATTTCTCAGTTGTTTCAAGTCTTCACTGAATTATTGTTAGATATGATGCGTTGACACAGATTTGATGCTGCCTAGTTTTGAATGAGAAGCAGATCTGTAATTAAAATTATACTTACAGTAACTGTTACTTAACTGTTAATGTTTGTTATGATTTCTATGCTGATAAATCCAACACACAAGAACAAAATTTATTGCTTATTTTCACTTATTTTGGTGAGGCAAGTGGCTTATTTTGGGCTTGTTTTTCTTGACCAGGTTGCTTATTTCTTTTGCGAGATCTGGCAAAACTGCAATTGGTATTTCACCAATTTTAAAAAGAACGTTATTAACTATTCTTTTATTTAGATCTAACTGGTTACCTTTTGCAAAGGAGGCTGCGGAACTTCTGAACCGGAACAAAATTTTTTTGTTTTTGCTCATACCAAAATCTGAACATACAAACACAGTCATGTACACACCAAAAGGAATGAGGATCATAAATATTGTTTGTATTGATTGTGAATAGCAGGTCAGAGGGTTACCAGGGAATCACGATCTTGGCAAAATCAGAAATGTAAGTACACAACAATCACACATGATTTAACATGTTCTCCACACAGCACAGTTTTCCAAACCCTACAGTGAATGAGGTTGGGTACATGCTTTATTTCACCATTATAACCTTGTGCCTGTTTTCAGATCGGGTGAACAAAGGAAGTGCTCCAAGTAAGTACTGCCACAACTAAAAGACACCTGAAAACATAGGTTCCCCTTCTGTCACTCACTCGACGAATGAAGTGATACAAGGGGTCTTCCCTGGGAGCCTTGCGTACCTCTGAACTTGAGAAAAGGCCAAAGAGAAATTGGCAGACAGAATTTTCATGTCCTGCCCCCAAACATACAGGTATAAATGGAAGCGGGAGTACATCTGTCAGTCAGATTTTTTCTTCTGAGCCGAGCGGTTGTGCAACAGCAATCTGAAGTTCACCTCTGTTCCACTCACCTCTGCTGACAAGAAGCACTGCTGTTGGATCTTACAACGCGTTTCCAGTGGCGTTCTCACTCTCTGCACGCTGTGCAGTCCACACCCCTGGGCGCTTCGACAGAGCTTTTCATTGTCTGAAAGAGTGTTTTCCCCCATTAACTTTAATTTCTCTAGATTTTGAGTTTTCACTTGTAAAAGAGCAATACACAGGCAGGCGATGAACGTCCTTTTCAGGACACGTCTTTTTAAAGATACCCTTCCGCCTCTGTGCAGTTCCTGGATGCAGTCGATATTTCTCCAAGACTGACGACCACAGACGCTGTCTCGTGTGCCTGGGCAGCGATCACACTGAAGCGGCATTTGTGGATGGTTCATGTACTCACTGCGAGAACATGACTTTGGCAGCGTTACGGCTGCGGCTCTCCTTCCTTAAGGTGAACGCCACTTCAGCAGCCCCCCCACATCACTACTTCTTCCCACGAGATTGAGGACGACCCGGCTGGCGATGAAGGCGATTTTGGGATGACGACGGGCTCGGTTTCACCGGGTAAATGCCCATGAACCACCCGCCCCCCGGCACGCTAGTTTGATTCCGTCCGAGCTCGGTATTAGTGCGGCTTGCCTCACGGCCAGCTGGCATTCTCCCTTGAGCCCCTGGAATTGGATGATGACATCCAGTGTCCAGGCATCTGACGCAGAGGACTTGACTAGGCTTCCGCCTTTGGGCCAGCCTGCCCAGTCTGAGGCTGACGTGAAGATGGCCGACATGGGCTTGGACTGGAACCCTCCGTCCTCCCCACAGCCTTCACGGCTCGACAACTGGTACCTCGCCTCTCAGCTCTCAGCCACAGCTTCGAGTGCCCCGCAGGCGGCGCATGCTCCCCTGTCTCCAGGACACCTTCCAGGACCCGGAAAGCTCCTAAGCGCTCCTGAGATGGACGACCCGGGCAGTCAGATGTTCACTCCGGAGCTGGTACTAAGACCACACTTTCCCCTGGTGGGGGGCCGGGAGGAGAATCCTTGTTTTCCTTATTTTCCTTTGCTGCACCCCCTTTGGGCTGCGGTGCCCACATTCCCAATAAAAGAGCTATTTCCTCACTCCCTGGGTCATCTAGCCAGTGCGTGCCATTCTCACTGTGCCCTGGCTCCAAACTTCTACAGTCCCGTCTCCCTGGACACCGTCACCTCACCTCCGGACACGTGACTGCTCAGCCCCGGCAGGCCAGTGCTGACGAGTTCCGAACATGGCTTTCCAGGCCCTCTTCATCAGTCTCTAACCCACCCCCTGCCAAGGTAAGTGCTTTGAGTCTTTTCTCAGCACCCAAGCCTCGGGACGCTCTTCTGCCTCCCGACACGCTATTACCTGCTCCCCCCCACTGCGAAGCCCCTCCCGGAACATCAAAAGCGATCGTCTCTCTAGTGCCCCTCGCGCAGAGTATGGACTCGTGGCCTTCACTGTCCAACCTGTCGCATTGGTTGGCCAGGACCATCCTACTCGGCTACGCTATTCAATTCGCCCGGCTCCTGCCTCTTTTCAGCGGTATTCACTCCACCTCCGTACACAGCAAAAAAATCAGCACTTTACAGGCAGAGATCATGACTCTGCTCCTCAAATATGCGATCGAGCCCGTCCCTCCAGCCGAGATGAAGGGTTTCTACAGCCCTTACTTAATCGTACCCAAGAAAGGAGGTGGGTTGCGACCAATCTTGGACTTGCGAGTTCTCAACCGGGCTTTACACAAACTCCCATTCAAAATGCTCACGCAGAGACAGATTCTAACCTGCGTTCGATAGCTAGATTGGTTCACGGCGGTAGACCTAAGAACACGTCCTTCCACATCTCCATCTTGCCTTGACACCGACCCTTTCTGTGGTTTGCATTCGACGGCCAGGTGTATCAGTACAAGGTCCTCCCCTTCAGCCTGTCCCTTGCCCCGCTACGGGAAGTGGGCATCCGCATACTCAATTACCTCGACAACTGGCTCATTCTGGCTCACTCTCGAGAGTTACTATGTGCTCACAGGGACCAGGTGCTCAGGCACCTCAGCCGCCTAGGGCTTCAGGTCAACTGGGAAAAGAGCAAGCTCACCCCTGTTCAGAGCATCTCTTTTCTCGGCATGGAGTTAGACTCAGTCTCAATGACAGCGTGCCTCACCAACGAGCGCACACAGTCAATGCTCAGGTGTCTCGCCCTCTTCGCGCCCGGCACAGAGGTTCCTCTAAAACAATTCCAGAGGCTCCTGGGACATATGGCATCCTCAGCCATATGCCCAAGCCATGTGCCCTCAGCCATATGCTCTGTGTGTTAATCACCCCCTCCTGCCATCAGACTTTCAACCTGTGGACAGACCTCTGTTTTCTGCAGACAGGAGTCCCCCTAGAGCAGGTGTCCAAATGTATCGTGGTCACCACAGACGCCTCTCAACTGGGTTGGGGCACCGTGTGCAACAGGCATGCTAGCTCCTGGACAGGACCTGGCTGCATTGGCAAATCAACTGCCTAGAGTTGCTGGCTGTATTCCTTACCCTGCGGAGGTTTCTCCTGCTGATTCGGGGCAAGCACGTCTTGATCCGTTCAGACAGCACCGCGATGGTAGCATACATAAATCGCCATGGCGGTGTGTGCTTTCGTCATATTTCACAACTCGCCCGCCATCTCCTCCTCTGGAGTCAGCAGCAACTCAGTCAACTCTTATCCCTGGAACCACAACATGATGTCAGACACGCTGTCGTGACAGGTTTTGCCCAGCAGAGAGTGGAGGCTCCACCCCCAGGTAGTCCAGCTGATTTGGGCCTGATTCGGCATGACACAGGTAAATCTCTTTGCCTCCCAGGACAACACTCACTGCCCGCTCTGGTACTCCCTGACAGAAGCCCTTCTCGGGACAGACGCATTGGCACACAGCTGGCCCCAGGGTTGCACAAGTACGTATTTCCCCCAGTGAGCCTTTTTGCACTGGTGCTGTGCAAGATCAGGGAGGATAAGGAACAAGTCACCTTGGTGGCTCCTTATTGGCCCACCTGGACTTGGTTCTTGGATTGCACGCTCCTTGCGACAGCACCTTCATGGAAAATCCCACTGAGGAAAGACCTTCTTTCTCAGGGACGGGGCACCCTCTGGAACCACATCTGGCCCCTGGATAGGACGCGGAAGATCTGAATGATCTACCACCTGCAGTCGTAGACACGATCAATCAAGCCAGAGCTCCCTCCCCAGGCAAATTTACGCCCTGAAGTGGCGCTTGTTTGCGAATTGGTGTTCTACCCGAGCCGAAGACCCGCAGAAATGCGCAGTTCGGTCAGTGCTTTCATTCCTGCAAGAGAGCAAGTGAGGCTGTGCCCCTCCACCTTGAAGGTGTATGTAATCGCTATGGATGGCAAGTCCTTGGGTAAGCACAACTTGATTATCAGGTGAACCCTCCCCGTCCAAGCCTGTTCCCCTCCTGGTATATCTCAGTGGTCATCTCGAGCCTTCAGAGACCCCCCCTTCAAGCCGCTTGACTCAGTAGAGCTCAAGGCCCTCTCCCTGAAGACGGCCCTCCTGATAGCGCTAGCTTCCATCAACAGGGTTGGGGACCTACAATTGTTTTCTGTAAGCGATACCTGCCTGGAGTTTGGTCCGGCAGATACTCAAGTTATCCTGAGGCTGCTACTGGGCTACGTGCCCAAGGGTCCTACAACCCCCTTCAGGGATCAGGTCATGAACCTGCAAGCGCTACCCTGGGAGGAGGCTGACCCAGCCCTTTCGTTGCTGTGTCCAGTACGTGCTTTGCGTATCTATTTGGAGCACGCGCAGCGCTTAAGATGCTCTGAGTAGCTCTTTGTCTGCTTTGGTGGATGGCGGGAAGGGATCGCCATCTCCAAACAGAGGTTAGCTCACTGGGTCGTTGACGCCATCTCTCTGGCTTACTAGACCCAGGCCATGCCCGCCCCCTTGTGGGTTCGAATACACTCGACGAGAAATGTGGCATCCTCGTGGGCACTAGCCAACGGCACCTCCCTAGCAGACATCTGCAGCGCATCGGGCTGGGCAACACCAATACCTTTGCAAAATTTTACAATCTCAGGGTTGAGTCGGTCTCGTCCCGTGTTTTGTCAGGTCCGAGTCGGTAGAACTCGGTAATGTGGAACAACCGACTGGGTGTTCCATTTACACCCAGCACACTTCAAGTTGATCCAGTACGCTTTCTCTCCCAGGTTAGCCACTAAGCGTCGCTTCCTGGATGTTCTTCCTACCTAGCATTCTGGCCTGTGAATTCAGCGGAGCAATTTGCAACCAGATCCCCTAGGAGCCACAAGTGTTCTGTACTGTGGTAGTGCTCCACAGGCTTAATTCCCTCTTCAGGCATCTCCCTGATGTATTTTCTTTGGTACGGTCCCTTTGTCGGCAGACCTGCATCTCCCGTGTTTGTAGAGCTCCTCCCTTATCAGGCAGGACCTAGCACCGCGCCACTCCCACGTGCGGCTTCACAACCCACGTGGTGTATTAGCCACATGTCACCTCCCCCTAGTCTGGGCATTTCATAGCGTTAAAATAGCCCCAGCCACTTCACACTCTACGCGAGAGACATAGAGAGAGAAAAGGTCATGGCTGCCGGGCTTGCTCCCATGCTAGTCATGTAGCACATGTTCCTCCCTCAGGGGTGCTGGAAACCTAAGGTTTGTATATGACACCTTTTCTGGGGGCGTTAGGGAGGGTTACGTGCAGCCGATACAGTTGCTTCTAGCACACAGCAGCCTGCTTGCACCTGTGTCAGCAGTTAACGTAGCATGGTCTTGTGCATGGCGCTTTTGAATGGGACCCCTTGTGTCACTTCATTCAACACAACGTCGAGTGAGTGACAGATGGGGAATGTCATGGTTACTGTTGTAACCTTCGTTCCCTGAGGGAGGGACACTGCCATGACACTAGACCTACCACTGTAAACAGCCGTACCTTATTCTTGGCACCTCAGTGCAAAAACCTGACTGACAGACGCACGCCCATTTCCCTTTATACCCATATCTCCAGGGGCAGGACATGTAAATTATGTCTGCCAATTTCTCATTGGCCTTTTCTCAAGTTCAGAGGTACGCGAGGCTCCCAAGAAAGACCCCTTGTGTCACTTCATTCAACACAACATCTCGTTCCCTCCATCAGGGAACAGAGGTTACAACAGTAACGTGACAACCTTTTTCTAAAGTATATCTGTTCCTTTGTAGCTGCCTTGCTGCCATTCATAGGCAGCTGCCCTCTCACATTATTTCTATTAGCACAACGTTTTGTCTTGTACATTATGTTACTACAGGTGCTTCAGTGTGCAGTAAGAGTTCTATGGACACTCCAAAGCAAATACAAATAAACACTCTCAAACAAAGCATATATGCATGTGACAGGGCAGAGGGCGGGGCCGGGTCGTGATTATACATACGACTGTGTATAATCACGACCCGGCCCTGCCCTCCGCCCTGTCACAATGCAAACTTACTAATAAAAACACACACAAACACATGTTAATGTTATTATAGTACATGCTTATTCAATTAATCGACTTCTTATTAGCAGTTCAGAAGCAACGGAGAATCAGAAGATCTTGTACTTGCAGTCACCACAAGGGTGAGTATAAATACACACACACACACACACACACACACAATTTCCTTTTTTTTTCTAACTGATTTCCATTTGTGTGTTACTGTTAAGTTTGTTACATGGTTGTCAGAGAAGAGGACATATGATTTTTATTCAGAATAGGGTTGCTCTGATACTGAAATTTTGGCTTCGGTACGATACCAGCCCTGGTACCTTGGAATCGATGCTAACTCGATACTTGGGCAACAAATACAAAAATTATCAGATTTTTGATGAAATTACACAGAAAATTACTTGTCTAAAAGAACTGCATAAATTCTTATAAATTATGCCAGTATATATATATATATATATATATATATATATATATATATATATATATATATATATATATATATATATATATATAATTTTTGGTAAAAAAAAAAATATGCACAACAAAGATTTACAGTGTTAATGAAAGCATTAAATGAAAACAATCAGATTGCCAAAGAAAATACTTACAAAAGGCTGCCATGGCTGAATCACAAATGCTGATATTCAGTACATTTGCTTGTGTGATATTGCTTACAGAAAATAATACTAATAATATAACCATTTAATATTATATTATTGTTACTCTAATATACTATAGTATTATTGCGACTGTTTTGAATATTACACTTTATGCAGTAGAAATATTTTTCAGTCGTAATGTCTTCAATTTCACGCAATCAGTTGAACAGTGCTCTCATTTCAGTTCTTCCTGTTTGTGAAGAGTTCGTTATATCAAACTTCTTATGTCTTATTCATAATGTGGCACACAGCACATGTGACTGTATATTATATATCCTTGTTTGCAACCCAAATTATATTTCTTTAACTGAAGATGGTTCACTTTTACACGATTCTTGTTTAGTAATTTGTGGACATATAGACTGATGTTGGATGCTGTTCACCTGAAAGCATCTTTATCATTAAAAGCAGTATTAAGATCTATGCACAATTTATCTATCACTTAAAAAAGCTCTTACAAAAGTAATTAGATGTTGAAAACAGAGGTGGAAAACAAGTGGCAAGCAATAACAAGCTGTGACATTACTGTGTTATAAATACTTATTTTTAAAACTTTTTTTTTTATTGTACAGACTTCTGTACAAACAGCCCACTGTGGTGGGGTAAGTACAGAAACACTTTTGTACAAATAGCAGCATGATTTATTAGATTTATATTTAATTCATATGTGTGTGGATTTCCTTTTTTAAAACAGCCCAGAAGGCCCTGTTTCCCTGACACCATGGTTGGCACCAATTGTATGGGAAGGTACTTTTGATCCCACGATAATTGATCCTATCTACAAACAACAAAACATCACTATAGCTACTACAGTGTTTGCTCTTGGAAAGTAAGTTCCTATCTGTTTCTCTGATCATTGTATTGTATATGAAATGAAAATTCTGTCATCATTTAACCGTGTAACTATTTCTTCTTCAAAGAAACACAAAATTAAATGTTAAGCAGAATGACAGCCTCAGTCACCATTCATTTTCAGAAAAAGATGCAATGAAAGTGAAATGACTGAGGCTGTCAATCTGTAAAACATTTAATTTTGTGTTTCTTTGAAGAAGAAATAGTTACTTGGGTTTGGAACAACATAAGGGTAATTAAATTATAATAGAATTGACCCTTCGCTAAGCCCTGCCTTGAAAGCTCCTCTGAGCAATCCTGTCTTAGCAACTGTTGCCCCACCGCCATTACTCTGACAAGCGTTTGCCTTTTTACAATGAGAGCCTATGGGAGTAATGTGTGTTTGAGTACTTTTAAGTGGGATTTTAGAAAAAAAATAAAAAAGTAAAATAAATAAATAAAGCGTTGTTGCCGGGTCATTTGTAATAGTAACACGAGTTTCCCAGCACGGATACACGCATTTTTGTTTTTCTTTCTTTTTTTTAAATAAATCTGAAGTGCATGTGTAATGGGAGCCAGCTGGTAAATAGCTGTGCAGTGTGTAAACCTCACTCTCCTGACCTCAAGAGGTGCACTAGCGACTGACGCTAGAGGCTGTAGCCTTTAGGCTCCTTGTTAGCGCACCCGCCTCCCACACCGGAGACGCCGGTTCGAGTCCCGTTTGGAGCAGGGCAACCAGGGCCGGTTACAATGGTGCCATGACCCGGATGGGAGTGAGGTTTAGGGGGGTGAGAGTAACGGGAGCCAGCTGGTAGATAGCTGTGCAGTATGTAAACCTCACTTTCCTGACCTCAAGAGGTGCACTAGAGGCTGTAGCCTTTAGCCTCCTTGTTAGCACACCCGGCACCCATGGCTGAGATGCCGGTTCGAGTCACGTTCAGAGTGGGGCGAGCAGGGCCGGTTACAAATTCTACACGGTTCTAAACTCTACAAATTCTTTGTTGAATAAGCACAAACGTAAAACATTTAAGCCATGCTATGGATTAAACTGTGTCAGTCCATATTCCAAATGAACATATAACATCAACACCTAGTTTTGCTACAAGGTAAATTAAAGCTTACTGTATAATTTAATAACATTAAATTATTGATTCAACATTGTATTGATTCAAGTCATAGTAAAAGCGATAGTAAATAAAGTGTTCAAAGCATCAAAATGAGTGTATTATGAGATGTTAAGGACAGCTCTGTTCACTTATGCTAATGTTATTAGTTCTGTAATGGCCATTAACTAAAGTTTTTCTCTTTTCAATTGACTGTAATAATAGTTTGCCTTGATTCTGAAAAAAACAAAACATGGTTACTACAGTCGTGATTACTAATACAATATTACTACTGTAAAGCTATGGTAAGCTTTCATAAGGGTATCATGTATTAACAAGAATTACAGATCATTATCAATGTTAATAACTCTGAATTTAAATAAACCTTTTGTCAAACAATTCAAATTATAATACGTCACATCTGGGTTTGTCATGGTGTGAATAATTCCAGATACTGTTTTTCTGCAAATACCTCAGGAAAGCACTGCTCTCGCTTTGAACGAGCGCTATGACGGAAAGGGTGAGTGCTGTCTGACTGCTGGTGTCTTTTATCATTTCTGCGTGTCAAGATGAGCGGAAGAAAAAATAGTTCTGGTGCCATGCAACAATTCGCTAATATAATTTTTTTTTGCACTTCGAAGCTTATGAGATGCTTTAATATTCAGAAGGTCTGATATTGATTATGATAGATGAGACACGATCGCGTACGCGCATACCTGTGCTATGGATCGACTGGGGATCGTGTTAACTGGGGATGTGCGCCTGCAATTAAACAATTGTACTTGCCTTTTCAGCAGATTCGTTTAATGTGAACTGTCAAGGAGCAAAGAAAAGACATTTTGCACATTATAAAAAATGTTGGTATCATTAATAAACTTAAAGTGATAGTGTTTTCATCGATGTTTGTGTTAAGGAATTTGACACAGTTTAAGAGTGATTTTAACAGTTTCACATGATAACATGTTTGCCCAAGTTAACGTGAGACACTGGAAATAACGTTTGTCAGAGCAGTAAATTGCATGTTGAAATCTTTTATTTGCAACGCTAAATCATCATATGCTTATATGTGTCAATAATATTCTTTCAATTGCTTTTATTTCTATATAATGAATAATGGTTTGATTAACTAATAGTTTGAGTAACTTTCTCTGACAAAGAAAATGTACTATTACAGATAGCAAACTGATCCAGTGGTGTCATGTTGGCAGTAAACATCAGTTAATATCCCAATCAGTCAGTACAAATTTGAAACTTTGCTGCAAATTATGATGTATTTTTAATAGGTCTATTGAAAACATTTTTGAAAATCACATACACAGACACCATTTATTGTATTGTTTTAAATTAATCAATAAAAAATGCAAATTAATCAATTAATTAATGTATGCTCTACTGAATTTTCTGAGAATGGTTGAATTGCTGAAAAAAAACGTGAACTACATTTTCAAAAATTTACAGGCTTTTTAAAATTGTTAAATTATTTTAAGATTTAAGATTTGCTTTACAAACAAAATCATTGTTTCTGAAGAACTTTCTCATGCTTTCTAAGAGTACCATTTATTCACACCTATTGGTCAATTTGGCCTTTGTACTTGCTCTCCACTAAAAATATTGAACTGTTCTGAAAGATCATCTTTTGGCAGTGGCATGGGTTGTTAAACACCTTTGAAAAGATGCTATTATAACAATTTTTATAAAAATAAAAATAACTCAGGGAATTTAACCCAGATCTGTATGTATGGTTAGCAAATACACTTCCCCTAAACCAACAGACCTTCTATGTGACAAGTAACAACTGTTTTCTCAACTTTATCAAGCTTTTTTTTATACATAAATAAATTAAAGTAATTTAATAGTATAGGCCTATTGTTGACACTTATCAGCCTATGGCACTTTAGTGTTGCAAAAAAAAAAGACTTCCACATCCAATTTACTACTCTGATAAGTGTAATCGCCAGTTCTACCAGAAAGACTCGGGAGAATAATACTGAACAATTGACCATTTATTTACAGCTCGGCAAACAATATAAAGATAAAAGTTCTTTGGCGTAGGCCCCATCCGTAGCTCGCAATCCGGGGGTCCGGACTCTGCATTTCCTGCCTGGCGATGAAGGCAGGGGCGCAGCCGACCCCCAGTGAGGTATGGGAAGGGACCATTCTGGTGGTGGTGTGTAGGAAGGAAGGGATCATCTTGGTGGTGGGGAGGGTGGAGGAGAACGAATGCGTCAGCATCTGTGAACTCAGACATGTGTAAGTACCCATCTTTTATACTGCAAGTGTTAGAACGCGATTGGATAGATGAGAAGGTAATGAGTGACGTAACAATTGAGTCTTCCTGGCAGAACTTATGGTAAAGCTTCCATTTCCCATTCAAACCAATGTCCCACGTTAACATGGGCAACCATGTTACCCTGTGAAACCATGTTAAAATCAATCCTAAATTGTGTCAAATTAATTGGAACAGACATTGGTCATACAAAGTGGGTTAATAATGATTTTGAATGAACCAACATTTTTTATGATGTGTAAAATGCATTTTCTTGGCTCCTTGACAATTCACATTGAATTAATCTGCTGAAAATGTAAGTAAAATATTTAACGTGCACACACACATCCCCAGTGAACATGATCCATAGTTGATCCATAACACTGGCTATGCAATGCTGCCACATTGTTTGTTGGGTAAGTTTGTGATCAGATTGAATCGACATGACATATTGAAGGATCGTTTACTGTATGATGCCCAGTTATTGTTTTTAGCCATGTGGGTAAATGTATGATGCCTAGTATTTTTAGATTCTGAGGTTGTGTAGTGTAATCAAGCCGTAAAGTGCTTCTCTTCAACTGAGTTAATGAAGAAATTTCTCGACCGATAAAATAACTACATATCAGAGTTCAATGGCATTTTGGTGCTGTGCTGATGTGTGAATGGTACCAAAATGGGAAAAAAGACATAAAGCTGTTGCATGTGTGAAGAGCAGATGTGGAACATTTACCAGTAAAGGCAAATCCATCTATTTTACTGCATTTGAATGTGTTTCATGCGTGAATGTGTTTCATGCGTGAACGTGTCTACTGTCTGCACCTGTGCCTAATTCAGGGCAAGCAGAGTTAAGATCAGCAGAAATGCAAAACATTTTTAGCGTTTTATCTCTAAAGAGTATGATCCAAGTGTAGGTTATTGGTGGCGTTACTAAATGGGTAAAATTTGTGTTTTCAAGTCCAATCCTTGTCAAATGTATTCTATATAACATAAAGAGAGAGAGAAAAACGTCATTACCATCACACATCAATGTCAACACCATCATACATTATACCAAAGTCAACATTAAGTTTGATTTAAAGTACTTTAAACATGTAATGTTTTAATATAGATGTAATGGGTAAAGGATGGGCAAGGAGGAGGTGGGAACTGGCAGAAAAGTCAACATAGATTTTATGACATAAACAGAACTTAAACATAACATAAAACACACTGACACACACAGCGGCCATGTGTCTGTCTCTCTCTCTCTCTCTCTCTCTCTCTCTCTCTCTCTCTCTCTCTCTCTCTCTTTCTCTCTCGAACTGGTGCCCCCGGCTCGTCTTTATCCCCCTCCCAGCTGATTAGGTGACTCAGCGCCAGTCGTGCACCCTCACAGCCCAGCCACACCCTCCTCCCCATCACACTCCTCCACCTCCCGATTCAAGATGGGGAAACCTCCAGCATGACGTACTCCCCTCCATTCCTGGAGGGGAGGTGTTGCCCTTCCAGTCGTCCTGCTGTCGGCAGGCATTCCCCGCGTCTCTGGAGCCCTGGGAGAGATGAGGGGAGGGAGAGAGAAAGAGAGTATTTTTGTAACCAAAACAGTCATAATTTAGTAATATTTGATCATTTTCCATCCTGTTCCACCCTCTGTCTGAAATGCTCTTTTTTTGGCCTAAGTGCCTCCATAAAACTTAAATGTAAACACCCACTGTAATGATTGCCTAACATCGTGCACCTCCTCAGATACAGACATATATATTTTAAACTCAATCAGAAGAAAATGAACAAACAAAATTTCAGGGTTTACACATAACACAAATCGAACACATTGAATCAGAATATATTAAACTGTCAACTCAAGCACAGCAGCACCATAAACTATCAAACAGTCATGACATTTGAAATACTCAAGAATGAAACCATCCAAAAGTGTTTTGAACTTCCCATTCATTTAATGTCAGTTCCTCTGTACTTGAATCATATTATGACTGGTTGACAAAACATCCACGCTGATGAGCTGAAAAAAAAAAGCACACACTTAGTCCAAAGCACGATGAACAAGATGCACACACATACAGCACATCACCACAAACACATCAACGACATCCATCTAGTGTATGTTTACATACACCAACCATTAAAAATAGCAAAGATAGGCACAAGAACGCTTCCTGAATGAGTTTGTAACGGTCATTTACAGGGATTACGGTAATTGTGGGGAGTGATACAGCTGTACCTGAGAGAGCACAGAGGATGTGAGGAGATAGATGCTCTTCACTTGTAATTCTTTTTGTTTTCCTTTGTGTGACTGAGTTGGTTGTTATAAGCTTCCCCACTCGCCTTCATGTACGTGGAGGAGGTAGCACTCTTTTTTTGGACATTTTATTAAATACAGGATGAAATACTAACTCCTGTTTTTCTCATGTGTCTTCTTCTCGAGTGATTTATATCTATTTCTCCTCTTTGAGACAGCTATAACATACAACCTCTGTTAAAATCTCAAGGAAGATTTGATTCTCTATTTATGACCTCTTAAAAATTGTTCTTTGTAGAAATGGTAATGGACATTTATTTACTAATTCTCAACTTCCCTCCTTCTCTGTTTTTCAGATACACACAGTTTCTAACTGCTTTTCTGGAGTCAGCAGAGCAGTATTATTTTGTTGGATTTCGTGTGTATTACTATGTGTTTACTGATAAACCAAAGGAGGTTCCTTTAGTAAAACTGGGTAAAGAACGGCATGTGGTGGTGTTAAACGTCCCTAGTTCTAACAGGTGGCAGGAGATCACTTTGCGCAGAATGAAAATGCTAGAGAATCTGATTGAGGATCGATTGGCCTATCAAGCCGACTACATTTTCAGCCTTGATGTAGATACAAAGTTCTATGGCCGCTGGGGTGTCGAGTCTTTGGATCGTCTTGTAGGTGTGATACACCCTGGCTACTACCAAACACCACGTGAACAATTCCCATATGAGCGTAGGATAGAGTCACAAGCATTCATTCCCTCTGCAGAGGGTGATTTTTATTATGGTGGAGCTGTGCTCGGTGGCTTAGTGAAAGATGTTTATGAACTTGCAAAAACCTGCCGGGAGCAGTTGGACATTGATGCTGCTAAGTCCATTGAGGCAGTATGGCAGGAGGAGTCTCACTTGAACAAGTATTTCCTTTATAACAAACCCAGTAAGTTGCTCTCACCTGAGTTTCTGTGGCAAGACTTTAAAGCAAAAACACATGAGGTCAAAATCATTCGCTTCTCTCAAGTTATTAAAAACTATGCTGCAGTTCGTCCCAACCCATAGCAGCTGTTATCAACAGAAACTGTTATCACCTTTTTTTTTTTTTGGAGTTGGCATAGGTGTAAAAAATAAAAAAGAAGCTGCCAAGCATTAAAATGCCATTGTTGTTCTTGGATCACTGTTAGAACTGTTGCCAAATATGTTTGCATTATTGTAATTTAACATTTAAGCAAAGACATAACATCAATAAATTACTTTTAAGATAAATAAAATAAATAATAAATACATAACATCAAGAGCAATAACTGCTCTCAGTGAGCATTTGGATGAAAATGTAATTCAAGAATAATATTGTGGGACAACATTTAATGGAATTAATGAGATAAATCAAGGCATTGTTACTATAGCATAAAAATCACTCATTTAAATTTTGGGGGATTTGGAGTTTAACTGCTGTAATTCATGAATTTGCTGTATTCATGAATTTGTTATGCGAGTCAAAGACACATTTTATTTTTATAGCTAATTGAATGGATAATAAAGCTTAAAGTGAAAACAAACATGGTGAAATTATTTTAATGCTTTTTTCCATTTACTTTCATTTCCATTTACAACAAATTTTTATTGTTAATGACAAATCCAGAATGTAGATAAGAGATCACGTCTCATTATTAGCACTGTGTTCTGTTTTTGATGTATGTGGGGAAAAACTTTCACTGTAATTCCTTAAGTTATTTCTATCTTTCATGACACAGATCCATTATATTTACCCATGCACAATGTGACAAATGCTACATTCATGTGAAAGAAAGCCTGTGTCCCATAAGTTATCTTTATTTACATTTTATTTTACATTGTACTGCCATTTCTAATTTCTGCACTAATACACATTGCTTTGTATGTATGTTAACAGCCATTTGCCTGATTACATGTTAGTGAGAAGAGATATTTGAGTGTTGTCTTCTCTAAATGCATGTAAATACCCCATAGAAGATCTATGTCAGTGGTGGAAAGAGCCTTTCTATTATGTCCTACAAAAAACACCAGTAAAACATATTGTGGTGAAAAGTAGTGGCTATGAGAGAATATCAATGAAGAGACCAACATCTTTCATTTTATGGCTAATAAAATAAAGGTAAATCCAACTATTTTACTGCATTTGAATGTGTTTCATTTGTGAAAGTGTCTACTGTCTGCACCTGTGCCAAATTCAGGGCAAACAGAGTTACGATCAGCAGAAATGCAAAACATTTTTAGCGTTTTATCTCTAAAGAGTAGAATCCAAGAGTAGGTTATTGGTGGCGTTACTAAATGGGTAAAATTTGTGTTTTCAAGTCCAATCCTTGTCAAATGTATTCTATTAAACATAAAGAGAGAGAGAAAAATGTCATTACCATCACACATCAATGTCAACACCATCATACATTATACCAAAGTCAACATTAAGTTTGATTTAAAGTAATTTCAACATGTAAAGTTTTAATATAGATGTAATGGGTAAAGGATGGGCAAGGAGGAGGTGGGAACTGGCAGAAATGTCAACATAAATTTTATGACATAAACAGAACTTAAACATAACATAAAACACACTGACACACACAGCGGCCATGTGTCTGTCTCTCTCTCTCTCTCTCTCTCTCTCTCTCTCTCTCTCGAACTGGTGCCCCCGGCTCGTCTTTATCCCCCTCCCAGCTGATTAGGTGACTCAGCGCCAGTCGTGCACCCTCACAGCCCAGCCACACCCTCCTCCCCATCACACTCCTCCACCTCCCGATTCAAGACGGGGAAACCTCCAGCATGACGTACTCTCCTCCATTCCTGGAGGGGAGGTGTTGCCCTTCCGGTGGTCCTGCTGTCGGCAGGTATTCACTGCCTCTCTGGAGCCCTGGGAGAGATGAGGGGAGGGAGAGAGAAAGAGCGAGGGGGGAGACAGAGAGAGAGAGAGCAAAAACTTGCTCGCCGGTCCCATGTCATGCCGTCGACTGGTCCTCAGCCACTCCTCCACTCTTTAGCGGATGATAGCTGCTCCTCCCCTGGCGGAAGGCGGCGAGTCCTCTGACCCATGGTGGACGGAATGGCTCCTCCCCTTCCTGGGTTTCAGCACCAATGTAACAGGTAAAGGATGGGCAAGGAGGAAGCAGGAACCGGCAGAACAGTCAACAAAACTTTTATGACATAAACTGAACTTAAACATAACAAAACACAAAGACACACAGCGGCCGCGTGTATCTCTCTCTCTCTCAAACTGGCGCCCCGGGCTCGTCTTTATCCCCCTCCTGGCTGATTAGGTGAGTCAGCACCAGCCATGCACCCTCACGGCCTGGATCTATCCTCCTCATCACAATAGATTCATCAAAATTAAAAAATACTTGATTTCAAGAAGCCAAAGGTGCCTCTATTTGATGAATCACTCACATACTACAGTAACTGTATACCAGAGAATCCCATAGACCTGAAGCTTTGTTTTGTATTAAATGTTCAGTTGCTAAAATAATTTAATTTGCCAAAAGGGAAAATATACATTTATAGGGGTCATGAAATTCTATTTTTTATAATTGTATTATCTTCCCTGTGGTCCACTGATAATGTAAGTAAAGTATTTTTTTCACCAAAACAGTCATATTTTAGTAATATTTGATAATTTTCCATCCTGTTCCACCCTCTGTCTGAAATGCTCTTTTTTGGCCTAAGTGCCTCCATAAAACTTAAATGTAAACACCCACTGTAATGATTGCCTAACATCGTGCACCTCCTCAGATACAGACATATATATTTTAAACTCAATCAGAAGAAAATGAACAAACAAAATTTCAGGGTTTACACATAACACAAATCCAACATTTTGAATCAGAATATATTAAACTGTCAACTCAAGCACAGCAGCGCCATAAACTATCAAACATCATGACATTTGAAATACTCAAGAATGAAACGGTTTACTTTTTTTGGTCCAAAAGTGTTTTGAACTTCCCATTCTTTTAATGTCAGTTCCTCTGTACTTGAATCATATTATGACTGGTTGACAAAACATCCACGCTGATGAGCTGGAAAAAAAAAGCACACACTTAGTCCAAAGCACGATGAACAAGATGCACACACATAGGCGCACCGAGGAGTACATCACAATGAATTTGTTATGCGAGTCAAAGAAACATTTTATTTTTATAGCTAATTGAATGGATAATAAAGCTTAAAGTGAAAACAAACATGGTGAAATTATTTTAATGCTTTTTTCCATTTACTTGTTTCATTTCCATTTACAACAAATTTTTATTGTTAATGACAAATCCAGAATGTAGATAAGAGATCACGTCTCATTATTAGCACTGTGTTCTGTTTTTGATGTATGTGGGGAAAAACCTTCACTGTAATTCCTTAAGTTATTTCTATCTTTCATGACACAGATCCATTATATTTACCCATGCACAATGTGACAAATGCTACATTCATGTGAAAGAAAGCCTGTGTCCCATAAGTTCTCTTTATTTACATTTTATTTTACATTGTACTGCCACTGCCAAATTGTGGTGAAAAGTAGTGGCTATGAGGGAATATCAATGAAGAGACCAACATCTTTCATTTTATGGCTAATCATGACTAAAAGCTCAAAAAGCAGAATTTAATTGAATCATGTCTCATTAAAATGTTTATTTGGCTTATAAATTAATTAAGAGATTTCAGAATTATCTTGTGAGGTTTTAATTCCTTATGAGCCAGCACATAGCAACACATGGAAAAATTTCTTGGAAATACTTCTAAACTCTGAAAGCAACAAAGGAGGCTAAAGAACATGAACAGATTAACTAGATTGAAAAGTTTGTGGACAAACTATAGGTTGGCTTGAAAAAGCCTAGTCTGAAAGTTTATAGAAATACAGACAGACAGACAGATAAATAGAAAGATGTGTTTTTCTAATCGGTGGCTAGTGTAACCCCATCTGGTGTCTGGGCAGTTACCAGGGTGATACTCAAATGACCCAACCTGGAAGTCTCTATGATATTCTGGTGCAGAGTTGCATGTTATTTAACATGGAATTGAAGGCAGAGCCAAAACGTACCATATAAAAAAGCCTAATGGGATGTTGAACAAATATCCTCCGGCAATCTCATGCTAATATTTGGGAATTAATCTATTAAATATCACAACATCGCAACTACTATATCCTCAAGAACGTATCAACCACAAAGCCAATATGGCACAAGTCATGGCATGTGCCACTGTCAACCAGATATGCCGCTGGATGGTTACAACTTCCAACGCCATGTGCCAGAGGCACCAGAACGTAAGATGCCATACCACTAAATGTTAATACCGCAACACTCGGGTAAGTAGCCTAATTATTATAAATGCATTATTAATCTAACAAAACATGTACTTTGATTTGTCATACAACCAAGTGAAAAAGATTCCTCAAAACAAAGTGTTTATAATATTTTGTCAGCTTTTAATATGTAAATTCAGTAAAAAAAACTATTTGGAATTGAATTGACAAAACGTGGGCATTCAATATTTGGCACTGTTTGTCTAAAAATTATAATGTTATCAAAATAGTCTTAGAGACTTTTCACACCGCATGGGTTTTTGTGTCTGTTTGCTGTGTTTTTAATTGCTTTCCTATGAAAAGATGTTATACTATAAAGTTATACTATATTTTTTTCATTGGAATGGTATGGTGTAGTTTTTAGTTACATTTGACTTGTATATTTATTGGGAATAGACACATTTAATGTAGTGAAGGAATTGAAATTTCTAAATTTTTTTGACACAATTTTCAGACATGTACTCATTCAAACTACAAAATCCATACTTACTCGAAAATGGGTAGTTGTTCACCTGAGTGTATGCACTAATCATGCTAGTCACATTTACACTACCGGTCAAAAGTTTAGGGTCACTTACTTATTCTTTATTTTTCTCTTTCTTTCACATTTTAGAATAATAGTAAAGTCGTCTAATCTGTGTAATAACAGAAATGGAACTGGGAAATATATTGTGACTATAAAAATAAAAAAATTATAAAAACTTATATTTTAGCACCTTCAAAGAAGCCACCCTTTATCTAGAATATGTAGAAATGTACTCTTGGCATTTTCTCAACCAAATTCTTGAGGTATTACACTGGGATGCTTTTTAAACAGTATTGAAGGAGTTCCCATCTATGCCTGGCACTTATTGGCTGCTTTCCTTTATTATTCGGTCAAAGTCATCAATTTCAAAACATCAATTTTTTTTTAAATACAATTTTAGTTTTGTAATGAAATTAATTAATATGCTGGCACAATTATCTTTTTGTCTACAAAACTCATTTGAAATGATGCCAACAGATGATGTACAGATGTACAGATGATGCCAACAATGGAGACAATGTGGTCTAACGAGTAGCACATTTACAGAGTGGAAATTAGGGTTGCTCTGATACCAGAATTTTGGCTTAAATACGATACCAGCCCTAGTACCTCGGGATCGATACAAAATCGATAATTTGGCAACAAATAAAAGCCTTGGATTACTGAAGAAATCACACAGAAAAGGACTTAATTAAAATATCTGCATAAAATCTTGCAGTTGCATTTTCCATTTAGATTTTTCTGGATTCCATGTTTCATTTACATTGTTTAATTAAATGTTATCATTAAAACAGTGTTTAATGAAATTAATACTTAAAGCTTTAATCAAATAAAATATACCCAGATAGAACATACATCTCCAAGATGTCAAAAAGCATTGAATTTTAATTAACATTTGCTAAACATCTTAAAAAAAAAGATAAGATTTACAAACATTCTAAATCATAAACCTCTCAAAGACATTTGCTGAGTGTCTTATCTGAATGTAAACATCTTATAGATATATTGCAGATGAGCAAACAACCAGAAAACTACATCTTCCATATGTAAACACACTTATCAAATAGACATTCATATGTAAACACACATAAAATAGATGTCTGGTTGATGTACGTGTGCTGATATTATAGAGGCATATCAGCATTCAAATAAAATACTGCACAAAAGAGCTTCACAGTATAAATGAAAACATTAATGAAAAAAATCTGATCACCTGTGATCAGATAGTCCAAAGAAACAGGAGAGAATACGCCATGGGTTCCCTTTGGAGTTTCCTACAGGTTTTCAAATGGAGTTTTTGAATTTATGAGTAAAATAAGGTCTGTGATAAACGTTACTTGATGATATGTGGACTTTTTGTACTGCAACATAAATTACACACTTTCATACCTCAAACGTGAATTTTGAAGCTGTATTGAATTACATACTTAAAAAACACACACACAACGGCTTAAAAATTCATATTTGAGTCCAAGAACCACTTTACTAGTTACACCTGTACACCTACTTATTTAGGCGATTATGTAATCAGCCAAACGTGTGGCAGCAGTGCAGGCCATAAAATCATGCAGATACGAGTCAGTTATTGTTCAACTGGGGGACAATTTGATCTCAGTGATTTCGACCGTGGCATGATTGTTGGTGCCAGATGGGCTGGTTTGAGTATATCTGTAACTGCTTTTCTCCTGGGAGTGTCACACACAAAAGTCTCCAGAGTTTATTCAGAATGGTACCAAAAACAAAAAAAATCAAGTGAGCAGCAGTTCTGCGGATGGAAATGCCTTGTTGATGAGAGAGGTCAACGGAGAATGGCCAGACTGCGGTAACAAAAAGGCTGCGGTAACTCAGATAACAGCCCCGTACAATTGTAGTGAGCAGATTAGCATTTCAGAATGCCAGCTTGGTCTCATTTAATTTATGTGAGCATTGTAACATTTTTGCAAACTGAAATTACATACTGCTTATCATATTTGGCTGCACTTTTCAAGTGAAATGTCCAGCACGGGGCACCAAAACTGAGCAAAATTAGACGTTTTTAAGGTAAATTGCTATTCTGAATTGTAGATGGCGGTTTTAGTCAAATGCTCCCTAAACTTAACCAATAGTGTCCAAGAAGAGAAATGATAATTAAACAAAACAGATATATTTATCTATAACCAACACCTATCCTTAACTGATAGTGTTTTTAAAAGCAGAAGGAAAATGAAAAGCACTTTTTTTTGAAGCAACCACATCAAATTGTCTCGCTTCTAATTCTGTCATGTCATGTGACAGTTTGAGTTCTTGTCTGATTTTGAACCATGGTCCTCAGAGTCCAATGATCTAAGAGGTGTGCTACTGCGCAAGCTAATCATATTGGATTGTTGGTGTAGAAAGCAGAGGTGCATAGATACAAAAACGGAGGGAGTGGATCCAGTGACACCCGGGTCAGAGAGGTGCTGCAGACTTGTTGTGCGCACATGTTAATTCTTCTGTGTAATGCGATTGTACAGAGATGGTTCCACCTCTAAAAACTAAATTGGGTCCAGGCAAAAAATTTACAAAATAGCAATTGCGAATGGGTTGGCCAGGCTTCGGTCCATGGTGGTCACGGCCATCCCTGGCCACCCCCTAGTTCCGCCACTGCTGGAGAAAAATATAACAACTTTTTTTTTTTATTATATAGAGTCACGTTTTCATTATGAGGCCAGGTTGTAGCATGCACAACATGTCAAACCTTGATGTGGATGGGCTACAATGGTAGAAGACCAAATCAGGTTCCACTTCTGTCAACAAGAAGAGAAAGCTGAGGCTGCAATGGGCACAGGCTCACCAAACTGGACAGTTAAAGACTGGAAAAACATAGCCTGGTCTAATGAATCTCAATTTCTGCTGAGGTACACAGAAGGTAGGCCCACTGCAGCCTCAGCTTTCTGTTCTTGGCTGACAGAAGTGAAACTTATTCTGTTCACTACTATTATACAGAGTGGTTACTTTCCATCCACAAAACTGCCACTCACTGGATGTTTTTTTTTTTTGTTTTTGGCACCATTCGGAGTAAACTCTAGAGACTGCTGCATGTGAAAATCCCAGGAGATCAGCAGTTACAGAAATACTCAAACCCATCTGGCACAAACAATCATGCCACGGTCCAAATCACTGAGATTATATTTTCCCCATTCTGATGGTTTATGTGAACATTAATTGAAGCTCCTGACCCATATCTGCATGATTTTATGCACTGCACTGCTGCCACATGATTGGCTATTCATTGATATTCACATGGATGATTGTTGGTGCCAGACGGGCTGGTTTGAGTATTTCTGAAACTGTTGATTTCCTGGGATCTCCTGCTTCTTTTTTAGTGCTTTCTATTAAACAAATCTACTTATCATGTTACAGTGGTTCTTTGGATGTTTTAAAGTTGTCAATTTTCATACCGAGTAGCCCATTTTGATGATTTCAACTAAGGCCCCAAAAACACGGGCCGGCCCTGACTATATGCATTGAGTGCTAGATCCATTGAGTTTCATATTTCAACAGCTTTAGGGCAAAATGGTATGGATCCTGTTTATTCTACAGTCCATGCAACTCAATTGTAGTCTCTTTGGGGTTTACAATAATGTTGTGATCGGTCAATGGGTTTTTGGTTTGTAAAAAGTATTTTTGAGTTTCGCATCTCATGTAGACTATCTTAACTAATTGTTGTGCTCTGATGTATAGCCCCACCTTTCTGTATTTTACTTTCACTCTACCTAGATCAACACACTCCTCCCTCTCTCTGACACCCTCCTGCTTTCATCCTCTCACTCGCACTCCAGTTTAGATTTCAAAGCAGATGTGGGCATTACTTATACAGAAATAATGCCACTCCGTCAGAATTTAATATTCTTCATTCTTGTGATGGTGGGCATGCTATTCAGTGGGTATGTAATTATTTACTTTTGAAATATGTACCTTGTTTGCTCTTATCTTTGTTGTTTGGATTTAACAATAACAGAGTATTTATGCAGTCTCTTAAATGAGTGTCCCAGGAGGAGCAGTCAATTCTCAAGGGTCAAGAGGAGTACATTAATGATATAGCAATTTTAAACAGATTGTAATTTTTCATAGTCAAAGATAGGAATTGTGTGGGAGATGTAATCTTTTCTCA
This sequence comes from Moxostoma hubbsi, assembly GCA_032164185.1. Lineage (NCBI taxonomy): Eukaryota > Metazoa > Chordata > Actinopteri > Cypriniformes > Catostomidae > Moxostoma > Moxostoma hubbsi. Next base: position 7,696,691 of record JAVLUX010000215.1, read on the forward strand.
AGTCCCAGTTTGAATTTTCTTTATAGGAATTACACAAACTAGTCTCTAACACCCCTTCCCCCACATGTTACTATGGTGGTGGCTAGGAGTTTCCCCTGTTTACAATGTAAAGTGCTTTGAGTGTAGTGTCAGAAAAATGCTATATAAATGTGACTCATTTACGTTCATAATATAAATCTATGAAGACAAATTTGACCAATCTGAAAACCAATCATATGTTATAACCAACAAGCCAATATTTTACATGAAACAAACATTACCCAACTGATTATATCCTGGACAAATATTTGAATGATTTGATGTTAACAATAAATCCAATATGACTGAAAAAAACATATCAAAACAAAATCATTGTTATTACTGTTAGTAGTAGATCTAACATAATTCATGTGATCTTGAGAGACCCATGTATGCTACTTCATTAAATATATCGAGCAATCTTTTCATGACATTTCCCAGGGTAATTGCCATTTCCTGGTTTGTCTTCAATAGGGTGTCTAATAGGACACAATCATATTCCACACGTGGTCAGTTGCATGTTTTAACCAAATAAAACCAACCCATTAATTGTAAAATTAAAACATTGAGCCACCAAACCGACACAACCTGTTATGTTGATGTATATACTCTGCCGGCCAAAAGTTTGGAATAATGTACAATAATGATTTATATTCCAGTGATTATTATCATCATAATTGTTATGTTTACATTTAAAATAGTTTTTAGATCTTAATATGTTTTATTAATTTTCTGCCGTTGTCATGCCTGATAATAAATAAGGTAGCGCACACTCCCTCCTGCAATACCAAGTTTAAATATTTCTCCCATAATCTCTTCATAGAAGTTAAAGCTCTGACCCCCAGACTCTTAATTTGCAGGGAGTAATACACTGATGCCTCATGACCTTTTCCAAATGCAGTAATCACCACTTCCAGAGCATCTGCCACTTTAGGGGGGTGTATGCTACTTGCAAAAATCATACAAAGCAGGTGGTGCAGATGTAAATACCTAAAGAATTGAGACCTGGGAATCCCAAAATGTTGAACCATATGTGGAACTATAGAGATCAAGATAGAATTCTTTAAAATCATTATTGATATCAATGGCTGAGGTAAATATTTCACCACCAGCAGATTTCACTGAGGGAATGGTATAAAAAGACTCTCTGCTTTATATATCTAGCCAAATGCTTCCCTGCTTTGTCCCCCAACTCAAAGTATGACTGTCTTGCCCTGAATAGCCACACTGTAAAAAAACAATCCCATAAAATATACGGTAAAAACTGGCAGCTGTTTGACAGAAATCTACCGTAAAAAATACGGTCGAAATGTTCTTCTGTTTACGTATACTTAAAAGTGAACTGTAAAATTTACGGTAAAAACTTGCAGTTTTGGTTGCCATAAAAAACATTCAGAACTGGTATGAAAAGCAAATAATTTTTTTCATTTAAATACCACGTTTACATAGTAAATACATACTTTGGATAACCATATTTTTTCTTAAAACAGCAGTAAAAGAATGTACTCCTGTTGGCTTCAACTTGCAGAACAAACATTTTGAATAATTTTAAATCTTTACCAGAAAGCCACACATTTAATAGTCTGAACAAGACAGCACACCACTCTATTAACAGAATGAATTAATCATGAACCAAAAGCTTAGAAAGCATAATGCTTTTTACAATCTCAAATGCACAAAACAAAATTTCCTGTAGGAAAACTTGAATATATAAATTGAAAGGACATGAAAAGCATAAACATACAAAAAATTTTACATTTTATTTTAGGTACACACAGTGTTTTGTTGGCTGCAAAACATTACTGGTATAGTACCATAAGTAGAAAACAGTATATAAGCCAAAAATAGCTTTCTAAAAGGACAGGACTCCCATTTAAGTAGTTTTCAACATTCAAAGTTCAAGCATCTTTCAGTGTATATCCAGATAACAGGTTGTAAAACATTCTCATTGCCAATGTAATCTTCAGACATCTGTCAAAACGTTTTTTCCAACCTTAATCTGCTCTCCATTCATGATCATCAAGGTCTGCTGTGAGTGTAAGGACTCGGGGTTTCATTTTTTCACTTAAAAAGATAATTGAATTACTGAATTTGTTGCTCATATATATATATACACACACTGATTAAAGCGTTAATTTACAACAACAACAAAAAATCAATCTGTCATTATTTACTCACCCACAAGTTGTTCCAAACCTGTATGAATTTCTGGTGAGAAAGAGTTACTGGTGCTTATTGACTTCCATAGTATGGGAAAAAAATACTATGGAAGTCAATAGGGACTAGAAACTGTCTGGTAACCCATATTTTTCAAAATATCTTTTGTGTTCAGCAGAAGAAATTGGTTTGGAACCTCTTGAGGGTGAGTAAATACCCAGCAATCATTTGGACATTTAATGACCATTGAAAAGACGTCCCTCTGACATGTCCCATCATGGTTGAAAAATAGTTCCAAAATGAAAGTTTGAACATATCTGAATGCATTTTTAGGAAATGTTCAGTGTAACATATTTTTACAGATTTATGTCATCCTACTGCGACTATTTTTGGCCAGGGACACGACTTCAAACATCGTACCAATGTTTGCTGGGTAATGACAGAATTGTCATTTTAGGGTGAACTATACCTTTAACTACAACAAACAACTTTAGTGTACTATTTAGAGAGTACCACTGTATAGGAAGTTATTTATTAGTCAACTTTTACGCATTGTAACATTCTATAAAATATATCATTTGCGATCTACTGAAGTCAGTTTTTTTAGAATGTCAATATTTTCTCACCATCTAGTCAATGTTCCATTTTTGGGTGAAAATGTTTACAATTTCTGTAACACTTTACAATAAAATAACATTAATTACACACCCACATGTCATTCCAAAATGTAAGACTTCAGTTCATCTTCGGGACACAAATGAACAATTTAATAAAATTTGAGAGCTTACTCTCCCTCTACTGACAGCTACACGACAACTTTCAAGCCCCAGAAAGGTAATTAAGACATAATTAAAGCAGTCATGTGACTCCAATGGTTTAACTTAAATTTTATGAAGCAACATGTGTGCTTTGTTTGGGCAAAACAATTTACCACTTTATTTACAAAAATATTGATCTTTAACACTTGTTCATGAGAGCATCATGACACGTGTGTTGTATGGATGCGAGAACAGACATTGTGTGAACGCTTTTGATATATATATATTTTTTTAATAGAGTAGTAAATTATGCTCTTTTGCAAAAACAAAGCAATCGCGATGCTTCATAAATTGAGGTTAATCCACTGGAGTCACATGGATTACTTTAATGATGTTTTTACTACCTTTCTGGACCTTGAAAGTGGCAGTTGATTAGCCATCAATGGAGGTACAGAAAGCTCTCAGGTTTCATTAAAAATATCTCCATTTGTGTTCCAAACTTGAACGAAAGTCATACAGGTTTGGAAGGACAAGAGGGAGAGTAATTAATGACAATTTACAGAATTAACGTTAATTTCAACATTAGTTAATGCACTGTGAACTAACATGAACAAACAATGAACGACTGTATTTTTCTTACATAAATGAAGCTTAAATACTGTTACAAATGTAATTCCCATTGTTAGTTCATGTTAGTTTGTACATTACCTAATGTTAACAAATGAGACCTTACTGTAAAGTGTTACCACAAATTTCATGTAAAAAAAATGGTTTAATGTCTACCTTTGCATGAACTCCAGAGTAGAACCCAGTTCCAAAGGGTAAATATAGCTGCAAGCAGCAATGCGATTCCTCCTCAAAATGGCAAATTAGGGCTGCACGATTTGGGGAAAATGTCATATTGCGATTATTGAGGTTAATATTGCGATATGCGATTGTGATATAATAAACAAATGGTATCATGATTGGTTATCAAGGAAAATGCACAAATAGATTACAGATAATACTGAAATGTGTATTTTTCAACTCAAACATACAAACTAGCAACAACAACAACTATAAATGCACATTGTTTTCAAATTAATATTTGTAAATATTTTGTAGATTTGTATTACTGCAAACTTGTTATTTTCTCAATATTACACCTAAATTAAATAGAACAATAAATAAGAACATACAAATTTTCACGAAACAAAAATTTTCTAAAACAAACAGGGACATTTAAGCAGGATTTAACGTACTTTGAAAAACTCTTTTAAAAAGGATAATGGATCTAAAAGTGTGGTTCACTAAAAATTTTTATTTCCGACGTTGTCGATAATGTCGACTAAACGTTTCAACCCTAATACAAATTATAATATGCTTTTTAACTCACCTGCTTTAGTTGCTTGAATAAATCCGGGTGTCTGTATTTCAGGTGCTTTATTAAGTTTGATGTGTTTCCTCCTTTCGTCAGAAATTTGTGAAAGCAGCATTTACAAATAGGTTTTGCTGATCTATAATGGTTCCCTTTTCATCAGCCTCAAATCCAAAGAATTTCCAAAACTGGCTTTTTCCACTCTTCTTTTCGACAAGATTCAGTTGAGACTCCGCAGCAGAAGCTACTTTGCTTGTTGCAATCTTTTGCTTGTTGTGAGCGTTTGAAAGTTCCCGACTCTGCTTGGGAACCGGGTAGACCCGGTACTCGGTACTCCGGTTCCTTCAGAAATTCTGGTATCGTAAATTTTTTTTGGTTTGAGTACCTACTTGGTACCGGAGTGCTGGTATTTTTGACAACAAATCATTCAAAATTTATCAGTAGAGGGTTGGGGTTAAACCCTCCCAATGGAGGAATCCAATAAACATGTCTTTCTGTCTTAATCCTAAGCAAAATATTTTCAGTGTTCAGGAAAATCCATCATGTCAGACCTTATGGATCCTTGAGGCTTTTTTGTTCCCAATGAGAAATGAGGTATGTACATTAATTTTCAGAAGAATTGAATAAATAGGGTGGAAATGCCATCACTTCATTTTCAACAAAGACATCAATTCTACACATGGGTACCAAATTTCAAGTCAATTGGAGCTATGGTTTAGGAAAAGAAGATCTTTAGGTTTTCTTAAGAGCTTAGAGTAGGTTTTCCCAAATTTTCACTGTACAGGAAAATCTATCATGGTGGAAATTATGGGTCCTTGAGGCTTTTTGTTCCCCATGAGAAATGAGGCATGTACACCAAGTTTCAGAAGAATTGGACAAATGGGGTGGAAATTAAATCATTTTGAAAATGGGACTTTTGGGCATGGCCTGTATCACCCCCTATGGGCGAATGTGAGCCATTCTTTGCGTAGTACTTCAGAACTAGAAAAAAGAGTTTGTCAAGACAAACTTTGATGTTGGCTTGAGAAAGGCCAAACTTGAACCAAGACTGGAACTCGATGATAACAATAAAACAAGATGTAAGAAACATGAAATGTACATGATGTTCTGCTCTGTATATTAGTGTGCATATGTTTCGCACCTGTTACGAATGGAGCAGACGAGGAGTGAGGATCTATGTGCAAGCTTTATTTAAAGTACAAACTGTGAACACGGTAACAAACAAAACACTGGGACAAATAAAACATCCACGATGGGAAAACCAAATATGTAAACACGGGAAACATCCAAGGAAACATCCACGATGGGCACAGGCAGGAACACGATAGAAGGCTGGGGAAACATAGAAATAACACATTCAACGATCGACAAAGGACTGACAAAATAACAGGGCTTAAATACACACACAGAACAGAACGAGGGAATGACAGGCAGGTGGGGATGATGAGGGAGTGATTAGGGCCAGGAATTGTGGGAAACGTATTTTACAGTGAAGGTGAGGGAAAAACAAAAGGAAGACAATGGGGAAATCGTGACAGCACCTTTTCTGTATGTGTGAGTATAATGTTCCACACTTCACAATGCATGCTAATTTTTGTAAGTTGAATAGGTCATACTTGTCCTCATGGGGTAAACACGTGGACAAGTAGCTGAACGTCTAAAGGCCTCCGTATATGGAGGCCATATATGGATATCACTTAAAAAATGTGAAATATATGCAATTACTTGAAAATTATTTAAGCTCTCGATGTCATTATACGGCATTCATTAAGATTTTCACTTTGTCCTAAGACTTCATTGTATGCATTGAAAAAATAAGTGAATGTTAAAGGGACATTTGATAATTTCCTCACCCTCAAGCAGTCCCAGATGTGTATGAATTTCTTCTGCAGAAATTAAATGAAGATGTTTAGAAGAATATCTCAGGTCTGTTGGTGCATTCAATGTAAGTAAATGAGAAGTGGTGAGAAACAGATCAATAATGAAGTCATTTTCTTTACTATAAATCTCTACTTTCACTTTCATAAGCGCTCTTCTCTCTTAAGAGTTCTTTTTCTGTTTTTTTTTTTGTGATTTACATAAGCATATCACCCCTCCTGAGCAGAGAGGACAATTATAGTAAAAAAAAAAAAAAAAAAAAAAAATATATATATATATATATATATATATATAGAGAGAGATAGATAGATAGATAGATAGATAGATCTGTTTCTCACCCACACCTATAATATCACTTCTGAAGGCATGGATTAAACCACTGGAGTGGTATGGATAACTTTTATGTTATGTTTTATGGGCTGACCAAACAATGGAGGTTGAGTGATTGTTTTTACATTTTACATGCCATTCAAAAACATGGCATTTTACAATGTAAGAGTGAAATAAAAAAACTAAAAATAATACCATTTGTACTTTTTATTTACTTGGAATGTCAATGTTCAGGACGAAAGCTCAATTGTCTCTTTAAGAGGATTTTATGACATGATATCGCATGATATGACATTCAAGGCACAGTCTGTGCAGTTTGTTTCATTGAGTTTAATCTTTTGAGAACTGTGAAGTCTCATTATTTTCGTACTGTGTCGTGCTGTTGCATCTGTTTTCATTTCAGAGATTAATTGATTGAGATTGTGAGACTGCAGTCAGTATTAAACTTGTGATGATGTTGAACCTGAAGCACTAATTCTGCTATTAGTGGTTTATCTGTTCTCGATGGATCTTCCGTGATCCTTCCCGCGCTGTCAAGTGAAGCTGAGCAACATCAGTTTCGTCTCCCACACCCTCATTTGTTTGGGTGTGAGATGATAAAATAGAGACTGTGTGAATGGTGTAAAATCGATTGAATTTTCAAACTGGCAAGCTTTAAAACACATACAACCGACAAACCTTCGTGAAGATGCACGCAAAAATGATCTTGCCTCGCGGATCACGTGTTGTCAGAGACAACCCTGATACAGCATCATTCTCGGAAGTATTGATACTTTAGGATCGATCCACCCATCCCTACTTTCTTTAGATATCTGTTTCATTTTTGTGTGATAAGTATTCGCAGAGTTTCACTTGATTTGTGTGACATGTTTCAGAAAGATGCTCGCAAAGACAGAGACGGCACACCCTGTTTATTTTCTTTATTTTACAAAAGCACAAGGTTTTGTTGTTATTGTAAGTGTACACAAATAAAAGTAGACCTTTTATAGTTTGTAACGATGTCTTGCATGTATCTGTATGGGCAAAAATGACGCTATGAATTTATGTCCGCTGTTTCGAGAGAAAAATCTAGCAGGACGTCACCAGCTCCTGTGTCGACCCCTGGAATAATGCCAGAATTCAATATAATGATACCCGATTTCTTTCTCAACTGTCTATGTTCACTTAAGACATAACAGACCCCCCAATATATCATGTATTTTTACATTTTGTTATATGAAATTGTCAGTTCAAATGCAAGAAGAAGAAGCGAAAGCGATCTCTCATCGGGGTGCATGCATCTAATGAATGTTAAAACAGTAGTAACTGCCAAATGTAGCCGGTCCTAGTGCACCTATTGAGGTCAGGAGAGTGAGGTTTACACACAACACAGCTATTTACCAGCTGGCTCCCGTTACACTCACCCCCCTAAACCTCACTCCCATCCGGGTCACGGCACCAAATGTAGCTGGTCCTAATTGCCCCGCTCCGAATGGGACTCGATCCGGCGTCTCTGGCGTGGGAGGCGGGTGCGCTAACGAGGAGGCTAAAGGATATAGCCTCTAGCGTCAGTCGCTAGTGCACCTCTTGAGGTCAGGAGAGTGAGGTTTACACACTGCACAGCTACCTACCAGCTGGCTCCCGTTACACAAACATCATGCACAATGCAGAGATGAATGTAGAAATGTGTGGAGTTGTAATCTTTTGGTTGATGCTCAGCATGAATTGTTTTGATGTGTAGCAGGAAGAGCCTACATACAAAAACAAACAATAAAATGCCTTTGGTTTTAATATATTTTGGAGCTTTAATCTCAGTGTGCTGACATTCACAACCAGCCATTCTGACAATGTAACTGTGAATTAACTGTAACAGTAACTTCCCTATAGTTCACCCCAAAAAATGAAAATTCTGTCATCATTTACTCACCCTCATGTTGTTCCAAACCTGTATAAATGTCTTTGTACTGCTGAACACAAAGAAAGATATTTTGAAGAATATTTGTAACCAAACAGTTATGGGGCACAATATTTTTTTTCCTGGAAGTCAATGGTGCCCCACAACCCATTTCACTTTCTTCTGACTCACCTGTATTTGCATCCAGGTCAGCAGGATATTGCTCCGTTGAAACAGACGGTATTTCTGATGCAGAATGCTGATGTGAATCGCTAATGCTGTTTACTGAACAGTTCCTGTGCTTCCTAGACATACAGTATGAGATGTAAAAGAGGACATTATTTAAAAAGCACTTTTGCACCCTCTCACTGGACAGTTAACTGCACGACCTTCCTTCATATGGTTCTTTAAGTGAGCAACAAGACTGGGCACATCCTGGCACTGATGACTACATAGTGAAATACTGCATGTCAAGGCCGTATCACCTACTGCATGTGCAGCCACAGAGGTGTTAGGGCTGTTAATGCGCCAATAGAAATGACTTTTAAATGCTACGTATTTAGAAAACGACTGTTTGCAATCAACTGTGACACATTTGAAAATGGCACGAGGTTCGTTGCGATGCAGTCTGCAGTGCAGAACATATACCCTCAGACTTTGCACTGTTAAACTACAAAAACAGCAAGTGTAAAATTTTAATGCATATTCAAATCTTATCCTGAACTCAACCAATAACCAATGTGAGATATCGTTTAAACATGAAATTTGTTTATTTCCAAATGTGTTTATATTTTATATATTAAAAGGATAAAACTTTACCATCTAGACAGCCAACAGGTCCACGTCATTTACGATTTACAATAACATTAAATATATGAAAATAAAATAAACACTACAGCTGTATTCAAATAACTAAAACAATTATTGAACTTCAACTTTACAGAATTAGTTTATTTGTGCTTACCAGACAGATTTCGAGTGGGGGAAAAAAGTAATTTCTGCAGCTCGCCGTGGTCTGTGCATTGATTCTTGCTTGCTGTCCGTTCCAGAAAAACTGCCAGTTCTAAGTTCAAAAGGCACGAGCACACGTCTTGACAGTCTAAAGGCAATAACTTTAAAACATAAAATGCTTGTTAAAATATGGTTTCTTTATATCATACAGCGTTGTGGCACATATTGGCCAACCATTTTATTAATATGATGCAATACCGTATGCAATACGATGCATAGGCCTATGGCCAATAGACTGGACTTTAAAACATGTCACACATTGCATGTTATATCAATTTAATAATAATTCCATGACAATGCATTCGTTTTTATTTTATTAGTTTAATTTGATAATAACAAATCAAAGTCATTGAAATCATGTAATCGAATTAATGGGAGAGACAAGGGCAGGCGTAAAATGGTTTATTTTCAATAGAGGTACACACATATTCTTGCTGACCATATCACTGTGATTTATTGTTAAAAAACTGTAGTAAACACAGTGATTTACCGTTTAGAGTTTTTGTGTACTTTACTGTTGTTTTAAGGGTTTTTACGGTAAAATAATGCATTTTTTACAAAGCAATAATGCAAAAGTTATCAAATTTTCTTGTATTTACATTAACAGTATTTAACTGTTAATTAAACTGTAATTTTATGTTTTATAATTACAGGATTTTACCGTTGCTACTTTAGAGTCTTTCACCGTTAAAACTACGGAATTTTTTTTACAGTGCAAAACTCCACCTTCCATGATAAAATAGTATTATATCTGTATTATATCAATGCTTTGATCCAACTCAGTAAATTTCGTCTCCATGGCAGTGATCACCAAAATGGTGAAACATTCCTGAAAAGGCTGGATTTTTCAGTTTCAAATCATTTTGGTGGAATTCTTCTGCATATAGAATCTTACACTGTGTCGTCGTTGGGCTGTAAAGACAAGTAGAGTTGTGTGTCATCAGCATAGCAGGGGTAAGAGAAACCATGTGACTGAACGATGGGTCCAATCACTGATCCCTGAGGTACCCCAGTAAGTAACTGATGTGGTTTGGACACCTCACCACTCCAAGCTACCTTGAAGGACCTACCTGAGAGATAGGAGTTAAACCAGTCAAGCACAGTTCCTCTAATTCCCAGAGAAGCTATCACGGCCCACCACGATGCAGTGTATGGCAAGTCCTTGGGTAAGCATGACTTGCTTATCAGGTTCCTTAGAGGTGCCCAGAGACTGAATCCTACCTGGCCAAGCCTGTTTCCCTCCTGGGATCTCTCAGTGGTCCTTTCAGCCTTCAAAGACCCCCTTCGAGCCGCTTGACTCAGTTGAGCTCAAGGCACTCTCTTTGAAGATGCTATCTGGAGGGCCGATAGCACTTTCTCCCATCAAGAGGGTTGGGGACCTGCAAGTGTTCTCTGTCAGCGACACTTGCCTGGAGATTGGTCCGGCAGATACTCACGTTATCCTAAGACTACGTGCCCAAGGTTCCTACAACCCCCCTTCAGGGATCAGGTCATGAACCTGCAAGCGATGACCCAGGAGGAGGCAGACCCAGCCTTTTCGTTGCTGTGTCCGGTACATGCTTTGTGCATCTATTTGGATTACATGCAGAGCTTTAGATGTTCTGAGCAGCTCTTCGTCTGTTTCAGTGGATGGTCTAGGTCATTGACGCTTTCTCTCTGGCCTACCAGACCTAGCCCCCCCCCCCGATCACAATCGATCACAATCAACGAGAAGTGTGGCATCCTCGTGGGCACTGGCCAACAGCACCTGCCCTAGCAGACATCTGCAGAGCAGCTGGCTGGGCAACACCCAACACCTTTGCGAGATTCTACAATCTCAGGGTTGAGTCGGTCTCGTCCCGTGTTTTGTCAGGTCTGAGCCGGTAGAACTCGGTAATACGGAACAGCTGACCAGGTGTTTCACTTGCACCAAGCACCTTCACCAAGTTGATCCAGTGTGCTTTCTCTCCCAGGTTAGCCACTATCTCGCTCCCTGGATGTTCTGGCCTTCTGGCCTGTGAATTCAGCGGAGGAATTTGCAACCAGACCCACTTACGCAAGTGCTCTGTAGGGCTCCACAGGCTTAATTCCCTCTTCAGGCAAGTCCCTGTGAAGTATTTTCTGCGGTACGGTCTCCCTTGGGCAGTCCCACTGCCCCCAGTCGCTGTGTTTGTAGGGCTCCTCCCTCATCAGGCAGGACCTGCCACCGTGCCACTCCCACGTATGGCTTGACAACCCATGTGGTGTACTGGCCACATACCACCTCCCCCTATTCTGGGCAGGATGTGGTCTCCACAGTGTCTTTCCCCCTGAAAGAATAGGATCAGGAAAGATCGCCTTCCCCCATGCATTTCATAGCGTTAAGAAACATAGAGAGAGAAAAGGCCGTGGCTAGCTGGCTTGCTCCCATGATGGTCACGTAGCACCTGTTCCCCCCTTAGGGATGTTGGGAACCTAAGGTCTGTATATGACACCTTTTTCTGGGGGCTTTGGGGAGGGTTACGTCTGGCCAATACAGTTGCTTCTAACACGCAGCAGCCTGCTTGCACCTGTGTCAGCAGCTTACATAACACAGTCTAGTGTATGGCGCTATGAAATGGGACCCCTTGTGTCACTACATTCGACACAACATCGAGTGAGTGACAGAAGGGTAAACGACATGGTTACTGTTGTAACCTCCATTCCCGGAATGTCCCCTTTGCCACGACACTAGATCTACCACTGTAAATGAGGTATTAATATATATACTACTGTAAAAAATATATATACTGTATATACAGTATTTTTTTTATATATATATATATATATATATATATATATATATATATATATATATATATATATATATATATATACAGTATATATATTTTTACAGTAGTATATATATATATTATTCTTAATACCTCACCAATGGTTTGCAGCTCACACATAGAACTTAATTGTTTCAAAGGATCTAGTGGAAGCCATCTCTAAGGGTCCTGCCCGCAGGGTACACAATATTTCAAATGCAAAATGTGCAGCAATATGGAACAACACTGAGTAGAACAAGTTCCCCTAAATAGTAGCCTATTGGTTTTTAGGTTTTGTCATGTGTATTGTCAAAACAAATGTTTTTAATCTGATATATTTCTTACGTATGGCATTTCTGGTACTGTTTAGCTAGAATGATCTGCACAAAAAGAATCAGTATATGAGTAATACTCTCAACCTTGTATCCCACAGTAAGTCTGTCTTTAAAGGTTAATACGTTAGCGTTGAAGATTAATTTGTCTTTGGATTAAATTAATGGGATTTTTACTTCTGGATCCTGACTGTTGCCATCTGTTACTCTGGTTTCTGGAATACTCTATTCTGATTGGTCAATGGCGACATCTAGCAGTCTGATTTTTCTCTATAACAACCGCACATCCATGTATCAGACCACTCATCTAGGTATCTGAGCCATCTTTCCTGCTTCTCATAACACTCTGTGATCTTTAATAAAATTATTTCAACTATAATTCATGTTTTTTGTGCATTTGTTTATTTATTTAGTGAGGAGTCGGACGGTAATTTTCACAAAATAAACACCAACTGAAATCCGATGCAAACTGGAGGTGTACTTTAGCTGTTCAGCAATTTCTTTCTTCATAAATTACATAATTGTATGTCCATGTATTTATTTAGTTGATTAGTAGCCATGTAATAAGCAGAATAACAAACAGTCAGCCAGTTGCTAACACACAATAAACCCGACAGGGTGATTAGGACCCTGACGCGAAGTGGAGGGGTCTTGTATCACCCGGAAGGGAATTATTTTGCTATAAAACCATCTGACTTCACACTATCTCATATTTAAAGTCGCTTGTAACCGGCAAAGTTTAAACTCTTGTTTTAGCACAGGTTGATTGATAGGTGAGTGTGGACAAATTAAGGACAAATTAGCGTTTACTCCTCAAATGTGATGGGATCACATGCGTTTTTGACCACATTCGAATGAGGTTTTTCTGATCCGATAACAAAAAATTTAGACCTGTATTTAACTATGACCTTTTGTGATTGGATCACCTGAAACGTATCTTAATACCAGAAGTAATTTTTATTTTTCTAGGGAACAGATTATGTAAATTATCTTATCTTAACCATTTGTCTTCTAACGGCTACCTGCTGAATTGTAAATCAATACAGGGTTGAAATATAGTCAATGCTGTGTTCAACGGATAATCCTGAGCTCGCTTCAAATACAAACATTCCTCTTGCCAAGATGTTCCTGTTGGAAGTTGAGGACACAACCCCTTTTTACACTTCTTACAGTAGCTAATGGTATATAGTTGTAAAATGAGATGTAAACATGACAACATTCATGGTATGTAGTTTTAAAATGAGAAATAAACCTGATATTCATGAAAGATTATTATTAGCATTAGTATTGACACAACATTTACATTAGCATTAGATGGTAGATTACATGGTATGGAACAGTTACAGTAGCATATCCACTAGAGCACGGTTCGGCACAGCACGATTATAAAACATTCTCAGCCTGGACTTCTCGTCACTTTTAGCTAACCATACTCAACCTTGCTGGTTGACTGGCTTTAGTTTGTGGTGACACACAATTGTCAATTTGCCAACACCAAGGTAACTTAAAGCATTTTAATTTGTTTCTAGCTTGCCAATTTGCTAATGTTTGTCTGAAGTTAAAAATAGTATATGTTTAGTGTATCTTTATGATTTTATGATGATGGTTTAACTAGTATTGTAGCATACATTTACTGTTTTATTAGTCCTATAAACTAGAACATGTGATCATCCTCCATAGCATAGTCGCTCCAATGTTTACCTTTCACACCATCGCCACAGATGGATCTGTTATGGACATTAATTCTCCTGATTATACCACAGTGGAATAAGAAGATGTAACCATGCCAACTGGCACAGATCGGCATGGATCGGTACAGTTTTGCGATGAGAACTGTTCAGCCTAATGGTGGAAAAAGGGCAATTGGATCAGGGATTAACTGATTTTTTTTGTCCACATTGCAATTAATTCCTTACTAACATCCACATATTTGCTAACTGCATTCTTGATTTTTACTACAGTATGGAACATAAATTTTGGATTTTGCCTTTAAATAGTTTACATAATTGTATGTGAAGGTCCAGATTTTTTTTTTGTTTTTTTTTGTTTTTTGTAGCATTTTCTGCCTTGATTTTGAGTGGCAAAAACAATATTCTGGAATTAATTTAAACATGATAAAATGTGTTCAATGGAGCTTAGAGTACTACACTCATCAGCCAAAATATTCAATAAAGACACAATTACGTGTGTCGGGCCGCCAATGAGCAAACAATTAGTTAATCTGCCTCCACTACATGTGTACATAAATCAGTTCTGTGTACTTATCAAATACGACTTGAACTTAAACTCTGAGATAAGGAGTAAACAGTTTTTTTCACGTCTTTCCAAAGGTACCTGCTTATGGACTTTTTCTGTTTCTTTCCTCACAGGGTCCTGTACCTGGGCTACACCTCCAACCAGGAGAGGTGAGTTTGGAACAACTAGACATTAACACTGCATAACACCCACCATTACCAACCAATAACTATAGCTGTCTACCTGAAAATGGTGCAGTGCTAAATAAAAATCTTGTTGCTGTTTGTAGTTGCAGAAAACAACAGCAAGAGCAAGAACAACAACAGCAACGACTACCTGAACAAGTTGCTCTCAAGTAAGTACTGATGTAATGCATATACACATATACTGTATGCACTTTCTCTTCAACATACAAACATGTGCACACACTCATATAGACATTTTTATTTAGAAACAGCAAAAGACACCATTTGATAACAATTCATATAAGAGTCTGATTGTGTTATTATTAGGACAGAGGTGAAGCAGAAGAAATTGGGATTGCGCTTATCACCAGGGTGTGTAAAATTTAATTTCATATGTCATTATAGTTGAAGTTGATGGATACCTGTAAAGGGATTTTGATGGGCAAGGAGGAGGCGAGAACCGGCTTGACAATATAAATAATATTTTAATGATAAACTTAAAAGACATAACACACACATGACGGACATGTCCGTAAACGATCTCTCTCTCCCGCACCACCATCCACAATTGGCCTTTATCCCTCTCCGAGGCTCAATTAGCCCAATAAGGGACCGGGTGTGTTTAATCATGACCCGGCCCCGCCCTCCGCCCTGTCACAATCCCCTAATAAAAGGAGAACATTTAACATTGTATTTACTAGAATACAATTTTATTCTCTTTTTACGCAGGTTTTCATTAATATAGCTTAAAAAACAATCTTATTCAAGTACAGTATCCAATGAGCTGTGAGCTGACAAAAGATCAGTGGTTAAAGGTGAAGTGTGCAAAAAAAAAATATATATTTTTAAATATTATCTCCTGTTCCAGTTTTGCAGGTATAATGCAGATCTTTACAGCTTTTTTTTTTTTTTTTTTTTTTAAATGTACAACTATAAGTAAGCTTTTGGTTTATTGCCTTTCCCAAAAATGTAAATACCGTGGCTTTGTGGCACTTTTAAAACATTTGTTTGTTTGAGCATCACAGCAAAGCAACCAATTAACCAATAGCGTGAGTTTATGGTGGGACTATCATTTGTCTGACTAATAGAAGGCTGTGGGCACACAGTTTTTTGCAGTTTTTTTCTAGGAAAACTATTTGAAAACCGAAAACAGCTGCATCCAAAAACTTAACAATTCTGCCTTTGAAGGCTGTATACAGAGGTAGGAGGAAAATGTGTTGCTTTTCATACTGTTCTGAGACCAGTTTCCTTAAGAGTTTCATTCATTCAAAAATACTGTCGGATAAGCCAGTGGTTCTCAACTGGTTTTGCTTCAGGACCTAGATTTTATATTGGAAATCAATTGGCGACCCACCATAGTAAAAACGTGAATGAACCATGGCATTGTTTTTTCCCTGCTGTCTGAGACCCAGTCCTAATAGACCAGTGACACACTTTTGGGTCACAACCCAACAGTTGAGAAACACTGGGTTAAGCCATTAAACAAGAAGTCAGCTGCCTATATTTTTAGATGAAGCCACTATTTTGAATGTGGTTTGGTGCCGCAAAAACGTCACGGTTACTATTGTAACCTCCGTTCCCTGAGGGAGGGAACGAGACGTTGTTTCGAATAAAGTGACACAAGGGGGACATCCTTGGGAGCCTCGCGTACCTCTGAACTTGAGAAAAGGCCAATGAGAAATTGGCAGACAGAATTTGCATGTCATGCCCCCGGACATTCGGGTATAAAGGGAAGCGGGTGTGCGTCTGTCAGTCAGGTTTTTCCACTGAGGAGCCAAGAATAAGGTACGGGCATTTACAGTGATAGGTCTAGTGCCGTGGCTGCAGGGACACAATGTCTCATTCCCTCTCTCAGGGAATGGAGATTACAACAGTAACTGTGACGTTCCCCTTCTGTCACTCACTCAACATTGTGTCGAATGAAGTGACAGAAGGGGTCCCATTCGAAAGCCCCATGCATTAGCCCGTGTTATGTAAACTGCGGACACAGGTGCAAGCAGGCTGCTGCGTGCTAGAAGCAGCTGTGTCGGCCGCAAGTAACCCTCCCCAACGCCCAAGAAAAGGTGTCATATACAGACCTTAGGTTCCCAGCACCCCTGAGGGGGGAACAGGTGCAACATGACTAGCATGGGAGCAAGCCCGGCAGCCACGGCCTTTTCTCTCCTTTTCTTTCGGGGAAGGTGGTTTTTCCTGTTCCTATTCTTTGAGGAGGAAAAGACCCTGCGGAGGCCACATCCTGCCCAGACTAGGGGGAAGTAACATGTGGCAAATACACCACAAGGGTTGTGAAGCTGTTTGTGGGAGCGGCATGGTGGTAGGTTCTGCCTGATAAGGGAGGAGCTCTATAAGCACGGTGACCGTTGGCAGTGGGATTGCCCAAGGACGACGCGGGTACGCCGTCAGGGGGACTGTACCATGGAAAATACATCACAGGGAGTTGTCTGAAGATGGAATAAAGCCTGTGGAGCCCCACCCCAGTACAGAGCACCTGCGGCTCATAGTGGGTTTGGACTTGAATTGCTCCGCTGAATTCGCAGGCCAAAAGGCTAGGGAGGAAGACCATCCAGGAAGCGATGCTTAGTGGCTAACCTGGGAGAGAAGGAGCACTGGATCAACTTGGTGAAGGGCGCTGTGTGCAAGCGGAACACACAGTAGGCTGTTCCGCATTACCGAGTTCTACCGGCTCGGACCTGACAAAACACGGGACGAGACCGACTCAACCCTGAGATTGTAAAATCTCGCAAAGGTATTGGGTGTTGCCCAGCCCGCTGCTCTGCAGATGTCTGCTATGGAGCTGCCGTTTGCCAGTGCCCACGAGGATGCCACACTTCCCGTTGTGTGTGCTCGAATCCGCAAGGGGGCGGGCACGGCCTGGGTCTGGTAAGTGAGATGGCGTCAACGACCCAGTGAGCTAACCTCTGTTTGGAGACTGCTTTCCCTTTCTGCCATCCGCTAAAGCAGACAAAAAGCTGCTCAGAATGTCTAAAGGTCTGCGTGCGGTCCAAATAGATATGCAAAGCACGTAATGGACACAGCAACAAAAGGGCTGGGTCTGCTTCCTCCCGGGGCAGCGCTTGCAGGTTCATGACCTGATCCCTGAAGGGGGTCATAGGAACCTTGGGCACGTAGCCCGGTCGCAGCCTCAGGATAACCTGAGTGAGCATGTGATGGACCGAACTCCAGGCAGGTGTTGCTGACAGAGAACGCTTGCAGGTCCCCAACCCTCTTGATGGAGGCTAACGCTATCAGGAGGGCTGTCTTCATGGAGAGGGCCTTGAGCTCTCGAAGGGGGGTCTCTGAGAGGACCACTGAGAGATCTCAGGAGGGGAACAGGCTTGGCCGGGGAGGGTTCAATCTCCGGGCACCTCTAAGGAACCTGATAATCAAGTTGTGCTTACCCAAGGACTTGCCATCCATAGCGGTTACATACACCTTCAAGGTGGAGGGGACAGCCTCCCTGAAGTGTCTGAATTTTGCACACGCTTACATAGGTCTCACAAGGCGTGGCTAAAACAATGAATATCCTGTTTTGAGCTGAAAAACATCTTTGGAGCCCTAACAAATCTTCTTTAACTTTAAACCAGAAGGCTTCAGTTACATCCTGTGAGCTATTTTCACACTATGTAAAAACAATTTACTATGAGGGGACCTCATCATATATCTTCTTTAGCTTCAAAAGAAGTAAATAGGAAACATCTGCATGTCATTTATGTGTGAGTGTCCATGTACCTCTGACATTCCACTCCCAGACTTTTATGCTGAACCACTCACATACACAAAAAACACATATGACCAACAGAAATAATTGTAGAATATAATGGCATCGATTATACTTGATTAATGTATACTCAACTTGATAAAAATACACCACAGTAACTATAACATGTTATACAACTAAAGCATGTTAGTTTACATGTTAAGTGAACTACTAAATGAAAAATAACATCAGCTGTGTGAGCTTTTAAAGATGAATGTTAACAATTAACATATACTGTAGGTGCACGACAGCGAGGCCAGACTGCTCCTGTCTGTACCTTTAACTCAGTGGTTCTCAACTGGTTTTGCTTTAGCACAGATTTTACAATGGAAATCTAGTGTCGACCTGCCATAGATTAAACATAACCTGTATTTAATGTATACTGGGTTGCATTTCCTTTTATGTTGCATAGTTTGTTCATGGTTTTCCAGTACAAGGACATGCATCAAGTGATGTCAACAACAAAATCTACAGGAAGTTGTCTCTCTCCCTTTTAAAAATTGAAGAGCATATTTACTTATACGAGCCCATTGTTATCCTGTATGTTAACTAATATTACATATTTATACACATATTATACAGAAGGAAAGGCTCCTCGTTACCATGGTTATGTCAGTGTGCTTGTCTTAAATAATAGTAATACCAAATAATAATAAATTAATGTATTTATGAAAAAGAAATTCCAGCTGAAACACATCTTGAAACTTTAACTACAACTGCCACTGTTTATCTAAAATGAGGTCTAATAGATTCTACCTTTAAATTATTTCATATGAAACTATAACATTTTGTCAAAATATAACAAATTTGTAAAGGTGATGGTGTGTAATTATTAATATTTGTAACTATTTTGGTAAAGGGGCCACATCGGTTTTAAGTAGTGCAAAGGGGGGCCACGTTGTATTACTTTTGAGATACAATGTTCTACATTGATTTGTTTTTTTGTATCCTTTAAGCCCAGAAATAGTTGTGTACTCAATTTTCTGAAGTGTACCTGTGTATATCTGACTTGCTTTTGCTCGCATGTCAATGATGCCGAGATCTACTTTTATATTAATTTAATCACTGAGAAGGTTTAACTGCAAAATTAGTAGCACCAAACATCACAAGCAGTCTCAAGAATGGACACAGAGTAGCCGTATAACACTTTTCCTTGAGCAGAATATTGCACTACAGATCGCTAAGTTTTTTTCAAAGGAGAAAGCGATAGGTGCATTGGTTGCCAGATTGCACAAAATAACTATTACATTAGGTGGAATATTTCCAATCTGCGTAATATAAATCTCAATCTGGAGGTATTGCGTCTCTTATCTGGCAACCCTGATCATGTTAAACACTCGAGGAGACGTGTTAGGTCCCAATGCAAGGTAACTGAAATATCCAATGAAAACAAAAACGCTTTTACGATAAATGTGCCGCGGGCCACATTAAACCATGTGGAGGGCCTGATCCAATTGCCCATGTCTGCTTTAGCTGTTTAGGAGATTATCATTAAATCTGCCTCGGCAGTCCTAAATAGTCTATCACTTGACGGCCGCCGAAATATTTTCAATGGGAGAACCATGGCATTGCTCTTTCCATGCTGTCCGCGAGCCAGTCCAAATAGACACACACACACACACACACACACACACACACTCACACACACACACACACACACACGTGTGTGTGTGTGTCGCAAGTTGACGAGTACGAGACAAGGAGGAAAGGAGATGCGTATGTGAGATTCTCAGTCCGGTTGCATTTTTTCTTAATACCGTAGATAAGCAAACGTACATTTTAAAACTGTGGTATACTGTGAAACCGGTATACCGCTGCAAACCTACAGGCGAGTTGTGGTCGGTGTAGGCTTTCGAGGTCAGTGATGATGTCATCCTACAGGCTCTGGAGGGGAGTACCGGGCGGTCCCGCCTGGTGGTGGCGTTCTCGGGACACAGGTGGATTGCAACCGCCCTATCCACCTGGGGGACCTCCATGTACCCGTGGGCCACCCCGCCATCCAGGGTGGTGAGAGCAGACGAGCGGAGGGGTCGGTTTTGGCAGTAAAAGATGCCCTCCATGACCGCGTAAGCTCACCATGCACTTCCTGAGACAAGGTACCATTCGTCGAACCGCAAAGGCTGTGGAGAGGATAGAGGATTCCAGTCCAGGCCCACTCATAGCCCGGGCAAGCATATCGGTCATCTGCACGTCAGCCTCAGACTGGGTGGACTGGCCCAAAGGTGGTAGCCCAGTCAAGTCCTCTGCTTCAGACGCCTGGGTGCTCTTCGATGCAGTGGCAATGGCATCTTGACGCGTCCTGAAAAGGACGTTCAACGCCTGTCTGTGTATTGCTCTTTTATGAGTGAAAACTAAAACTCTTTAAGAGAAGCAAACTCTTTTAGGAGGGGAAAACAATCTTTAGGCAGTGAAAGCACTGTTGAAGTGCCCAGGGGTATGGACTGCACAGCGTGCAGAAAGAGAGAACGCCAGCTGGAAACGCGCCGTAAGATCCAACAGCAATGCTTCTTGCCAGTAGAGATGAGTGGAACAGTGGTGAACTCAGCTTGCTGTTGCACAACCGCTCGGCTCCGAAGTAAAGATCTGACTGACAGACACATGCACGCTTCCCTTTATACCCATATGTCTGGGGGCGGGATATGCAAATTCTGTCTGCCAATTTCTCATTGGCCTTTTCTCAAGTTCAGAGGTACGCGAGGCTCCCAAGGAAGACCCCCTTGTGTCACTTCATTCGACACAATGTCGAGTGAGTGACAGAAGGGGAAATACACTCTTCACCTTTAATGAGGAATACTGCTTTGGGAATATATATAGATATTTTTATGGTGCTGAATATGGTAGTTCTTCAAAGAGCTGATGACCAGTGAGAGGTTAGTGATGATATTGCCTCCTCAACAGTGTTGGGTAAGTTAATAAAATAAAGTAATCCGCTACAAATGACTTACTAATTCTCTAAAATTCTAATCAGATTATTTTACTGATTACTTAATTAAAAAAATAATTACATTATTAATTACTTTACTTTTATGTTACTTTCTAAAACACTTGTCACAAACATAGTTTTTTGTTCTGCTCCACAAATTTAAAATAACATCTATTTTCT
The DNA here is from genome assembly GCA_032164185.1 of Moxostoma hubbsi. NCBI lineage: Eukaryota > Metazoa > Chordata > Actinopteri > Cypriniformes > Catostomidae > Moxostoma > Moxostoma hubbsi. Next base: position 7,718,453 of record JAVLUX010000215.1, read on the forward strand.
CCTTGATCATTGTCGCACACCCTTCAGCTGTCACAGAAACACAAACAGACATACGTAAGAACATATGAATTCACATTTAAATTGTTTTACAAATAACCCAAGTAATGTACTTAAAAGTATTACTTTCACTACATTACACTACTTTTTAACTAGATTACAGTAACTAATTACTTTGTAATACAGTTACACCTAACACAGCCCCTCACTTCCTGGACTTCAGCTCAAAAAGGGAAAATAGATGAAAAAGTGACAACAGAGCTTGTAGTTTTATGTGCATCGACGACTCTGTCCATGAACCAATGAAAGAATATCTGTTTTATTTCTGCTTTCTGCATTTGAGTTACAGGTTTGTGTACAGTCAACCCAGTGTCCTGGTGGGGTGAGTGTAATGTGCTTGCAGTAGTAACCTGTTTTATCTCCAGTTTAATTGGCTCTGCAGTTTAAACTTATAGGTGCAATGATTACAGCACTGTGTCTGTGTGCGTTTGTGTGTTTCAAACAGTCGGACAGATGTTGCTTCTGTGACACCATGGTTGGCCCCGATTATTTGGGAGGGGACTTTTGATCCCACACTGATTGACTCTCTGCACAATCAACAAAACATCACCATAGCAACCACAGTGTTTGCTTTGGGAAAGTGAGCACCACATTATACCTTTTTCTCTATCTATCAATCCTTCTCTTTTTATCTTCTGTTTTGTGTTTAGTTCCCCTGTAGGTTTAACTGTAGTTTTAGATGATATATTCTGAGTAATTGTTATTAGGGTGTTGACAACATTGTAAGAAAAAAAAATACAAAAAGGATGGACATCTTGGTCTTTAGTTGAAGATGCTGAAGTACTTATTGCAGTTTAGCTGTGAAAAATTACACATAGAGCACTTTATAAGGAACACTATGGTCATAATATAGTGCCAGATGTGGTCTTCTGCGGTTGTAGCCCATCCACCTCAAGGTTTGACGTGTTGTGCATTCTGAGTTGGTATTCTGCTCAGTACAATTGTACAGAGTGGTTATCTGAGTCACCGTAGACTTTCTTTAAGCTCAAACCATGTTTGGCCATTCTCCGTTGACCTCTATTGTCAACAAAGCATTTCCATCCACAGAACTGCTGCTCACTGGATGTTTTTTGTTTTTGGCAACATTCTGAATAAACTCTAGAGACTGTTGCATGTGAAAATTCCAGGAGATCAGCAGTTACAGAAATACTCAAACCAGCCTGTCTGGAACCAGCAATTATGCCACGGTCGAAATCACTGAGATAAAAATTATTTCCCATGCTGATGGTTGAAGTGAACATTAACTGAAGCTCCTGACCCATATCTGCGGGATTTCATGCATTGCATTGCTGCCACATGATTGGCTGATTGGATAATTGCATGAATAACTAGGTGTACAGGTCTAATAAAGTACTCAGTGAGTGTACGTGAAGCACCTTGGACTGATCTTGAGTCAGACAAACCTCCATTAACATTAGTGAAGTCCATGCCTCAAACAATTCAGGCCATCTTAAAAGCCAGAGGAGGTGCAACAAAGTTTTTTCCTCAACATTGAATTATTCTATTATTTTTTCCTTTACTTGATCAGGAATAAAATATACCATTAATTAAAATAATGTCATTAACATTTTTCGAGGGATGTTTCTCGAAGCCAGAATGTTCTCCGTTAAACAAAAAAAAAATTGTGTCATATCAGTGATTTGTATAATTTCTACCAAGTAAAACATTTGTGGTGATTCCATAATTTTTGTCACAATATGAATCTCTTCCACTTGGTTTTTAAAAAGTTGGGTGAACGTCGTCAGATATGTCAACAGGTAAAACTGATGCCTCAAAAATATTTGGAAAAACACAGACATGTACAGACATTCATGGGGACAATGCTGTTCTGTAACATCAAGAACAAAATCTTGCTTTAATAAATGAAAATGTATTAACTTTTTTTTTACTTTTCTTTGTACACTATTTCTCAATTCATTGTGCAACAAAACACAATATGAATCTCTTCCACTTGGTTTTTAAAAAGCTGGGTGAACATCATCTAAGTGTGGTGATTCCATAATTTTTGCCAGGGGGTGTACACTCACCTAAAGGATTATTAGGAACACCTGTTCAATTTCTCATTAATGCAATTATCTAATCAACCAATCACATGGCAGTTGCTTCAATGCATTTAGGGGTGTGGTCCTGGTCAAGACAATCTCCTGAACTCCAAACTGAATGTCAGAATGGGAAAGAAAGGTGATTTAAGCAATTTTGAGCGTGGCATGATTGTTGGTGCCAGACGGGCCGGTCTGAGTATTTCACAGTCTGCTCAGTTACTGGGATTTTCACGCACAACCATTTCAAAACATTTCAAAACATCCAGTATGCGGCAGTCCTGTGGGCGAAAATGCATGTTGATGCTAGAGGTCAGAGGAGAATGGGCCGACTGATTCAAGCTGATAGAAGAGCAACTTTGACTGAAATAACCACTCGTTTAATTGGCTCTGCAGTTTAAACTGATAGGTGCAATGATTACAGCACTGTGTCTGTGTGCGTTTGTGTGTTTCAAACAGTCGGACAGATGTTGCTTCTGTGACACCATGGTTGGCCCCGATTATTTGGGAGGGGACTTTTGATCCCACACTGATTGACTCTCTGCACAATCAACAAAACATCACCATAGCAACCACAGTGTTTGCTTTGGGAAAGTGAGCACCACATTATACCTTTTTCTCTATCTATCAATCCTTGCAATTATCTAATCAACCAATCACATGGCAGTTGCTTCAACGCATTTAGGGGTGTGGTCCTGGTCAAGACAATCTCCTGAACTCCAAACTGAATGTCAGAATAGGAAAGAAAGGTGATTTAAGCAATTTTGAGCGTGGCATGACTGTTGGTGCCAGACGGGCCGGTCTGAGTATTTCACAATCTGCTCAGTTACTGGGATTTTCACGCACAACCATTTCTAGGGTTTACAAAGAATGGTGTGAAAAGGGAAAAACATCCAGTATGCGGCAGTCCTGTGGGCGAAAATAAATGTTGATGCTAGAGGTCAGAGGAGAAAGGGCCGACTGATTCAAGCTGATAGAAGAGCAACTTTGACTGAAATAACCACTCATTTAGATATGCAGCAAAGCATTTGTGAAGCCACAACACGCACAACCTTGAGGCGGATGGGCTACAACAGCAGAAGACCCCACCGGGTACCACTCATCTCCACTACAAATAGGAAAAAGAGGCTACAATTTGCAAGAGCTCACCAAAATTGGACAGTTGAAGACTGGAAAAATGTTGCCTGGTCTGATGAGTCTCGATTTCTGTTGAGACATTCAGATGGTAGAGTCAGAATTTGGCGTAAACAGAATGAGAACATGGATCCATCATGCCTTGTTACCACTGTGCAGGCTGGTGGTGGTGGTGTAATGGTGTGGGGGATGTTTTCTTGGCACACTTTAGGCCCCTTAGTGCCAATTGGGCATCATTTAAATGCCACGGCCTACCTGAGCATTGTTTCTGACCATGTCCATCCCTTTATGGCCACCATGTACCCATCCTCTGATGGCTACTTCCAGCAGGATAATGCACCATGCCACAAAGCTCGAATCATTTCAAATTGGTTTCTTGAACATGACAATGAGTTCACTGTACTAATATGGCCCCCACAGTCACCAGATCTCAACCCAATAGAGCATCTTTGGGATGTGGTGGAACGGGAGCTTCGTGCCCTGGATGTGCATCCCACAAATCTCCATCAACTGCAAGATGCTATCCTATCAATATGGGCCAACATTTCTAAAGAATGCTTTCAGCACCTTGTTGAATCAATGCCACGTAGAATTAAGGCAGTTCTGAAGGAGAAAGGGGGTCAAACACAGTATTAGTATGGTGTTCCTAATAATCCTTTAGGTGAGTGTATATGCATATTGCACTACAGATCGCTAAGTTTGTTCAAAGGAGAAGGAGATACGTGCATTGGTTGCCAGATTGCACAAAATAAGTATTACATTAGGCAGAATATTTCCAATTTGCGCAAGTATAAATCTCAAACTGGGGGTGTTGCGTCTCTTATCTGGCAACCATGATCATGTTAAACACTCGAGGAGATGTGTTAGGTCCCAATGCAAGTTAACTGAAATATCCAATGAAAACAAAAATGCTTTTACGATAAATGTGCCGTGGGCCACATTAAACCTTGTGGAGGGCCTGATCCAATTGCCCATGTCTGCTTTAGCTGTTTGGGAGATTATCATTAAATCTGCCTCGGTGGTCCTAAATAGTCTATCACTTGGGCGGCCGCCGAAATATTTTCAATGGGAGAATCATGGCATTGCTCTTTCCCTGCTGTCCGCGACTCAGTCCAAATAGACACACACATTCACACACGCACACACACACACACACACACACACATACACTCATGTCAGACCCCCTCGCCTCGTTTCTCTCTGACATTTTCTCGGCTCCATGTGAGTGTGTGTGTGTGTGTGTGTGTGTGTGTGTGTGTGTCGCAAGTTGACGAGTACGCAACTCGTATATGCATCTGACAGTCAGTTAAATGGTGATGGGCAGTCTGTGGGCGTGCCTATTGTGGATGAGACTACCTTTTAAGTTACTTTGGCCAAAAATAGTCTGCATAGACGTAAAAATCCTTTTTTGTTTCTGGATATGCTAATTTACTGAAATATCACTCCCTATTTTTCTCTCTGTTACTTTTTCAGATACACACGTTTTCTTAAAGAGTTTCTGGAGTCAGCGGAGCAACATTATTTTGTTGGTTTTCGAGTTCATTACTACCTGTTTACAGATCAACCAGAAAAAGTTCCTGAAGTAAAGCTAGGTGATGAACATCGTCTAACAGTACGGAAAGTCCCGAGTTTGAACAGGTGGCAGGACATCAGTATGGGTAGAATGCAAATATTGGAAGAACTAACTAAGAGCGAACTTGCCGATGAGGCTGACTACATTTTCTGCCTTGATGTGGATACAAAGTTCTACGGCCGCTGGGGTGTGGAGACTTTAGGTCGTCTAGTAGCTGTGATACACCCTTGGTTCTATGATTTCCAACGGGATAAATTCACATACGAACGAAGACCAGAGTCACAAGCATTCATTCCAGTTGGGGAAGGTGATTATTATTACACAGCTGCTGCGTTTGGTGGCTTTTTGAATGAAGTACATGAACTCACCAAAACCTGCCGCGAACAGCAGGGCATTGATGCTGCAAAGTCCATTGAGGCAATATGGCATGATGAATCTCATTTGAACAAGTACTTACTTTTTAACAAACCCAGTAAGTTGCTCTCACCTGAATATCTGTGGCGGGACATCAATGCCAAAACAAACCAAGTGAGAGTCATTCGCTTCTCTCATGTGGCTAAAAACAATGGAGAAGTTCGCCCAAATTGACAGCAACTGTTGCCATTGGCAACATTCAGCCACATGGACATGCTGTGACCTCGCAGGCCTCCACAATATATTCAGACACAAAAATATTTGGAAAAATACAGACATGTACAGACATTCATGGGGACAATGCTGTTCTGTAATATTGAGAACAAAATCTTCCTTTAATAAATGAAAATTGCCTTAATTGTTATGTAACTTTTCTTTGTACACTATTTCTCAATTTATTGTGCAATAAAAAACAATATGAATCTCTTCCACTTGGATTTTAGTCATTTGATTTAGCCTGGCTTTGGAGAAACTAAAACCCTTCTGTCTTAACTATTTTATTAAATATAGCAAATATAGAGGAAGTTAGGAGGAAGTTCAGTTAACAGCAGCAAACAGGTCAAAAGATTAAAACAGTTGTTTAGTGAACAACTGCAAAAATTGTATGTGACATTAGCATAACAGATGATTTACATTTTTAGAACCTGACATCCTAAAACAAAGATTAGAAAGATATTTTAATAGTATTTAATAGTATTTTCCATGTCCTAAAATTTAGGACCTAAATATTATCTCACTTTTGGCGGTTTATTGGTTTCTAGTTGTTACATTTAATTTCTGAATGTATGTACTCCAGATAGCAAACAAGTCAGCGTTGATGTGTCAATGTTCTGGCATTGAATTAATGTTACAATCTGATGTTGAATTTATAACACTTTGGACCCTCAATTAAAGTTGAAACAATTTTGAAATTTCAATGAAAAAATCTAATTAAAAGTTCAATCAATGTTAGAATCTGATGTGGATACCTTTGAAACAACTTTGAAAGATCAACAAAGATTCAAGAAATTTGGAATAGTTAATGTCTCCAAAGATAGTGGCTGCATCTGAAACCAGGAAAACGCCGCCTCTGGAGGCTGTATACGGAGGTAGGAAGGGATCAAGGCAGGTCCAAATCCAATGTTCATGTCACATCCTGTCTACTGAGATACCTTCATCTGATCGATTTTTGAACGGGGCATAGATGTATCATGTATCATTTGCTGCCTATGAAATCGCACAATCCTGTGCATGTGGATCTACAGCAGTTGAGCTGAAGAAAAACGTTTTTATTAACTTTTTCCAACTTTAGATTCCATTTCTAAGTGAGAAAGTAGTATTGTATTTATTAACCATACACTTGGCTATCACCAAAACTCTCTTGATTTCATTCTATATTATTAGACCCTTATGGTTCTGTTGGACCGAATGAAGCAGATGCGATACCTTTAGAGGACACAATGTCAGTAATCAGTTGCTGGTAGCTTAGCAATGATGTGATGGTAAATACTGTGCCTCAGTAGCCTGTCCAAACCCAGTTTCCAGAGGAACATTCATATGCAAACGCTGTCTTTTGAGTCTTTGGCTGATAGGGCAGTGAGGCAACAAGGCTACCTTTGGTTTCGGATGCAGCCATTTTCAGTAGTGAAGAATAAGGGATTAATTTGTCAAGAAGTTTGACCCAGCATATGTGCTTCCTACAAGACATATACTGAAGGACATAGCATGGAGATGATGGGGAGGAACACCTGTGGGAGCTCCTGGATCATAAAATAGGGGAGACACAAAGAGTCCACAGTTTCACAAGTCCACCATTATTTGAATGCATCATATCTCATCAGAACAAGTGATCCACTGGACTACTGGGAAAAACACCAGACAATATTCCCTCATCTGTTCCACCCTGCCAATAAATAATCTCGATACCAGCAACATTGATGCCATGCAAAATAATTTTTCCAAAGCAGAAGTAAATTGTAAAAAAAAATAAATAAATAAATAAGTTTAAATGCTAAATCACTAAAACAGCTTATTTTACTAAATAAAAAACAAAATAAATAAAAAAAACGAATTATGAGAACATTTATCACAAAAAACTTCAACATCCTTCTCACTGGTAGCACTGCCTCATAATGACTTTCAGTCAAGGTTACAGTGAGGCACTTACAATGAAAGTGAATTGGAGGTTTAAAAGGCAGAAATGCGAAGCTTTTAATTTTATAAAAGCACTTAACATGAATTCTTCTGTTAATCTTGTATATTATTTGAGCTGTAAAGTTGTTTTAATTGTAATTTTCAAAGTCCTTTTAATGTTTACGGCATAGTAAAATTGGAAATAACATTTCACAGAAAAGGTTAGTAAGCGATTTTATCACACTGAAATCATATTAATACACATATTGATTATGTCTTGTGGCTATACTTTTGAGAGTGAGTATTTTAGCATTGACGGATTGGCTCCATTCACTTCCATTGTAAGTGCCTCACTGAAACCTAGATTTTGGATTTTGTTTTGTTTTGTTTTGTTTTTTTAAGAAAAGGAGAGGCGAGTTGACATTCATTTTTGTGGTAATCAACATAATGCCACAAATGCTGTCTATTGAGCTTGACTTGTATCTGTAAAAGATCTTTCTGTAAGATTCATAGATTTTTCAATATATGTTCATATCAGTGTGTTTAAGCGTGTGAGCTGGCCAAACAATCTTCAGTGTTCAAGACATTCAAGACAAAATCCCATCTTTCCATACACTATGAGATACTTCAGTTCCATAAACATAATAATTAAGCTTAAACGCTCTTATTAAAGGGAAAGTTTTCCCAAACATTTTGTCATCATATGGGATCACTCATGTTCTTCCAACCCCATATGACTTTCTTTTATCCATGAAACACAAAAGATGTTGGGCTAAAATTCTAGTCTAGTCTAATAACTCCTTTTGTGTTCCATGGAATGATATATATATCATTCCATGGAACACAAAAGGAGTTATTATATATATATATATATATATATATATATATATATATATATTTGTTTTTTGTTTTGTTTTACATTTACATTCAATACCTGTGTTTCAACTCCATATTCATGTATAGTGTGTGCAGGCTCCTTGGGGATTGATGTGCTAAATGATCCAGACCTGACATTGTTGTTTACATTGTCATTATTGCTATTGACCACAATGATAGGCAGTATGTAAATAGCTCTAATGGTTGTGTCCTACCTAAAGCCCTACCCTAGACCAGCAGTATTTGAATTCCAAAGTTCCCTCTCACCATGGAAACCCACTCCTCCTTCCCTTACTCCCACTCTCACATATACTACAGTTCAGAACTCATACAACCAAAATGCAGACAAAACATGCAAAAGAATGGATGCAGGAAAATCTGTGTGCAAAGGTATACATGCCTTATTTAAAGGCAAATATCTTAGGAGAAATAAAAACAGACATAAATGAGACAATTTTGAAGAATTTGATGATAAACATCTGATTCTGATGGCAGACTTTGGTTGGAATCTACTTAGCAAAAATCTCTGTTTGATATCCATTTGAGATTCCATTAGTAATTTATTAGTTTTCTGCCCTAAAACTGATCTTGCAGACCAAACCATAAATCGCAGAGAGCTAAAACTTTAAATGAAGGTAGTCCCACATGGTTATCACATGGTTTTGATTAAGTGTATCCAAAAGCCTATGATTCCTAAAATATTCAAATTTCAAAAACCTTTTTGGAGATTGGGTGCTTTTTGGCTTAATAACAGTTAAATAGTAAAAAAATAATAATTATCCTGTTTCAGAATTGTTGAACACAGAGTCATATTTTACACCAGTTTGCAAATTCAGCAACATACAAAGTACTTTGAAAGTTCTTAAAAGGCTTGAAAGGCTGCTGCTTGCAGCTATATTTATTATTATTTTGTTTATTTTTTTACTATGGGTATGAAGAATTATTTTAAACAAGCTTGTGATAAGTTTCACAATATATTTGGTTACAAACCTATTCTGAGTTTCCTTGTAGAGTTTTCTGAGGAAAGTTTTAAATATTTGTGTAATTCTAAACTGCTGGATAGACATATAGACAGATTTATGACTCTACTTGTAACGAACACTCAGGCTGGTTGGGATCTATAAGCGGTTTATTGGAGTAAGCAGTCTCAGGTAAATACAGGCATGGTTCAATAGTCAGGCAAACAGGGATATCACAGATAGGCAGAATCGTAGTCAGACAGGCAAAAGATCAGGGCAAGCAGCAAACGACAAAAAGTTCAGAGACAGGTGTTAATTCAAGAAGGGCAGGCGGATAACAGACGTAAACGAAGATACAAGGCATGGTCAATACACAGTGGGTCAGAAAACATAGAAGGAAACGCTCAGTAATGTAGCCGGGGCAAAACAAGACTCCGCAATGAATTAACGATCAGAGGTGGTTTAAATAGTGACTGTGATCAGAAACAGCTGTGGTGTAATCGGGCCAGGTATGCGGGCTTATGGGAAATGTAGTCTAACAGTCAATACTCGGGTGAGTCAGATCTCCGGTGGCCGACTGAGGAGGCGTCTTCACCAGCGTTTGTGACACTACTTCAGGGAACATTTAAGAGTGACAAGTTGCTAAAATAAATATGTACTATGTAAGTATAAAGTCCTACTCCAACCAAGATGTGCTCTGTTCTGCGTTATATTTTATTATTGTAATAATGTTTACATTAAGTTATTTATACATCTAATGAGCAAATTGTAAAACTACAGGTCTACGTTACAATCACAGGATTTTGCTTAGTTCCCCCAAACAAGAATGGAACACTGACTTTGGTGTCACTGCAGATTAAAGGAATAAGAATGTTGTAACTTAAATTTACTCCATGTGGTGTGCATGCAGTGTTCAAGACATTCAAGACAAAATCCCATCTTTCCATACACTATGAGATACTTCAGGTCCATAAACATAATAATTAAGCTTAAATGCTCTTATACATTTACATTCAATACCTGTGTTTTAACTCCATATTCATGTATAGTGTGTGCAGGCTCCTTGGGGACTGATGTGCTAAATGATCCAGACCTGACATTGTTGTTTACATTGTCATTGTTGCTATTGTGGCTGTTGTGGACCAGAATGATAGGCAGTATGTAAATAGCTCTAATGGTTGTGTCCTACCTAAAGCCCTACCCCAGCTGTATTTGAATTCCAAAGTTCTCTCTCACCATGGAAACCCACTCCTCCTTCCCTTGCTCCCACTCTCACATATACTACAGTTCAGAACTCATACAACCAAAATGCGACTCCATCAAAGTATTACATTCTTCCAACATATTTTTGTTGGCATTTCACTCAGTGGGTACTTAATTCTTTTTTGGAAATATGTAGCTTGCTTCCTCATGATGTTTGAATGTTAAGTGAATGATCTGAAGCGTATTGTCGAGAGATTTTTCATAGAGTTTGACATGTCACCAGGAATAATGTAGTATTTAGCTCTTTTTTGATACATTGAATCCTCATTTAAAAACTGAAAGGTGGAGAGGTGAAATGTGCATTTTGTTTAGATGCTAAAAAATAGTGATTAAAACCAAATCTATGTTCAGTTTAAAGCAGCATGCTTTTCAATGTAGTGCTAGGTTAGAAAGGTAGCAAGTGGTATATTATGGTGTTCTCAAAGGTATAAATTATTAATTTACCTTGTAAATGAAGGTAAAAAATGTTTACAATGTCACATGTTAATGTTCTGATATTCACTCTCAGCATCTTACTTATCATGTGACACCACACCACTGAACAATCAGACAAAACATGCAAAAGAATGGATGCAGGAAAATCTGGGTGCAAAAGTCAAATATCTTAGGAGAAATAAAAACAGACATAAATGAGACAATTGTTGAAGAATTTGAAGAGAAATGTCTGATTCTGATGGCAGACTTTGGTTGGTATCTACTTAGCAAAAATCTCTGTTTGATATCATTTGAGATCCCATTAGTAATTGTATTATTAGGTGTTCAAGCCTGAAGGGCTGAAACCCTATTGTAATTGTAAGGATTTTTATTTGTATTCGTTTTCTGCCCTAAAACTGATCTTGCAGACCAAACCGTAAATCCTAGAGAGCTGAAACTTCAAGGGAAGGTAGTCCCATAGAAATATCCCCAGAGTATTACGTCGTATAAAATTTTCCTCAAGGTGGCGCCATAGTGATCATGTTTACTTTGTGGCCCATAACTCCTAAACCGTTTGTCACACACTCAAGTGTCTTACATCACTGGATTCCTTGGCTCAAGACAGACGGCGGCTTTTTAGCGTCACACTCATTAGCTTCACTCAGTCTGGATTTTATTTCTGTCATTTTGTGCTAATTTGCATAATTCGAAAAACATACTTTTTTCGAACTTCTCCTAGGCCGTTTGTCCGATTCACACAATAATTGGGGTCTGTCTACAATGAACCTTCCTGACAAAAATGTTATTAAAGGAATTTTGATTTGTTGAAGCATTGCGAAGATATAAGCCAACAAAAATTGGTCAGGTGTTGTGTATTTTGTACTTTGACCAATATCTACCAAGTGAAAAGGCCAAATGTTCCGAAACTTGAGACACATATACAACAGCACAAAAATTTGCCTATAGGGTGTGCTACAACTACAGTATGCTCATAACTCCGCAACTGTATTATCAATGAAGTTGAAAATTGGTAAGCTTCTTGTAGGGGCCAAATGCTAACATATTCTACAATATGACAAATAAAAAAAACTTGGCAGCCAGCAGCCAATCAAATTTCAACTAAATGGCTGTATAAATGGTGTGAAAATTATTGTATATTATCCAATGTTACCTGCAATTGTGAACTACATCTAGGACTCCCTAGGTCAATAATTATCATAGAAAATTTGAACTTAAGTTATTTATTTATTTTTTTAGGGGTTGCATTTATCACATGGTTTTGACAAAGTGTATCCAAAAGCCTATGATTCCTAAAATATTCAAATTTCAAAAACCTTTTTGGAGATTGGGTGCTTTTTGGCTTAATAACAGTTGAATAGTAAAAAAATAATAATTATCCTGTTTCAGAATTGTTGAACACAGAGTCATATTTTACACCAGTTTGCAAATTCAGCAACATACAAAGTACTTTGAAAGTTCTTAAAAGGCTTGAAAGGCTGCTGCTTGCAGCTATATTTATTATTATTTTGTTTATTTTTTTTACTATGGGTATGAAGAATTATTTTAAACAAGCTTGTGATAAGTTTCACAATATATTTGGTTACAAACCTATTCTGAGTTTCCTTGTAGAGTTTTCTGAGGAAAGTTTTAAATATTTGTGTAATTCTAAACTGCTGGATAGACATATAGACAGATTTATGACTCTACTTGTAACGAACACTCAGGCTGGTTGGGATCTATAAGCGGTTTATTGGAGTAAGCAGTCTCAGGTAAATACAGGCATGGTTCAATAGTCAGGCAAACAGGGATATCACAGATAGGCAGAATCGTAGTCAGACAGGCAAAAGATCAGGGCAAGCAGCAAACGACAAAAAGTTCAGAGACAGGTGTTAATTCAAGAAGGGCAGGCGGATAACAGACGTAAACGAAGATACAAGGCATGGTCAATACACAGTGGGTCAGAAAACATAGAAGGAAACGCTCAGTAATGTAGCCGGGGCAAAACAAGACTCCGCAATGAATTAACGATCAGAGGTGGTTTAAATAGTGACTGTGATCAGAAACAGCTGTGGTGTAATCGGGCCAGGTATGCGGGCTTATGGGAAATGTAGTCTAACAGTCAATACTCGGGTGAGTCAGATCTCCGGTGGCCGACTGAGGAGGCGTCTTCACCAGCGTTTGTGACACTACTTCAGGGAACATTTAAGAGTGACAAGTTGCTAAAATAAATATGTACTATGTAAGTATAAAGTCCTACTCCAACCAAGATGTGCTCTGTTCTGCGTTATATTTTATTATTGTAATAATGTTTACATTAAGTTATTTATACATCTAATGAGCAAATTGTAAAACTACAGGTCTACGTTACAATCACAGGATTTTGCTTAGTTCCCCCAAACAAGAATGGAACACTGACTTTGGTGTCACTGCAGATTAAAGGAATAAGAATGTTGTAACTTAAATTTACTCCATGTGGTGTGCATGCAGTGTTCAAGACATTCAAGACAAAATCCCATCTTTCCATACACTATGAGATACTTCAGGTCCATAAACATAATAATTAAGCTTAAATGCTCTTATACATTTACATTCAATACCTGTGTTTTAACTCCATATTCATGTATAGTGTGTGCAGGCTCCTTGGGGACTGATGTGCTAAATGATCCAGACCTGACATTGTTGTTTACATTGTCATTGTTGCTATTGTGGCTGTTGTGGACCAGAATGATAGGCAGTATGTAAATAGCTCTAATGGTTGTGTCCTACCTAAAGCCCTACCCCAGCTGTATTTGAATTCCAAAGTTCTCTCTCACCATGGAAACCCACTCCTCCTTCCCTTGCTCCCACTCTCACATATACTACAGTTCAGAACTCATACAACCAAAATGCGACTCCATCAAAGTATTACATTCTTCCAACATATTTTTGTTGGCATTTCACTCAGTGGGTACTTAATTCTTTTTTGGAAATATGTAGCTTGCTTCCTCATGATGTTTGAATGTTAAGTGAATGATCTGAAGCGTATTGTCGAGAGATTTTTCATAGAGTTTGACATGTCACCAGGAATAATGTAGTATTTAGCTCTTTTTTGATACATTGAATCCTCATTTAAAAACTGAAAGGTGGAGAGGTGAAATGTGCATTTTGTTTAGATGCTAAAAAATAGTGATTAAAACCAAATCTATGTTCAGTTTAAAGCAGCATGCTTTTCAATGTAGTGCTAGGTTAGAAAGGTAGCAAGTGGTATATTATGGTGTTCTCAAAGGTATAAATTATTAATTTACCTTGTAAATGAAGGTAAAAAATGTTTACAATGTCACATGTTAATGTTCTGATATTCACTCTCAGCATCTTACTTATCATGTGACACCACACCACTGAACAATCAGACAAAACATGCAAAAGAATGGATGCAGGAAAATCTGGGTGCAAAAGTCAAATATCTTAGGAGAAATAAAAACAGACATAAATGAGACAATTGTTGAAGAATTTGAAGAGAAATGTCTGATTCTGATGGCAGACTTTGGTTGGTATCTACTTAGCAAAAATCTCTGTTTGATATTATTTGAGATCCCATTAGTAATTGTATTATTAGGTGTTCAAGCCTGAAGGGCTGAAACCCTATTGTAATTGTAAGGATTTTTATTTGTATTCGTTTTCTGCCCTAAAACTGATCTTGCAGACCAAACCGTAAATCCTAGAGAGCTGAAACTTCAAGGGAAGGTAGTCCCATAGAAATATCCCCAGAGTATTAAGTCGTATAAAATTTTCCTCAAGGTGGCGCCATAGTGATCATGTTTACTTTGTGGCCCATAACTCCTAAACCGTTTGTCACACACTCAAGTGTCTTACATCACTGGATTCCTTGGCTCAAGACAGACGGCGGCTTTTTAGCGTCACACTCATTAGCTTCACTCAGTCTGGATTTTATTTCTGTCATTTTGTGCTAATTTGCATAATTCGAAAAACATACTTTTTTCGAACTTCTCCTAGGCCGTTTGTCCGATTCACACAATAATTGGGGTCTGTCTACAATGAACCTTCCTGACAAAAATGTTATTAAAGGAATTTTGATTTGTTGAAGCGTTGCGAAGATATAAGCCAACAAAAATTGGTCAGGTGTTGTGTATTTTGTACTTTGACCAATATCTACCAAGTGAAAAGGCCAAATGTTCCGAAACTTGAGACACATATACAACAGCACAAAAATTTGCCTATAGGGTGTGCTACAACTACAGTATGCTCATAACTCCGCAACTGTATTATCAATGAAGTTGAAAATTGGTAAGCTTCTTGTAGGGGCCAAATGCTAACATATTCTACAATATGACAAATAAAAAAAACTTGGCAGCCAGCAGCCAATCAAATTTCAACTAAATGGCTGTATAAATGGTGTGAAAATTATTGTATATTATCCAATGTTACCTGCAATTGTGAACTACATCTAGGACTCCCTAGGTCAATAATTATCATAGAAAATTTGAACTTAAGTTATTTATTTATTTTTTTAGGGGTTGCATTTATCACATGGTTTTGACAAAGTGTATCCAAAAGCCTATAATTCCTAAAATTTTTCGAATTTCTAAAACCTTTTTGGAGATTGGGTGCTTTTTGGCTTTATAACAGTTAAATAGTAAAAAGACCACCATAATACTTATCCTGTTTCAGAATTGTTGAACAAAAGACATCAAAGTCATATTTTACACCAGTTTGCAAATTCAGCAACTTAAAAAGTGCATATACAAATACATACCTTTTTTTGCATACTTTGAAAGTTCTTAAAATGCTTGAATCCCGAGAATTGCTGCTTGCAGCTATATTTATTATTATTTTGTTTATTTTGTTACTATGGGTATGAAGAATTATTCTAAACAAGCTTGTGATAAGTTTCACAATATATTTGGTTACAAACCTATACTGCATTTTCTTACAGAGTTTTCTGTGGAAATTTTAAATATTTGTGTAATTGACTCTACTTCAGGGAACATTTAAGAGTGACAAGTTGCTAAAATAAATATGTACTATGTAAGTAAAGTCCTACTCCAACCAAGATGTGCTCTGTTCTGCATTATGTATTATTTTATTATTGTAATAATGCTTACATTAAGTTATTATACATCTAATAAGCAAATTGTAAAACTACAGGTCTACATTACAATCACAGAATTTTGCTTAGTTCCCCCAAACAAGAATGGAACACTGACTTTGGTGTCACTGCAGATGATAGGATTAAGAACGTTGTCACTTAAATTTATTCCATGTGATGTCTCAGATAAGATCCTACACATTCTATTCAGACTTTTTATCTTTATTCCATCAGACTTTTTAAAACTGCATACTTGCTAGTAGACTGGTTTAAAAAAGGTAAATGCAGCCTAATTTCATGAACGCTAACATCGTGTAGTAGAGAGGACCCAAACGCTAGAGGACAAAGATGGGCTTTTATTGAAAAGTATACAAAAATAAACACAAAACTCACTAGGGAGAGACAACCAAAAAAACAATTGTAACACAGTTTCACAGAAGAAGGGAAGGAGAACACAGGAAAGCAGTTTTTCCAGGCTCTGATAGGACTTTTAATTTGCCACTTCAATGATTACACTTCAATGCTTCACAGGCACATAGTAACTTGAACACATCAGCTTCACAAACACAACAGATTAAACGTAACAGCTTCAGGAGCACCGTGGCCTTCCTTATGCCAGACTTGTCCTTGTTCAGGTAGTCTATGTTGTTAATATTAATCAAATGACAATAACAAGAAAACTATATAACCACACACTGCTCTTGAAGAAGGTTTTGTATTCATACAGTGAAGACCAGTAGCCTAATTTAAGTAGTTTGATGTTCCATTGAATAATTGTGACTGTTATGAGTTTCAGAGATCAACAAACCGACAGATTCATGAAAGTATTGGTATAATGCATACTCATACATACACTCTCTATTAAACATGCAATCACCCCCACGCACAAACTCTTATGCTGTAAAAATGTATTCAAAATTATTGGACATAAATAGAATCTGACTTTATTATATTTTCAGAATCTGACATAATTTACAGTAAAAATAAAGTATGCATTGTATTAACCACGAAAGTTGATTAAAAAGAGAGAAAGATATTTTAAATATCTGTTAAATATTTAGAATATTTTTGTTGATATTTGGATCATAATGAGCCATATCAACTCCCTTATAACAGTAACTTTCTCAAATGTTTACAAAACAAGTGGGAACCCAGTGTGCCTGTATCTTTCTCTATTGCTGTTCGATGTCATGATAGAAAGTCTAAGGCCTTCAAAAGCCATACAGCAAACCCATCTAATCTGGTGCCTATTACACGCCAAACTAAGATTGCTGTGGGGTCAAAAAGTAAGACTGTTAAGTTAGCACTTTTAAACATCCGCTCACTTAAAAATAAATCACTTCTAGTCAACGACTTAATAAGCACATACAACCTGGATTTTATGTTTTTAAATGAAACTTGGCTAGAAGACAGCTGTAGTGCAACAGTCCTTAATGAAACATCCCCTCCTAACTTTACTTTTCTGAGTGTCTGCAGAGAAGGCAGGAGAGGTGGGGGCTTAGCTGCTCTTTTTAAAGATGTCTATCAATGTAAGCAAATATCATTTGGGAATTACCCGTCTTTCGAATATCTGGGTAGTGTGTTAAAAGGTGCTCCACGCATTTTACTTGTCATTATTTACAGGCCTCCAAAATACTCTCCAGCCTTTGCTGAGGACTTTACAGAACTGTTATCAACAATTACCTCAGAGTTTGACTGTTTTGCCATTGCTGGAGATTTTAACATTCACATAGATAATGCAGAAACCAATATGACAAAAGAAATCAAAACTGTTTTAAAAACGTTTGATCTGACTCAGCATGTACATGGACCCACACACAATCATGGACACACTCTAGATTTACTTATCAGTAAGGGTCTAAACATTTCATCGATTGTTATTAAGGATGTAGCACTGTCTGATCATTTCTGTATTTTCTTTGATATATTGATCTCTCCTGCCATTGAAGCTAGATCTGTGTCTGTCAAGAAGAGATGCTTAAATGAGAACACTAGTGTACTATTTATGAAGGCTATATCTTTAACACCAAGAATATCTGCTGACACTGTTGATTTTCTCCTTGATTCTTTTAACTCAAAAGTTAAAAGTGTAATTGATGAAATTGCTCCTGTGAAAGTGAGGAAGAAGAGTGGCAGTCAAAAAGCACCTTGGAGAAACTCAACAGCAGTGCAAAATATGAAAAGACAATGCAGAAAAGCAGAGCGCATTTGGCGGAAGACAAAACTTGTAGTCCATTATAATATCTACAAAGACAGCATCCATGCTTTTAATATGGAACTAGGCAAAGCTAGACAGTCTTTCTTCTCGAATATTATAAACAGCAACTTAAACAACACACGCACTCTATTTGCGACTGTAGAGAGACTGACAAACCCCCCAAGCCAGATTCCCTGTGAACTGCTCTCAGACAGCAAGTGCAGTGAGTTTGCTTCTTTCTTCTCTGAGAAAATAAATAATATCAGAAAGGTGATCAGCACATCCTTGAGTTGTGCTGGGGTCAGACAAATCAAACCACAACCTGAGAAAGTGGTTACTTTGTCTGACTTCAAAGAAATTGATGGCAAAATTTTGGAAGAAACCATACGGCACCTTAAAACATCAACCTGCGCCCTTGATGCACTTCCAACATCTTTTTTCAAAAGTGTGTTCAACTGTTTAGAAGCAGATCTCCTAGAAGTGATAAACTCCTCACTTCTCTCTGCGAGTTTTCCAAACTCCCTGAAAACTGCAGTTGTCAAGCCCCTCTTGAAAAAGAGCAATCTGGATAAGACCATATTAAGCAACTATAGACCGATCTCAAATCTTCCTTTCATAGGCAAGATCATTGAAAAAGTTGTCTTCAATCAACTGAACAAATTCTTGAACTCAAATGGATACTTTGACAATTTTCAGTCTGGTTTCCGATCACATCACAGCACAGAGACAGCGCTCATAAAGATAATAAACGATATTCGCTTAAATACTGATACAGGGAAATTATCAGTACTGGTACTACTCGACCTCAGTGCTGCATTTGACACTGTCGATCACAACATACTTCTGGAAAGGCTGGAAAACTGGGTGGGGCTTTCTGGGATGGTCCTAAAATGGTTCAGGTCATACTTAGAAGGGAGAGGTTATTATGTGAGTATAGGAGACCATAAGTCTGAGTGGACGCCCATGACATGCGGAGTCCCTCAAGGCTCAATTCTTGCTCCACTCCTGTTCAACCTGTATATGCTCCCAATTAGCCAAATAATGAGAAAGAACCAAATTGCTTACCACAGCTATGCAGATGACACACAGATCTACTTAGCCCTATCACCTAACGATTACAGCCCCATTGACTCCCTGTGCCAATGTATTGATGAAGTAAACAGTTGGATGTGCCAAAACTTTCTTCAGTTAAACAAAGACAAAACTGAAGTCATTGCGTTTGGAAACAAAGATGAAGTTCTCAAGGTGAATGCATACCTTGACGCTAGGGGTCAAACAACTAAAAATCAAGTCAGGAATCTTGGTGTGTCTCTAGAGTCAGACCTTAGTTTCAGTAGTCATGTCAAAGCAGTAACTAAATCAGCATACTATCATCTGAAAAATATTGCAAGAATTAGATGCTTTGTTTCCAGTCAAGACCTAGAGAAACTTGTGCATGCTTTCATCACCAGCAGGGTGGATTATTGTAATGGACTCCTCACGGGCCTTCCCAAGAAGACCATAAGACAGTTGCAGCTCATACAGAACGCTGCTGCCAGAATTCTGAGCAAAACCAGAAAATATGAACATATCACACCAGTCCTCAGGTCTTTACACTGGCTCCCAGTTACATTTAGGATTGATTTTAAAGTATTATTACTGGTATATAAATTACTCAATGGGCTAGGACCTCAATATATTGCAGACATGCTCACTGAATATAAACCCAACAGATCACTCAGATCATTAGAATCACATCAGCTAGAAATACCAAGGGTTCACTCTAAGCAAGGAGAGTCTGCTTTTAGCTATTATGCCAGCCGCAGCTGGAACCAGGTTCCAGAAGAGATCAGATGTGCTCCTACAGTAGCCACATTCAAATCCAGACTCAAAACACATCTGTTTAGCTGTGCATTTACTGAATGAGCACTGTGCCACTGTGTGTCCGACTGTTTGTACTGTGTTTTATTAGATTTTTTTTAATTTTTTAATTTAATTTTATTTTTTTTAATTTTTTTTTATTCTAAACTGTTTTAATTATTCTTATTTTATTATTCTTGTTTTTTTTCTTTTTAATTTCTACTATGTAAAGCACTTTGAATTACCATTGTGTATGAAATGTGCTATATAAATAAACTTGCCTTGCCTTGCCTTGCCTTGCCTTAGGTTAAAGGAAAATCATGTACAACTTCTAAGGAGTTTATACCAGTTGTGTTGTGAGTTCAGTGGGCCACAGGTCCTGCTTCGTCTGCAAGTGCTGTCTTAGTCTGTATGACCTTTTTATTTTTTCAAGAAAAAGTCTTGCATGAGGGCATGTCTCATTGGGCATTGATTTCTCATTGCCAGTTGACTTGTAGTACGCTGCCAACACAACAAAATTTTGAGGTGTCCATTTTGTGATAAGTAACTGTGGCAGCGGGGCTGTGGTTGAACGACCGTCCAGAAAAAAAGAGAGAAAGTGGTAAGAGTCCATACACCTGAGCCAGATAATGATTAACACCTGTTTCCAATTTCAGTGAGCTTGGAGAGAGCAGTATATAAGGGACCACGCCAGAGGCAAAAGGAGGAGGAGTAACGTCTCGGTTACGTATGTAACCTCGGTTCCCTGAGACAAAGGGAACGAGACATTGCGTTACTAACGCATATGGGGAGTGCCTTCATGCACAACCTATTTGAAACCTCTCTAAAATAACGCCAATTTTCTAATATTGGCTATGGTGTTTGAGCCAGCGGTTTTTGGCGCGAAAATGACCGCTCGTTTCGGCGCAAACTGACCACTATAAAACAGGTGCACACACACCATTTCTCAGAATTTCTGACTGAGAACAAGGAACTTTGCTCGTGCCTCAAGAACTCTGAGTCTTGTGTTGCGGCTAGCATTCGCAATGTCTCGTTCCCTTCGTCTCAGGGAACCGAGGTTACATGCGTAACCGAGACGTTCCCTTACGACTTCAGTCCACTTGACATTGCGTTACTAACGCATATGGGGAACAGAATCCCATCACGCCGCACTACATGACATAACTTCCTAAAGAGGAAACATGGTGGCGCAGTCTTATGGGACGACGACCGACGTGAGTATGCCGCAGTGAGTGTTCCTCATGATGGCCAGGAGGAGAGCACTCATAATGGATATATGAGCTATAGCATATAGTATGAATTACTCCTCATGAACCCGGCCAGGGAGGGAGTTTATTTATAATGAAGTGCTTGTGACATATGTTGCTCGCAGGGAGAGGAGATGACGCTCGCTCCATAGGAGGAGGTGCCATGTCAGTCTCAGCAGTGGCGGTGAATGAACTCCACCGTGGCGGTTTATATATGCCACAACTGTCATGTTGTCTGAGCGAACCAGGACATGACAGTTCGCTATTTCTGACTGAAAAGCCTTCAAGGCTAGAATTACAGTCGATAGTTCTAGGCGGTTGATATGCCACGCCCTCTTCGGACCTGTCCAGGTGCCGAAAGTCGGGCACCCATCGCACACCGCCCCCCAACCTGTGTTGGAAGCATCTGTAGTCACCACTTTCCGCCTGATAATTTGCCCCAGCGTCACACCTCGCTGGTAAAATGCAGGAGCTGTCCATGGTACCAATGCAGCTATACAGCGGCTGGATATAGTGAGATGCATATGCCCTTGGCGCCAAGCATGTTGTGGCACATGGCGCTTCAGCCAGCACTGAAGTGGTTTCATGTGTAAGAGACCTAATGGGATGATAGCCGATGCCGCCGCCATAAATCCAATGCTTTCTGAAACAGCTTCAGAGGAAGTGATCTCCCCAGTTTGAACTGAGACAGACACTGTAGAATGGCCTGAACGCACTCGCTCGTGAGGTGCGCGCGCCCACTCGTGGAGTCGAGGTGGACTCCCAAAAAGGAGATATTTCGGCTGGGAGAGACCGTGCTCTTCACCCAGTTTACATTGAGGCCCAAGCTGTTTAGATGCTGAAGCAGTAAGTCTCTGTGTTGGCATAACAGAGCCTCTGATTGTGCTAGTAACAGCCAATCATCGAGGTAGTTCAATATGCGTATGCCGCTCAGTCTCAGAGGGGCGAGCACCACATCGATGCACTTCGTAAATGTGCGAGGAGCCAGAGACAGTCCAAAGGGCAGGACTTTGAATTGATACGCTGTTCCCTCGAACACGAATCTCAAAAACATCCTGGGGTGCTGTACAATTTGGATATGGAAGTATGCATCCTTCAGATCTATCGAGGCAAACCAATCGTGTGGGCGTATATGCGATAGAACTCGATTCTGAGTAATTATTTTGTATGGGCGCTTTATGAGAGCGCGATTTAAATGTCAGATCCAGGATTGGCCGAAGTCCGCCGTCTCTCTTTGGGACAAGAAAATAACGGCTGTAAAACCCTTTTTGTGCTTGACAATTTGGCACAATCTCTATCGCGTTTTTCATGATAGATTGTGTATTTCGGCTCGTAACACTGGCACGTCTTCGGACGAAACCGTGGAAGACAGAACGCGTTGAAACAGGGTGGCCGGCGAGAAATTGGATCGTATAGCCATATTCGATCGTTTTTTGCACCCAGTCTGAAATGCCCATTAGGGCTCGCCACGCGTCCGCGTAATGGGACAGAGGGCACTTCAGTTTGCTCACCGTATGATATAACGCGTCGCTTACCACAGGGAAGCGGTTGTGCATAATGTGTGTGCTTGAAGAGGAAAGGGGCTCTTTTTTGAGAATGTATGAGGATCTCGTGCGTTTGCAACGAATGCTGTATTCTTTATTGCATTTTTTATTGCATATGACACAGAAACAACATTTTTTAAAACATTGTGAACAGCAATATTCCTCTCCCGACAAACAGCAGTGGGGAGGCGGGGAACAGTGTACTGTGTCTCCAATCGAGCCTTCTTCGGAGCACCGGAGGGAATGACGGGCTCCATTTTCCTCTTCAGAGCGCAGCGCCTGTCAGGAGCGCTTCCGCTGCGTGGGGGAGTTCCTCTCAATGGCGCGAGGTGGGCACTGATGTGGCTGCTTCCGTTTGGGCCAAGGCTTGTGTGGCCTCACTGTTGACTCGGCAGGTGCCCGTGCAGGCGCTGAGTTAGCGGGCATGGATCTTTTAGCTGGGCGCTGGCTTGAGACAGAGTGGGGGCGGTATGCTCCGTTTGGGCATAAAGTGCCTTATGGCTTGTGACTGCTGCTGAGTCGTGACATAGCATCAGCAAACGTACTTACTGCACCGCCAAAGAGGCTGGCTGGAGATACTGGGGCGGCCAATAGAGATGTCTCCTCTCTGTCACTCATCTCCGTGAGTGTCAGCCATACATGCCTTTCTAGAACAACCAAGTTACCAAGTTACCACAAGTCACAGAGATGGCCTGCACTGTGACTTTCGTGGCGTGCAGCACCAAGTCTGCAGCTGCCCGAAGCTCTTAAAAAGTCTCCGGATCAAAGCCTTGCTCGTCCATCCGTCTGAGGAGCTTCGCTTGGAATACCTGAAGCACTGCCATTGCATGTAGTGCTGATCCAGCTTGTCCTGCCGCTGAGTAGGCTTTCCCCGCCAGTGTGGATGTCTGCCTACACGGCTTAGAAGGATGAATGGGGCGTGATTTCCATGCCCTGCTACTTGTTAGGCAGAGATGTGCTGCTACCGCCTGCTCCACCGGGGGTAGTTGAGCATAGCCGTTCTATTCCCCGTGATCCACGTTCGAGAGAATGTTGTCACTGCGCATGCGCGCTGAGAGGGGCGCGTGCCAAGACTTAGATAGTTCGCTGTGCACCTCAGGGAAGAACGGGGCAGTTCTGCGGGGCACGGCCTCTTGACGGCGTCTGGACTGCAAGAACCACTCATCAAGGCGAGACTGTCCAGGTACCTCTGGGGGAGACCACTCAAGATTGAGTTCTTCAACTGCCCTTGCAAGGATGCGAAGCATCTCCCTGTCAGTGGTGCGCACACGGTGGTCATCCATTGACCAGTCGCCTGATGCAGCGAGAGACAGGACATCGTCATTATCATCCTTATCATCCCCAGTGTCAGATCCACCAAACGAGACGAGGCCGCACGCTTCTTCAGAGCAGCCACGGCCATCTGCCGGAGGAGCCCAGCCGCCTGGACGCGGAGAAATGGCCGCCGACCGCGAGGGGAGGAGGGGCTCCTGGCCGACCGCCTGGAGCGGTTAGGGCCGCTGCCAGGGGCGGGGGAGTCCCCTACTAGCCGCTGGAACGCAGCAGTGTTGGAGACCCCAACCGCGTGAGGGGGGAGTGCTCGCCGCCAACCGCCTGGAGCGGGAGAACCGCTGCCAGGGGCGGGGGGAGGCCCCTTCGACTCCCCGGAAACGCAGCGGGACGTTCCAAACGCCAGGGGCTGAGAACTTTCTCAGATCCGCCCGGAGAGGCGCGGCTGTCGTCCTGTAGAGTGTGGAGAAGTGGCTGGGGAACGAGCTACGGCGTATCCGAGAACCGGCGAGGAAGTTTTTTTAAAATCTCTCTCTCCTCTCTCTCTCGCTGCCGCACTGCGTTGGCCTTTTCCCTCTTTTTTAAATTATGGTGTTTGTGGGAGGGGAGGTACTGCCCAGTGCAGGAAGGACCCCCCCCCCCCCCCCCAACCCCACCCCCACCCCAAGTTTTTTTAAATTACTGTTGTTTCCCTCCCCTTGCCCCCTCCCTCATCCAGGTTGATGGGGATGACCCGCCGGCAGATCGCGCAGGAGGCGACCCCCCCCCCCCCCCCCCCGCAGGGGATATAGGAAAGAACGGGGGAGGAATGTGGCATGGTGGAGGGCGGGACTGGGGCGTGATTGCGCACGCTCGGTCCCGTATTAGGCTGATCAAGCTGTCAAGAGGGATAAAGGCCACTCGCGGACGGCGAGAGAGATCGTTCACGGACATGTCCGTCATCTTATGTGTTTGTCTTTGAGTTTTCCATTAAGCCTATTATTTCATATGTCAAGCCGGTTTCTTGCTCTTCCTTACCCGTGAGTGTGAACTGTTCTACAAATATATACAGTTCTGCTTGTAAATTTACATAATCTTTACATCGGCAAGATGTTTTTTTAATGATGCATAAAAGTAGCTTTTTTTAGTGACGTATTAATGTACCTATTTGATATTACAGATATGTACATATATTTCACAAATTCAGATAATATCTAAATTTACAAATTATCCTTTTTAAAAGTTTACAAGCACTTGTTTCTTAATATCATGTGTCCTCCTTCAGGGTCAATGACCGTGGCCTTTTGTGATGTTTGTGCATCCAGCTTTGCCACTAAAATAATTAATTATTATTTTCTAATGGAGTGTACTTCAATATCTGTTATACAGTACTGAAAACACATTTTTGTTTTTACTAACTTTAAAGAAAACTCTTAAAGCAAGCAAGCAAGCAAGCAACTTTATTTATATAGCACATTTTTTAAACAACAGACGTTGCCCCAAAGTGCTTTACAGAATAATAACATGAAAGTCATACAACAAAACAGACATACTTTATTCAAAGGCTAAAGAAAATAAATAAGTTTTTAAATAAGACTTAAAAGTTGTAATCGATGGAGCTGACCTCACATGGAATGGGAGACTATTCCAAAGTTTGGGACCTACCACAGAGAAAGCACGATCTCCTTTTGATTTTAAATTACAACAAGGTACCTTTAAAAGTCGTTGATCGGAGGACCTGAGAACTCAAAAAGGAGAGTAAGGAACTATAAGATCCCTGATGTACTGGGGGGCAAGGCCTGACAATGCCTTGTAAACAAACAATAAAACTTTAAAATCAATCCTAAATTTGACCGGAAGCCAATGTAGGGTTTGCAGTACCGGAGTAACATGTTCTCTCTTTCGCACCCCCGTTAAAAGCCTTGCCGCTGCATTCTGCACTAACTGTAGGCGGACAAGCAGAGTCTGGGGGAGACCGATATATAGAGAATTGCAGTAATCAAGCTTAGATGTAATAAAAGAATTAACTACAATTTCTAAATCCTCACTAGATAAAAAATGCTTTACTTTAGCAATTGATCTCAGGTTACAAAAGCTTCCTTTGACAACAGCACCAATCTGTTTCTTAAAGTTAATTGATGAGTCCATGATTACCCCTAAACTCTTTACATGATTCTCAGTCTTTAGGGATAAAGAACCCAATTGATCAGGAATGCAAGATGAGACGGGAGAGCCTACAATCAAAACCTCAGTTTTACTCTCATTTAATTGGAGAAAGCTGCTAGATAGCCAGAGTTTAAGTCACTGTAACATTCCTGTGCTTTGTCCAACGAACAGTTTTTATCTAGCCTCACAGGAAAGTAAAATTGGAGATCGTCTGCATAGCAATGATATGCAATGCTATACTTTTGAAAAACACTGCTTAAAGGAAGTATGTAGAGCGAAAACAACAACGGTCCCAAAATCGACCCCTGAGGGACACCACAAACTAAAGGGGCCAATGTGGAAGAGAAGTCTCCCAGATTCACAGCAACTGTCCTGCCTTTTAAATACGAAGCAAACCACTGAAGAGCTATACCCTGCACACCAACCCAACACTCCAGACGATTGAGAAGAACTTCATGATCTATTGTATCAAAGGCAGCGCTCAGATCCAATAAAACCAGAACAACATGTGATCCAGAGTCCAATGATAATACTACATCATTAGTGACCTTGAGCAGTGCCGATTCTGTACTATGACAGGTCCTAAAGCCTGACTGGAATGTATCTAAAATATTATAAGTATTCAGATATGAATATAACTGTGAATAGACCACTTTCTCTAAAATTTTCGAAATAAAAGGCAATTTAGAAATTGGCCTATAGTTGTGATATACCGTATGATCAAAGTTAGGTTTTTTTAACAAGGGATGAAGAATTGCATGTTTAAAACTATTGGGTACCACTCCGTTCATTAGAGAACTGTTAATTATAGCTGTTAGGCTAGAACTCACAGTAGGAAAAACATATTTAAAAAGATGAGTAGGTAGAACATCCAGTCTGCAGCTACCTCCGTTCATTCTAGAGACAATATCTGCCAACTGCGCTGGTGAAACTGGTTCAGCGCAGGATTAATTAATGAACAGGAATGTACAGGTACTATTTCACTTCTGATCTTCTCAATTTTTTGAGTAAAAAACAATAAAAAATCTTCACAAGTCTCTTGTGTGGCATCTCTCATAACATTCCTTGAGGGGTTTAAAATAGAATCAATTGTGTCAAATAGTACTTTTGGCCGATTTGCATTCTCTGAAATTACCTTAGAGTAAAATTTCATTTTTTCCTCTTTTACTACTTTCTGATAGTTAGCCAAATAATTTTTTAATATCTCAGAGGAAACTTGAAGTTTATCTTTCTTCCACTTCCGTTCAGCTTTTCTACATTCTTGTCTAAGAGTGCGAGTTACATTATTTAGCCAAGGTTGAGAGGTTCCCTTGTGTTTCTTTAGTTTAAGAGGGGCAACACAATCTAAAACAGAAGTACATGACTTCATAAAAACCTCAACCTGCACTTCAATGTCCTCTCCAAAGGCTTTATCTGTAACATGCGATAAATACAATTCTGAAAAAAGGTTTGCAGTTGTAGAATTAATGGACCTAGCATAGTGTAAAGGCTGAAAAGAGATTGGATGGATATAAGAACAAACAGCATCAAAGACCACTGAATAATGGTCCGAAATGCCTACATCTGAAACTTCCAGGTTTGATACAGAAATACCAAATGATAACACAAGATCTAATGTATGACCTTTCTTATGAGTAGGACCAGTAACATGTTGTATAAAATTAAAAGATTCAATAATAGAAAGAAATTCATTAACCAATGGCTTTGATGGACAGCATAAATGAATATTAAAATCCAGATGTTTATGGACCAGAAGTTTATCACAGCGAGACACCAAACCAGAGAGAAAGTCAGAAAATTGCTGGATGAAATCCTTATTTAGTTTGGGGGGTCTATATACCAAAGCACAGAAAAATGAATCCACAGTATCAATCTTCAGTAACTGTACCTCGAAACTCGGATATGTTTGTGTGGATGATAGTCTGCATTTAAAAGTGTCTCGGAAAACAGTGGCAAGCCCACCTCCTCGTCCTGAGGTCCGTGGAGAGTTAAAAAAGTCACAGCCTGGTGGTGTCAGCTCACCCAGAGCCATCTGATCGCCAGGATTCAACCAGGTTTCAGTAATAAACAGAAAGTCCAACGAACGTGACATTATAAAATCATTCAAAACAAAAGCCTTGTTTGATACAGAACGTGCGTTTAAAAGACCCATTTTTATGGAGGTGATTTCTGTCTTTTCCAACGGGACACTGGCAGTATATTTTAACACGCTAAGGTTGTTTACATTAACTCCCCGTTTTTCGTCATTTACATCATTCAGTTGATGGCGATGAGAAGACCAAATGACTGGAATATGACTGTCAGAGGAAGCCATCTGAAAACCGCTATAACAGCGACGTGATCCACGATGCACATACCGTGGTCGGTGCGTAATTCCCAGGGCAGCACATCGGTTATAAACTCCGGCTGGCAAGCGGGGCGAGGATTTTAAACGTAGCAAGTCAGATGATGAATAGTATAAAGCCATATCGAGGGAATGATACGATTGAAATTGACGATAATTAGCAGGGGGAGTCAAACAGACCATAACTTTTTTAGGGATAGCATTATCAGCTTCCGCTTGTAATCCAGAGTTAGAAGACGCTCAATCCTACCATGGATGGATGAACAAAAGACAGGAATCAGTTGGTATCACCCTTGTGCACGTCCTTCACTGCGGATCTTGACAGGAACGGTAGAAAAAACAGTTGCATAGTTTCCAAACCATGAACCGAAGACAGGGACCGAGTGATATCAGCCTGTTACACGTTGATCGTTTGCAGAAAAACAGCAGAGCAAACAAAAGCATAATCTCCAACCCCGTGAGGACAGTCCTTTTCCCAACTCCTTTTAAATCCTTTAAAATCGCTTAAAATTCATTTAAAACTTTAAAATGTCTAGAAAACGCTGGAGAGCAGCGGCAGAAACACACGCCAGCGTTCGCTCATGCCACGCGGTACAATGTCAATGTGTAAGTCTCCAGGGTGCGAGGAAAAGATATAATTTTTTTTTTTCCTTTCCAAAATTGGGGAGCTTTAGGGAGTAAACTTTAGGGAGTAAAGAGCAGTATTCCTTTGATTGGTGAATGCTCCTAAAGCAAGCTTCCACACGTCTCGTTAAAGATTCTACAAGGGGTATTTAAACTTTGTGCACAGCTATACAGTATTTTTATTCAGTGCTGTTTAAAAGTCTTCGGCACATTAGGTGCTTCACAAAAACATTTGTCTTAAGACAAGTTATTTTATTCTGCTTAGAGTTTTATTTGGAAATATACATTTTAGACTATAGTAGTATACTCACTATCATGCATTGAATTACAGAAATAGCTCACCCAAAAATTATAATCTTTAGTAATTCTCATTTCCTCACACTTATGTCATCTCAAACTCCCATGACTTTCTTCCACAGAATTCAAACAAAGATATTTTAATTACACTTCATAGTGCTTAATGCATGCCAGAATGATGGTGCAAACAAGACCTGAGCATGAAATCTAAGGCTAGGAGACTGCTTATGTCAAGATTTATATTGAAAAAGGGGTGTAAATTTTTTAAAACTATTAAGTCTTACTCATAACCTTTTTGGCACCTTTATGCCTTGCATTGTATGGAGATAAACCGATCCAACACTGACATGCCTGTCTTCTAGGAAATCCCGCACAGAACGAGCAGTATGGCTGGTGGCATTGCCATGCGGAAGGGTCATGTCAGGATGAGCCTGCAGGAAGGGTACCACATGAGGGAGGAGGATGTCTTCCCTGTAACGCACAGCGTTGAGATTGCCTGCAATGACAGCAAGCTCAGTCCGATGATGCAGTGACACACCCACCAGACTATGATGGACCCCCCATCTCCAACTCGATCCCGCTCCAGAGTACAGGCCCCGGTGTAACGCTTATTCCTTCAGCGATAAACGTGAGACAAAACCACAACTCGTCAGTGAGGAGCACTTCTTACCAGTCCTGTCTGGTCCAGTGAAGGTGGGTTTGTGCCCATAGGCTACGATGTTGCCGGTGATGTCTGGTAAGGACCTGCCTTACAACAGGTATACAAGCCCTCAGTCCAGCCTCTCTCAGCCTACTGCGGACAGTCTGATCACTGATGGAGGGATTGTGCGTTCCTGGTTTAACTCGGGCAGTTGTTGTTGCCATCCTGTACCTGTCCCGCAAGTGTGATACTCGGATGTACCGATCCTGTGCCGTTGTTGTTACATGTGGTCTGCCACTGCGAGGACGATCAGCGGTCCTTCTTGTCTCCCTGTAGTGCTGTCTTAGGCATCTCACAGTACAGACATTGCAATTTATTGCCCTGGCCACATCTGCAGTCCTCATGCCTCCACGCAGCATGCGCCTAAGGCATGTTCACGTAGATGAGCAGGGACCCTGTGCATGTTCATTAATTGTTTATGGTTCATTGAACAAGCATGGAAAACACTGTTTAAACCCTTTACAATAAAGATCTGAAAAGTTATTTGTATTTACAAAATTCTTTAAAATACAGAGTCCTGAAAAAGGGACGTTTCTTTTTTGCTGAGTTAATATATATATATATATATACACATACACACACACTATTTTTTTATTTATTTTTGCCTAGCTCAAGATGGCGCCGAGTATGGCTGCTGCGTCGCGAGCTCCGTCAAAACACTGCAGTTTATTGTTTGTTTTGTTTACAGTTTTGTGTTTTTTTGTCTTGGATGTTGTCTACATTATTGTGTACGACAGACAAACGCTTTTGGACACTGGTTCGGCAATCACACACCGAAAACCGGACTTCAAATTCCTCAATGCCAACCCGCGGTTTACAAACACGCCAGCGGAGCCCTTTGTATGTGCTGCCCGGCCGCGGAAACGCAGAAGGAAAAGGGGAAAAAGAGCCGGCGTTCTCATCGGAGTAAGACGTCGCGCAAATCGTCCCCCGCTACCCAGTATACTACTTGCAAATGTTCAGTCTCTGGACAACAAGCTCTGCGAGCTGAGAGCGCGGATCTCTTTCCAATTCGAGACGAGAGATTGCTGCGTTATCTGTCTTACGGAAACCTGGATGTCCGCAGAGATTGCAGACTCGGCCATCGAACCCGCGGGGTTCTCCGTGCACCAAGCGGACAGAGCGAAATACCTCTCAGGTAAAAGCAGAGGTGGTGGTGTATGTTTTATGATCAACAAATCATGGTGTGATCAGAGGAACGTACATTTTATCAAGTCTTTCTGCTCTCCTGATCTGGAATATCTCATGCTTCTGTGTCGACCATTCTGGCTACCGAGGAAATTCACAGCGGTCATTATCACAGCTCTGTACATCCCCCCACAAGCCGACACAGACTCAAGGAACTGTATGGGAGTATAAGTGAGCAGGAAACCGCGCACCCCTTCAACAAAGCCAATTTTAAAACAATAGCATCAAAATACCACCAACACATCAGCTTCAACACATGAGGGGACCGAGTTTTGGATCATTGCTATTCTCCTTTCCGGGATGGCTACAAATCCCTCCCCCGCCCACCATTTGGCAAATCCGACCACTCTTCCGTTCTGCTTCTGCCCCATTACCCACCCTCAGAACGATCCAGTGCTGGTCAGACCAATCAGACTCTGCGCTACAGGACTGTTTTGATCACGCGGACTGGGAGATGTTCCGGTCTGCCTCCGATGACGACATCGAGGTTTACACTGATAGCGTAACGTGTTTCATCAGGAAGTGCGTTGAGGACGTTGTTCCGACAAAAACAATACAGATCTACCCCAACCAGAAACCCTGGGTTAACGGCGATGTTCGCGCAGCACCTACTGCGCGGACCACCGCTTTTAATTCCGGGAACATGGAGGAGCGTAAACAAGCCAGTTATGCCCTCCGTAACTCTATCAGTGCAGCCAAATGCCAGTACAGGCACAACATTGAAGGACAGTTCAACACCACCGACTCTAGAAGTATGTGGCAAGGAATTAGCACCATCACGGACTACAAACGGAATAAAAACTCCGCCATGAACACCGCTGCCTCTCTCAAATACATTTGTATCAAATACATTTGATGCTCATTTCAAGGACAATAACACCGCCCTCGCGGAGAGAGCACTCGCGGCCGATACTACAGAGGTTGGTTCACTCTCCGTCTCTGTTGCGGATGTAACCCGATCCTTTCGACTGGTGAATATCCGCAAAGCCGCGGGTCCAGACGGCATTCCGGGCTGCGTCATCATAGCGTGCACGAACCAACTGGCTGGTGTTTTTACAGACATTTTCAATCTGTCCCTCTCCCTGTCTGTAGTCCCCACATGCTTCAAAACATCAACCATTGTGCCTGTACCGAAGCAATCAAAAATCACTTGCTTAAATGACTGGCGTCCTGTTGCTCTGACCCCCATCATCAGCAAATGCTTTGAGAGGTTGATCAGAGATTACATCTGCTCTGTTCTGCCCACCTCTTTGGACCCATTACAACAGTTTGCCTACCGCAACAACCGCTCCACTGACGATACAATACACACTGCTCTCTCTCATCTGGAAAAAAGGAACACATATGTGAGAATGCTGTTTGTAGACTACAGCTCAGCATTTAACACCATAGTGCCCTCCAAGCTTGATGAGAAACTTCGGGCTCTGGGCTTAAACAGCTCGCTGTGCAGCTGGATCCTGGACTTCCTGTCAGGCAGACATCAGGTGGTTAGAATGGGCAGCAACATCTCCTCATCACTGACCCTCAACACTGGAGCCCCACAGGGCTGTGTTCTCAACCCACTCCTGTGTTCCCTATACACACATGACTGTGTGGCGACACATAGCTCCAATGCCATCATTAAGTTTGCTGACGATACGACGGTGGTAGGTCTGATCACTGACAATGATGAAACAGCCTACAGAGAGGAGGTGCACACTCTGACACGCTGGTGTCAGGAGCACAACCTCTCTCTCAACGTCAGTAAAACCAAGGAGCTTGTGGTGGACTTCAAGAAGAAAGACAGAGAACACAGCCCCATCACCATTAATGGAGCACCAGTGGAGAGAGTCAGCAGCTTCAAGTTCCTCGTTGTCCACATTACTGAGGAACTCACATGGTCCGTCCACACTGAGGCCGTTGTGAAGAAGGCTCACCAGCACCTCTTCTTCCTGAGACGGCTGAGGAATTTCGGAATGAACCACCACATCCCCACACGGTTCTACACCAGCACTGTAGAGAGCATCCTGACTGGCTGCATCACCGCCTGGTACGGCAATAGCACCGCCCACAACCGCAAAGAACTGCAAAGGGTGGTGCGAAGGGTTCCCCCAAGCAATAAGACTTTTGAACACATGATCTCTCAGGATCAACAATCAGCACTGCACTTTATTAATCTATATCTCACACTGGACTGTCAAATATATTCTCCCCAATTCAACTAGTGTATATATTTTATATACCCTATCTAGTGTATGTGTATTCTATATTGTGTGTATTGTTTACTGTACATTGTGTATCACTACTATGTTGTGTAATTATGTGTACATTTGTTATGTAAATTGTGTTGTGTAAATATGTTGTTTATTGTAAATTGGTATATGTCTCGTCACTGTCATGACTGCAATGTTGCTCGGAACTGCACACAAGACTTTCACCTATTGTTGCACTCATGTACACAGTAGTGTGACAATAAAGTGATTTGATTTGATTTGATTATAGTGTAAGGTAATGTGTGATGGTAAAATGTGTTAAATGTGTAATCCATTCTTCTTGACATTAAAAAAAAGTTATTTATATAAACACAATATACACAAATGTTCTACTGGCATCTGTGTATTATTAACATCAACTTTGAGCACTATCTTTTATTCGTTTATCTTATTTAGACAAAATACATTCAATATAAATTAAAAACTGAAGTCTTAAAGTTTTTAAATATCCTGTAAGATTTTTTCCAGGAGTTAATATGGATCTATTCTTCATTTATTTAGTTTACAGCTAAATGTATTTTGTCTAAATAACTTCTTACCGATTGGTGGCATCGACGAGCCAACAACGCACGCCTCAAAGTTGTGTAAAATAACTTTTTCTTCACAAGAAAATCTAATTCACCAGAAACAAGACGGAGTAATTTTTGCATCAAGTTTGCCTTCGGACTCGGATGGAGGACACCGACAAGAAGAACCCAGGGAAAATGTGTGCTGTGCACTTGGGTTGGTTTTTGTTGGTAGTTTACTTTTCTACAATTTGTTTTAATAATAAGATATATAGTAGCGTACAATAGCGTTTTCATGAATTTTATCTTTAATAACGCATAGAGTAAACGGTTATATTATCTTTTTATGAAAAATAAAATATAAACATGACAAATTTAAGTAATTTCTCTATCATTAATGTAATACGCATATCAAATGAACAGTTGTGAAAAGATTAACTGTATTATGATCATTAATTATGATAAAAAAAATATTAATTCAAAAATACAATATTTAATTGCCTATTATACAATTATATATATATATATATATATATATATATATATATATATATATATAATATAATATAAACTATCATATAAACTATATCAATATTACAGTGATGATCAAAATTCATGATGCCACACAGGTGAAATGTTCATGACAAATGTCTGCGACAGCTCCCGAGTGTTCTCTGACGCATGGAATTTACGTCAGCGTCTGAAATCGCTCACTCATTTCGTTCACTCGCTGCTGAAATATAGTGCACTCACAGCCATTCACTATATAGGAAATAGTGAACGAGTGGGCGATTTCAGACACAGCTAATGTTCATCTGTAATTGTTCAGAAAGGTAAATTACAATAATACATTTAATGAATGCTAGACAATGTTCAAGAAAATGCAAAAAGACCATTCATTAGTGTAACATAACTTGGTTTTACAGAAAATATATTTACATTCTATTATTATAAAACAAAAGCGCATTGATATATCAAAATGACAGTTGTGATGGAATCGCATCAATACTGAATTATGTCAACATATTTATATTGTACAATCGATTTTATAAATTGCTACTGTCATCACCACCAAATTTAGCTAACAAAGCTAACTAGCTAACGCTGACATAGACTGTCCTATAAATGCAGTCGATGTATCATGCAAAGAAAAGTGATTACTTCAAACTACAGTCTCGCATAGTCAGACCTATATCCACACTTTGTTTTAGACCTGTTCCAGCACTGGATAGTCAAATATAATATGCAGTCTCAAAGTTTGAGGTAAAACTATCATCGTTTTGTGTCGCAGCACTCATGGTGAAGATTAAACGCTAACTGTGATATATGTGTGCAGTCTGCGATACCGCCAAAGTTTTGACAAGGATTTTGATAGTGAACGCATAACGTGGAGGAGACGAGGCAGAGACGTTTACACTGTTACTATGGAGATGATACAATCTCAGCTGTGCATGTGGATATGTTGCGACTGCTTCAAGCTTTCAAGCATTTGTTTTGCCGCTGTCAAACATGAAGGAAGGCGGTGGGATTCCCTCAGACTTACATTTTTTGCAGAAAATGTGCAGAAATTATTTTTAAAAAAATGGCAAGCTACCGCAAATAATATATGTTGAATTTGCTAGAATTCTTGCAATCATGCAAAATCCTGGAGGGACTGTATATTTATAATCCGACCACGGATTTTAAGATTATTCAAGACACGTATCATATCCTATGCAGTAGGCTAAATGTAAACATATATATATATATATATATATATATATATATATGTTTACATATATATATTAGGGCTGTCGATTTAACGCGCGATTAGTTGGGTGTGAGAATGTGTTGCTTTAAAGCACTGGTTATACCTTTGGCGTCATTTTTCGACGTGCAGGGTAGTCCGATAGACTTCTATAGAGGATTTTAAAAATAAAAAAACTTTGATTAATTGAACACAATCGTAGCATATTATATATATTTATTAACATCAACAAACCTCCGATAAAAATACGTTATCCAGCATGCTCTAGTTAAAGCAGTGTACCTATGTATACCAGTACCTAAGAAAACACTTAAACTGCTTACTTGCACACGCCGTGGAGCGTTGTTAAACTCACCTTTGAATGCCGTTTTACCTGCAGTTTAGCGTTGTTTTGGTTAAGACTACCCTGCACATTGAAAAATGACGCCAAAGGTATACCCAGTGCGTTAAAAAGTGACGCCAAGGGGTCCTGGCAAAGCGTCCATATGTGACGAGTTGGGTGTGAGAATGTGTTGATTAATTTTACAAAAAATAACGCGTTAAAAAAATTTACGCATTTAATCGCAATGCTTTCCTGAGAAATTCTTGAGAAATGCAAGCTTGTAGTACCACCTGTTTACTCCAGAGGGCAGTAAGTGAAATTGCAGCTGTGAGCAACACACAGTTTATTACAGTGAACAAAAGATTAACAACACTTCAGTGGACACACTTGAAGGAGCGCAAATGCGATCTTAGGGATCTCAAGATGTGTTTAAACTAAAGATTGAGTATTAAACTATATTTAACTTGACACAGTGACCTAAACATGTTATTTTTATGACGCAACACACCCGAGACACGACTCAAGCATGTCTGACGCAGGTCGTATGGTCTTTACGTCACAAATATTTAATTACTTTTACCGACATTCGTTTAAACTGTTACACCATTTTTACCCAGTCAATCTTTATATAAGAAACATGCTCCCTGAAATAGATCCACTTGGCTCCTTCTGTAATGCTGTAGATGAATCTGCCCCTCACCTTTTTTGGGAATGTTTCCACGCTGTAGTATTTTGGAGAAAATTTTGTTTGTCTTTACGTATCTCTATTTTAACTAGTTTTTCTTTGATTTTCTGATTAATCTGTTTATTTTTCTAGCCATTTTTTTTTAAACATATTATGGCTAATTACATTTATGTCTATAAAGCCCCTATTTGCACTTTTTTGTAAAGACTTGAAATATTATTTAAATACTCTTTGTACCTCCAACAACTCCAAAGCATTGAAAACCATTGCACTATGTAATGAATATAATGTCTTGGCATTATTGTAAAATATATCTGTGTACTATGTATACCCCTGGCTTGTTTCTAAAAAAAAAAAAAATCTCTGACGCAGACGTAAATTGACGGGTCCTTAAACAATCCCTCATAATAAATCTCCAACTGATTGACAAATTCACTAGTGAAATGGATTGCTGTGAACTGTATGCCAATGATTGACTTATGATCAATAATATGGTAGTAAACAATACATTGTATTCTAAAGCCGCTTTTTGTATCATCATATTAATGATTAACTCTTCTGCCACAAGAATGTAATACATTTTAATTATCTGAATATTTTTTATTTTATTTTATATATATATATATATATATATATATATATAATTTTTTAATATTGAAAGATATCTATGTATAATTATTTCATAATTATATATTGAATTATTGTTATATGAGGGGCTTTCTCAGTAAATATTTGTATATGCAATTAATTAATCGGGACGCCATGTAATTAATTTGATTAAAAATTTTAATCGATTGACAGCCCTAATATATATATATATATTTCAAAAATGTATGTATGGGGCCACCTGTCGGTACAGAGAGTCTCAACTATTTAACAAGATTTCATATTAAACATGAATATGAGTTCATTTGAATTTTTCATATATTTAAAGGGATACTTCACCTCTGGGAAGATGAATGTGTATTTAAAATTGGTCATTTATATAGTATAAATGTGAAATTATTTTTGAATTTGAAGCATTCTAGACAGAGAAAAGGCAGAAAAGGCTGAAAGACAACAACTCCCAGAATGCACTTGCTTTGCTGCCCTTACGAGGCCACTCCCAAACCACGCCTACCGGTTACAGGCGGCAGTATCTGAAAATATGATACAACTATGCTACATCGTGACTCTATAAATCGTGAGTTAGTTGA
This sequence comes from Moxostoma hubbsi, assembly GCA_032164185.1. NCBI lineage: Eukaryota > Metazoa > Chordata > Actinopteri > Cypriniformes > Catostomidae > Moxostoma > Moxostoma hubbsi. Next base: position 7,756,482 of record JAVLUX010000215.1, read on the forward strand.
TAAATTGACTGACTGGAAGAACATTATGATAATTCCGTGTGTCCAAACTCTGTACATGACGTCTTAGTAACAAAAAAGAAAAACAAACAAAATACTCACTTTACACTAAGCCGTCCGTTTGTCCCTGCGGGCTTTGGCTGGCGTTTCCAATTTATCTTCGGGATCCTAAAATAAGTTTCCAGGACTCCCCTGTCCATGTGTGATACAAAACTTGGGTGCTCAGTTATACATGCTCATGTTATCGGTGCAGTTTTATCAGCGGATTCAGCGATCTCGTCCAGAAGAAAATGGCATCGCTGAAATTCGCGACAGCAATAGGACTCTCTATCTGTTTCCATAGGCGCACAGCGAGAGCACTGACACCACCAGTCCGCCCCAACTCGAGTCTGAATATAATTTAACACTCTCTTCCTCCTGCCTGCCAAGCAGGTCTTGCTCCCCTGCTACAGCAGCTGCTCCAGCCTCTGTTCATCGCTGTATTGCGGCACGTACGGGTAGCGCGAGCATCAGATTCTCGCAACAGATCTTCGAAATCCCCTTCTGCCATTTCAGCTTCAAAACTACCTTCCACCATCGTGATCAGTCTACTTGTATACAAACTTTCTACACAGAGCAAAGAGCCTGTTTTCTTAGTGTCAGCCATCTTTCTGTAGAAGCTATCTTCACATTCTGTGAGTGAGATCCCGCCCCATATGGGCGTGGTGAAAACATGCTGAATACTGGCTGTAGTTTTAAGCATCTGGACCAAAAATCCTCCGATGACGCAAAATGACGATTTTTGCGTCATCGGAGGATTTTTTTCCAGACTAAAAATAAATAAATCTCTCGTCTCAGGGGGATATGAGTGGGGGGAGCTCGGTAATTAGAAAATACTACTGGTTTTCTACTGATACAAAGCTTAATGCTAAATCCTGAAGTAAACCTTTAACTTTTACACCTTTGATTTGCTTTTGTTTGGTTCTTTGTGACTTTGTTGCATCTCAAACCATTATGTTATTATGCACAACTATGCTGAGTCTAAGTACACTGGGCAAATATTTGTTTTCCTTTAAGTGTATTGTGTAAGTTTGCCACGTTTAAATTCAAATGTCTTGCTTTGGTCTACACTCTGGAAGTGTTCTGTTAACTCACAAAACTATAATTACTAAAACTGAAACTAAAATTCATAAAAACGAAACAGAAATGTGTTTACAAAATAAAAACGAAACAAACTAACAAAATCATTAATTAAACTAAAACTAAAATGAAAAACTTATTTGAAAATGCAAAATGCCTTGCTAGTAGCTGTGATACAACCTTGGTTCTATGATTTCCCCAGGATCAATCAATCAGGATCAACCAGAGTCACAAGTATTTATTCCAGCTGGGGAAGGTGATTATTATTACACAGCTGCAGTACACCATAACCTGCCATGAACAGCTGGGCATTGATGCAGAATAGTCCATTGAGGCAATATGGAATGACGAATCTCACTTGAACAAGTACTTACTTCATAAAAAACCTACTAAGTTGCTCTCACCTGAATATCTGTGGAGGAACATCGACACAAGTTTGAGCCATGTGAAAATAATTTGCTTCTCATGTGACTAGATGCAGAGGTTCATCCAAACTTGTAGCATGTGCTGAGGAAGACAATTTTCAGGTACATCTTGTTCTTATACCCCTAAGCAGACAGATTGTGATAATCAGGGCCCGTTTTCACAAAGATTTTGAACTTACAACTAGGAGTTCTCCAAAGAGTTCCTATCTAGTAGTTTTGCTTAAAACCTATTCACAAAACTGCTAATAGCAAGTTTTACTAAGGAAACCTTAAGAAAAGTGTAATGGATGATCCCATGCTATGGATTGTTAGCTTGCTCTTCTAAATCGCCCTCTGTGATTTATAGACAGGAATCGCTATTTTTCAGCTAAGACAGGGATAGATAGATAGATAGATAGATAGATAGATAGACAGACAGACAGACAGACAGACCTTTTTTAAACCTTTATTTGCGGTGTAATTGGGTTGTTTCAGTTTTTGGGAAAGGTAACTGCATTTAAGTTTACAATAATAAAAACATCCTCATGATTCAGGTCCATTTTTTAAAGGTCAATGTTAACATTTTAATATATGTAATATCATATTTTTAAAATACATTTAAATGTATCAATTGTGATTTAGGCGAAGAAAATTTTTTTTTTTAAATGGTCAGTGTCATAATAATATTCTAATCCAACCCCAATTCTCCAAAACTTGGGACGCTGCGTAAAATGTAAATAAAAACGGAATGCAATGATTTACAAATGTCATAAAATGTTATTCACAATAGAACATAGAAAACATATCAAATGTTTAAACTGAGGAAATGTACAATTTTAAGAAGAAAAAATAAGGTAATTTTGAATTTGATTGCTGCAACATATCTCCAAAAAGTTGGCATGGGGGCAACAAAAGACTGGAAATGTAAATGTTACTATAAGAAACAGCTGGAGTAACATAACTAAATAGGTTAAATGGCAACAGGTCAATAACATGTTTGGGTATAAAAAGAGTATCATAGAGAGGCAGAGTCTCTCAGACGTAAAGATGGGCAGAGGATCACCAATCTGCGAAAAACTTCGTCAACAAATTGTGGAACAATTTCAGAATAATGTTCCTCAATGTAAAATTGTGAAGACTTCAAATATCTCATCATCTACTGTACATAATATCATCAAAAGTTTCAGAGAATCTGGAGAAATCTCTGTGCACAAGGGACAAGGGCGAAAATCAATATTGGATGCATGTGATCTTCAGCCCCACAGGCGGGGTTAAAAACAGGCATGATTCTGTAATGGAAATCACTGCATGGGCTCAGAAACACCTACAGAACTCATTGTTTATGAACACAGTTCACTGTGCCATCCACAAATGGAAACACATCTGAAAATGCACCATCAATGCTGAAAGGTTTATACAGGTTGTAGAGCAACATATGCTTCCATCCAGACACTTTTCAGGGAAGGCCTTGCATATTTCAATAAGCCAATGCTAAACCGTATACTGCATCTCTTACAACAGCATGGCTTTGTAGTAGAAGAGTCCGGGTGCTGAACTGGCCTGCCTGCAGTCCAGAACTTTCACCAATTGAAAACATTTGGCCCATAATGAAATGAAAAATACGACATAGAAGACCCAGGGCTGTTGAGCAGCTAGAATCCTGTGTCAGACACAAATGAGACAACATTCCTCTCCAAAAACTCCAGCAACTGGTCTCCTTAGTTCCCAGACGTAAACAGACTGTTGTTAAAAGAGGAGGGGATGTTACATAGTGGTAAACATGGCCCTGTCCCAATTTTTTTGGCACGTGTTGCTGCAATTCAAAATTACCTTATTTTTTTCCCTTAAAATGGTACATTTCCTCAGTTTAAACATTTTATATGTTTTCTGTGTTCCATTGGGAATAAAATGTGTTTATGAGATTTGCAAATCATTGCATTCTGTTTTTATTGGGGTGTACATTGTTTTTAATGTGGACTGGCAACAGCAGTCTGAACAAACGATTCAGATCCTTTGTGAGTCACACTTAGGTATTTAGAAGTCCTCAAGATAACTGAATTTGCATGCCACTACCCCGGGCATACGGGTTTATAAGGAGCTGGAATAGGTTTATTTCATCACTGACGACTAAGGCTGGCAGTGCCGCCTCCGCCCTGCATGTCACGGCTCTCCTGCAAATGCACCAAGCCGAGGTGCTCAAAGAACATGCACAAGGGTAGTTCTAACCCGAGATTGATGCAGGAGCTTTGCTAGGCGACTAATCTTGCCCTCTGGGCAATAAAGGTCACGCCGTGGTCTCTAGGGCAGGCGATGTCCACTCTGGTGATTGAGGAGTGCCACAGTTGGCTCAACCTGGTCGAGTCAAGGGAGGCTGACTTCGCCCAGCAATCCTCAGTGGTCAAAAAGCAGACAGGGATCATACAACACATCCTGACTCAAGGTCCCGCACCCTGTCTGATCATCACCAAGAGCATCCCCCTGTGGCAGCATCACAGGCTCCACCACAGTCCGCCCCAGCAGGCCGGCATCGGCGTGGAGACACGCACAGAAAGCAAACGGCACCCGTCTCACGGACTAGGGCTGAGACGATTCATCGACGAAATTTACATCATCGATTACCACCAAATATGTTGATTTGATCTAAAGCATGGGAGTATTTTAACCGGAGACCCAACGATGTGGTGCTGTGTAAGATATGCAAATTAGAAATGGCTTATCACAGCCGTACAACCACCATGAACGAACACTTGAAGCGAAAGCATCCCGGAGCGCTTGTCAAGACGGCAGCACCGTAAGTCCTGTTAACTTTTTTGTCCCCACCCAAACATGATATAGTATTACAACACGTGTTTCTGTTAGTAGTAGTCACTTAAAATGTATTTTCTAAATGTTTCCTCATCGCCCCCATGTTAAAAGTCATTTCTGCACCGCTGCTAACGTAACTTTACGCCATGCGTAATCTAATATTGTTATTTGGCCATTTTATATTTTCTGTTTACTTTAACGGCCATGTAAATCACATATGCGAGTAAATTTCGCACTATGCAACCAAAAACGTCTGTTATTAGCCACTGGCAAGTAAAATTTAACATTTCACTCGCCATGAGCATGGAGGAAAAAGCACTTGTGTCTCATTCACTTGAACTCCAAACATCTCAGGGAACCGCACCACGGACGTCACAAGAGCAGCTCTCTTGAGAGTGTGTGAAGATGAACCACTGCTCAAGCGCTCTGATGTGCACGCTGTCTACAGAGGCATGCGCAAATCTCCCTCAAAAATATAAACTAGATATAAACGGATTCGTTTTGTGAACGCAAAGCGCTCCAGTTTCACATTATGGCCATGTAATGTCAAATATCCGTGGTCATTGTGGGTTTATTCACGCAGTGTTATAACATGCAGTGAGACAGAGGAGATGCCCTGCTCTATTTCTGTGGAGATGATCAAATGCAAGAAACAGAATCTCAAAGTCTTCCTTCATAAGAAATAAGGGCTTGTGAGTTAACCAGAGAGCCTTAAAATAATGTGTGAAAGTGAAGAATTTAAGGCAGAAATATTTTACTATTGTATAATTTAATATAATATAATAGCTATACAGGTTAGCTGAGTTACAGAAGAAGCAAAAGAAAACAAAACATTGAAAGTCCAATGGATCAAAAGTAAATTGGACAAATAAGAGATATATTTTAGTTATTTAGACATATTTTGATAATTAAAATATTATTTAACTTAGCCAAATAAAAACTAAACAAGTAAAACCGAGAACCTATAAGGTCTTAAACTTACTAATATCTGAAACTGATAAGTTTGTAGTTAAAGGACCTGCGTCTGGCCGACACACGACCCAAATAACATTGAAATAACAAATAGTCTAGAAGAGAGAATTACAAAAAATAATAAGATACAAAATTTAAATTTTAAAAATCATAGATTCATTAACTAGGTTTTTTCATAAATGGAGTCAGATTAAATAAAGAAAACAATAAATTATAAGATTAATAAAACATGGAACTCAAATCAAATAATCAAAGTATTATTTAATGCACACGAAAAGACAGAACACACAGGAGACCTTCAACCTTGCTATTGGATTCCATCCTTGGGCCGATAGGTGGACCTCCCTTACAGTCCCCCTCACTTGGAGCTGGTGGGCTTGGCTCGCACTCCCCAACCCGTCGTGGTGGCTGATTAGGACTATGACTATGCGACTATGCGATTCAGTTCACCAGGCGCCTGCCCATGCTGCTTTGTGCGTGGAGATCGCCAAGCCTTGGCGTTGCTGTGTCTGGTGCATGCTTTACGCATCCACATGGACCACATGCTGGGCTTTAGAACCCCCGAGCAGCTCTTTGTCTGCTTTGGTGGACAGTGGAAAGGAAGCGCTGTCTCCATACAGAGGATCACCCACTGGGTAATTGATGCCTTCGCTATGGCATATCATGCCCAGGACGTGCCACCCCCTGCAGGGCTGCGCGCCCATTCTACCAGGGGTGTAGTGGCCTCCTTGGTTCTGACCAACAGAGCCTCTCTAGCAGACATTTGTAGAGCAGCGGGCTGGGCAACACCTAACACCTTTGCAATGTTCTACAACCTCCGGGCTGAGCCGGTTTCATCCCGTGTGTTGTCAGGTTCAATAAGGTAAGTCTCAGGACAGCTGGCCGGGTGTGCCGCTTGCGTATTGCACATTTCCCCTCCCTTGAGGTGAAGACGTGCGCTCCTTCTCCCAGTCGTGTTCACAAAAGTGTGGACCCTGGATGTCCTTCCTCTTTAGCCCTGTGGCTGTTTAGTTTTCTGAGAAACTCGCCGACAGCCCAGTATGTGTGTCAATTAGGCCCTGTACTGGGGTAGGTGCTCCACATTCATTGATTATCCTATTGATAACCCTGTGTGATGTATTTTCTGCAAAAGGATTTGTTTGTAGTAACTCCTCCCCCTTCGGGTAGTATTTACCACGAGACCCTTCCACATGACGTTCTTCCGACCGGACTCGGTAAGACCATGTGACGTATTCCCACTCTAAAGCCCCCCCTCCGGGTGGGGTGTGGTGTGGTCTCTGCGGTGTCGTCCTCTTTGGAGGGACACTCCCCAACGTGGACCTTATATGGCCCCCAGCCATATAAGTCTGGTCTCCCTTTTGGGGAGAAAAAAGACTAATTTGGATTGCGGTCAGTTCTGTGTTCAAGGTGCCTTTAACCGGTGAATATGTTAAATTGCCATAACAAACACACAACGCCAGCTGCTTCATTATCTTCTGTTTACACAAAAGCTGTTGTAGCCTAGGCTATATTGTTGCCCTAAAACTGAATTTTAACAGCAATGAACAAAACAATAATGTTATAGTTTTAGGCTATACATAGACCTACTCTTTAAGAGGGTGTAAATATTTTTTTGCGGAAATAGGTGGAGATCGATTAAAATGATTAAAAAATTGATTAATGGGGGCCTGGGTAGCTCAGCAAGTAAAGATGCTGATTACTACCACTGGAGTCGCTAGTTCAACTCCAGGTCATACTGAGTGACTCCAGCCAGGTCTCCTAAGTAACCAAACTGGCCCGGTTGCTAGGGAGTATAGAGTCATGTGGGGTAACCTTCTCTTGGTCGCTATAATGTGATTCTCGGTGGAGCGCGTGGTGAGTTGTGCGTGGATACTGCAGAAAACAGCGTGAAGCCTCCACACACGCTATGTCTCCGTGGTAACGCGCTCAACAAGCCACGTGATAAGATGTGTGGACTGACGGTCTCAGATGTGGAGGCAACTGAGATTCATCTTCCGCCACCCGGATTGAGGCGAGTCACTACACCGCCATGAGGACCTAGAGCGCGTTGGGCATTCAAAATTGGGGAGAAAAAGGGAGAATATTAAAAAAAATTAAATCAATTAATAATGTTGCTCGAAAAGATGCAAGACTAACTAATAATATTTAAATAATAATTAAAAACTTAATTTGAAAGATAAAACTATGCATAGGCTACCGGATATTTGCCTTATGTTTTTAGTGATTTAGAATTTATATAAATTTATATTTTATTTAGATAATATTTAGATAATTGATATAGTCTATAGATCATATTTCTTCATATAAAACTTTATATTAAGAAAAAGAATGGATCCCTAGTTTCTATACTCAATTCTTGCTACAATTCCCAAGGGAATTAAGTAGAAATGGTTTAGGCTATGACAAGAGCAGATGGCCAGTGATATTTTCCAAAGTCTATCAGGAGATGGCATCCTTCCATCAAATTACTGCTGACATTACACACATTTTCTGTCATACTGTTTCTTAGAAATGAGATGCTCAGTATTTAGATATACCATTTGACAAATAATGTTGAATGATTAAGACAATAAATATTATTGTATCTGTGTATTATCTTGATGTAAAACAAATTAGCTACTTTTTAGGCTATAGGTAGTCTATTCAAACCAGGAAGAGCAGAAAACACACCAAAAAAACTAAATTAAATGTATGATTTAATTTCACATCTTTTTAAGTTTTTAAAGAGAAATGCCTTGCATTTTAAGTATGTATAGGTATATCTAGAAATGATGTGATTAACGAGAACCACAACTGTTCTTTGATATTACAGTGGAAAAATATTACAGTGATAAATACTGTGATGCCAACATCTATTTATGCTTCTATTAGCTATTTCTATTACAACTTAGCCAAAAAAAATCGAATATAGCATGTACTTAAATTGTGCTGTAATGCTACATCATATTTCATATGAGGTTGCTTTTAAAAGTTGCTGTGTTAGGAAATCTAACAAACACATATAAAGCAATCTAAAGACTTTGTGGTCGAACTTTTAATCCTACTTTTACTTGTGTTTACCTTTTTTTAATATTTAGAACTTTACTAAAATGATTCCCAAGAAAACAACAAATGTTAACAGAGTTTGGTGACTCTCATGACTTCCGTGGCTTCAGATGTTTGTTTTTTCCAACCTTTATTTGTATCCAGAACCATTTGTTACTGTAGTATATTAAAACAGAGAAAATATAAATATAATAATAAGAGATATAGAAATCTGTATACAGTAAATCCAACTATATAAAAATGTTTATTGCCATTACAATAAATTAAAATAAAAAGAATCACTAATAACTAAAATAAATAAAAGGGCAATTACATGAGTTTGAAAGGCTTTACAAAGTTTCACAGTTTTCACAAGTCTAGAGTTCTGTATTTTTATATTTTAAAGGTTTTCAATATCTGAGAAACTCTTAATTTGTGAATATAAAACTTTTCTGAAATATATAGGTTTACAGTAAATTATTGTTAAAATGACAGTAAAAAAACAGTAATTGAGCATTCCCACAATTCCCTGCATGACCCATTTCATTATACATTTCATTATATTTTATGGGAATGGTTATGTTTCATCATATTTTTAATATCAGTTACGTACACTGGAGTGTTCTGTGTTATATTTGATGTAATTTAGTTAATGTTTACTGCATTATTTAAATTTCACACGTTACTCTGATAGTGTTTAATGTTTGTGTGAGTCAGGCTGAGCACTGTCTCTACATGTTTATTGGTCATTGCTCCTGGAATTGGCACTGTTGATGAACTTCGTGTTTTCATATGCCCTTCTGTTACTATGGTGATTAACAAATACCTTATAAAGTAAACAGTAGATTTTTACAGTTTCAGAAGGCATGTTTATGAATTTTTTTTACTAAATTTAACAGAATTAAAAAAACAATTACAGTGCCAGCATGTAAATTACAACCATTTTAAACTGTAGAATGTACAGGTTGTTCTGTAAAATGGCTTACATTTGAACTGTATTTTTTACATAATTATTCTGGCAAAAACAACAGGATTTTTTTTTTACAGTGTAGGTTATGTTTTTGACAGGGATGTTACAAACAGTAAATAAGTTTGTATTTTTAACTGTATTTTCTCACATTTAGTTAGATTTAGACTTAGCCCTGAAAACTTTGAGAAATTATAAAAGGAATAGTACCCCTAAAAATTAAAATTCTCATAATTTACTCACCCTCATGCCATCCCAAATGTGTATGACATTCTTTCTTCTGCAGAACACAAAATGAAGACTTTAGGAAAATTATCTCAGCTCTGTAGGTCCATACAAGTGCATGCAAACTGCACTTTGGAAAATTATCAATGACCTGCTTTTGGCCTCTGATTCTGGGTGTCTTGGTTTTCTTTAAGTGCTGCGTTTGACACGGTCTGCAATGACAAATTTTGCCTTATTGTATCAATTAAATTAAGATATGTTTGCACTCCAATTATCTCAAATTTAACACAAATAAGACTGAGGTGATGTTTTTTCTAACATGAGTATTGACTTAGATGGTGTATTTTTCAAACCCTCTAAAACCATTCATACTCATACATTCATTCATTAATTCATACTGGGTGTAATTCTTGACCCATCCCTATTGTTTCTGGTCCTCTAATTCTAAACTTTTTGCTGTTCCTATATTTTGTCTTTCCTCTTCAGTTAGACCCTTTAGTGTCATGGCACTGCATCTCTGGAACTCACTCCCTTTGGATATCCATAGCATATACTCTGCTTTCAAGTCCCAAATCAAAGCTCATCTAATTTTACTGTACTTTTTCCCTGCCACCAAAATGTTTGTTTAGTTGTTTTTTTGTTGATAATTGCACTTTGTGGCTGTTTCAAAGTTGTCACTATGTTATAATACTTACTTTGTTCTTTGATTTAGCTGTGGGAATGTCACTTAATAAATAAAACATTATTTAGTGAATAGTGAAATTTGAAGCTCAAAAAACACACAAAGGCAGCATGAAAGGTAGGTGAAAGTAGTTACAATTTGGTTAAAAAAAAAATACAAATATCCAATGACCTTTAATGCCACTTTTGTTATAAATAATTTATCCTCTTTAACTGCCTTTAAGAATGGATATGCAGCTGAATGATTTCCAGAGGTTATTTTTATAGCTTTAATAATAGCTTTAAAAACTGTTCAGCCTAGACGCTAATTAGTAGGAGAACCTTTAAAGGCTAAGTATAAGGCTATAGTATGTGTGTCGCAAATTAAATCAGCAGCACAGCCGCGCAACTTGACCGCGCCTTGCCTACATTTTGTTGACTCGCGCGCATGGTCCTCAGCTGTGCGCATCGTCTGCGCATGCGCTGGCCATCAACCGTACTAAAAGAGCTAGTACAAAAGCAGTTGTAGTGCCCATGTGTCCAACACGTTTCTATTAGTTCGCGGTCAGAAAAGTATACTCAGAAAGGAAACGCAGTAGGCCGGGCGCGCTTCGAAAACGAAGTATTGCCTACCGGGCCTTAAGTCTAATTCACGATGGGCTCCCTCAGAAATCTTATGGGTTTTTAAAATGGGATTAAAATAAGGTCTGTGGTTAACATTACTTGAGGATACTTGGACGTTTTGTTCTACTACATAAATTACACACATTTATACCTCAAAAAATAAATGGTGCTTACAAATTGTTGGATTAAGACTAAAAATACGACAACCATGTGGGTGAACAT